>CM059780.1:11058452-11690952 GCA_030435695.1 Brachymystax lenok tsinlingensis | reverse complement strand
AATAGCATTTGACCTTGTGCTCAAAGTTGGTCAAATATTTGTTTGTTTGCTATTCAAAAGTCCCCACAAGTATAGTTAAAAACGTCCACACACACACACACACACACACACACACACACACACACACACACACACACACACACACACACACACACACACACACACACACACACACACACACACACACACACACACACACACACACACACACACACACACACACACGAATCCGCACACCCTGACTCATTGCTCTTAACCTACAGCGTTTAGCCCAGGCAGCTAGTGAGATGAAGGAGACAAGGACAGAACTGTTTACTCTAGGTTTAACAACAACCGTCCTTCTCTCTCTTCATCTCTCTCTCTCTCTCTCTCTCTCTCTCTGTCCTCCCCCTCTACCTACACATCATTAGACAGTGGGGTCGAGGCTGGAGGTGACAGATCATCACCGCTCTGTGTGTGTGTGTCAGTGTTTCACCAAACACTATAATTCCCTGTGTTTAGAGTCTGTCTCAGGCACTCAGACTGCACTAAGTGTGTTTATGTGTGCATGTGTGTGTGTGTGAGTGTCTCAGGGATACCGATTTCATGTTGTCTTTCCTGTCTGCAGACCAGGTCCTTGACTCCCAGTCATTAGTACAGACTACTCTCCTCCCCCTTCTGCTCTGCTCTGATGCTGTTTAGCTTATTGATCTCATAGGTCTCACACCTCCAGCCATCAGGTCTCACAGAGCTACTGCTGTTTAACAGGTCAATTACAGGAACTATCCTTGTCAACTACAGGACCTATCAGGTCAATAGAAGGACATATCAGTTCAATTAGAGGACCTATCAGGTCAATAGAAGGACGTATCAGGTCAATTACAGGACCTATCAGGTCAATAGAAGGACGTATCAGGTCAATTACAGGACCTATCAGGTCTATAGAAGGACCTATCAGGTCAATTAAGAGTTGCTCTTCTTCCTCCTAAAATGTACTGTGCGTCACGTATGTTCTGTTCAGTGTGTGTGTGTGTGTGTTCCTCCTCTCCCTACAGTCTTGTGGGTCACTCGGAGCCCTACACCAAGCTGTGCTGTAAGGGGTTCTGCATCGACATTCTGAAGAAGCTGTCTCGCACCATCAAGTTCTCCTACGACCTCTACCTGGTCACTAACGGGAAACATGGAAAGATGATCGGTGGCATCTGGAACGGCATGATCGGAGAGGTGAGAGGAACACTAGCACCAAACTCTCCCACTAATGTAGGACATTACAGGACAGAGGCGGTGGCTAGAGGCTAGAGAGGTGGACCAGTAGCTGGAAGGTTGCTGGTTGAAATCCCAGGCAGGAGGATAACAATTGGAAGATAAATGAACTTCCCCTGTGAACAGCTCCAGAGCTCCTACTCCTAAATCTGTGCTCTGTGCTTGTTGGGGCGGCAGGTAGCCTAGTGGTTAGAGCGGTGGACTTGTAACCGGAGGGTTGCAAGTTCAAATCCCAAGGAAAAAATCTGTCGTTCTGCCCCTGAACAAGGCAGTTAACCCACTATTCCCCGGGCGCCGTGGATGTCGATTAAGGCAGCCCCCCGCACCTCTCTGATTCAGAGGGGTTGGGTTAAATGCGGAAGACACATTTCGGTTGAAGGCATTCGGTTGTACAACTGACTAATAATGGTGACTTTGACTTTTGACTTTGACGTTGGGACCAGGAGAGAGGCAGTGGTCAGTGGTAGACTGGGTAGGTGTACAGTATCTCTTTGATGGTTGATTGTATCTAGGTTAATGGTGTGTGAAGACATGCATGCTCATATGGTGCTGAAGACACATCAAACACAGTCGCATCCTAAAGGCGTACGCCTGAACAGGTGTTCCTCATGACAACATCTCTGCCTGCATCCTCATGCCCAGAGGCTCAATGCCGTTTGAAACACGTTGAGGTAATGCAAGAGAAAAAAAAATGCTATAATGTGCAATTCTTACATTGACAGAGTGATGAAGCACAGTAGATCATGTTTTAAGTTGTACGATGTAAAGGTGTATCACCCTGCCATTATTTTTCCCTCCCCCCGTCTGATTCCTCCCCCCTCTCCTCCCTCTCTCCTCTCTCCCAGGTGTTCTACAGGAAAGCAGACATGGCCATAGGTTCTCTCACCATAAATGAGGAGCGTTCTGAGATCATCGACTTCTCCGTGCCCTTCGTCGAGACCGGCATCAGCGTCATGGTTGCCCGTAGCAATGGGACTGTCTCCCCCTCCGCCTTCCTCGGTGAGAAAGTTGGATTGATTGATTGACTTTATATAATGTAAATATCATTTGATCTGAGGTAAGTTTAGTGTTAGTACTCCAATACTTAACATTATAATATTGGGAGGACAGTCTGATCCTTGATCTGTGTCTAACAGTGATTTATTTACCTGGAGTGTCGGCCATGATGCCTTTTCTTCAAGGAAGCAGCATGACAGCTAGCTCCCATGGCAACACTCTGTCCGTGTGTGTTTGTGTGTGTGTGTTTGTGTTTGGCCTACTTTACTGGGTTCTGTCTCAGTGGTCTGTTTTCCGTTTTAAGTAACTTTCGAGTTACCTGCAGATACAACTACATCATACATAAACCCTGAAACAACCAAATCAAAATGAAAACAAATTGGCAGATATTTTCCCATGTTAAAATTAGTCATTTTTATCTCTGCCTTCTCTCCCTGAGCTGCTCAGTATGTATAATTGCTTTGTTTGAGCCTGGCAGTAGACAAGCTTATACGACAACCAAAGCAATGGATTAAGAATCATATGACTATCTTTAAGTCTTCTTTAGATACTATGCCCGGAGACATTATTAGCCATCATTGGCCAGTCCAAAATACCTAAAAAGAAAGATCCCTCCCTCTCGCTCTATCTCTCCCTCCTCCTTGTCTCTCCTCCTCTCTCCCAGAGCCCTATAGCCCAGCGGTGTGGGTGATGATGTTTGTAATGTGCCTGACCGTGGTAGCTGTGACCGTATTTGTGTTCGAGTACTTCAGTCCTGTCGGCTACAACCGCAGCTTGGTCAGCGCTAAATGTGAGTTGAGGCACACCTGCTGCTACCCTGGCTTTAGGGCTGAAACAGCTGGTCATTAACCCTGCTTATTCACCCAAACACAGGGAAGTGTATGAGAGTAGGGTTAGGTGAAAATAATAATAGGAAATATATTTTAAAAACATATATTTTATATACATATTTACACAAAATATATATGTGGGATTGTAAATGATGCAGACAATTACATTGATGGAAGTTACAATCCATCTGCAATATTATAGCTGATCTACCCCCTAAAAATAATAATAATAATAATAAAACAGCACTGCTTATTCACACAAACACAGGAAAGTGTATGAGACTTGTTTATCGGCTACACTAGTATGGGAAACAGCTGTGTCCTACTACACAAAAAACTCTGACATACTAGGAACAGAAGCTGGGTGCGCAAGAGTTTTAAAGAGGTTTTAAGCAGGTATTGACACAGAATGCCAGACAGAGAGTCCCTGGGAGAGTGGGGTATAGCACTGCACTCAACAAAGACGGCTAATCAATCCCAGCATGCCGAGCTGCCAGAGCCCGCTCTCGTCTCGCGGTCTGAAAGGTCACTTCCTGGTTTAATTAGTGTTTGTCGCTAGGCTAATCTGATGGAGATGGATTTGGCTTCTCCAAGCTGGCGAAGATGGATGGGCTGAGTCTGTGTTCCCCAATACCACAGACAGCTAGAGCCAGGCTAGCAGCTAGCACTGTGTAACACAACACGACACGCAACTAGAGGCAAGCTAGTGGCTAACACTGTATTACACAACACGACACACAACACTGTGTTACGCAATACGACAGACAGCTAGAGGCAGACTAGCAGCTAACATTGTGTTACCCAACACAACAGAACTAGAGGCAAGCTAACGGCTAACACTGTGTCACCCAATATGACACACAACTAGAGGCAAGCTAGTGGCTAACACTGTGTTACACAACACGACACACAACACTGTGTTACGCAATACGACAGACAGCTAGAGGCAGACTAGCAGATAACATTGTGTTACCCAACACGACACACAGCTAGAGCAGGCTAACGGCTAACACTGTGTTACCCAACACGTCACACAGCTAGAGGCAGGCTAACGGCTAATGCTGTGTTACCCAACACAACACACAGCTAGAGGCAGTCTAACGGCTAATACTGTGTTACCCAACACGACATACAGCTAGAGGCAGGCTAACGACAAACCCTTCAGTGACTAGTCTAATGCTGAGAGGATCGCTAATGATGCTGTGTTGAGTGCTGCTGCTGGGTTGAGTGATGGGATAGGGAACAACCTATGAATGGAAACGTGATAGAGAGATGAAAAGATTAGGTCTAGTAAGGGGCTATACAAATAAGCTAATTGGAAATGCATGATACAGCCATCAACAGTATAGGAATATGGACGTATGCTTCATTACACACGTCAATAACATGGACGTATGCTTCATTACACACATCAATAACATGGACGTGGGCTTGATTACACACATCAATAACATGGACGTATGCTTCATTACACATATAAATAATATGGACGTATGTTTCATTACACACATCAATAACATGGACGTATGTTTCATTACACACATCAATAACATGGACGTATGTTTCATTACACACATCAATAACATGGACGTATGTTTCATTACACACATCAATAACATGGACGTATGTTTCATTACACACATCAATAACATGGACGTATATTGGATATCTGCTAATGAGACTGTCGTGATACAATGAGTTTATTAATCCCCCCTCCCCTTCCCCAGCGGCAGGAGGTCCTACCTTCACCATAGGGAAGTCAGTGTGGTTGCTTTGGGGCATCGTGTTCAATAACTCAGTCCCCATTGAGAACCCTAAAGGAACCACAAGTAAGATCATGGTGCTGGTGTGGGCCTTCTTCGCGGTCATCTTCCTGGCCTCCTACACCGCCAACCTGGCTGCCTTCATGATCCAGGAACAGTACATAGACACTGTGTCTGGACTATCTGACAAGAAGGTAGGACAGTTAATCAATCCCTGAGTTGTCCACCAATCCATCTTTTCTGATAACTGTCCTCTTGTAGCGCGTCTTGTCAAAGATTATCCCTGTCATTCAATAGCTTTCATAGAGTTGAAGTCGGAAATTTACATACACTTAGGTTGGAGTCAATAAAACTTAAAACAATTCCAGTGGGTCAGAAGTTTACATACACTAAGTTGACTGTGCCGTTAAACAGCTTGGAAAATTCCAGAAAATTATGTAAGCTTCTGTTAGGCTAATTGACATAATATGAATCAATTGGAGGTGTACCTGTGGATGTATTTCAAGGCCTACCTTCAAACTCAGTGCCTCTTTGATTGACATCATGGGAAAATCTAAAGAAATCAGCCAAGACCTCAGAAAAAAAATTGTAGACCTCCACATCTTTGGTTCGTCCTTGGGAGCAATTTCCAAATGCCTGAAGGTTCCACGTTCATCTGTACAAACAATAAACACCATGGGACCACGCAGCCGTCATACCACTCAGGAAGGAGGCACGTTCTGTCTCCTAGAGATGAACGTACTTTGGTGCAAAAAGTGCAAATCAATCCCAGAACAACAGCAAAGGACCTTGTGAAGATGCTGGAGGAAACGGGTACAAAATTATCTATATCCACAGTAAAACGAGTCCTATATCAACATAACCTGAAAGGCCGATCAGCAAGGAAGAAGCCACTGCTCCAAAACTGCCATAAAAAAGCCAGACTACGATTTGCAACTGCACATGGGGACAAAGTTCACACTTTTTGGAGAAACGTCCTCTGGTCTGATGAAGCAAAAATAGAACTGTTTGACCATAATGACCATCACTATGTTTGGAGGAAAAAGGGTGAGGCTTGCAACCCGAAGAACACCATCCCAACCGTGAGGCACTGGGGTGGCAGCGTCATGTTGTGGGGGTGCTTTGCTGCAGACTGGTGCACTTCACAAAACAGATGGCATCATGAGGATGGAAAATTATGTGGATATATTGAAGCAACATCTCAAGACATCAGTCAGGAAGTTAAAGCTTGGTCGCAAATGGGTCTTCCAAATGGACAATGACCCCAAGCATACTTCCAAAGTTGTGGCAAAATGGCTTAAGGACAACAAAGTCAAGATATTGGAGTGGCCATCACAAAGCCCTGACCTCAATCCCATCGAAATTTGTGGGCAGAACTGAAAAACCGTGTGTGAGCAAGGAGGCCTACAAACCTGACTCAGTTACACCAGCTCTGCCAGGAGGAATGGGCCAAAATTCACCAAAATCATTGTGGGAAGCTTGTGGAAGGCTACCCGAAACGTTTGACCCAAGTTAAACAATTTAAAGGCAATGCTACCAAATACTAATTGAGTGTATGTAAACTTGTAAACCACTGGGAATGTGATGAAAGAAATAAAAGCTGAAATAAATCATTCTCTCTACTATTATTCTGATATTTCACATTAAAATAAAGTGGTGATCCTAACTGACCTAAGACAGGGAATTTTTACGAGGATTAAATGTAAGGAATTGTGAAAAACTGAGTTTTAATGTATTTGGCTAAGGTGCATGTAAACTTCTGACTTAAACTGTACGTGAACACAAAGACGCACGCACACACACACGCAAGCACGCACACCACACTCATCGCACACACCACACACATTCTTCTTCAATCAGCTCGCTATTCCTCAGCGTAATCACAGAAGAGGAAAATGACAAGCAACAAACTTTGTTTCAGAGATCCAGAGAGAGAGAAAGAGAGGAACAGATAAACTGTAACGATGTGCACTGAGAGTCGGAAAGCAAGTTCAGGGAGCGAGTGATTTCGTCAATAAACAAAACATTATACAATAACAAGAAACACGAACAACACACAGCCATGAAACTGAAACAGAAACAATGACGCCTGGGGAAGGAACCAAAGGGAGTGACATATAATGGTAGGTAATTAAGGAGGTGATGGAGTCCAGGTGAGTGTCATAATGCACTGATGCGTGTAACGATGGTGACAGGTGTGCGCCATAATGAGCAGCCTGGTGACCTAGCGGCCGCAGAAGGAGCACACGTGACATAAACAGAGAGATGCAGAGAGAGAGAAACCAATAAACAGAGAGATGCAGAGAGAGAAACCAATAAACAGAGAGATACAGAGAGAGAAACCAATAAACAGAGAGAGATACAGAGAGAGAAACCAATAAACAGAGAGATACAGAGAGAGAAACCAATAAACAGAGAGAGATACAGAGAGAGAAACCAATAAACAGAGAGAGATACAGAGAGAGAAACCAATAAACAGAGAGATGCAGAGAGAGAAACCAATAAACAGAGAGATACAGAGAGAGTAACCAATAAACAGAGAGAGATACAGAGAGAGAGACCAATAAACAGAGAGATACAGAGAGAAATAAACCAATAAACAGAGAGATACAGAGAGAGAAACCAATAAACAGAGAGAGATACAGAGAGAGAAACCAATAAACAGAGAGATACAGAGAGAGAGAAACCAATAAACAGAGAGATGCAGAGAGAGAAACCAATAAACAGAGAGATACAGAGAGAGAAACCAATAAACAGAGAGAGATACAGAGAGAGAAACCAATAAACAGAGAGATACAGAGAGAGAGAAACCAATAAACAGAGAGATACAGAGAGAGAAACCAATAAACAGAGAGAGATACAGAGAGAGAAACCAATAAACAGAGAGATACAGAGAGAGAAACCAATAAACAGAGAGATACAGAGAGAGAAACCAATAAACAGAGAGATACAGAGAGAGAAACCAATAAACAGAGAGAGATACAGAGAGAGAAACCAATAAACAGAGAGATGCAGAGAGAGAAACCAATAAACAGAGAGATGCAGAGAGAGAAACCAATAAACAGAGAGAGATACAGAGAGAGAAACCAATAAACAGAGAGAGATACAGAGAGAGAAACCAATAAACAGAGAGATACAGAGAGAGTAACCAATAAACAGAGAGATACAGAGAGAGAAACCAATAAACAGAGAGATACAGAGAGAGAAACCAATAAACAGAGAGAGATACAGAGAGAGAAACCAATAAACAGAGAGATGCAGAGAGAGAAACCAATAAACAGAGAGATACAGAGAGAGAAACCAATAAACAGAGAGATACAGAGAGAGAAACCAATAAACAGAGAGATACAGAGAGAGAAACCAATAAACAGAGAGATACAGAGAGAGAAACCAATAAACAGAGAGATACAGAGAGAAATAAACCAATAAACAGAGAGATACAGAGAGAGAAACCAATAAACAGAGAGAGATACAGAGAGAGAAACCAATAAACAGAGAGAGATACAGACAGAGAAACCAATAAACAGAGAGAGATACAGAGAGAGAAACCAATAAACAGAGAGAGATATAGAGAGAGAAACCAATAAACAGAGAGATACAGAGAGAGTAACCAATAAACAGAGAGAGATACAGAGAGAGAAACCAATAAACAGAGAGCGATACAGAGAGAGAAACCAAAAAACAGAGAGAGATACAGAGAGAGAAACCAATAAACAGAGAGATACAGAGAGAGAAACCAATAAACAGAGAGATGCAGAGAGAGAAACCAATAAACAGAGAGATACAGAGAGAGAAACCAATAAACAGAGAGATACAGAGAGAGAAACCAATAAACAGAGAGAGATACAGAGAGAGAAACCAATAAACAGAGAGAGATACAGAGAGAGAAACCAATAAACAGAGAGAGATACAGAGAGAGAAACCAATAAATAGAGAGATACAGAGAGAGAAACCAATAAACAGAGAGAGATACAGAGAGAGAAACCAATAAACAGAGAGAGATACAGACAGAGTAACCAATAAACAGAGAGAGATACAGAGAGAGAAACCAATAAACAGAGAGATGCAGAGAGAGAAACCAATAAACAGAGAGAGATACAGAGAGAGAAACCAATAAACAGAGAGATACAGAGAGAGAAACCAATAAACAGAGAGATACAGAGAGAGTAACCAATAAACAGAGAGATGCAGAGAGAGTAACCAATAAACAGTGAGAGATACAGAGAGAGAAACCAATAAACAGAGAGATACAGAGAGAGAAACCAATAAACAGAGAGAGATACAGAGAGAGAAACCAATAAACAGAGAGAGATACAGAGAGAGAAACCAATAAACAGAGAGATACAGAGAGAGTAACCAATAAACAGTGAGAGATACAGAGAGAGAAACCAAAAAGCAGAGAGATAATACAGAGAGAGAAACCAATAAACGCACACGCACACGCACAAATGGCTCTAAAGGTCAATACTAACAGAGAATAATACACCGTTTTTATTTACACTTTAATAGAGTTTTATGAGCATCCGCGTTCTGTGTTTCTTTCAAAGGTTTCATCCACCCTACACTCTGCATCATTTAAACTCTGAACTGACTGGGCTTAATGGTCCTGAGTTGGTCTACTAGACTGAACTAAATCTATGGCTACTGAAATTACTTAAATAGAACGAGCCTTTAATGATATCAAATTTTATCAAATTGAAAAGGGTAGAATGGCGTTCATTTCAATAAAAATGAATTGAGAGGAAGAGCTTTTAACTGAATCAATTTCAAATTAGTAGAACTGCTCTGTATTAGATCTCACTGAGCTGAATCCCTCCTCTCCTCTCTCTCCTCTCCTCTCCTCTCCTCTCCTCTCCTCTCCTCTCCTCTCCTCAGTTCCAGAAGCCTCAGGAGCACTACCCTCCATTCCGGTTTGGGACGGTCCCTAACGGCAGCACAGAGAGGAACATTAGGAGTAACTACCCTGACATGCACGCACACATGGTCAAATACAACCAGAAAGGAGTAGAGGATGCCCTCAACAGCCTTAAGACAGCGTAAGAACGCACTGCCTTTAATCCTTACCTCTCCTCTCCTCTCAACCCCTAACCCCTAACCTCTAACCCCTAACCCCTAACCCCCAGTCCAACGCCCTCAGAATACATTACCGTCTATGATCCCCATAGTTTGATCCAGGCCTATTTACTGGGAGGAGTTTCATTTGGTTTATTAAAACTGCAACACATTCTGATTCTTCTCTGTCTCATCCAGGAAGCTGGATGCTTTTATCTATGATGCTGCGGTGTTGAACTACATGGCAGGGAAGGACGAGGGCTGTAAGCTGGTGACCATCGGCTCTGGGAAGGTGTTTGCTACAACGGGCTATGGTATCGCCCTGCAGAAAGACTCCCGATGGAAACGACCCATTGACCTGGCCTTATTGCAGTTCCTGGGAGACGGTGGGTCATGCACGCACGCACGCACACACACACACACACACACACACACACACACACACACACACACACACACACACTGGTAACCCCAATTTGTAAGTCATAAATCACATATTCCTCAGTAGCCTAATTTGAAAGAAACCCCATGCACCTGAATCTGACTGTGGTAATTCACTGGTGAGTCCCTCCTCAAGGTGATCCTGACTGTGTCCCTCTCCTCTCCTCTCCTCTCTCCCAGGTGACACCCAGCGCTTGGAGACCGTGTGGCTGTCAGGCATCTGTCAGAATGAGAAGAATGAGGTGATGAGCAGTAAGCTGGACATAGACAACATGGCCGGGGTCTTCTACATGCTGCTGGTGGCCATGGGGCTCAGTCTGCTGGTGTTCTCCTGGGAACATCTACTCTACTGGAAACTTCACAAGAAACTAGACAAGTCTCCCAGGATGGACTTCCTGCTCGCCATCAGCAGGGTGAGAGAGAGAGAGAGAGAGAGAGAGAGAGAGCGAGAGAGAGAGAGAGAGAGAGAGAGTTAATGATGTGTAGCGAATGAATAACGCCTGATATGAGCTCTTATTGGTGTTTACCCCGCGTATAATCCTTATGACTACATTATCATCTGCAGAACAATAGTTTTAATTTGCACAAACCACGGTTTTAATTCCAGCTCAACATTAGTGTTAATCAACAACCAATCTACGTGATAAGAGGGTGTTTGTAGGAGAGGCAAGAGGAAGGAACTAACGTGAAAAACATTACCAGCCTAAAGTCTATGGACTCAACTCAACTCAATTCATCAAATCAGATTCTATTTTTCACATGCGCCTAGTACAACCGGTGTAAACTCTTAACATTAAATTAATTAGCAAATCAAAATATACAATAGTAACACAATAAATATCAACATCGAGATCATATACAAGGAGTACTGGTAGCGAGTCAATGTGCAGGGGTACAAGGTAGTTAATATTTAAATGTAGGTAGGGGTAAAAGTGACTAGGCAATCTCACGAAAGTGTGTGTGTGTGTGTGTGTGTGTGTGCACGCTCTGCTAACAGTGTGTAATTGCAGCGTTGTACCTGTATCATGGCTTATCAGATTAGCAGCTAAATTACTATCTGATAGTTAATCCCTACGGGGGCCCCTGAGGGCCAAATTAAATGAGGCTTTTTCCTTCGATTGTGAACGGTGCAGTCCGGGGACTCAGCTCTCTGTTTGCCCATGCAGTTTAATACTATTTGCTCAGCAAGTCTATGTGTGTTCAGTGTGTGTGCAAGAACTGTTCTTAACTGACTTGCCTAGTGAAATAAAGGTACAAAATAAATAAAAGAAACTGGCAAAATCTGTTGAATCGAATTACTTTGTGAGGTGTCATTTTTGAGCTAGATCTCTCTACAGGGCTTCTACTGAATGTTACATGTAGTAGATCATTTATTACTTCTCTCTCTCTCTCTCTCTCTCTCTACTTTACCTCTGTCCCCTCCCTCCCTCCCTCTCTTCCGTCTCCCAGGGTATCTACAGTTGCTTCAACGGGGTGGAGGAACCAGACCTCCCTAACCTGGCCAACCCAGACCTGACAGCTAACTACGCCCAGGCTAACATGCTCAAGATGCTACGCACTGCTAAGGACCTGGTTAACTCCGCCCAAGTCGAGACCTCACTGGACCACGCCACCAAGACCATAGAACACTGGGGACGCCATGGCGGCAGCCTGCCAGTCCACATTCCGCAACAAGGCACCACGGAAACAGTCCCGGGAGGGTTCGATTATGTCACAGAGAATACACACCCGCCCCCTGAGCGCCCCCTCAGCCCACAATACTGCACACTGGGTGTAGTGACATCTGTGAACCAGCAGAGGGGGCTGGCGAGACCCACACCGCTACGATACACGCTCCCGGCTCGTACTTCCTCTCTCTACGACAAACCACTTCCTGTTTCTAGTCTCCTTTGCCCTCACATTGACCTGGCTGGGGGGGACCACCTCTCTTCTTACCCTCACCCCTCCACAGGTAGGCTCAATGTGGACCCCCAACACCTTTCCCACCCCCGCTCTCCCTTCATCCCCTATAGTGAGCTCCAGCTCCCAGACATCTATCTCTCCTCTCACCCACCCTCTGTCTCCCATCCCACCCACACAGAGCCCTCCAGGAGGAAGAGGAGGAGCAAGAGCCTCCTCTCAGGGGAGACAGGAAGAGGAGGAGGACAGAGGAGGAGGCGTAGGGAGGAGAAGACGGTGTGCCTGGCTGAACTCCGGGCCAACTACCTCCAGGAGAACCACGTCTCGCCCCACATGCCTGACTCCCTGTACCCAGGGGCGGTGCTCTGTCCTGGGGAAGAGGGCTGCGGTGGCTCCTGGCCTCTTCCTCTGGAGGAGCTCGTTCTAGCAGGCAGACGGCGGCTCCACCGACGGCCATCTTTCCTTCGAGCCACCTGGGGCAGCGAGCAGATTCGCCAGACGGACGATACTCCGCCTACATCCCTCAATAGCCAATCACATTCTGCTTTACCAGACTTATTCCCCTGTGTCATGGCCGACCAAGAAACTCCCACCAAACTCTACAACCCTACCCCGCTCCGGAACAACCTATGCTATCCTGCCGCCTCACCCCGCCAGCATGCATATCTTCATATAAGGCAGGACCAGAGGAAAGGAAACTCACGTAAGAAGCTGCGGCACTCACACTCCACCCACCTGCCCACCTACAGGGAGGCCGTGCTGGGGGGCCAGGTTAGAGGGGGAGGTGGGGTAGGCCTGGGGGTGGTCCGGAGAACCACCAGCCTGCTCAGCAGACAGTACAATGACTATCTAACCGCCTACCCTGGGCTGCCTCTATACCACGGCCCCCTCAACCGCCAGGCCCATTCCTCGGCATCCAGCAGCCACCCCAGCCCCGGTACCTACCGTAGCCCCAGCCCGGTATGCCAGCTCCTGGCCTGTGGAGGGGGCTGTCGAGGTCAAAGGGGATTGTTGTACCAGGACAGTCTGTATGGAGCCTATGGGGTCTATCGAGGGGCCCAGGATCCGGGCTTAAAGCCCCAGAGAGGAGAGGGCTTGGTAGGGTTGAGGTCTGAGGACAGACCCTGTGTGACCCGGCCCTGGGGGAAAGTCTCTAGTCTGGAGTCAGAGGTCTGAGAGAGACAGGCAAACACTACAGACTTTATAGACTGGAATGTATACTGTAGAATATACAGTTGGAATTCCACATTGAAGATTTGTGATCCACAGTGAGCGTTTCAGAGGGGGGTGGGATACTTCTCATACACAGAATGAGGTATGAGAAGGATAGGTGCTGTAAAGGAGGGAAGCTGAGGGTTAGAATTCACTTGATAGGTTGGACAGTTGAACTTCCTTCTTTCTTATTGAAGAGATAAAGTAGAGTGTTTGACTGAATGTTAAAAGTGGCCATTTTGGAAAAAGCATGAAACTTAAAGGATGTGTAGTAGAGCAGACCGTACAGCAGCTAGCTCAGCCTAGCACGGTGACGCCCCCTTTCAAACAGTTAGCATGCTACGTACAGAGTTCTCAATGCAAACAAATAGAGAACATAGTAAGGTGGGAAAATGGGGGCGTTTTGGAAAGGGTGTTGGAGAGGATGTTGATTTTGGATGGAATGTTAATTTTACTTGCTGCTTTGAAACATTATATTCCTGTGTTCTGTGCATTATATTATGATATACTATATATAATATTTATATATAAATATATATTATTCATATATAATACCACGATGTACAGAGTCGATAGTGTTGCTGTCTGGTACAAATGCATCTCGGAGAGCTGTGTGTGTGTGTTGTCAGTCTTTGCCCGGGTTGTTTCCGAGCCACTGAGCCAAATGAGAGAGGAACATGTCTTCAGCTCTCCATCTAAGCAAAAAAATTACAATCGCACAACCATGTACACTTCGAAATAACAAACATCCCAGATAGCTGAATCTGTTGACTGCTGTGTACAAGGCCATGGCAACCAAGCTACTACATGTCTATAAGTAAGAGTACAATTAAAGTATCTGGAGAAGAATTGCAATAAAGATTTTGTAGAAGCATATGGGAGGATCAGTCCATATGAACGCGCGCTGTATGTTGATAAGGAATACAGACAGCTGGCCAACCGAGTGGTGCAGCGGTCTAAGGCACTGCATCACAGTGTTGCGGCGTCACTACTGCCTGGGGTTCGATCCCATGCTGTGTCTCAAACGGCCGTGACCGGGAGTCCCATAGGGTGGCGCACAATTGCCCCAGCATCGTCCGGGTTAGAGGAGTGTTTGGCCGGGGGGGGGGGGCTTTACATGGCTCATCGCGCTCTAGTGACTCCTTGTGGTGGGCTGGGTGCCTCCAGGCTGACTTAGGCCATCAGTTGAACGGTGTTTCCTCTGACAACATTGCGGCTGACTTCCGGGTTAAGCTGGCGGGTGTTAAGAAGCATGGTTTGGTGGGTCATGTTTCAGAGGACGCATGATTTAACCTTTGACTCTCCCCCGAGCCCATTGGAGTGATGAGACAAGATTGGAATATCACAAAATTGGGGAGGAAAAGGGGGTAAGATTACAAAGAAGGAATACAGACAGCTAAGTGTGTGTCTACATTACAAAGGTTTCAGCTGTAGAAGTGATGCTGATCTACAGTTTTGTATTCCTCCCTTATTGCTAGTTTTCTGGGACGGATACTAGATCTGGGACAGATCCTAGATCTGTACCTACTCACATTGGATGAATGATTCATTTACATAAACACATTCTAATAGGGCTTCTCAACAGATTTATATTCTATATTCTTAATATAGATAATACACAGAACATGTATATATAACATATAAATAATATATAGGTAATATACAGATAATATATAGATCATGTATATATAACATATAGATAATATATAGGTAATATATAGGTAATATATAGATAATATATGGATAGTATATAGATAATATATAGATAATATACAGATAATATATAGATAATATACAGGTAATATATAGACAATATATAGATAATATATAGATAATACACAGATAATGTACAGATAACATACAGATAACATATAGATAATATACAGATAATATATAGATAATATACAGATAATATACAGCTAATATACAGATAATATACAGATAACATTTTGATAATATATAGATAATATACAGATAATATATAGAAAATATACAGATAATATACAGATAACATTTTGATAATATATAGATAATATACAGATAATATATAGTTAATATACAGATAATATACAGCTAATATACAGATAATATACAGATAACATTTTGATAATATATAGATAATATACAGATAATATATAGATAATATACAGATAATATATAGATAATGTGGTGTTGGTTGACTTAGTATTATATTCATGTATCGATATATAACCAATATCTATTCAGGCACATCTTTTAAGGCTTTTATAATGGCAGAACTGACCGACAGACTTGGTGAGCCATTTACTATGATTGATATTATCTCTCTCTCTCTTTTTCTCAGTCCCTTTCATTTTCCCTCTCTCCTCTCCTTCTCTCCTTCGCTCCTTCTCTATTTGTCCCTCCCCCCTCCCTCCATCCCTCCCTCCTCTCTCTGTATAATGATAGCTAGTTAAAGGAGGTAATTGAAAGCTATTCTAGTATCTGTATTACCTTCTTCCACATTGTAATTAATCACTAAGAACAATTAAAAGTATTTTGGACGAAGGTGACCGTGTCTCTCTCTTTCTCTCTCTCTGTGTGACTCTTTATTGCCCTGTCCCATGTTTCTCTCTTTCTAGCACTGTTCCCCCTCTCTCTCTCTCTCTCTCTCTCTCTCTCTCTCTCTGTGACTCTTTATTGCCCTGTCCCATGTTTCTCTTTTTCTAGCACTGTTCCCCCCCCTCTCTTTCTCTCTCTCTCTGTGACTCTTTAGTGCCCTGTCCCATGTTTCTCTTTCTTGCACTGTCTGCCTCTCTGTTCCCATCTCCCTCTCTCTCTCTCTCTCTGAAAGGTGTAATAACTACAGAGATGACTATCTAAATGTGCCTCATCTGGGTAAATAAATAAAGGTGAATTGAGATAGACACCTTTACATAGTAGTGTTCATATCGTACATGGGAAAGATATAAAGACTTGTGGACACACTAGCCATACTAACCTGTGTCAGCAGGAAGAGAGACTCAGAATAACCCTACTGTCCTAGAAGACTACAGGTAGAGAGAGAAAGAGAGAGAGAACAAAAATATAATTACTTGACACATTGGAATGAATTAACAAAAAAACAGAGCAAATTAGATTGCTATTTGGCCCTGAACAGAGAGTACACAGTGGCAGAATACCTGACCACTGTGACTGACCAAAATTAAGGAAAGCTTTGACTATGTACAGTGAGCATAGCCTTGCTGTTGAGAAAGGTCACCGTATACAGACCTGGCTCTCAAGAGAGAAAACAGGCTATGTGCACCTACCGTCTGTAAGCTGTTAGTGTCTTAACAACTGTTCCACAGGTGCATGTTCATTAATTGTTTATGGTTTATTGAACAAGCATGGGAAACAGTGTTTAACCCTTTACTATGAAGATCTGTGAAGTTATTTAGAATTTTACAAATGATCTTTGAAAGACAGGGTCCTGAAAAAGGGCCGATCCTTTTTTTGCTGAGTTTATAAGCTTGGTAAAGCCCAGCTTTGTGGAGTGTACAGCTTAAAGTGGTCCTATGAACAGATACTGGAGCTTTGCAGCTCCTTCAGGGTTATCTTTGGTCTCTTTGTTGCCTCTCTGATTAATGCCCTCTCTGCCTGGTCTGTGAGTTTTGGTGGGCGGCCCTCTTTTGGCAGGTTTGTTGTGGTGCCATATTCTTTAAATTTTTTTATAATGGATTTAATGGTGCTCCGTGGGATGTTCAAAGTTTCTGATATATTTTTATAACCCACCCCTGATCTGTATTTCTCCACAACTTCGTCCCTGACCTGTTTGGAGAGCTCCTTGGTCTTCATGGTGCCGCTTGCTTGGTGGTGCCCGTTGCTTAGTGGTGTTGTAGACTCTGGGGCCTTTCAGAACAGATGTATGTATACTGAGATCATGTGACAGATCATGCGACACTTAGATTGCACACAGGTGGACTTTATTTAACAAATGATGTGACTTCTGAAGGTAATTGGTTGCACCAGATCTTATTTAGGGGCTTCATAGCAAAGGGGGTGAATACATATGCACACACCACTTTTCCGGGTTTTTTTCTTCACATTTTTGGAAACAGTAAAAAAAAATCATTTCACTTCACCAATGTGGACTATTTTGTGTTTGTCTATTACATGAAATACAAATAAAAATCAATTTAAATTACAGGTTGTAATGCAACAAAATAGGAAAAACGCTAAGGGGGATGAATACTTTTGCAAGGCACTGTATATTCTTCTCAGACAGTGAACACGACTGTTTTTCCAGGCTGAGAATAAGCAGCATGGCCCTCAGTGATGCATGGCTGTATTAATTAACCACTGGTTATACTTATGCAGATAGTCCTGTGTGTACCACTGTTTATAGTGCTGATGGGTCAATATGACCAATAACAATATATTAATAAACTCCTTCCTACACAGAGAGAGAGAGAGAGAGAGAGAGAGAGAGAGAGAGAGAGAGAGAGAGAGAGAGAGAGAGAGAGAGAGAGAGAGAGAGAGAGAGAGAGAGAGAGAGAGAGAGAGAGAGAGAGAGAGAGAGACATGTATGGACCCAGAAATGAATTGAGCACCTGACCAACTACGCAAGAGTTTAGTTCTGGGTTAACCGAGATTACCTGAGGGAAGATCAGTCCATATGAACACACTCTATGCGTTGATAAGGAACATGATTTTCGCAAAGCAAGTGACTCTTTACGCACCAAAACAGCTGCTTAAGTGTTCTTCCATGTCTCCCCTGTCTCCCTTTCCTCCCACAGCACAAGGTGACTGACAGGTGGAAAACATGCACATCACATAGTAGTTAAACCTTCAGTGCTTCGTTGTTTGGAGATAGATGTAAAACTCTAGTCAGGTAAACGGCAACTTTTCAAGATTTTCCATTAAGGGCTCTGCTTTGTTAGTACAGTGTGGGCAATAGCACAGATAACTCAGATCTAATCATCTAACCAGTCATCTCCCTACTGATTTATCTGATCCATGGTCTGTCATAGAGAGAGCAGGTAATTGGGCTTGTTGTGTAGGTGTGATGGTCAACTGACTAAAGAGGAGACACACCACTGAACACTCCAACACTAGACTCATTTGACTTTCATAAAGGTAGATCCGTGCATGTGTGTGTGCGCTGTGAGTGTGGGAGGGGAGGGGGAGGGGGACATGTGTGTGAGTGTGGGAGGGGAGGGGGAGGGGACATGTGTGCGTGTGTGAGTGTGGGAGGGGGAGGTGGGGGACATGTGTGCGTGTGGGAGTGTGGGAGGGGGAGAGGGGGACATGTGTGCGTGTGTGAGTGTGGGAGGGGAGGGGAGGGGGACATGTGTGCGTGTGTGTGTTCTTCAATTAGAGATTTGATGTAGAGGCAGGGCTGTGATGCCAATTGATTAATGGTTCAATTGGTGCACATAAAAACATCTGTGGAGGATGAAAGACACACAGTGTGTGAGAGAGAGAGATAGAGAGAGAGAGAGAGAGAGAGAGAGAGAGAGAGAGAGAGAGAGAGAGAGAGAGAGAGAGAAGAGGAGGAGAGAGAGAAGATGAGTAGAGAGATAGGGGGATGAGACATATTTACCAGTAAATGGGGTGCCTGTGTCCAGATGATGTTTTAATATTCAGGACACAGGACAGAGGGGAGACGGGGGAGTCGGGAGCGAGGTGGGGGAGAGGGAGGAAGGGAGAGGGAGGAAGGGAGAGTGAGGAAGGGAGAGGAAGGGAGAGGGAAGAAGGGAGAGGGAGGAGGGGAGAGGAAGGAGGGGAGTGGAAGGAGGGGAGAGGAAGGGAGATGGAGGAGGGGAGTGGAAGGAGGGGAGATTGAGGAATGGAAGACGTTGTAATTATTCACATTCTCATGGACACACACCCATAAACAGTGTCTCACAAAACCATATGACCTTGAAAAAGTATTAATCTCTCAGACCGTACACACACACGCACACTCACACACGCACACACACGCACCCACGCGCGCACACACGCGCACAGAAATACGGACACGCGGACATACGAACACATGGACATAAGGACACACACACATGAGGAGAATGGTGGACCGAAAAAATGTGCTCACGTGTCGTAAACTACCACAGATGCTCAGAGTCACCTTGAGAATGAGAGGGCTGACAGGTGATGAAGGGGGGAAGAGGAGGAAGAGAGAGAAGGAGAGGGGGAGAGAGGGGTGGCGGCTGGATAAGAAAGAGATATTATTGGAATATGAGAAACTAGAAAGGGGATGGGGGGACAGAGTGGATAGGAGAGGGCGGGGAGAGGAGTGGCTGGATAAGGTAGAGATAGGAAATAGGAGGAGCTATAAAGAGGTAATGGTGGAGATACTGTGGAGCGTAATTCGTGATTTTTTTCCCAAAAAAATACAAGCTGAAGATATCTATTGATTTGAACTGTATTACTCTAAGATATTTGATTAGCAATCTGTGGTTGTGGTTCAATTCCAGTAGTCTTTTACAATATGTTGACTGATATTTGGTATTTCTATTCCTTTCATATGAAATCTTTTGTACCCTGCATCTGAGAAAAGTGTTTGATGTGCGACTCTTTTTAACTAATTGTGTGTCACTCATGTCATTGCTGAGTCACTCTCTAAATCAGACGGCGTAATTGGTTTTGCCAGAAGGAGCATTAATTACCTTGGCAATGTCAAGATTCCGGGCTCGGTGCCCACAATCATCACAGGAGCCGAAATGCCTTCCGTGTTCCAAGGTAAAGATTCCAAGATTCTGATCCAACTGTGTTAACTTACCTAAATGGACAGACGTGAGATCAAATCATTTGAACAATTAAACATATTTCACACTAGACATCAGTCATTAAGGTTGCTCTCTGACTGGTCTGATCGCAAAGAAACACAGAAACAACTGGCGAGCAGACTCACTGCAAACTCTGTCAGAGCCTGATTGAAGAAAACTGTAACCAACCAGTGAGTTAAATAACATCCAACCCCACCTAATTGTTGTCAAGCTGGTGAATTTGGGTGTCATCCCCCTGCTGATTAAGTGGATCAACAGTTTCCTTGTGAATGGTACCCATCAAGTGAAGTTTATCTCCACCATATTCACATCTAGAACGATGAATATGGGAGCCCCTCAAGGTTGCGTGCTTTTACTGATCCTGTACACTCTGTATATTAATGATTGTCAAGCCTCTGACCAAGCCCACAAATTCTGCCAATATGTAGATGACACCGCTGTTGTGGGTTTCCTCCATCCAGACCAAGCATCTCTTGAAGGTTTTGACAGAGAAACTGCAAAAGTCATCCAGTGGTGCACAAATAACTCTCTTGAAATGAACGTTAAGAACACAAAAGAGATGGAAATAGATTTTTAGAAGGAATAAAACTGCACAATCCCCCCAAAATAAATGGGGAAATCAGTCGATAGAGTGACCTCATATACAGTGATTTCGGAAAGTATTCAGACACCTTCCCTTTTTCAAAATGTTGTTACATTACAGCCTTGTTTTAAAATGTGTTACATTTCCTCATCAATCTATACATAATAATCCCATAATGACAAAGTGAAAAATGAAAAACAGAAATACCTTATTTACATTCACATGGGCTCCCGAGAGACGCAGCGGTCTAAGGCACTGCATCACAGTGCAAGAGGCGACACTACAGTCCCGGGTTCGATCCAGGCTGAATCACATCTGGCTGTGATTGGGTGTCCCATAGGGTAGCGCACAATTGGGCCAGTGTTGTCTGGGTTTGGCAGGGGTAGGCCGTCATTGTCAATAAGAATTTGTTCTTAATTAACTGACTTGCCTAGTTAAATAAAAGTTAAATAAAAATACATACAAATAAGTATTCAGACCCTTTGTTTAGAGACTTGAAATTGAGCTCAGGTGCATCCTGTTTCCATTGATCATCCTTGAGATGTTTCTGCAACTTGATTGGAGCCCACCTGTGGTAAATTCAATTGATTGGACAAGATTTGGAAAGGCACACACCTGTCTATATAACGTCCCACAGTTGACAGTGCATGTCAGAGCAAAAACCAAGCAATAAGGTTGAAGGATTTGTCCATAGAGTTCCGAGACAGGATTGTGTCGAGGCAGACTCTTCCTGGAAGTGGCCACCCAGCTAAACTGAGCAATCGGGGGAGAAGGGTCTTGGTGAGGGATGTGACCAAGAACCTGATGGTCACTCTGACAGAGCTCCATAGTTCCTTTGTGGAGATGGGAGAACCTTCCAGAAGGACAACCATCTCTGCAACACTCCACCAATCAGGCCTTTATGGTAGAGTGGCCAGACGGAAGCCACTCCTCAAGAAAAGGCACATGACAGCACGCTTGGAGTATGCCAAAAGGCACTTAAAAGGCCTTTCAGACCATGAGAATTCTCTGGTCTGATGAAACCAAGATTGAATTCTTTGGCCTGAATGATAAGCGTCAGGTCTGGAGGAAACCTGTCACCATTCCTACAGTGAAGCATGGTGGTGGCAGCATCATGCTGTGCAGATGTTTTTCAGTGGCAGGGACTGGGAGACTAGTCAGGATCGAGGAAAAGATGAATGGTGCAGAAAGATCCTTGATGAAAACCTTCTCCAAAGCACTCAGGACCTCAGACTGAGGCAAAGGTTCACCTTCCAACAGGAAAACAACCCTAAGCACACAGTCACCAAAATGTAGGAGTAGCTTCGGGACAAGTCTCTGAATGTCCTTGAGTGGCCCAGCCAGAGCCCGGACTTGAACCCGATCGAACATCTCTGGAGAGCTGGAGAGACTTGAAAAAAGCTGTGCAGTGAAGCTCCCCATCCAACCTGACAGAGGTTGAGAGGATATACATAGAAGAATGGGAGAAACTCTCCAAATACAGATGTGCCAAGCTTTTAGCGTCATTTCCAAGAAGACTCGAGGCTGTAAGGTGCTTCAACAAAGTACTGAGTAAAGGGTCTGAATACTTACAGTACCAGTCAAAGGTTTGGACACACTTACTCATTCAAGAGTTATTCTTTATTCTTTCTATTTTCTAAATTGTAGAATAATAGTGACAACATCATAGCTACGAAATAACACAAATGGAATCATGTAGTAACCAAAAAAGTGTTAAACAAATCAAAATATATTTTAGATTTTAGACACTTCAAAGTAGCCACCCTTTGCCTTGATGAGCGCTTTGCACTCTCTTGGCATTCTCTCAACCAGCTTCACCTGGACTGATTTTACAAGTCTTGAAAGAGTTCCCACATATGCTGAGCACTTGTTGAATGCTTTTCCTTCACTCTGCAGTCCAACTCATTGCAACCATCTCAATTGGTAAAAGACCAAGTCCATATTATGGCAAGAACAGCTCAAATAAGCAAAGAGAAACAACAGTCCATCATTACTTTAAGACAAGGTCAGTCAATGCGGAAAATTTCAAGAAATTTGAAAGTTTCTTCATGTGCAGTCGCAAAAGCCATCACGCACTATGATGAAACTGGCTCTCATGAGGACCTCCACAGGAAAGGAAGACCCAGTGTTACCTCTGCTGCAGAGGATAAGTTCATTTAGAGTTACCAGCCTTAGAAATTGCAGCCAAATAAATGCTTCACAGAGTTCAAGTAACAGCAAATTTGAGATTTTTAGTTTCAACCGAAGTGTCTTAAGGAGACTCAGAGTAGGTGAACAGATGATCTCCGCATGTGTGGTTCCCACCGTGAAGCATGGAGGAAGAGGTTTGATGGTGTGGGGGTGCTTTGCTGGTGACACTGTCTGTGATTTATTTAGAATTCAAGGAACACTTGATCAGCATGGCTACCACAGCATTCTGCAGCAATACGCCATCCCATCTGGTTTGCGCTTAGTGGGACTATAATTAGTTTTTCCACAGGACAAAGACCCAACACACCTCCAGGCTGTGTAAGGGATATTTGACCAAGAAACAGAGTGATGGAGTGCGGCATCAGATTACCTGGACTTCACAATCACCTGACCTCATACCAAATAGGGCTATCTTCTGTATAGCACCTCTACCATGTCACAACACAACGGATTGTCTCAAACGCATTAAGAAGGAAAGAAATTCCACAAATTAACTTTTAACAACGCACACCTGTTAATTGAAATGCATTCCAGGTAACTACCTCATGGAGCTGTTTGAGAGAATGCCAAGAGTGTGCAAAGCTGTCATCAAGGCAAAGGGTGGCTACTTTGAAATATATAAAATACATTTTGATTTGTTTAACACTTTTTTGGTTACTACATGATTCCATATGTGTTATATCATAGTTTTGATGTCATCACTATTATTCTACAATGTAGAAAATAAATGTGAATGTGATATTTCATTTATTTTATATTTTTTTGCAAAAATGTCTAAAAACCTTTTTGGGGGGTTTATAGGGTATTGTGTGCAAATTGAAAAGGGGGAAAAAACGATGTAATCACATTTATAATAAGGCTGTAAGGTAACAAAATGTGGAAAAAGTCAAGGGGTCTGAATACTTTCTGTAAATACCTGGGAATGGAAATAGATAATAAAACTGAACTTCAATGACTCTGCCCTTGCAAAGACAAAGAAACTGCAACAGAGAAAATGTTCTTTAACACAAGCTGAACCATTTTAATGCTGATCGCCATATCCAACAAATGTTTTACAAATCTGTGTGCTGACCTTTATTCGGATTTGCTTGTTTGGAAACATGGGAGCGCAAGACAAAGTCAAGTTTCAGCGCTTGATCAAGATGGTGGGAAGGATAAATGGTATAGACCAAGAATCAGCAACCTGTATACAAAATGTATTCTCCTACAACTTGAAAGCATTTTACAGGACAGCACCCACCCCCTTCACTCAAAACTCAATCACTGCTGCAGCCGGACAAGGCGAAAGAGATTTATTCAAAAGAAGATGAGAACGGATAATTATGGGGGACTCTGTTATTCCAACGACCATTAGGCTGTACAATGGATAGTCTATTGCAGGGATCATCAACTAGATTCAGCCAAGGGCCAATTTTTCTCTAATTTGTAGACTGCAAATTGACCGCAAGATGCCCAAACAGATACAATGTTTGAATAAAACAATAATTTCAAACCTTGCTTACATTTATATACGATCGCATGTCTTTATTATAGTTGGGAACAAATTGAAAATAAAACCACCTGCCAGTTGGTGAACCCTGGTCTATTGGTTCCTTGAGTGTACAGCATATTGCGCTTTCACAGTCCATTTGTAGACTATTTCACATTCAATTTTTTTTATTGCATATTATTCTGTGTTTTTATGTATCCTCTTTTTAAACAAATGACCAAATTAATTTCCACCTGGTGGGAAAATAAAGTTCTGAAATCTCAAAAGCTTTAGGTGTATTTCTTTACACAACATCAAACTAAGATAGCGGGAAAACCTTAACTATTCAGAATATATCTGATTTGAAAACAAAAAGGGACCTCTATTTTGTAGAAATGGAAGCAGATTTTGTTATGCCAGCAGGACGCAGACAGACATTTATCTCATGAATCGTGTGTAGAGTGGTAGAAAACAAAGATGCCATTTTCTCTTTCACAAAGAAACCCTAAAAGATGTAGATGAGGAAAAATGATTACGTTGCTCTGCGCATTAGGCACGATATGATCTTTTCCATCCAGAGAGTTGGCGGTATGATTTGTCATCACTTCTATACTGTCACCAGCCTATTAGGCCAGGGGATCCAATTCCAAGGTGCTCCAGTTTCTGAATGGTTCCAGGATGGGTTTTTTGGGGAACAATGTGAGCGTGCCACAGGCAGCGGTGTGGTTCTCTATACATTGGTGTGTACACAAGCCATACATCATCAACACTGTCAGACACACGGACACATACTAGACACACACTGTAAACCCCAAGGCATTTTTAAATCAAATGTGGTACTGACTCAAAACTGAACATCATCTTAACTCTTATGTTAATACATGATATTCTCTTATCTAATTTAAATAAGTACTGCCTTGTAACCAACATCAGAGAAGACGTGTTTGCAGAGGCGTGGTTTATATAGCTAGTTACTGGCTAGCTAGGTCTTCATCTGTGTCTGGTGTTAGCTAGTTACTGTCTAGCTAGGTCTTCATCTGTGTCTGGTGTTAGCTAGTTACTGTCTAGCTAGGTCTTCATCTGTGTCTGGTGTTAGCTAGTTACTGGCTAGCTAGGTCTTCATCTGTGTCTGGTGTTAGCTAGTTACTGGCTAGCTAGGTCTTCATCTGTGTCTGGTGTTAGCTAGTTACTGGCTAGCTAGGTCTTCATCTGTGTCTGGTGTTAACTAGTTACTGTCTAGCTAGGTCTTCATCTGTGTCTGGTGTTAGCTAGTTACTGTCTAGCTAGGTCTTCATCTGTGTCTGGTGTTAGCTAGTTACTGTCTAGCTAGGTCTTCATCTGTGTCTGGTGTTAGCTAGTTACTGTCTAGCTAGGTCTTCATCTGTGTCTGGTGTTAGCTAGTTACTGGCTAGCTAGGTCTTCATCTGTGTCTGGTGTTAGCTAGTTACTGTCTAGCTAGGTCTTCATCTGTGTCTGGTGTTAGCTAGTTACTGTCTAGCTAGGTGTTCATCTGTGTCTGGTGTTAGCTAGTTACTGGCTAGCTAGGTGTTCATCTGTGTCTGGTGTTAACTAGTTACTGTCTAGCTAGGTCTTCATCTGTGTCTGGTGTTAGCTAGTTACTGGCTAGCTAGGTCTTCATCTGTGTCTGGTGTTAGCTAGTTACTGGCTAGCTAGGTCTTCATCTGTGTCTGGTGTTAACTAGTTACTGTCTAGCTAGGTCTTCATCTGTGTCTGGTGTTAGCTAGTTACTGTCTAGCTAGGTCTTCATCTGTGTCTGGTGTTAACTAGTTACTGTCTAGCTAGGTCTTCATCTGTGTCTGGTGTTAACTAGTTACTGTCTAGCTAGGTCTTCATCTGTGTCTGGTGTTAGCTAGTTACTGTCTAGCTAGGTCTTCATCTGTGTCTGGTGTTAGCTAGTTACTGTCTAGCTAGGTCTTCATCTGTGTCTGGTGTTAGCTAGTTACTGTCTAGCTAGGTCTTCATTCAGCGTGGAACAAAAGGGGGGGAAGGGTCGTTCAAAACTCAAAGGCCATTGTCAAGTCAACACATCCATCAGTGCTGCTGCTGAAAAATATTAGCTAAATACAAAAAGGAAATAGTAACACAATTAAATAATAACGAGTAATCCAATCTGTTAGATAGATTTATTACACCCATTACTGAAATGGTTGTTCCAGTTTAAATGGTTTAGATAGTCTCCTCACACTGTTACTAACCCTGACAGTCATTATGAATGCAGGTTGCAGGTGAATGGAAACGTCATCTTTTGTATTTTCTAACTCTGGCTGGATTCCAAGAGGAGTTCCAAATCCAAACACATTTTATTGGTCACATACACATGGTTAGCAGATGTTAATGTGAGTGTAGCGAAATACTTGTGCATCTAGTTCCGACAGTGCAGTAATATCTAACAAGTAATCTAACAATTTCACAACAACTACCTAATACACACAAATCTAAATTTATGGATGTGCGATGGCCGAGCGGCATGGGCAAGGTGCAATAGATGGTATAAAATACAGTATATACAAATGATATGAGTAATGTAAGATATGTAAACATTATTAGTGGCATTATTTGAAGTGGCATTGTTGAAGTGACTTAGTTATCCATTTATTAAAGTGGCCAGTGATTGGGTCTCAATGTAAGCAGCAGCCTCTCTGAGTTAATGATAGCTGCTTAGCAGTCTGATGGCCTTGAGATAGAAGCTGTTTTTCAGCTTTGATGCACCTGTACTGACCTCACCTTCTGGATGGTAATGGCATAAACAAGCTGTGGCTTGGGTGGTTGTTGTCCTTGATGATATTTTTGGCCTTCTGTGACATCAGGTGCTGTAGGTGTCATGGAGGGCAGGTAGTTTGCCCCCGGTGATGCATTGTGCAGACCGCACCACCCTCTGGAGAGCCTTGCGGTTGAGGGTGTTGCAGTTGCTGTACCAGGCTGTGATACAGCCCAACAGGATTCTCTCGATTGTGCATCTGTAAAGGTTTGTCAGGGTTTTGGGTGACAAGCCAAATTTCTTCAGCCTTCCGAGGTTGAAGAGGCGCTGTTGCGCCCTCTTCACCACGCTGTCTGTGTGGGTGGACCATTTCAGTTTGTCTGTGATGTGTACGCCGAGAAACCTTCTCCACTGCTGTACCTTCGATGTGGATAGTGGGGTGCTCCCTCTGCTGTTTCCTGAAGTCCACGATCATCTCATTTGTTTTGTTGACTTTGAGTGAGAGGTTGTTTTCCTGACAACACACTCCGAGTGCCCTCACCTCCTCCCTGTAGGCTGTCTCGTCGTTGTTGGTAATCAAGCCCACTACTGTTATGTCGTCTGCAAACTTGATGATTGAGTTGGAGGCGTGCATGGCCACGCAGTTGTGGGTGAACAGGGAGTACAGGAGGGGGCTGAGCACGCACCCTTGTGGGGCCCCTGTGTTGAGGGTCAGCAAAGTGGAGATGTTGTTTCATACCTTCACCACCGGGGGGACGCTCATCAGAAAGTCCAGGACCCAATTGCACAGGGTGGGGTTGAGGCCCAGGGCCTCCAGCTTGATGATCAGCTTGGTAGGTACTATGGTGTTGAATGCGGAGCTGTAGTCAATGAACAACATTCTTACATAGGTATTCCTCTTGCCCAGATGGGATAGGGCAGTGTGCAGTGTGATGGCGATTGCATTGTCTGTGGACATGTTGGGGCGGTATGCAAACTGAAGTGGGTCTAGGGTGGCCGGTAAGGTGGCAGTGATATGATCCATGACTAGCCTCTCAAAGCACTTCATGATGACAGAAGTGAGTGCTACGGGCCGGTAGTCATTTAGTTCAGTCATTTAGTTCTTTGCCTTCTTGGGTACAGAAACAATGGTGGCCATCTTGAAGCATTTGGGGACAGCAGAGTTACATGTCACTTTGCAAGCCAGCATAATGTGACTTGCCAGTAGGGTTGCAAAATTCTGTCAAATTTTCCAAAAATCACAGTTGGAAGATTCCTGGAACTCCTTCAATCAGGATTGTTTTGGGGGAAAGTTAATGACATTTTGCAGACCTACTTGGCATGTAAACCATGAGTTCCAGTGTTAGGATAAAGAGAGGCCTCAAAATAACGCTTAATGAGATATGTATCGTACTAGTTTGGTATTTTATTAGGATCCCCAATTAGCTGTTGTGAATGCTCCAGCTACTCCTTCCAGAGTCCAAACAGACAAGAACAGGACAGCACTACATACATTATAATGATGCTTTTCACCTAGAAACTCACTTGGTAAGAGTGAATACGAAATAATTCAACAATGATTTCTCTGTCACTAACAAATACAGTGAGGGAAGAGGAAAAAGAGGAGAGAGGGCCGGGGGGCACTGTTGTTTTACAGGGCTGATCAACCACGTTAACGTGTGTCTCATGTCTCAACCGCTCTCTCTGAGCTTGTTGAATGTAGTTAACCCCTAAGACTCTAAGCCGTTGGGGGGGTTCTACTAAGCTAACATATGGAACTGTTTTAAGATGGTCATACCATGGATCATTTAGAAATTTGATTTTGAATTGTAGGACCCCTGTAGGTATAAAAACATGTATTTATCTCTAGTTCTTTTATATATATATATAATGTTCTTATAACAGTAAAAAGTTTGGATATGGACCCTGTTCCAGGTTACAGTAGTGATATTGACCCTGTTCCAGGTTACAGTAATGATATTGACCCTGTTCCAGGTTACAGTAATGATATTGACCCTTTTCCAGGTTACAGTAATGATATTGACCCTGTTCCAGGTTACAGTAATGATATTGACCCTTTTCCAGGTTACAGTAATGATATTGACCCTGTTCCAGGTGAGATGAGTGATATTGACCCTGTTCCAGGTTCCAGTAATGATATTGACCCTGTTCCATGTTAGATGAGTGATATTGACCCTGTTCCAGGTTCCAGTAATGATATTGACCCTGTTCCAGGTTCCAGTAATGATATTGACCCTGTTCCAGGTGAGATGAGTGATATGGACCCTGTTCCATGTTAGATGAGTGATATTGACCCTGTTCCAGGTTCCAGTAATGATATTGACCATTTTCCAGGTTACAGTAATGATATTGACCCTGTTCCAGGTTAGCTGAGTGATATTGACCCTGTTCCAGGTTCCAGTAATGATATTGACCCTGTTCCAGGTGAGATGAGTGATATTGACCCTGTTCCAGGTGAGATGAGTGATATTGACCCTGTTCCAGGTTGCAGTAATGATATTGACCCTTTTTTCCTGGTTACAGTAATGATATTGACACTGTTCCAGGTGAGATGAGTGATATTGACCCTTTTCCAGGTTAGCTGAGTGATATTGACCCTGTTCCAGGTTACAGTAATGATATTGACCCTTTTCCAGGTTACAGTAATTATATTGACCCTGTTCCAGGTGAGATGAGTGACATTGACCCTGTTCCAGGTGAGATGAGTGATATTGACCCTGTTCCAGGTGAGATGAGTGATATTGACCCTGTTCCAAGTGAGATGAGTGATATTGACCCTGTTCCAGGTTCCAGTAATGATATTGACCCTGTTCCATGTTAGATGAGTGATATTGACCCTGTTCCAGGTTCCAGTAATGATATTGACCCTGTTCCAGGTTCCAGTAATGATATTGACCCTGTTCCAGGTGAGATGAGTGATATTGACCCTTTTCCAGGTTAGCTGAGTGATATTGACCCTGTTCCAGGTTACAGTAATTATATTGACCCTGTTCCAGGTGAGATGAGTGATATTGACCCTGTTCCAGGTGAGATGAGTGATATTGACCCTGTTCCAGGTTACAGTAATGATATTGACCCTGTTCCAGGTGAGATGAGTGATATTGACCCTGTTCCAGGTTAGCTGAGTGAAATTGACCCTGTTCCAGGTTACAGTAATGACCCTGTTCCTCTCTAGTTCTTTGAGCTCCTCAATGCTTCTTTACAGTTCACAAAAGGGTTCATTGCTCTTTTAGTAACTATTCAAACGTAGGGGCGACGGCTCATAGGAATATTTTGGAGCGTGGTTTGTGCGCAGCTCTTCATGTGCAACCGTGAGTGAGAGTGTCATTCCAGTTTATCTAATGTGTTGTTGGTATGACCTTATATACTGTGTCATGTATGACTATGGCCAGTGGCTGCATCCTCTAGAACAGGTACTCCCCAAAAAATGCGATTCACGTTTAAAATAATCTATATATTTTTGGAAATATTTTCAAACAGTTCATTTAGTAAGGCCCCCGTCCATAGAGACACATACCAGCTCTACTGGTAGTACTGTTACTACCAGCAGTACTACACCTGCACCTGTCGACGACACAAGTTGTTCTGCTTCCATGAGCACATCCAATGCTAGCATCAGTAATTCTACATTTGTTGTTAGCCCAGCTAGCATGGACACTGACAGTTGTGAGTCTGATACAGCCGAAGAGCTACTGCCCCCTTACCCGGGAAAGCACCGAACAACAGACAGGGACGTTGGACCATCGAAGAGGCGCAAATATGATTTGGGGTTCACTTATATTTGGAGTAGTGCCTTTCCTCAGCCACAGTGTGTTATATGTACAAAAGTACTATATCTCACCTCGATGAAACCTTCACTCTTGCGCAGACATTTAGAAACACAACATACCAATAAGAAAAATAGGCCACAGGAGTTTTTTGAGCGAGAATGAAGACGACTTTCGAGTAGTAAGACATGTATAAAAGCAACAGATACCATTAATAAGGTGCTAGAAGCGTCTTATATGGTGCGCTACCGAGTGGCTAGGACAGGCAAGCCCCATACAATTGTGGAGGACTTAATTCCTCCTGCTGTCGCGGATATGGCTGGGACAATGCTGGGGGAAAAGGCCCAAAAAACTATACAGACAATGCCTTCATCAAACAACACTGTTTCACGAAGCATCAGTGACACGGCAGGAGATGTTTTGAAATAATTACTGCTTTGCATACAAGCCAGTGAATTATATGCGTTACAGCTGGATGAGTCAACAGACGTGGCAGGCCTGGCACAGCTCCTGGTGTCCGTTACGTTTATGGGGGGTCAAGTAGGGCTAGGCGTCCCGCTACAACTGGGGACGCCTCCCGGGACAACTTCCGGTGAAATTGGAGGGCCCGCAATTCAAACACATAATCATAACAATTATGGATATTAAACATTTAGCTACATATGTGTCTTATATCGGTTGAAATCTTAAATTCTTGTTAATCTAACTGCACTGTCCGATTTACAGTAGCTATTACAGTGAAAACATGCCATGCGATCAAAATATTTTTCCACCTGCACAGGTTTCATAAATTCACAAATAGGGATTAAATATTCACTTACTTTTTGAAAATCTTCCTCTGATTTGTCATCCAAAGCGTCCCAGCTATAACATGTAGTGTTGTTTTGTTAGATAAAATCCTTCTTTATATCCCAAAAAGTCTGTTTAGTTGGCGCAATCGATTTGAGTAATCCACTCGTTCAACATGCAGAGAAAGGAATCTCAAAATCTACCCCTAAACTTTGTTTCAACAAGTCAAAATAAGTTTCTATTTACTGCTCAGATACCCTAAAATGCAATCAAACATAATATTTCTTACGGAAAGAAGTATGTTCAATAGGAAACCGATTTTAGCAGGTGCGTCCTGTCTTCATGGTGTGCGCAAACACTAATTTCCAAGACTATGTCCTTGTACTAAAACTGATATTTCTCATTTGTTTTTGAAGTTACAAGCCTGAAATCTTGAACATAGACTCCTGACACCCACTACACCCTGTGAATTGCATCCAGGGAGCTAATTGTCAACATGACCTTACACGATTGTAAGAGGATGGTCTCTTTTTCTTTGGATTTTCTCCTACCATATCTATTGTGTTATATTCTCCTACATTATTTTAACATTTCTACAAACTGTTTTCTTTCCAATGGTACCAATTATATGCATATCCTGGCTTCAGGGCCAGAGCAACAGGCAGTTTACTTTGGGCACGTCATTCAGGCGGAAATTGCGAAAAAAAGGGGCCTAGCCCTAAGAAGTTTTTAAGGAAGACCTCCTCTTCTGCAAACCACAGGAAACCTGGACAACAGGAGAGGATATTTTTAAGTACTGGACAGATTTGTGACATCAAATGGACTTTGGTGGTCAAGATGTGTTGGTATCGCAAAAGCCATGACAGAGAGACATAGTGGAGTGGTAACGCGCGTGCAAGCAGTAGCTCCCCGACGCCACTTGGGTACACTGCAGCATCCACCGAGAGGCTCTTGCTGCCAAGGGAATGCCTGACAGCTTGAAAGACATTTTGGAGATAACAATGAAAATGGTTAACTTTGTTAAATCAATTCTCTCCACTATGCAATGATATGGGCAGCGACCATGTAACGCTTTTACAACATACAGAAGTGCGCTGGTTATCAAGAGTATTGCTTTTTTTAAATTGAGAGACGAGCTTAAAGTTTTCTTTACTGACCTTAATTTTCACTTGTCTTACCACTTGCACGATGACGAGTATCTCCCAAACTGACCTATCTGGGTGATGTTTTTTCTCGCTTGAATGATCTGAATCTAGGATTACAGGGACTCTCCGCAACTATATTCAATATGCGGGACAAAATTTAGGCTATGATTAAGAAGTTGGAGCTCTTCTCTGTCTGCATTAACAAGGACAACACACAGGTCTTTCCATCATTGTATGATTTTTTGTGTGCAAATGAACTCAAGCTTACGGACAATGTCATATGTTATATAGCGAAGCACCTGAGTGAGTTGGGTGCGCAATGGATGACACATACAGTTGGATTTGTTATCCCTTTCGTGCCCTGCCTCCAGTCCACTTACCGATATCTGAACAAGAGAGCCTCATCGAAATTGCAACAAGTGGTTCTGTGAAAATTGAATTTAATCAGAAGCCACTGCCAGATTTCTGGATAGGGCTGTGCTCAGAGTATCCTGCCTTGGCAAATCGGGCTGTTGAAGACAGAAGAGTGGATTCTCGGGCCCTCACTAGCATGAAAACTAAATACAGGCACAGACTGTGTGTGGGAAATGATTTAAGACTAAGGCTCTCTCTAATACAACCCAACATTGCAGAGTTATGAGCATCCTTTCAAGCATACCCTTCTCATTATCCTGTGGTGAGTTATTAAATTTTCAATGAACAAATACGTTTTTTTATATGTAATATGGTTAAATAAAGAGCAAGATGATTGATTATTATTATGTTATTATTTGTGTCCTTGTCCTACTTCCCACGAGCCGGGTTGTGACAAAAACTCACACTCATTATTATATTTAATAAATGTATTGTATAGTGTGTGTACCCAGGCTTACAATGATGGCAAAAAACAACATCTGAGAGTGCGCTGACCCTGGCGCTGACCCTGGTACGCAGCTGAAGGTTGAATGTTTGAAGGGGTATGGGACTATAAAAAGTTTGGAAACCATTGCTCTAGAAGATTCATATGTGGCCTTGTGTCAATTGAGAATGGTAGGCTAAATTAGTCAGTGGTTTCATTTGTCTCTTCGGGGACGCCCAGCTGTTCCAGCGGTAGCTCACTCAAATAAACGTGTCAATTAACACACCAATACCGCCTATGGTATTTTAACAGTATAATATGGCTGACCAGAGGGGAAAAAATGGTTCTACAAAGAACATTTGAGACTGAGAGAGGTTCTTTAAAGAACGATTCTCCATAAAGGTTCCATAAAGAACCATACAAAAGGGTACTATATAGCCCCCAAAAGGGTTGTAAACATGGAGGAACCCAGTTTTGGTGCTATGTACAGTGTAACCTGTTTAATGGTTCTTTATAGAACCTTAGCAAAGGGTCTTTATAGCATCATACAGGTTCCATTAGAACCTTAAGAGCATGGTTTTTACATAGCACCAAAAAGGGTTCTGCTATGGTTACAAGCCAAAGAACCCCTATCTGGTACTATTTAGAACCCTTATTATTTTTTTGTGGAGAGAAAGGAGAGGAGAGAAGAGGAAAACATAGACTACATTGAGAGAGGTGAGGATAGAGTTCATTTTGTTTTTAACCCCAGAGGAAATCAGTGTGGCAGTCCATTAAAAGAGCCATCTCATTGTTGTTCCCCATCCGACCGACAAATTATCCCCCTCCAATGGAGACAGGGACACTACGACCTTCACCGTCTGGATTCATCGACTGCAGAGTTTTTATCACAGACATACCAGTGTTGGGGAAGCTACAGATCACTTTGGGGTCTTATGTTAACAAACTGTGTAAATTACTCTATTAAACACAACAATGATGTTTCCAGTGAGAACTAGGCAGAAAAAGAAAGGAAATGATTGCCTACTTCACCCATATTTTCTTTCTTTATGTAAACAGAGTAGTGTGTAGTTCCATTAGTTAGCTACACCACTACATGGCAACTACTGAAAACACTAACTAGATCAACTACCACCAAGCTACTGCAAAATGTAGTTCATTTACTAGCTGAATTATACGTAGTTCACTTCTCCCCAACACTGACACATACAGACGCACACACACCCATGCACACGAACAGCATCTTTAACACTAACAGCTGATGGATGTTTATGTTCCCAAAGACTAGTATTATAGTTTTAGTTAGTGTATGTGTTTGGTGTGTTGTGTGTGCTGTAGAGGAATAAGGCATTATGTCAAACTGCATTGTTGACTCTATGGCCATTATGTCTAGCGGAACTGTAAAACACTGGTTAAATAATCACAAACACCATGCCATTTAGTCTATAGTATATGATTGTGTGTGTCAATATGTTTCTCTTTCAAAGCCGTAACTAGTCATGGATTTCTATCACATGAAATCGTCTCACTCTGTTTCCCTGTTTGTCTTTCTCTTTTTGTCTCTTTCTCTGTGTTTTACAACTTCTCCCATTCTGTTTCCCTGTTTGTCTTTCCCATTTCTGTTATCCTACATTTCCTGTAGTTATGGTACGGCATACAGTATAACACAGTATTTCGTCTGCTAGCAGGAACATTCCACAAGTTATATCTATGTTCTCAGAGTTTCCTCCCTCTGAGGTCTCAATCTGTACATTCAACACAGATGACTTCAGACGTGTCTCTATCCTACAGTTGATTATTGATTATCCTAAGCAGCCCTCTGATTACCAGAGAACGTTATGAAGCTGAACTTTCTGCCAAGTGGGATTTTAACGATCGGTATTGCTGGATATAATCGAGTTTACCTGCACAGCAAATTCTCCAGTGTTGAATCAACTGAGGGTGTTGAATTTAACACTGTTCCACTGTCTATAACTGTCCACACTTTTTAACCCTTTGCTTAGTGCTGACGCTGATACACTTTCTCAGTGTTAGGAAATGAACACTTGTAGTGTTACAGTAACTCGTTTTGGGGTTTTGTTTAACACTGTATGGTGTAAAGCCTAATTAGCATATTTCCCAGTATACCTTGCCTTTCTGAGTGAATTGTAGAGTTACCACATATGGCTGTTGAAATAGTTAATTGTCAGTCCTGTGGCCTTCACCGTGTGATCTCCTAGGCAAATGCTATTAAATTAAACTCTTTATGACAATACATTAAATATCTCAAAAGGCTTTATCACAAGGCCTGGCTTTACCCTAGTACAGTGGCCTGAAACTCATTGTTTACAGGCCACGTCAGGCCTGCAAGTCACATTATACTGGCTTGTAAAGTTATGTGTAATTCTTATTGGATTCCAGCAAGAGTTAGGATTGGCAACAGACAACATGTTCATTTACCCACAACCTGCATTCAGAATGACAGTTAGGGTTATAAACGTTTTAAAAGGAGACTATATAAAAAATTTAAACTAGAACAATCATTTCAGTAATGGGTGCAATACATCTAAGTGACTGATTCGATTAGTTTACAAAAATGTATGTTATTTATCTTTGTGTAGCATAAGATTAATCAATCAATCAATGTACATGCAAGAACAAAGCTAATAAAAACAATCCTGAAAATCTACCTGCAGTAGAGCATGCTGGGAAATATGATAATGATGGGAGTGGTTTTGATGGGACTGTTTTACTCTCCACAGAGTAGAACTGACACAATCGCACTCTCACACTCAGCTCTGGTTATTAACACCAACACTATTTTACACCAATGAGTGTTAATTCCACACTTACAGAGTTCATTTAAGACCTGAATCAACACTAGAAATGTTTCTCTGAAAAAAGACCCACCTCCTAGTTCACGTTTCAAACTCATTCCACAGAGGGCCGAGTGTCTGCACGTTTTTTTCTTCTCCCCTATACTTGATTCATGAATTAAGGTCCCTAATTAGTAAAGAACTCCCCTCACCTAGTTGTCTAGGTATTAATTGAAAGCAAAACACCAACATTTGCAGACACTGGGCCCTACATGGAATGTGCTTGACACCCCTGTGCTAGGTAAACCCAGCATGAGAGTAAAAAATACCCAACTGATGTTTAAAAGTTCAAATTTTTATATATCCTCATGCTGTCAAGCAAGCATAATGTGACTAGCAGGCTTGATGTTTTAGACCATTGTGTTTAGGCCCTCAAAGAAAGGCCTTGTGATATATGTATTGTAATGCCATAAAGAATTACATTTTACACTGGTAAATATTCAAATAAGGTGGAACAAATTATTTACTCAACATAAAATTAAAATCAAATCAAAAATTAAATTAAAAGTTAAGTGAACATGCAATTCAACTTGAGCATGTATGTTGGTTCAGCTATATGCCCAAATGTTGTGCAAACTCTCAATCCTATTTCAGATGGTTGACTTACAATTGTATGTTGAATCAACATATATATATATATTATTTTTTTTACAATGCAGGGATGTTGGTATCCACAGTACTTCAACTAACTACTAAATGTTTTTAAGGAATATAAGAACAATTTAGTAAAATTAATATATACACTGCTCAAAAAAATAAAGGGAACACTTAAACAACACAATGTAACTCCAAGTCAATCACACTTCTGTGAAATCAAATTGTCCACTTAGGAAGCAACACTGATTGACAATACATTTCACATGCTGTTGTGCAAATGGAATAGACAACAGGTGGAAATTATAGGCAATTAGCAAGACACCCCCAATAAAGGAGTGGTTCTGAAGGTGGTGACCACAGACCACTTCTCAGTTCCTATGCTTCCTGGCTGATGTTTTGGTCACTTTTGAATGCTGGCGGTGCTTTCACTCTAGTGGTAGCATGAGGCCGGAGTCTACAACCCACACAAGTGGCTCAGGTAGTGCAGCTCATCCAGGATGGCACATCAATGCGAGCTGTGGCAAGAAGGTTTGCTGTGTCTGTCAGCGTAGTGTCCAGAGCATGGAGGCGCTACCAGGAGACAGGCCAGTACATCAGGAGACGTGGAGGAGGCCGTAGGAGGGCAACAACCCAGCAGCAGGACCGCTACCTCCGCCTTTGTGCAAGGAGGAGCAGGAGGAGCACTGCCAGAGCCCTGCAAAATGACCTCCAGCAGGCCACAAATGTGCATGTGTCTGCTCAAACGGTCAGAAACAGACTCCATGAGGGTGGTATGAGGGCCCGATGTCCACAGGTGGGGGTTGTGCTTACAGCCCAACACCTTGCAGGACGTTTGGCATTTGCCAGAGAACACCAAGATTGGCAAATTCGCCATTGGCGCCCTGTGCTCTTCACAGATGAAAGCAGGTTCACACTGAGCACATGTGACAGGCGTGACAGAGTCTGGAGGCGCCGTGGAGAACGTTCTGCTGCCTGCAACATCCTCCAGCATGACCGGTTTGGCGGTGGGTCAGTCATGGTGTGGGGTGGCATTTCTTTGGGGGGCCGCACAGCCCTCCATGTGCTCGCCAGAGGTAGCCTGACTGCCATTAGGTACCGAGATGAGATCCTCAGACCCCTTGTGAGACCATATGCTGGTGCGGTTGGCCTGGGTTCCTCCTAATGCAAGACAATGCTAGACCTCATGTGGCTGGAGTGTGTCAGCAGTTCCTGCAAGAGGAAGGCATTGATGCTATGGACTGGCCCGCCCGTTCCCCAGACCTGAATCCAATTGAGCACATCTGGGACATCATGTCTCGCTCCATCCACCAACGCCACGTTGCACCACAGACTGTCCAGGAGTTGTCGGATGCTTTAGTCCAGGTCTGGGAGGAGATCCCTCAGGAGACCATCCGCCACCTCATCAGGAGCATGCCCAGGCGTTGTAGGGAGGTCATACAGGCACGTGGAGGCCACACACACTAGTGAGACTCATTTTGACTTGTTTTAAGGACATTACATCAAAGTTGGATCAGCCTGTAGTGTGGTTTTCCACTTTAATTTTGAGTGTGACTCCAAATCCAGACCTCCATGGGTTGATACATTTGATTTCCATTGATAATTTTTGTGTAATTTTGTTGTCAGCACATTCAACTATGTAAAGAAAAAAGTATTGAATAAGATGATTTAATTCATTCAGATCTAGGATGTGTTATTTTAGTGTTCCCTTTATTTTTTTGAGCAGTGTATAACTGATGGAATGCTGTTAATGCCAATATCAGTTTGAGCCTCCCAGGTCCATGGTGTGCATCTATGGGAAAATACATTCTGGATTAATAATATTACATTATATTGTATAGCACCCTATTCACTTTTCCCACAGATCCCTGGTCCAAAATTCATTTATTCCGCTGTTGCTAGCAATATTAATAAATATTGATATCTTGTCCACTGCAGTACCGGCTCTATATAACAGATGAGTTGACAGTAAAATGATGTAAAGATATATCTAACTCTTTCTAAGAATAGTAATGATGGGTTGAGGCTGTGTAAACTCTGATACTATCCTCTTTAGAGATACGTGCTTCTGACTGACGTCTCTATCGCTGTGACTAGCCTATTAGCTGGATAACATGAAACTTACTCTAGATAATTATTCATAGCCTCACTACTCAACAATTTCATACAGTACCAACCCCCCAAGCAACACACGCACCCACGTAAGCACACACACCAGAAACATCTCCGTAGCTGGCAGTTGCTCTACTATCAAGAGCCATATAAAGCTCTGTCTTTCTCTGTGTGTGTGTGTGTGTGTGTGTGCACATGCACGCGCGCGCGTGTGTGTGTGTGTGTGTGTGTGCACGCGTGCGTCTTTAAGACATCTAATATTCTGATTGCCCAGAGGAAAGGGCCAATTAAAACTATCGTTTTCATCTGACACTCACATTAAAGCACCACTCGCACACGTACGCACAGCATCGTAGTTCAAGCAAGCTTTGTATTCAGAACATTTAATCAGTTAATTGTATGTTGGGGGAATCTGTGGCATTACCCAGAATACAACTGAGTTATTGTGCTATAATCAAAAATTATATTTTATATTGTGTGTGTGGGTATACACATGATTGTCTGTTTGGGTGTGTGTGTGAGAGGGTGTGTGGGTGTGTGTGTGAGGATGTGTGTGCGTGGGTTTGTGTGTGTGTGGGTGTGTGTGTGTGGGGTGTGTGTGGGTGTGTGTGTGTGAGGATGTGTGTGGGTGTGTGTGTGTAGGTGTGTGTGTGTGTAGGGGTGTGTGCGTGTGTGTGTGTAGGGGTGTGTGTGTTTGTGTGTGTGTAGGGGTGTGTGTGTGTGTGTAGCCTCTGGGCAAACACAGCTAATAGGGCTCAGACTCCTCTCATCCGTCTTGAGATGAACAGAGTGCTATTACTGTTCTCTCTCTCTTTCTCTCTCTTTCTCTCTCTTTCTCCCTTTCCTTTTCTCTCTCCCTCTGTCTCTGGGGCTCACAGTGAAAACTAATAGGAACATCATCTCTCATCATCATCTCTCCATCTTCCTCCTTCTTTTCCTCATCCCCACCTATCTGTCTCTCATTCTCTCTCTCCATTGAAAGTAGCTGGAGGGAGAAATGAAAAAACAAGAGTTTACCGAGAGCTTGCTGTATTGAACCGACCTTGGTAACATGCAAAATCTCTCTCTCTCTCTCTCTCTCTCTCTCTCTCTCTCTCTCTCTCTCTCTCTCTCTCTCTCTCTCTCTCTCTCTCGGACCAGTGACACGTACAGACATAGGTTAAATGACATCCACCAGGCAAGGTGGGTCTGATGTACAACTAGCCACCATGCCTGTTCCTGGAGAGAAGGAGATGGCTGGAGGCTAGAGAGATGAGGCTGGGTCAGCAGGATCCGAGATGAAACACAGGCAGTGTATAGATTTAATAAGGTTATAGTTGTGCCTTCTTTATTACGCTGTCTGTGTGAAGGGACCATTTCAGGAACTTGAAGCTTTTGACCCTCTGCGGCCCCGTCGATGTAGATGGTGGCGTGCTCCCTCTGCTGTCTCCTGTAGTCCACAATCAGCGCTAGTTAGCTAGCAACTAGCATGCTAGTTAGCTAGCGGGCACACGGTGTTGTTCCCGCATGTTGGGTACTGGACTAGCTGGCTAAACTAGCACAAGTAACCTTTGCTCCCGCCTGAGGAGCACCTGCCCTCGCCATCATTAATAGAACATTAGGAAAACAGTGATTCCTATTTAAGTTTATGCCTATAGGTGGGGACGAGCAGAATTGAGGCGTGATCTAATTGCCGAAAGGTAGGAAGGAGGGCCTTGTAGCTATCCCGGAAGCGAGAGTAGCAATGATCAAGAGTTTGTGAAGTGCGTGTAGCACAAGAGACACGTTGATCGAATTTCGCTAGCATTTTCCTCAGATTTCCTATATTTACGTAAGTCCTCAGCTACAATACTCTGCAGTCCAACTCATCCCAAACCATCTCAATTGGGTTGAGGTTGGATGATTGTGGAGGCTAGGTCATCTCTCCTTCTTCCTCAAATAGCCCTTACACGGCCTGGAGGTGTGTTTCGGGTCATTATCCTGTTGAAAAACAAATGATGGTCCCACTAAACGCAAAACAGAGGGGATGGTGCGTCACTGCAGAATGCTGTGGCAGCCATGCTTGTTAAGTGTGCCATGAATTCTAAATAAATCACTGATAGTGTCACCAGCAAACCACCCCCACACCATAACACCTCCTTCTCCATGCTTCACGGTGGGTAACACACATTCGGAGATCATCCATTCACCTACTCTGCGTCTTACAAAGACAAGGTTGAAACCAAAAATCTTACATTTGTACTCATCAGACCAAAGGACAGATTTCCACCGGTCTAATGTCCATTGCTTGTGTTTCTTGGCCCAAGCAAGTCTCTTCTTCTTATCAGTGTCCGCTAGTAGTGGTTTCTTTGCAGCTATTTGACCATGGAGGCCTGATTCACACAGTCTCCTCTGAACAGTTGATGTTGAGAAGTGTCTGTTACTTGAACTCTGTGAAGCATTTATTTGGGCTGCAATCTGAGGTGCAGTTAATTGTCGATTTCTGAGGCTGGCAACTCCAATGAACATATCCTCTGCAGCAGAGTTAGCTCTGGGTCTTTCTTTCCTGTGGCGGTCCTCACAAGAGCCAGTTTCATCATAGCACTTTATGGTTTTTGCGACTGCACTTGAAGAAACGTTCAATGTTCTTAAAATTTTACGGCTTGACTGACTTTCATGTCTTAAAGTAATGATGGACTGTTGTTTCTCTTTGCTTATGTGAGCTGTTCTTGCCATAATATGGACTTGGCCTTTTACCAAATAGGGCTATCTTCTGTATACCAACCCTACCTTTTCACAACACAACTGATTGGCTCAAACGCATTAAGAAGGAAAGAAATTCCACAAATGTACTTTTAACAAGGCACACCTGTTAATTGAAATGCATTCCAGATGACTACCTCATGAAGCTGGTTGAGAGGATGTGTGCGAGAATGTGCACTACTTTGATGAATCTCAAATACACTTTTTTAGTTACTACATGATTCCATATGTGTTATTTTATACTTTTGATGTCTTCGCTATTATTCTATAATGTAGAAAATAATACAATTAAAAAGAAAAACCCTGGAATGAGTAGGTGTGTCCAAAACCTTTGACTGGTACTGTACACGGCAGTGATGATGACCGAAGAAAATTACTTTGGAAGGTAAAGCATTTGATGGTTATTCCAGATCAAATGGACTTGGATACCTTTACCTTACCACAATCACACCATGAGTTGTTAATCATGAAACAAACCCCTTCGTCTTTCTTTTTCCCGGAGAGTTCTTTCTTCCTGCCCATACAATGGACAGAGATCCCAGCTGGCTGAATGGATGTGGACAATATGTCCGTAAAGAGCCATGAATCCGTAAAACAGAATATGTTACAGTCCCTGACATCTCTCTGGAAGGAGATCGTCGCCCTGAGCTCGTCTACTTTTTTGTCTTTGGACTGAACGTTAGAGCGGAAATATACTCGGAAGCAGTTGATGGTATGCATGTTGCCTGAGTCTTACTAGGGCCCCACGTCATCTTCCTCTTCTCCGGTGCCTCTGGAAGTTCAAACAAAGGATCCAGATCTGGGAAGTAAAATGTCTGCTAAAATCTCAGGTGAGTGACCTGTGATCTAATGTGCAAAAGTTATTTTCGGCAGGAGGTAATAATACAAGAAACGTTCTGAGCAAATAATTTAAGAAATAGCCCCCCCCCAAAAATGCTGCAAAGTTGGCTAGGAGCTAGAAACAGGTCGACCGTGTTTGTCGGCACCATCTTCTTTCAAAGAATTTGTAAACTGCTTTATTTCTTCTGCTCCAGAGACAGAAGAAATAAAGTAAGAAAGAGAGAGATAGAGAGAGAGAGAAATAGAAAGAGAGAGAGAGAAAGAAAGAAAGAGTGAGATGGAAAGAGTGAGAGAATATGTTTCTTAAATGAGATACACCGCAAGCAATAGACCGATACAGAAGAGAATGGACCTATTTAGGAGCCCAGCCACTCAGCGGAACGACAGAACATTACTAGACTGGACCAAGCTCTGCCGACACACAATAACACACATTATGGGGCCGCTCGTTGTCCCCTGGTGTGTGTGTGTGCGTGTCTGCGTGTGCGGCGCACACACACACACACACAGAAAGACAGGATGCCGCACACACAGAGGAGGTAGAGAGATTCAGTGCTGAGATTATTGGGTTATATGATGTTGATACTACAATGACGTAGGCCACCCATCCTCTAGACAGTGCCACTGCGCATTTGCAATAGACATAGTACATCTATGTAGTATTTAGAGAGTGCAGTATTGTATAGCATGGAGAATAAAGAGATATTGGATATAAGAAATCCTCTGAGACTGAGGTCAGACTCACAGTGAGTGTTCCAATGTCAAGCATCCCTAAAGGAAAAACCACATGATGTCATGTTTTTTTTGGAAAGCTTCACATGTATTATTTAACATGAGATCTCATTATCTTTCACAAGTGGATTCACCTTTTCGCATGTGAAGCCCTGCAAACAAGGAAGAGCCTTTACGATACAAACACACAGTGCTTTTAACACAGTGTTTTCAACTTACATATTTGTGTGTTTATTTATACAGTAATTACTATTCAACATGTTCTTACCGGGGATTTAAACTCACAATCGCTTGGTTCACTGCATTCCAATCTTCTTGCTATGCCATCATGTCTGTGTCGATAACTGATTTCAGCTTTGAACTGCAAAGTAAATCTCAGCTTTGTTAAAAAAACACTCAAGAAAAATGATTATATTTATCACAGTGGTTCAGGAGTAACATTAAAACAGAATAATATGCCCCACCATCATTAATCAAATCAAATCAAATTGTATTTGTCACATACACATGGTTAGCAGATGTTAATGCAAGTGTAGCGAAATGCTTGTGCTTCTAGTTCCGACCATGCAGTAGTATCTAACAAGTAATCTAACAAATTCACAACAACTACCTTATACACACAAGAGTAAAGGAATGAATACGAGTATGTACATATAAATATATGGATGAGCGATGGCTGACCGGCGTAGGCAAGATGCAGTAGATGGTATGGAGTACAGTATATACATATGAGATGAATAATGTAGGATATGTAAACATTATATAAATGGCATTGTTTAAAGTGGCTAGTGATACATTTATTTCATCCAATTATAATTATTAAAGTGGCTAGACATTTGAGTCTATGGCCGAACGGCATAGGCAAGATTCAGTAGATGGTATAGAGTACAGTGTATACACTTGATATGAGTAATGTCGGATATGTAAACATTATATACAAAATTGTTTAAAGGGGCTAGTGATACATTTGTTACATCAAATTCCTATTATTTAAAGTGGCTAGAGATTTAAGTCAGTATGTTGGCAGCCACTCAATGTTAGTGATGGCTGTTTAACAGTCTGATGGCCTTGAGGTAGAAGCTGTTTTTCAGTCTCTCGGTCCCAGCTTTGATGCACCTGTACTGACCTCGCCTTCTGGATGATAGCGGGGGTGAACAGGCAGTGGCTCGGGTGGTTGTTGTCCTTGATGATCTTTTTGGCCTTCCTGTGACATCGGGTGGTGTAGGTGTCCTGAAGGGCAGGTAGTTTACCCCCCCGGTGATGCGTTGTGCAGTCCTCACTACCCTCTGGAGAGCCTTACGGTTGTGGGTGGAGCAGTTGCCGTACCAGGTGGTGATACAGCCCGACAGGATGCTCTCGATTGTGCATCTGTAGAGGTTTGTGAGTGTTTTTGGTGACAAGCCGAATTTCTTCAGCCTCCTGAGGTTGAAGAGGCGCTGTTGCGGCGCTGTTGCGCCTTCTTCACCACGCTGTCTGTTTGGGTGGACCATTTCAGTTTGTCCGTGATGTGTACGCCGAGGAACTTAAAACTTTCCACCTTCTCCACTACTGTCCCGTCGATGTGGATAGGGGGGGGGTGCTCCCTCTCCTGCTTCCTGAAGTCCGCGATCATCTCCTTTGTTTTGTTGAGTGAGAGGTTATTTTCCTGACACCACACTCCGAGGGCCCTCACCTCCTCCCTGTAGGCCGTCTCGTCGTTGTTGGTAATCAAGCCTACCACTGTAGTGTTGTCAGCAAACTTGATGATTGAGGAGTTGGATGCGTGCTTGGCCACGCAGTCATGGGTGAACAGGGAGTACAGGAGAGGGCTGAGAACGCACCCTTGTGGGGCCCCAGTGTTGAGGATCAGCGGGGTGGAGATGTTGTTTCCTACCCTCACCACCTGGGGCCGGCCCGTCAGGAAGTCCAGGACCCAGTTGCACAGGGCTGGGTCGAGACCTAGGGTCTCGAGCTTAATGACGAGCTTGGAGGGAACTATGGTGTTTAAATGCTGAGCTGTAGTCGATGAACAGCATTCTTACATAAGTATTCCTCTTGTCCAGATGGGTTAGGGCAGTATGCAGTGTGATTGCGATTGCGTCGTCTGTGGACCTATTGGGACGGTAAGCAAATTGGAGTGGGTCCAGGGTGTCTGGCAGGATGGAGGTGATATGATCCTTGACTAGTCTCTCAAAGCACTTCATGATGACGGAAGTGAGTGCTACGGGACGATAGTCATTTAGCTCAGTTACCTTAGCTTTCTTGGGAACAGGAACAATGGTGGCCCTCTTGAAGCATGTGGGAACAGCAGACTGGGATAGGGATTGATTGAATATGTCCGTAAACACACCAGCCAGCTGGTCTGCGCATGCTCTGAGGACATGGCCAGGAATGCCATCTGGGCCAGCAGCCCTGCGAGGGTTAACACATTTAAATGTTTTACTCACGTTGGCTGCGGTGAAGGTGAGCCCGCAGGTTTTGGTAGCGGGCCGTGTAGGTGGCACTCTATTGTCGTCAAAGCAAGCAAAGAAGTTGTTTAGTTTGTCTGGGAGCAGGACATCGTGGCCCGCGACGGGTCTGGTTTGCTTTTTGTAGTCCGTGATTGACTGTAGACCCTGCCACATTCCTCTCGTGTCTGAGCCGTTGAATTGTGACTCTACTTTGTCTCTATATTGACGCTTAGCTTGTTTGATTTCCTTGCGGAGGGAATAGCTACACTGTTCGTATTCAGTGTAGTTATTAGACAACTCTACAGAAAACCCTCACATTGCTGAAATATGTAAATTAAATCAATGATGAGAGAATAGACAGAATAAGTGATAACTAAAATTGCAGCGCAGATGGCGCTCTTTTGCTAAGTGCAAAATAAGTATAGGTAATGAATGTGTAGGGGAATGATTCAGAGTTTGTGGTGCAGCAGAGAGGTCAGTGTACCTCTAATCCTGAGGTCGTAAATTCAAATCCCAGGTTTTCAATTGCACATATGAAAACGTGATCACGTGAAGTGTCACATGAAGTGTTCCAAAATCACGTTTTCACGTCGTGTGAAATCATGTGATTTTCCACATGTGAAATAATGTGGTTCATGATGTTATGACATGAAACTACACTGTCAGCCATTACTGTTCATTTTGAAGTACATTTTTGTCACAGTACATTTCTACAGTAATAGTGTTTTGATTTATATTTACTGTGAACCGCAATGCACTTGGGTACTTTTTGGCCCATCCTGCAAATGAACTTGGCACTCTTCACTTATAATTGCATTTAAACTTATAGGATACTTGTTTAGATGTGCTTATGGCACAAACTGTTTTTAAAAATCCTGTCAATTTATAGTAAGTTACCGGCTAATGTGTTGCGGTGAAAATAGTGGAAAAAACATTTATTGTATTTCTACAGCCGAACTGTATTTTTACAGTAAATAACTGTACAACAACGAACTGTACTCAGGAAGTACACATATATATTCCAATTCTAATTCCAATTACTTTCAATACCGTAAAATGTTGAATTGGGTTCACTTTCTGAAATGACTGGAACTTAAATGGAATTGACTTCAACATTGGTTAGCACACTTAGGACGCAACCACACCTAGGACTTAAACTCATAACCTCTTGGATGCCAGCAATCTGAATTACCTGTTTCACCACCAGGTCTGTGGCCATGACAGAGATTGGCCACAGATTTATTGGCAAGAATACATTTCTGCACATTGTATGTATGCTTTTACAGTAATTTAAATCAGAATACAGCAGCATACTGTAATTTTATAGAAATTTTATAGAAATACCACAAGTTGTTGTAAATATTTACTTAATTTTTTGTGAAAAACTTTAGGCAAAGTGCAGAAATGTACTCTTGGCTATACATATATAGCCAATCTCCATTATGTCCATAGACCTGGTGGCTCAGCGGGAACTTCAGGTAGCTAGCAACCAAGAGAATTGGAGTTTAAATCCCGAGTGAGGTTGAGTCCCAAGTAGTCAGCATACCGTCCTTTAACATTAACACCATAATTTAGCTGTATAAATACAGTAACTAGTTGTAGATTTACAATATTTTCACTGCAACTAGACAGACACCTCCAGGGGACCATGACATAACGTCTGAGAACGTCCTAAAAATGTCCTTGGAACATCCCTGGAACAAACCGGGAACTAGACAATACCTGCAGAGTACCATGACTGTTTAAATTGAATTAACGTCAATTATGCCTTTTAAGTAGGATATTCTAACACCTTGATTTGGTCTTAGGTAGCAACATTTGATATGGTGTTTTTTTTTACATTGAATAAAAGTAGAGACAGAGCTACAAAATGGTATATCATATACTGCAGTTGAGGAACAATGGAAAAGTAATATTGTTTTGAAACAAAATTGTAACCCACACCCTCTTAAGCCTTAGCCCCACCCATCTCTTTAAGGATTCACACGAGGCCATGTGCTAAACAGAGTGAGTGAGATAGTGCAGAAAAACAACCAATGATTTCATGACTAAAAGTGGTGAAAGTAGCAGCCTACAATAAGGAAAAACTACACTTTATCTAGTCCTTGGCCTTTATCCTAATCTGACTTTGAAAGTGTCAAGATAAGAATATTTTATAAACATTTTATAATTATTAGATGACCCTTACCTAGACACCAAATTGATGGGTCATGTGAAAGAAATGCTATAACCACCTCCCAGCCACATCTAACTAAGTGGATGGGTCACTATTGTCTAGACATGTACACATGTTCATGAAATACCATAGACGGCCGTAATCACCTCCAGACACACCTGTCTAACTTGATGGGTGATGTAATCATTATCTTGCTTTTTTGACATGTAGCTAGCTAGCTAGCTAAACAATAATCCCAACCCATAGCTACTGTACAAATTGATTGTCATTGCTAGCCACTATGCATGAAATGCTGGAGTGTGAATCTGCAAGTACAGTTGAAGTCGTAAGTTTACATACACCTTAGACAAATACATTTAAACTCAGTTTCCTGAAATTTTATCCTCGTAAAAATTCCCTGTCTTAGGTCAGTTAGGATCACCACTTTATTTTAAGAATGTGAAATATCAGAATAATAGTAGAGATAATGATTTATTTCAGCTTTTATTTCTTTCATCACATTCCCAGTGGGTCAGAAGTTTACATACACTCAATTAGTATTTGGTAGCATTGAGTCAATTTGGTAACTTGGGTCAAATGTTTCGGGTAGCCTTCCACAAGCTTCCCACAATAAGTTGGGTACATTTTGGCCCATTCCTCCTGACAGAGCTGGTGTAACGGAGTCAGGTTTGTAGGCCTCCTTGCTCGCATGTTTTCAGTTCTACCCACAAATCTTCTATAGGATTGAGGTCAGTGCTTTGTGATGGCCACTCCAATACTTTGACTTTGTTGTCTTAAGCCATGTTTCCACAACTTTGGAAGTATGCTTGGGGTCATTGTCCATTTGGAAGAGCCATTTGTGACCAAGCTTTAACTTCCTGACTGATGTCTTGAGATGTTGCTTAAATATATCCACATCATTTTCCATCCTCATGATGCCATCTATTTTGTGAAGTGCACCAGTCCCTCCTGCAGCAAAGCACCCCCACAACATGATGTTGCCACCCCTGTGCTTCACGGTTGGGATGGTGTTCTTCGGCTTTTTCCTCCAAAACATAACGATGGTCATTATGGCCAAACAGTTCTATTTTTGTTTCATCAGACCAGAGGACATTTCTCCCAAAAATACGATCTTGTCCCCACTTTAGTTCCACCTCCCACACATGCGGAGACATCACCTGGTTTAAACTATATTTCTAGAGACAATATCTCTTTCATCGTCACTCTATGCACAGGTTTACCCCCACTGTATTCACGTCCTACCATACCTTTGTCTGTACATTTAGCCTTGAATCTATTCTTCCGTACCTAGAAGTCTGCTCCTTTCACTATCTGGTCCGAAAAATACTAGACGACCAGTCCTTTTAGCGTTCAGCCGTACCTTTATCCTACTCCTCCTCTGTTCCTCTGGTGATGTGGAGGTAAATCCAGGCCCTGCAGTGCCTAGCCCCACTCCCATTCCCCAGGCGCTATCATTTGTTGACTTCTGTAACCGTGAAAGCCTTGGTTTCATGCATGTTAACATTAGAAGCCTCCTCCTAAGTTTGTTTTATTCACTGCCCTAGCACACTCTGCAACCCAGATAGAACTGCCAAAGGGGGCGCTGTTGCAATCTACTGCAGAGATAGGCTGCAGAGTTCTGTCTTACTATCCAGGTCTGTTCCCAAAAAATGTGAGCTTCTACTCTTAAAAATCCACCTTTCCAGAAACAAGTCTCTCACCGTTGCCGCTTGCTATAGACCACCCTTTGCCCCCAGCTGTGCCCTTGACACCATATGTGAACTGATCGCCCCCCATCTATCTTCAGAGCTCGTGCTGCTAGGTGACCTAAACTGGGACATGCTTAACAACCCGGCCATCCTACAATCTAAGCTCGATGCCCTCAATCTCACACAAATTATCAATGAACCCACCAGGTACAACCCCAAATCAGTAAACACAGGCACCCTCATAGATATCATCCTAACCAACTTGCCCTCCAAATACACCTCTGCTGTTTTCAACCAAGATCTCAGCGATCACTGCCTCATTGCCTGCATCCGTAGTCGGTCTGCGGTCAAACGACCACCCCTCAACACTGTCAAAAGCTCCCTAAAACACTTCAGCGAGCAGGCCTTTATAATCGACCTGGCCTGGGTATCCCGGAATGATATTGACCTCATCCCGTCAGTAGAGGATGCCTGGTCATTCTTTAAGAGTGTCTTCCTCACCATCTTATATAGGCATGCCCCTTTAAAAAAATGTAGAACCAGGAACAAATATAGCCCTTGGTTCACTCCAGACTTGACTGCCCTTGACCAGCACAAAAACATCAGCATCAAATAGCCCCCGCGATATGCAACTTTTCAGGGAAGTCAGGAATCACAGGCATTAAGGAAAGCTAAGGCTAGCTATTTCAAGCAGAAATTTGCATCCTGTAGCACAAACCCCAAAAAGTTCTGGGACACTGTAAAGTCCATGGAGACGAAGAGCACCTCCTCCCAGCTGCCGACTGCACTGAGGCTAGAAAATACTGTCACCACCGACAAATCCACTATAATTTAGAACTTCAATAAGCATTTTTCTACCACTGGCCATGCTTTCCACCTGGCTACCTTTACCCCGATCAACAGCCCTGCATTTCCCACAGCATCTCGCCCAAGCCTCCCCCATTTCTCGTTCAGCTATATCCAGATAGCGGATGTTCTGAAAGAGCTGCAAAATCTGGATCACTACAAATCAGCCGGGCTAGACAATCTGGACCCTCTCTTTCTAAAATTATCTGCCGCAATTGTTGCAACCCCTATTACTAGCCTGTTCAACTGCTCTTTCGTATCGTCTGAGATTCCCAAAAATTGGAAAGCTGCCGCGGTCATCCCCCTCTTCAAAGGGGGTGACACTCTAGACCCAAACTGCTACAGACCTATATCTATCCTACCATGCCTTTCTAAGGTCTTCGAAAGCCAAGTTAACAAACAGATTACCAACCATTTCAAATTCCACCATACCTTTTCCGCTATGCAATCTGGTTTCAGAGCTAGTCATGGGTGCACCTCAGCCATGCTCAAGGTCTTAAACAATATCATAACCGCCATAGATAAGACCTTACTGTGCAGCCGTATTCATTGACCTGGCCAAGGCTTTTGACTCTGTCAATCACCACATTCTTATTGGCAGACTCAACAGCCTTGGTTTCTCAAATGACTGCCTCGCCTGGTTCACCAACTACTTCTCTGATAGAGTTCAGTGTGTCAAATCGGAGGGCCTGTTGTCCGGACCTCTGGCAGTCTCTATGGGGGTGCCACAGGGTTCAATTCTCGGGCCGACTCTCTTCTCTGTATACATCAATGATGTCGCTCTTGCTGCCGGTGATTCTCTGATCCACCTCTACGCAGACGACACCATTCTGTATACTTCTGGCCCTTCTTTGGACACTGTGTTAACCTCTCAGGGATTGCTGGGGCGCTAGCGCCCTAATCCCGACACTACCAGGTGAAATGTAAGGCGCCAAATTCAAAATCCAAAGGTTGAATTATTAAACATCCACCAATATACAAGTGTTCCATACTCATCAAAAGCTCTGTTTCTTGTCAATATCACAGCGTTGTCAGATTTCAAAAAGGCTTTACGGCGAACGCAGCACATTTGATTGTTTGAGGGTAGCACCTCACATATATTTCCCATAGCCATGAATCGATTAGCCATCACGGCACACACATAACACATTTCACAGCGAAAACAAATCAATTACCTGTTGAAGAACTTCTGCTGAGGTCATCCTAAGTGTCCAACGAAGACAATCCATGGTTCTTTTGTTAGAAAAAGTAATGTATTTTATCCATAAATCTCCATTTGGTTCGCGCATTATAATCAGAAACGACAGCTTCCACTCCTCCATTGAAACGTGACGCAAACTCGTTCATCTTATACCTATAAACTTGTCCAAGAACAATCCAAAATAATTTAAAATGTATCCTTAGGAACACTTTTACGTATATTTACTATTATAAATCAACCGGAATATAAACTGATCGATAGAGACGGTAAAAAAGACACAGCGTGCCTTGTCGGGAGAGCGCGCTGGGTACTGTTTACATAAATAGGTCACTTCCTGGTTTGCTCTTCTTCTCTGGTCTAAAGCATCCAAATTGAAAATTTACACTGTCTCGAGACTGTTGACATCTAAAGGAAGCGATGGGTACTGCATTCATATGCCCTTATATGGTCATTTTCATGAGGGAGGGGTTCCAAATGAGCAATGTGTCAAAATCACTTTTTCCAGGACAGAAATTCCTCAGGGTTTCGCCTGCCAAATGCGTTCTGTTTCACTCACAGACAAATGGTTAACACTTTTGGAAAATTCAGAGTGTTTCCTATCCAATGGTACTAAATATGTGCATATCCTATTTTCTGGGCCTGAATGGGAGGCATTTTACTTTGGGCACGCCAGGCTCTCCAAAACCGACCCCTCAGCTGCCACTCCCTAACAAGTTAACTAACCTCCAGACAAGCTTCAATGCCATACAACTCTCCTTCCGTGGCCTCCAACTGCTCTTAAATGCAAGTAAAACTAAATGCATGCTCTTCAACCGATCACTGCCAGCACCTGCCCGCCCATCCAGCAACTACTCTGGACGGTTCTGACTTAGAATATGTGGACAACTACAAATACCTAGGTGTCTGGCTAGACTGTAACACTTTCAGACTCACATTAACTATCTCCAATCCAAAACTAAATCTAGAATCGGCTTTCTACTTTGCAACAAAGCATCCTTCACTCATGCTGCCAAACATACCCTCGTAAAACTGACCATCCTGCCGATCCTCGACTTGGGCGATGTCATTTATAAAATAGCCTCCAACACTCTACTCAACAAATTGGATGCAGTCTATCACAGTGCCATCCGCTTTGTCACCAAATCCCCATATACTACCCACCACTGCGACCTGTACGCTCTCGTTGGATGGCCCTCGCTTCATACTCGTCACCAAACCCACTGGCTCCAGGTCATCTATAAGTCTTTGCTAGGTAAAACCCCGCCTTGTCTCGGCTCACTGGTCACCATAGCAGCACCCGCCCGTAGCACGTGCTCCAGACGGTATATCTCACTGGTCACCTCTAAAGCCAATTCCTCCTTTGGCCGCCTTTCCTTCCAGTTTTCTGCTGCCAATGACTGGAACGAACTACAAAAATCACTGAAGCTGGAGACTCATATCTCCCTCACTAGCTTTAAGCACCAGCTGTCAGTGCAGCTCACAGATCTCTGCACCCATCTGTAAACAACCAATCCTACTACCTCATCCCCATTCTGTATTTATTTATTTATTTTGCTCCTTTGCAACCCAGTAACTTGCACATTTATTTTCTGCACATCTACCATTCCAGTGTTTAATTGCTACATTGTAATTACCTCACCACCATGGCCTATTTATTGCCCTACCTCCCTTATCTTATCTAATTTGCACTCACTGTATATATTTTCTACTGTATTATTGGCTGTATGTCTGTGTATTCCATGTGTAACTCTTTGTTGTTGTATGTATCAAACTGCTGTGATTTATTCTGGCCAGGTCGCAGTTGTAAATGAGAACTTGTTCTCAACTAGCCTACCTGGTTAAATAAAGGTGAAATAAAATAAATAACTGCAAACAACTGCAAACCAGACTACGGTTTGCAGTTGCAAGCAGTGGCTTCTTCCTTGCTGAGTGGCCTTTCAGGTTATGTCGATATAGGACTCGTTTTACTGTGGATATAGATACTTTTGTACCTGTTTCCTCCAGCATCTTCACAAGGTCTGTTGTTGTTCTGGGATTGATTTGCACTTTTCGCACCAAAGTACGTTCATCTCTAGGAGACAGAACGCGTTTCCTTCCTGAGCGGTTTGACGGCTGCGTGATCCCATGGTGTTTATACTTGCGTACTATTGTTTGTACAGATGAACGTGGTACATTCAGGCGTTTGGAAATTGCTCCCAAGGATGAACCAGACTTCTGGAGGTCTACATTTTTTTTTCTGAGGTCTTGGCTGATTTCTTTTGATTTTCCCATGATGTCATGCAAAGAGGCACTGAGCTTGAAGGTAGGCCTTGAAATACATCCACATGTACACCTCCAATTGACTCAAATGATCAGAAGATTCTAAAGCCATGACATAATTTTCTGGAATTTTCCAAGCTGTTTAAAGGCACAGTCAACTTAACATATGTAAACTTCTGACCCACTGGAATTGTGATACAGTGAATTATAAGTGAAATAATCTGTCTGTAAACAATTGTTGGAAAAATTACTTGTGTCATGCACAAAGTAGATGTCCTAACCGACTTGCCAAAACTATAGTTTGTTAACAAGAAATTTGTGGAGTGTTTGATTAATGAGTTTTAATGACTCCAACTGTAAACTTCAAACTTCAACTGTAGCTAAAACTAACCAACTAGGTTCAATCTTAGGGTATAACTAGCAATGCAAATGTATTTGTGAGTTACAAATAATATTACTACACAAATGATAAACGTAACGTTAGCTAGTGAGCCAGCAAGCTAACCTTCACTAGCTAGCGAACAGTAAGCTCTAACTTGCAATGAAAATGACTTTCTGACTATATTAGAAATGTATAATATCTGAAAATGTAGCTAGACTCTTACCCATATACAGTGGGGCAAAAAAGTATTTAGTCAGCCACCAATTGTGCAAGTTCTCTCACTTAAAAAGATGAGAGAGGCCTGTAATTTTCATCATAGGTACACTTCAACTATGACAGACAAAATGAGGAAAAAAATCCCGAAAATCACATTGTAGGATTTTTAATGAATTTATTTGCAAATTATGGTGAAAAATAAGTATTTGGTCACATACAAACAAGCAAGATTTCTGGCTCTCACAGACCTGTAACTTCTTCTTTAAAAGGCTCCTCTGTCCTCCACTCGTTACCTGTATTAATGGCACCTGTTTGAACTTGTTATCAGTATAAAAGACACCTGTCCACAACCTCAAACAGTCACACTCCAAACTCCACTATGGCCAATACCAAAGAGCTGTCAAAGGACACCAGAAACAAAATTGTAGACCTGCACCAGGTTGGGAAGAGTGAATCTGCAATAGGTAAGCAGCTTGGTTTGAAGAAATCAACTGTGGGAGCAATTATTAGGAAATGGAAGACATACAAGACCACTGATAATCTTCCTCGATCTGGGGCTCCACGCAAGATCTCACCCGTGGGGTCAAAATGATCACAAGAACGGTGAGCAAAAATCCCAGAACCACACGGGGACTTAGTGAATGACCTGCAGAGAGCTGGGACCAAAGTAACAAAGCCTACCATCAGTAACACACTCGCCGCCAGGGACTCAAATCCTGCAGTGCCAGACGTGTCCCCTGCTTAAGCCAGTACATGTTCAGGCCCGTCTGAAGTTTGCTAGAGAGCATTTGGATGATCCAGATGAGGATTGGGAGAATGTCATATGGTCAGATGAAACCAAAATATAACTTTTTGGTAAAAACTCAACTTGTCGTGTTTGGAGGACAAAGAATGCTGAGTTGCATCCAAAGAACACCATACCTACTGTGAAGCATGGGGGTGGAAACATCATGCTTTGGGGCTGTTTTTCTGCAAAGGGACCAGGACGACTGATCCGTGTAAAGGAAAGAATGAATGGGGGTGAAAACCTCCTTCCATCAGCAAGGGCATTGAAGATGAAACGTGGCTGGGTCTTTCAGCATGACAATGATCCCAAACACACCGCCCGGGCAACGAAGGAGTGGCTTCGTAAGAAGCATTTCAAGGTCCTGGAGTGGCCTAGCCAGTCTCCAGATCTCAACCCCATAGAAAATCTTTGGAGGGAGTTGAAAGTCCGTGTTGCCCAGCGACAGCCCCAAAACATCACTGCTCTAGAGGAGATCTGCATGGAGGAATGGGCCAAAATACCAGCAACAGTGTGTGAAAACCTTGTGAAGACTTACAGAAAACGTTTGACCTCTGTCATTGCCAACAAAGGGTATATAACAAAGTATTGAGATAAACTTTTGTTATTGACCAAATACTTATTTTCCACCATAATTTGCAAATAAATAAATTAAAAATCCTACAATGTGATTTTCTGGATTTCTTTTTCTCATTTTGTCTGTCATAGTTGAAGTGTACCTATGATGAAAATTACAGGCCTCTCTCATCTTTTTAAGTTGGAGAACTTGCACAATTGGTGGCTGACTAAATACTTTTTTTTGCCCCACTGTACATGGATCAACGCTTCACGGCAGAGTGTCTTTTCCATTTGGTTTGTAGCTAGCTACAGCTTGTTTGGCTCGTTGCTGTGTCAAGTCATTCCGGTTCACACTGATCTTGTGCAAAAAGTAGTTCCACCCAACTTTTTCCCACTGATCTTTGTTGATAGCGGTTCCTAAATTCTGGGCAGCGATGTTGTTGAGAGCAGTAGCAACACCTTTGCAGATCTCCATGGCTAACGTTATATGTATATTATTTTATGTGGCGGTAGCACGGATTATAGACAGAAGCGTGCTACATAGCAGACCAATCCAAACTCATCTCTCGGCATGTCCAGCCCATCCATTATCTCAGCCAATCATGGGTAGCAGGAAGGTTCCCGTCTTTTTCCGTGGCTAAACCAACTAGGCTCATAATTTCACAATTGTAATTGTATTTACAGACAGCATACACGTTTGTTATGAAGGCACATGAACGTTCCCATATTCCGGAAGGCATTTCTGCCCAAAAATGCATTTTGATAAAAACTTCAACTGCCTCGCATGTGAAGTAGTGACGTGCGACAACGCCTAGCTTGAAATGGGTCACATTTAACATTTCGACTTTCACATGCTCAAATGTTGTTCCGTGCACTTTCATGGTATCACATGATGAAATGTGTCATCCTCATGTCAAACATTTTGTTCACTTGAGATGATGCTCAAATCTTGTTACATGTGTAGTGTTATGAAACAATGTTTCATCCTCATGTTGTCATATTTATTTCACATTAAATTCACTAGAGATTATGTTCTCACATATGCTCACATGTTGTCACATGTTGCTTCAGCATAATCACATTAACTTCACATGAAATCACGTGATCAATTAGATCATGTGAAATTCATTTGATTTTTCCTAAAGGGCTTTAGACTGAGCCACAAACAAACAATAAAAACAAAACTCAAAACAATATAAGACATTCTGAGAAGTTTTCAGTTTTCAGTTTGGATAAGAACAAAACACACTATAGCTTTTACATCAGAACTCCGCAGGGCCAGACTCCATCCACACAGCTTGTCTGTGATACCTTGGCACTCTGCCGTGATCAACATCACTAGCACAGGGGGAAAACACTGGGTTGGATACCTCCCTCTGCTAGCTAGCAGGGACCGGCTTTTCTGCAGCCGCTGAGAGAGATGAGAGGGAGATTTTGAAAGTTGTTTTGTGTTTGTGCATGTGTGTACTGCTGAGAGAGATGAGGGGGAGATTTGAAAGGTGTGTGTATTGCTGAGAGAGATCTGAGGCGACTACACTGAGCCTGTACAGTATGGGTTGCAGCCTGGAAACAGCCATAGAACAGGACACCGGAAAATATTCTCAGGACGTCGATAAAAACTCATGAGCTCCGGAGCTAGAGTTTGCTGTTTAGACCACTGCGCCACGGCAGTTCACAACGCTCTAGCAAGCAGGAAGAGTACTTGATGATAACAGCGCATTGCTTTTAATTATTTAGTTTTAAGCCTTCCCCAAACCATAGCCCTAACCTTAACCACTCTGTAATTAATACCTAAACTTAACCTTTTGAGTTGTTTCTATGTTAATAACCCTTTAACCACACGGAATTAACCCTGTAACCATGCGGAATAAATAATATGACAAATTCCGAAGTGAGGCTATGAGATCATGTTGATGGGATCAAATGTGAACTTTAGTCCCCAGGTCTCATAATCCAACAGGCATTTAGTGAGGAGCTGACACTGGCCTTTTCTGTATCAGACTCCTATATCAGAAATTCAACAAAGATGTCTGTCCAAGAATAAAGTGTTGGGGATTAGGAAGTAAATGTGGACGTGAGAGAGCAGCTCAGGAACTATAACTAAAGACAACCATGTTATGCATTCACAGAAACCTGAGCGACAACTCGGACAAATGAGAGATAAAGGGGTAGGGGAGACAAAAACAGAGGCATACATTTATAAATTACGTCATTATTTTGTTTTATGATGTTGTGATATTGTCTTTTCATGCAGAAAACATATTCCCAGATATGACAAACTGTGATGTCTGTGGTAAGTAGCAGGAGTCAGGCGCAGGAGGACGTTGTACGAAATGAGTAATTTAATAATGTCGCCAGGAAAACACCAAAACACACTGGCAATGACAAAATACTCATACAAACAATAAACCAAAGTAACGGGCGAAAAACACAAACCACCCGGAGTACCGAAAACCAAAATCAAATACTCGTAGAGCAAAACTGGGAATGAAGCAAAATACACTGGAGATGTAACGCCCAGTCCTGGGTTTACAGGCTGGAGCGTTCTGGGTTCATTTTGGTTTAGGGGTTTTCACAGTTCTATGGTGTCTAGTTCTATGTTGGGTTAATGGCTCCCAATTAGAGGCAGCTGAGTCTCGTTGTCTCTAATTGGGAACCATTTATATGTTTGGGAATTGCACCTTAGTTTGGTGGGTTATTGTATGTTCATAGCTGTGTTTGTTTGTTCAGTTATGTTCATCGTTACGTTTCGTTCTCCGTTTCTTTGTTTTGTTCCGCCTTGTTCCCGTGGATTTATTAAATCATGTATTCTGGCTACATCGCTGCGTCTTGGTCTGTCCTCTCAGAAGTGAAACGTGACAGAATAACCCACCAAACGAAGACCAAGCAGCGAGAGACTCGGGAGTGCTGGACCAGGAGGACCTCATCGGATCTCGCCTGTACGGAGGTCCGTAAGGCTGCCCCAAGAAACTTTTGGGGGCACACGAGGAGGTTGGCGGTTCAGGAGGGACTCTGAGCCAACCCTCGTGCTTTATGGAAGAGCGTTGGGGAGGCGTCGCAGCGAAGGGAGGCCGTGCTATGCAGTGTTGGCGCACGGTTTCCTATAGGGATTCAGAGGCGGTGCGAGTGATTCCGCTCCACTCATCAGTCGGGGGAAAATAAGTGTTCAGCCAGAAAGAGTGGTGCCATCGCTGCGCCGCACTAAGTCCCCGGCACGTCTCCTGGGACCCGGATATCCTGCTCCAGCTCCGTGTGCGGTGTCTCCGATGCGTGTCCGCAGCCCAGTGCGAGAGATCCCAGCGCCACTCATTGGTCGGGCCGAGGTCTGTGTGCTACCTGGGAGAGTGGTGCCAACTCTGCGAGCCAGACCTCAGTGCGCCCTTTTGGGTCCATGTTATCCTGTGGTCTTACGAGGCAGAATCTCCGATGCACGTATCCACAGCCCAGTCCGAGAGATTCCAGCTCCACTCACCCATGAGACCAGGGTTAGTGAGCTAGCTGGAGGTATGGTGTCGGCTCTCCATATCAGATCCCGGTCCGGGCGGAGGTTTCTACACGTCAGTCCCGTTCCACGCTCCGAGATCCCTGTTCCACGTTCCGAGATCCTGTTCCACGCTCCGAGATCCTGTTCCACGCTCCGAGATCCCTGTTCCACGCTCCGAGATCCCTGTTCCACGCTCCGAGATCCCTGTTCCACGTTCCAAGATCCCTGTTCCACGTTCCAAGATCTTCCTGTTCCGTGTTCCAAGATCCCAGTCCGTGTAGTGGTGTCTACACGTCCAGTCCCTGTTCCACGCACCCAGCTCCTCGCGGCGCTCCGAGAGTCCAGCACTTCCTGTCCCGGCTCCAGCGCAAGCTCCCGTCGCGCGCTCAGAGAGTCCAGCACGCCCTGTCGACTCCGCCGCACTGGGCTCCCGTGCGCTCAGAGAGTCCAGCACGCGTCCTGTCCCGGCTCCGGCGCAGCTCCCAGCTCCCCCTTAGAGAGCCCAGTTCGCCTGTTCCCGCCTCCCGCACCAGAGTGCTCTCGCCACGAGCCCAGTACTGCCAGTTCCTGCTCCACGCACCAGAGTTCCAGTGAGCATCACGAGGTCCGGTACTGCCAGTTCCTGCTCCACGCGCAGAGTTCCAGTGAGCATCACGAGTCCAGTACGCCAGTTCCTGCTCCACGCGCAGAGTCCCAGTGAGCATCACGAGTCCAGTACGACTCAGTTCCTGCTCCACGCACCAGAGTTCCAGTGAGCATCACAAGTCCAGCACGACCAGTTCCTGCTCCACGCACCAGTGTTCCAGTGAGCATCACAAGTCCAGTACTGCCAGTTCCTGCTCCACGCACCAGAGTTCCAGTGAGCATCACGAGTCCAGTACGACCAGTTCCTGCTCCACGCAGAGTCCCAGTGAGCATCACGAGTCCGTACTGCCAGTTCCTGCTCCACGCACCAGAGTTCCGGTGAGCATCACGAGTCCAGTGCGACCAGTTCCTGCTCCACGCGCAGAGTTCCGGTGAGCATCACGAGTCCAGTACTGCCAGTTCCTGCTCCACGCACCAGAGTTCCAGTGAGCATCACGAGTCCAGTACGACCAGTTCCTGCTCCACGCAGAGTTCCAGTGAGCATCACGAGTCCAGTACGACCAGTTCCTGCTCCACGCACCAGAGTCCCAGTGAGCATCACGAGTCCGGTACTGCCGGTTCCTGCTCCACGCACCAGAGTTCCAGTGAGCATCACGAGTCCAGTACGACCAGTTCCTGCTCCACGCACCAGAGTCCCAGTGAGCATCACGAGTCGGTACTGCCAGTTCCTGCTCCACGCACCAGAGTTCCGGTGAGCATCACGGGTCAGTACGACCAGTTCTGCTCCACGCAGAGTTCCAGTGAGCATCACGAGTCCAGTACTGCCAGTTCCTGCTCCACGCGCAGGTTCAGTGAGCATCACGAGTCCAGTACTGCCAGTTCCTGCTCCACGCATCAGAGTTCCAGTGAGCATCACGAGTCCAGTACTGCCAGTTCCTGCCCACGCCCCAGAGTTCCAGTGAGCATCACGAGTCCAGTACTGCCAGTTCCTGCTCCACGCACCAGAGTTCCAGTGAGCATCACGAGTCCAGTACTGCCAGTTCCTGCTCCACGCCCCAGAGTTCCAGTGAGCATCGTGGGTCCGTAGGGCCAGGTTCTGCTCCACGCACACCAGAGTTCCAAGAAAGGGTCCAGGGCCTCCGGTGCGTGACATCAGACCAGCACGGCCAGCACCGGAGCCCCCACCTAGGACAAAAGGAACCCACCTAGATCCCCCCACAGATTTTTACGGCGTCCGAGTCCGCGCCTTTGGAGTACTGTAACGCCCAGTCCTGGGTTTACAGGCTGGAGCGTTCTGGAGTTCATTTTGGTTTAGGGTTTTCACAGTTCTATGGTGTCTAGTTCTATGTTGGGTTAATGGCTCCCAATTAGAGGCAGCTGAGTCTCGTTGTCTCTAATTGGGAACCATTTATATGTTTGGGAATTGCACCTTAGTTTGGTGGGTTATTGTATGTTCATAGCTGTGTTTGTTTGTTCAGTTATGTTCATCGTTACGTTCTCCGTTCTTTGTTTTGTTCCGTCTTGTTCCCGTGGATTTATTAAATCATGTATTCTGGCTACATCGCTGCGTCTTGGTCTGTCCTCTCAGAAGTGAAACGTGACAGGAGATAACACAATCACGCACAAAGGAAAGACGGGAAAAGGGAGGAATATAACAGGGGCGTGATTGGGAGAAATTACCAACAGGTGTGTATAATCAAAACCAAAACCAATAGACACACAGAAAGGGAATCGGTGATGGTTAGAAAACCGGTGACGCAGCGACGCTAACACCGCCCGAACAGGAAGAGGGACCGACTGGGTGAAGTCGTGACAGTACCCCCCCCGACGCGCGGCTCCAGCGGCGCGCCGACACCGGCCTCGGGGACGGTCCGGAGGGCGAGGCGCAGGACGATCCAGCCGGCCGGCGACGATGAAACTCCCGCACCTCTCCTCCGGTCCGTACCCCTCCCACTCCACTAGGTACTGAAGGCCCCCCACCCGGCGTCTTGAGTCTAGGATGCAGCGGACGGAGTACGCCGGGACCCCCTCGATGTCCAGAGGGGGTGGAGGAACCTCCCGCACCTCAGAGTCCTGGAGCGGACCAACCACCACCGGCCTGAGGAGAGACACATGGAACGAGGGGTTAATTTTTTTATCAGGAGGAAGCTGTAACCTGTAACACACCTCGTTCAATCTCCTCAGGACTTTAAATGGCCCCACAAACTGCGGACCCAGCTTCCGGCATGGCAGGCGGAGGGGCAGGTTTTGTGTCGAAAGCCAGACCCTATCCCCCGGTGCGTACACCGGGGCCTCACTGTGGTGACGGTCCGTTTCTGGCGCAGCGCGGCCTGTTGAAGGTGACCATTGACGGCCTCCCAGGTCTTCTCCGCGCGCTTGAACCACTCGTCAACCGCAAGAGCTTCGGTCTGACTCCGATGCCAGGGTGCCAGAACCGGCTGGTAACCCAACACAACCTGGAAGGGGGAGAGGTTAGTGGAGGAGTGGCGAAGTGAATTCTGTGCCATTTCTGCCCAGGGGACAAACCTCGTTCACTCCCCCGGCCGATCCTGGCAATAGAACTGCAAAAACCTGCCCACATCCTGATTCACTCTCTCCACCTGTCCATTACTCTCAGGGTGAAAACCCGAGGTAAGGCTGATTGTGGAATAGGTAAGGGTTTTAACTTACCTCTGGGTAGGTGTCTAGGAGCCTTACTCTGGGCACACACCTGACAGGAGGAGACATAAACCCTCACGTACCTACCTAAGGTAGGCCACCAGTACTTCCCAGTCAGACAGCGCACTGTCCGACCAATCCCTGGATGACCAGAGGAGGGTGACGTATGGGCCCAAGAGATCAACTGGTCACGAACAACAGTCGGAACGTACATACGCCCGACGGGACGCTGGGGGGGAGCAGGCTCAGTACGTAACGCCTGCTGAATGTCCGCGTCCAGCTCCCACACAACCGGGGCCACCAAGCAGGAAGCCAGGAATATGGGAGTCTGATCCATGGGCCGCTCCTCTGTGTCATAAAACCGGGACAGCGCGTCTGCCTTTTTAATCTGGGAACCTGGTCTCTAAGAAATGGTAAACACAAACCGAGTAAAGAACATAGCCCACCTCGCTTGACGAGGATTCAATCTCCTCGCTGCCCGGATGTACTCCAGATTACGGTGGTCAGTCCAGATGAGAAAAGGGTGTTTAGTCCCCTCAAGCCAATGTCTCCACACCTTCAGAGCTTTAACCACAGTCGTGACACAAACCTATGGTGTTAAACTGTTCCGGGGATTTGACGGAATACCAGGGGATTAAAAGTGTCTCTCTGACAGGTCAGAGGTCAGTGGTGGTGTGCATTAGCCTTCTCCTAACACATCATTCTCATTCTCCTCTGTTTCCACGGTGACCCCTAGAAGATTGATCAAACTTTATTATATCATCTCGCCCACATATTTGGGCTGGAACGAGCTGCAACAAACACTCAAACTGGACAGTTTTATCTCAATATCTTAATTCAAAGACTCAATCATGGACACAATTACTGATAGTTGTCTCTACCTTCTTGCCCCTTGTGCTGTTGTCAGTGCCCAATAATGTTTGTACCATGTTTTGTGCTGCTCCCATGTTGTTGTTATGGTGTGTTGCTACCATGCTGTGTTGTCATGTGTTGCTGCTTTGCTATGTTGTTGTCTTAGGTCTCACTTTATGTAGTGTTGTGTTGTCTCTGTGGTCGTGATGTGTGTTTTGTCCTATTTTTATATTTTATTTATTTGTTATTTTTAATCCCAGCCCCCGTCCCCGCAGGAGGCCTTTTGGTAGGCCGTCATTGTAAATAAGAATTTGTTCTTAACTGACTTGCCTTGTTAAATAAAGGTTAATTAAAAATAAAATCAATAAAAATATGTACACAATGAGGACACACACACACACACACACAACAGGTGCAGCAGACGACAGATGACAGAAAATACCGCCCTCGTTGTTTCCCCTCTTCTCCTTCCCTCATCCTCCCTCGTCTTCCCCTACCGTCTACATCACCCCCCTCTACTACATCTCCATCTCCTGTCCTCCTCTCTCCTGCACTCATCCGTCCCCCTCCAATTCATCCCCTACCTCCTCCCCTCCTCCAACCCCCTACAGAGTCAGAGGAATGGTAACAGGAGCAAAGAGCAGGCACACGTGTAAATCTGTCACACAGGAATCCTCTTGCCCTTGTCAGGAAGGTGAAAGAGGACATGTAAGTGTGTGTGTAAGACGGAATTGAAGCTACAAATACCAATACAAACGTCATCCCTCTACTCAGGGGATTTAATCACATCAATAAAAGTATGAATGATAGTGAGACTGACCTTACTTAAAAATACGCTCGCTCACACTCGCGTGCATACACACACATTCCCTTAAACAAGTCTGAGCGCTGCTGAGCATCTGACTCCCCGCTGTTATACTGATCTTCTCAAATGATCAACACACACACACACACACACACACACACAAACAGCGCTGTGGGACAGATGGGAGACAGTGGGGGCACCGACAAAAGCATGGCCCAAACATTCCCTCCCTGCCCCCTCCCCTCGTGCCCTCTACACCTGATGAACTAACCACATGGGGCTGATGGCTAACTAGATTACACTATGGAGATATTGGAGAGAGGGAGAGGAGATATGGGGGAGGGGGAGGAGGAGAGGGTGTAAGAGGACCAACAGAGAGAGGGAGAGGGGATATGGGGGAGCAGGAGGAGAGGGTGTAAGAGTAACGACAGAGGGAGGGAGAGGAGATATGGGGGAGGGGGAAGAGGAGGAGAGAGTGTAAGAGGACCGACAGAGAGAGGGAGAGGAGATATGGAAGAGTGGGAAGAGAGGGTGTAAGAGTACCAACTGAGGGAGAGGAGATATGGGGAGGGGAAGGGGGAGGAGAGGGTGTAAGAGGACCAACAGAGGGAGAGGAGATATGGGAGAGTGGGAGGAGAGGGTGTAAGAGAACCAAAAGAGGGAGAGGGGATATGGGGGAGGGGAAGAGGGGGGGAGAGGGTGTAAGAGGACCAACAGAGAGAGGGAGAGGAGATATGGGGGAGGGGGAAGAGAGGGTGTAAGAGTACCAACTGAGGGAGAGGAGATATGGGGGGAGGGGAAGGGGGAGGAGAGGGTGTAAGAGGACCAACAGAGAGAGGGAGAGGAGATATGGGGGGAGGGAAGAGAGGGTGTAAGAGTACCAACTGAGGGAGAGGAGATATGGGGAGGGGAAGGGGAGGAGAGGGTGTAAGAGGACCAACAGAGAGAGGGAGAGGAGATATGGGGGAGTGGGAGGAGAGGGTGTAAGAGTACCAACAGAGAGAGGGAGAGGAGATATGGGGAGTGGGAGGAGAGGGTGTAAGAGTACCAACTGAGGGAGAGGAGATATGGGGAGGGGAAGAGGGGGAGGGTGTAAGAGGACCAACAGAGGGAGAGGAGATATGGGAGAGTGGGAGGAGAGGGTGTAAGAGGACCAACAGAGAGAGAGGAGATATGGGGGAGGGGAAGGGGGAGGAGAGGGTGTAAGAGGACCGACAGAGAGAGGGAGAGGAGATATGGGGGAAGGGGGAGAGAGGGTGTAAGAGTACCAACTGAGGGAGAGGAGATATGGGGGAGGGGAAGGGGGAGGAGAGGGTGTAAGAGGACCAACAGAGAGAGGGGAAGTAGAGATGAACAGACACTACATGACCAAAAGTATGTGGACACTTGCTGCTATCACAGCCTCCACTCTTCTGGGAAGGCTTTCCACTAGATGTTGGAACGTTGCTCCGGGGCCACAAGAGCATTAGTGAGGTCGGGAACTGACGTTGGGCGATTAGGCCTGGCTCGCAGTCGCCGTTACAATTCATCAGAAAGGTGTTCGATGGGGTTGTCACCACGATAAAGCATTTTTCTACAACTGGTCATGCTTTCCACCTGGCTACCCCTTCCCTGGCCAACAGCTCAGCACCCCCTGCAGCAACTTGCCAAAGCTCCCCTGCTTCTCCTTCACCCAAATCCAGACAGCTGATGTTCTGAAAGAGCTGCAAAATCTGGATCCCTACAAATCAGCTGGGCTAGAAAATCTGGACTCTCTCTCTAAAATCATCTGCCAAAATTGTTGCAACCCCTATTATTAGCCTATTCAACCTCTCTTTTGTATCGTATGAGAACCCAAAGATTGGAAAAATGCCGCGGTCATCCCCCTCTTCAAAGGAGGAGACACTCTACACCCAAACTGTTATAGATCTATATCCATCCTGCCCTGCCTTTCTAAAGTCTTCGAAAGCCAAGTTATCAAACAGATCACCAACCATTTCAAATCCCACTGTACCTTCTCCACTATGCAATCTGGTTTCTGAGCTGGTCATGGGTCCACCTCAGCCATGCTCAAGGTCTTAAACAATATCATAACCGCTATCAATAAGACCTTACTGTGCAGCCGTATTCATTGACCTGGCCAAGGCTTTTGACTCTGTCAATCACCACATTCTTATTGGCAGACTCAACAGCCTTGGTTTCTCAAATGACTGCCTCGCCTGGTTCACCAACTACTTCTCTGATAGAGTTCAGTGTGTCAAATCGGAGGGCCTGTTGTCCGGACCTCTGGCAGTCTCTATGGGGGTGCCACAGGGTTCAATTCTCGGGCCGACTCTCTTCTCTGTATACATCAATGATGTCGTTCTTGCTGTGGTGATTCTCTGATCCACCTCTAAGCAGACGACACCAATATGTATAGTTTGGACACTGTGTTAACAAACCTCCAAACAAGCTTCAATGCCATACAACTCTCCTTCCGTGGACTCCAACTGCTTTTAAATGCAAATGAAACTAAGTGCATGCTCTTCAACCGATTGCTGCCCGCACCCTCCCGCCCGACTAGCATCACTACTCTGGACAGTTCTGACTTAGAATATGTGGACAACTACAAATACCTAGGTGTCTGGTTAGACTGTAAACTCTCCTTCCAGACTCATATTAAGCATCTCCAATCCCAAATTAAATCTAGAATTGGCTTCCTATTTTCGCAACAAAGCATCCTTCACTCATGCTGCCAAACATACCATCCTACCGATCCTCGACTTCGGCAATGTAATTTACAAAATAGCCTCCAACACTCTACTCAGCAAACTGGATGTAGTCTATCACAGTGCCATCCGTTTTGTCACCAAAGCCCCATATACTACCCACCACTGTGATCTGTATGCTCTCGTTGGCAGGCTCTCACTACATATTCGACACCAAAACCACTGGTTCCAGGTCATCTATAAGTCTATGCTAGGTAAAGCCCTGCCTTATCTCAGCTCACTGGTCACCATAGCAACACCCACCCGTAGCACGCGCTCCAGCAGGTATATTTCACTGGTCACCCCCAAAGCCAACACTTCCTTTGGCTGCCTTTCTTTCCAGTTCTCTGCTGCCAATGACCGGAACAAATTGCAAAAAATCACTGAAGCTGGAGTCTTATATCTCCCTCTCTAACTTTAAGCATCAGCTGTCAGTGCAGCTTACCGATCACTGTACCTGTACACAGCCAATCTGTAAATAGCACACCCAACTACCTCATCCCCATATTGTTACTTATCTTCTTGCTCTTTTGCACCCCAGTATCTCTACTTGCACATCATCATCTGCACATCTATCACTCCAGTGTTAATGCTAAATTGTAATTATTTCGCCTCTATAGCCTATTTATTGCCTTACCTCCCTACCTTTCTACATTTGCATACACTGTACATAGAATTTTCTATTGTGTTGTTGACTGTGCGTTTGTTTATGTGTAACTCTGTGTTTGTTGTTTTTTGTCGCACTGCTTTGCTTTATCTTGGCCAGGTCGCAGTTGTAAATGAGAACTTGTTCTCAACTGGCCTACCTGGTTAAATAAAGGTGAAATAAAAAAATATAAATAAAATTGTCATGCTGGAACAGGAAAGTGCCCCAAACTGTTACCACAAAGTCGGAAGCACAGAATCATCTAGAATAACACTGTATGCTGTATCATTGTATCATTGAGATTGCCCTTCACTGGAACTAAGGGCCTAGCCCGAACCATGAAAAACGGACCATTATTCCTCCTCCACCAAACTTTACAGTTAACACTGTGCATTGGGGCATATAGCGTTCTCCTGGCGTCCGCCAAACCCAGAGTCGTCTGTCGGACTGCCAGATGGTGACGCGTGATTCATCACTTCAGAGAAAGCATTTCCACTGCTCCAGAGCTTTACACCACTCCAGCCAATGCTTGACATTGCGCATGGTGATCTTAGGCTTGTGTGAGGCTGCTTGGCCATGGAAACCCATTTTCTGAGGCTCCCGATGAACAGTTCTTGTGCTGAGGTTGCTTCCAGAGGCAATTTGGAACTCGGTAGTGAGTGTTGCAACCGAGGATGGACGAATATTAGGCGCTACGCGCTTCAGCACTCAGCGGTCCCATTCTGTGAGCTTGTGTGGCCAACCATTTTGCGGCTGAGCTGTTGTTGCTCCTAGACGTTTCCACTTCACAATAACAGCCCTTACAGTTGACCGGTGCAGCTCTAGCAGGGCAGAAATTTGACGAACTGACTTGTTGGAAAGGTGACATCGTATGACGGTGCCATGTTGAAAGTCACTGAGCTCTTCAGTAAGACCATTCTACTGCCAATGTTTGTATATGGAGATTGCATAGCTGTGTGCTCAAATTTACGGGTGTAGCTGAAATAGCCAAATCCACTAATTTGTAGGGGTGCCCACATACATTTGTATATATAGTGTATAAGGCCAGACAAGGAGTGGGAGAGACAGAGATACAAACAGAGAGGAAGATGGAGATGTAAGATGGAGAGAGAAAGAAAGAATGAGAGAAAGATACATAGAAAGAGATAGAGAGAAAGCGAGAGGCAGGAGAGAGAGAGAGAGAGAGTGATGGCAATGACACAACACTATAGTCTTCTTCCGTTGCCACAATTTCCCTCCCCGTTGTTGGCCTCTCAGATGTCCCCGGAATGATGTCACTGAAGGTTAGGAGTTCTGGGGAGAACATTTGGGGTGGTGTCATATTTTACAGCCACATAATTTTGTGTTGCATATATAGTAGACGTCTTAAGTGATTTTAGGGCGGTTGGCATACAATAATAGTGACGATGAACGGTAAACATCTGTGAGGGATAATTTGTTGGGACAAGTGGATAGGAAATGGTGAAACCTGTTTTAGTCTGGGACCTTTAACTTCTTAGGGAGTGGCTCCCGAGGTGACGGTTTTGGAGAGCCTGGCGTGCCCAAAGTAAAATATGCCTCCCATTCAGGCCCAGAAAATAGGATATGCACATATTTAGTACCATTGGATAGGAAACACTCAGAATTTTCCAAAAGTGTTAACCATTTGTCTGTGAGTAAAACAGAACGCATATGGCAGGCGAAACCCCGAGGAATTTCTGTCCTGGAAAAAGTGATTTTGACACATTGCTCATTTGGAACCCCTCCCTCATGAAAATGACCATATAAGGGCATATGAATGCAGTACCCATCGCTTCCTTTAGATGTCAACAGTCTCGAGGCAGTGTAAATTTTCATTTTGGATGCTTTAGACCAGAGAATAAGAGCAAACCAGGAAGTGTACTTTTTATGTCAACAGTACCCAGCGCGGCGCTCCCGACAAGGCGCGCAGTGTCTTTTTACCGTCTTTATCGATCAGTATATATTCCGGTTGATTTATAATAGTAAATATACGTAAAAGTGTTCCTAAGGATACATTTAAAACTATGTTTGATTGTTCTTGGACAAGTTTATAGGTATAAGATGAACGAGTTCTCGTCACGTTTCAATAGAGGAGTGGAGGCTGTCGTTTCTGATTATAACGCGCAAACCAAATGGAGATGTATGGATAAAATACATTACTTTTTCGAACAAAAGAACCATGGATTGTCTTCGTTGGACACTTAGGATGACCTCAGCAGAAGTTCTTCAACAGGTAATTGATTTGTTTTCGCTGTGAAATGTGTTATGTGTGTGCCATGATGGCTAATGGATTCATGGCTATGGGAAAAATATGTGAGGTGCTACCCTCAAACAATCAAATGTGCTGCTTTTGCCGTAAAGCCTTTTTGAAATCTGACAACGCTGTGATATTGCCAAGAAACAGAGCTTTTGATGACTATGGAACACTTGTATATTGGTGGATGTTTAATAATTCAACTTTTGGATTTTGAATTTGGCGCCTTGCATTTCACCTGGTAGTGTTGGGATTGGGGCGCTAGCGCCCCAGCAATCCCTGAGAGGTTAAGCAGCGATGGAAGAGTACTGGAATATCCTACTCAAGTAGAAGTACTTACTTTAATACAATTTTACTTAAGGAGCAGCAAGGTGCGCTGGGGCGCTAGCGCCCCACTCCCGACACTACCAGGTGAAATGCAAGGCGCCAAATTCAAAATCCAAAAGTTGAATTATTAAACATTCATCAATATACAAGTGTTTCATAGTCATCAAAAGCTCTGCTTCATGGCAATATCACAGCGTTGTCAGAGTTCAAAAAGGCTTTACGGCGAAAGCACCACATTTGATTGTTTGAGGGTAGCACCTAACATATTTTTGCCATTACCATAATTTCATAAGCCTCCACGGTTCACAGAAAACCCATTTCACAGTGAAAACAAATCAATTACCTGTTGAAGAACTTCTGCTGAGGGCTTCCCAAGTGTCCAACGAAGACAATCCATGGTTCTTTTGTTAGAAAAAGTAATTTTAATACAGACTTCTAACGGATCTCCCAGGAAACAACATTGATCCAAAACCCTTATTCCAACCCCCAAAAAATACTCAGAACTAGGTTTGGATTTACTAGTTTCCAAATCCTCTCACTCTCAATTCAAACATCTGATTCAAACAGAACAACTTCCGCCATTTTCCTCCCACTAAGTTATCGGCAGCTTGTCTGTCTTTAAACCATCAATACGTGCTAAATTCACCTGCAAAGCTGATCTCAATTGCAACCATTATTGGTCAACTCATTAGCGCTCTCTAAAAGATGTCGTCTGTGTACCTTAGTCCTGCTTGTAACCAAAGTTTTTCAAAATAAGTTTGCCTTCTGGTTGGTATTGAACAAATTAGTATTTTTTGACCAGACTAAGGGTGATTTATCTATTTGACAAGCATTCCGTGCAACTGAAATAAATAAAAAAATATAATTTACCATGGCAAAACTACTGTGGCAATTTACCCGACACTTTGTATAATTGGAAAACGAATGTTTGTGTAGCTTATTTAATTAGTTTCCAATGTATGCAATCCATTAAATTACAACTGTCTTCAAAAGAAAATGGTCTGGGAGAGTCGTTTCTTAATAAGATGGGGGGTAAAATATCCTAGGCCAGGACTGTCTGAGATGTGTTACTAAATCAAATCAATTGTGACTAATTTATATAATCTATATTTTTATCAAATGTGTTTATATCCCTGTTAGTGAGCATTTCTCCTTCGCCAAGATAATCCATCCACCTGACAGGTGTGATATATCAAAAGGCTGATTAAACGGCATGATCATTACACAGGTGCACCTAAAAGGCCACTTTAAAATTGGCAGTATTGGCACACAACACAATGCCACAGATGTCTCAAGTTTTGAGGGAGTGTGAAATTGTCAGGAATATCCACCAGAGCTGTTGCCAAAGAATTGAATATTAATTTCTCTACCATAAGCGACCTCCAACATCGTTTTAAAGAATTTGGCATTACCTCTAACCAGCCACACAACTGCAGAACACGTAACCATGCCAACCCAGGGCCTCCACATCCAGCTTCTTCACCTGTGGGATCGGTTGAGGTTGGCTAGGCCTGGCTCCCCAGTGGGAGGGCATTGGCTGCCAAGTCGGTGGGCCTATGCCCTCCTAGGCCCATGGCTGCACCCCTGCCCAGTCATGTGAAAGCCATAGATTAGGGCCTAATGTAGTTATTTCAATTGATTTCCTTATATGAACTGTAACTCAGTAAAACCTTTAAATTGTAGCATGTTGCGTTTGTATTTTTGATCAGTATATTTTGTCATTTAAGGTGAAACGTTTGAATGAAATATAGGCCTACTAGTTTTATATTCTCATAATCTAAATAAGTATTTTTACATTCATCCGCCTTACGGTTTCCAATGCTCCTGATAGGTTGATATTTCCTTAGGGGCGAGAGTAGAGAACAGCTGTCTGGTATCATAATCACATGACACGGTAACAACGAGAGATCAACTAATCTGCTGATTTAAAATGGTTGGAATTTGGTTGCAAACAAGTCTTTAACACTCGGGTGCATGTAATCTCACGTTAGTTTGAAGAAATCCAGCAGTAATGCGTAGCACAGTGCTACATTCAGGCCTGTTGGTTGCAATGCAGCCAATATGTTTCTTTCCCATTACCCACAATACAACGCTCCTACCATCACCATCACAGGTCCATCCATCCCAGGGCACTCTCATTGGACACTCACTCAAGGTCAAAGTATGAGTGGTGAGGATAGAGGAGGCGTCAATCAAAGTGTCAACATGAGATGAGGTAATGGGAGAGGTATATTGAATATATATGTCATGGTCTGAACAGCATGCACAATGGAGAGTATCCAATATCCATTGAATGCTTTTTAGTCCGTGAACAGGCTTGGTCTAGGAAACCGGCCACACCATGTAATAAGGAAAAGCCACAGACTTTTTGTCTTCTTTTTTGCTCAAATATTTATTATATTCTACTGAGTACTTTATGTCTATCCCGTACATACAACTAATACAACTTGAAACTTAAAACTTCTGTTTGGACTCAGGAGATTAACTTTGAGTGAGAGAAGAACTGCTTCGGCCTCCAGGTACCATTTAGTGTTTTTAAAATGAGTTGCTATTAATCATCCCAATCGTTCAGGTAATATCTCACTCAGCCCTGAGACACACAGCACGACTGATCACTCTCATGATTACACTTTACAGGGGAGGGAGGGAGAAAGGGAGGGAAAGAGGGAGGAAGATAGGGAGGGAGGGAAAGACAGGATAGCAAGAGAAGGTGGAAAAGAGAGAGACAGAAAAAGAGGAAGGGAGGGATAGAGAAAGAAAGAGAGATAATTGTGTGGGAGATAATGAGCAGTTAATACTAGCCACTGTAGGCGCTCCTCAATGCCCCCAGACAGACAACAGGACGTGTCTCTGCGTTTTGTTAATGGCTCTTACTTTTCCCCAAAACATTCTTAATACAAAGCTACCTTCAGAACAGACTCAATACCTAATTCTCTACATATAACAAATGCAGAATATCATGATTGAAGAGCTTTAGGCTGCGTTGACATGTACAGACAGGTCAATTCTGATATTTTTCCCACTAATTGTTCTTCTGATCAATCACATCAGATCTTTTCACATCAGATTTGATTGGTGAAAAGACCAATTAGTGTTAAAAAGTTCCCCACCACCAGAAATGGGCTGGCTGTGTTAATGCAGTGAAAGATGTGTAAAGCCTCATTAAATCTAGATGTGTAGTATATACTGGAGGCCTGGGCTCAGATGTCAAGCTCTCTTGGGATTTGAACCCACAACCCTCAGAGCTCCTAAGAACATATGGTCACGCATGTACCTCTAAGTTACATATGGTCAAGGCATGTATTGAAAATCAGACGAACATGTGGACATACATCAATAGATGGAATCTCTTGATAAAGATGAGAGTCTTCACAATCCTCAAAGGACCTTTGATCTCCAATGTTGGTGCCTTGGTTAGACTTTCCCATTGTATTATCCAGGTAGTGTTGCTCATCACACAAGTGAGTTTTCACTGGACCAACCACACCACACATGGCACATAGACATTTTAAGCCTTGCGGCTGTAGTTTATTATATTTCTGAGCTGGGCAAAAATGGTCCATATAAGGGGATATATTTACTTGACACGTTTTTATATTCTAGAGAATACAGAACATGTACAATGCATATTTAGATTTTGGTGGATATTGCATACTGTTTTGTATATTTAATTCAATCTTTATTTAACTAGGCAAGTCAGTTAAGAACAAATTCTTATTTACAATGACAACCTACACCGGCCAAACCCGGACGACGCTGGGCCAATTGTGCGCCGGCCTATGGGACTCCCAATCACGGCCGGTTTTGATACAGCCTGGACATGCTTCAAATTCTGAATCCAGATGGGTCTTTTAGACATATATAATATTGGGATTACTCCGAATATCACACACAGACATTTCTTATGGCCGGATATGGACTCATTTGATATCCTTCGCGACATCCTATTGTCTCTCTTCATGTTGCAAAATACTGCCTATATACATCGCATATCTGTGTTTTCTCAGCACATTCAAGATATTAAGTTATATTGATTCTAGATATGCTTCTCTTGGCTGAGGTCCATTTCCGGATCTTAATATTCTTTTTGATGTTCTGAAAATAAGAATGATTTCTGATGCATTTCAGAGTTTTCCAGCACATGCTGAATAATAAATATGTATGCGGGTACACGCTCATCAGGTGAGTGTCTTGAACACATCTCACCCCACATATCTCCCTGGAGTCATATGGTAGCAGGGATTGGATGCATGTAGAAACTATCACTACGGAGAATATCCTAGCTCTGTATTGTAATGTGTACAGGGAGGGAAATTAATAAATAAATGAACATGGTACAAAACAAGAAACACAAAATGAAACATGTAAACAGAAACAATAACGCCTGAGTAAAGAACCAAAGGGAGTGATAGATATAGGGTAGACGTGACATGTTTATTAAATTAAGTACATGTGTATCAGGAGCATGTCTACTCCTTATATCTATAAAATGTCAGATATCCGGAAATATATAGATAGAGATATCCTCGATTCACCCAGCGCTGGTTTCACACATCGCCCACCTAAAGAGCTCACAGTTGTGATATTAAAACCATTAAAGAGAGAGGGAGAGAGAGGGAGAGGGGGAGATAGAGAGAGGGGGAGATAGAGAGAGGGGGAGATAGAGAGAGGGGAGATAGAGAGAGAGAGAGAGAGAGAGAGAGAGAGAGAGAGAGAGAGAGAGAGAGGGGGAGAGAGGGAGAGAGGGAGAGAGGGGGGAGAGAGCAAGAGAGAGAGAGATAGAGAGATGGAGAGTAAAGAGAGAGAGAGAGAGAGAGAGAGAGAGAGAGAGAGAGAGAGAGAGAGAGGGGAGAGAGTAAAGAGAAAGGGAGAGTGGTGAGAGAGAGGGAGAGGGGGAGTAGGAGAGAGAGAGAGAGAGAGAGAGGGAGAGGGAGAGAGAAAGAGAGAGAGAGGGAGAGGGGAGAGAGAAAGAGGGAGAGAGAGAGGGGGAGAGAGTAAAGAGAGGGAGAGGGGTAGAGAGTGGGGAGGGGGGAGAGAGGGAGAGAGAGAGGGAGAGGGAAGAGAGGGGGATGATCGAGGGAGGGGTGGGAGTGAGTGGGGAGAGAGATGGAGGGGGGGTATAGAGAGAGAGATGGGAGAGAATAAAGAGAGAGGGAGAGGGGGAGAGGGGGAGAGAGAGTGAGGGGGAAGTGAGAGAGAGAGAGAGAGAGAGAGAGAGAGAGAGAGAGAGAGAGAGAGAGAGAGAGAGAGAGAGAGAGGGAGGGAGGTGTGGAGAGTAAAGAGTAGAGGGAGGGAGGGCGAGAGAAGGACAGAGAAAGAGAAAAAGAGAAACAGAGAGAAAGAGAGAGAGCATGGAGACAGAGGGAGGTAAAGAGAGATTTAATGCAGAGATAAAATAAAGAAGGAGTTTTGTGGAGTCCAAAATAGATTTAATTCTAGAGGGGCCTTTGTAAAAAAACACAGGCAGCGGATAGACAGCCTCATCTGGCCAACCGTCTGAAGAGAGGGAACGCCTGAGAGGAGAGGAAGAAAAGGGAGAATAACTCTTCTACCCTGAAGGAGTGAATTAAACCTCAGAGAATTAAACCTCAGGAGATGAAAGGAGAGGAGAGGAGAGGAGATAAGAGGGGAGGAGAGAAGAGGAGAGAAGAGGACAGGAGAGAAGAGGAGAGGAGAGAAGAGAAGAGGAGGCTGCCTGTCTCTGACAGTTTGTCTGAGATGTCTCGGTCCGGTCGCAGATGGGTCCTGTCGTATCTGCCGCCTGAAGTATGCCGTGACAATACCCCGTCTGTCTCCCCGGAAAAAACACACACACATATACACACACACACAGCTGCAGCTATGACAGATTGGGAGCTGGCAGACCAACAAACAGTCGGGCAATCAGCCTGGACACCTTAGAAGGCCTGGAGGACCCGAGGCTAGACGCCAGGCTGGGGGAACTGCTGGTTATGCCGCTAAACGCCAGTTTACAAACCAATTAAAATCTGCTTTAGAACAACAATTAAACAGCCATTAGGAAGTACTGACAAAAATAGTACCTGTAAGGAAGAAGAATGCTTGAACACACACACACGCAAAAAAGTTTAACGTCACCCATTATCTCTTAATCAGAGAAATACACGTGCTGAAGGCTATGGCCATTATATCTGAAACCCTGTCTGTGAGAAGGTTGGGGACATCTGCAGGGACATCTATAGAGATAAATGTTAATCAGAGCAGGACATCTATAGAGATACATGTTAATCAGAACAGGAACATCTATAGAGATACATGTTAATCAGACTAGGGACATCTATAGAGATACATGTTAATCAGAACAGGAACATATATAGAGACACATGTTAATCAGAACAGGAACATCTATAGAGATACATGTTAATCAGAACAGAACATATATAGGGATACATGTTAATCAGAACAGGAACATATATAGAGACACATGTTAATCAGAACAGGAACATCTATAGAGATACATGTTAATCAGAACAGGAACATCTATAGAGATACATGTTAATCAGAACAGAACATCTATAGGGATACATGTTAATCAGAACAGGAACATCTATAGAGATACATGTTAATCAGAGCAGGGACATCTATAGAGATACATGTTAATCAGAACAGGAACATATATAGAGACACATGTTAATCAGAACAGGAACATCTATAGAGATACATGTTAATCAGAACAGGAACATCTATAGAGATACATGTTAATCAGAACAGAACATCTATAGGGATACATGTTAATTAGAACAGGAACATCTATAGAGATACATGTTAATCAGAGCAGGACATCTATAGGGATACATGTTAATCAGAAGAGGAACAGCTATAGAGATACATGTTAATCAGAACAGGAACATCTGTAGGGATACATGTTAATCAGAACAGGAACATATATAGAGACACATGTTAATCAGAACAGGAACATCTATAGAGATACATGTTAATCAGAACAGGAACATCTATAGAGATACATGTTAATCAGAACAGAACATATATAGGGATACAAGTTAATCAGAACAGGAACATCTATAGAGATACATGTTAATCAGAGCAGGAACATCTATAGAGATACATGTTAATCAGAGCAGGAACATCTATAGAGATACATGTTAATCAGAACAGAACATCTATAGGGATACATGTTAATCAGAACAGGAACATCTATAGAGATACATGTTAATCAGAACAGGAACATCTATAGAGATACATGTTAATCAGAACAGAACATCTATAGGGATACATGTTAATTAGAACAGGAACATCTATAGAGATACATGTTAATCAGAGCAGGAACATCTATAGAGATACATGTTAATCAGAGCAGGAACATCTATAGGGATACATGTTAATCAGAGCAGGAGCATCTATAGAGATACATGTTAATCAGAACAGGACATCTATAGGGATACATGTTAATCAGAAGAGGAACATCTATAGAGATACATGTTAATCAGAACAGGAACATCTATAGAGACACATGTTAATCAGAACAGGAACATCTATAGAGATACATGTTAATCAGAGCAGGGACATCTATAGAGATACATGTTAATCAGAACAGGAACATATATAGAGACACATGTTAATCAGAACAGGAACATCTATAGAGATACATGTTAATCAGAACAGGAACATCTATAGAGATACATGTTAATCAGAACAGAACATATATAGGGATACGTGTTAAACAGAACAGGAACATCTATAGAGATACATTGTTAATCAGAGCAGGAACATTTACAGAGATACATGTTAATCAGAGCAGGAAAATCTATAGGGATACATGTTAATCAGAGCAGGAACATCTATAGAGATACATGTTAATCAGAGCAGGAACATCTATAGAGATACATGTTAATCAGAACAGGAACATCTATAGAGATACATGTTAATCAGAACAGGAACATCTATAGAGATACATGTTAATCAGAGCAGGAACATCTATAGGGATACATGTTAATCAGAGCAGGAACATCTATAGTGATACATGTTAATCAGAGCAGGAACATCTATAGGGATACATGTTAATCAGAGCAGGAACATCTATAGGGATACATGTTAATCAGAGCAGGGACATCTATAGAGATACATGTTAATCAGAGCAGGAACATCTATAGAGATACATGTTAATCAGAACAGGACATCTATATAGATACATGTTAATCAGAGCAGGAAAATCTATAGGGATACATGTTAATCAGAACAGGACATCTATATAGATACATGTTAATCAGAGCAGGAACATCTATAGGGATACATGTTAATCAGAGCAGGAACATCTATAGAGATACATGTTAATCAGATTAGGAACATCTTTAGAGATCCATTTTAATCAGAGCAGGAACATATATAGGGATCAATGTTAATCAGAACAGAAACATCAAAAGAGATACATTTTAATCAGAACAGAACATCTATAGGGATACATGTTAAACAGAGCAGGAACATGTATAGAGATACATGTTAATCAGATTAGGAACATCTTTAGAGATACATGTTAATCAGAACAGAACATCTATAGGGATACATGTTAATCAGAGCAGAAACATCTATAGAGATACATGTTAATCAGAACAGGAACATCTATAGAGATACATGTTAATCAGAGCAGGAACATCTATAGAGATACATGTTAATCAGAACAGGAACATCTATAGAGATACATGGTAATCAGAACAGGAACATCTATAGAGATACATGTTAATCAGAGCAGGAACATCTGTAGAGATACATGTTAATCAGAGCAGGAACATCTGTAGAGATACATGTTAATCAGAAAAGAACATCTATAGAGATACATGTTAATCAGAACAGAACATCTATAGAGATACATGTTAATCAGAGCAGGAACATCTATAGGGATACATGTTAATCAGAACAGGACATCTATATATATACATGTTAATCAGAGCAGGAACATCTATAGGGATACATGTTAATCAGAGCAGGAACATGTATAGAGATACATGTTAATCAGATTAGGAACATCTTTAGAGATCCATTTTAATCAGAGCAGGAACATATATAGGGATCAATGTTAATCAGAACAGAAACATCAAAAGAGATACATTTTAATCAGAACAGAACATCTATAGGGATACATGTTAAACAGAGCAGGAACATGTATAGAGATACATGTTAATCAGATTAGGAACATCTTTAGAGATACATGTTAATCAGAACAGAACATCTATAGGGATACATGTTAATCAGAGCAGAAACATCTATAGAGATACATGTTAATCAGAACAGGAACATCTATAGAGATACATGTTAATCAGAGCAGGAACATCTATAGAGATACATGTTAATCAGAACAGGAACATCTATAGAGATACATGGTAATCAGAACAGGAACATCTATAGAGATACATGTTAATCAGAGCACGAACATCTGTAGAGATACATGTTAATCAGAACAGGAACATATATAGAGATACATGTTAATCAGAACAGGAACATCTATAGAGATACATGTTAATCAGAGCACGAACATCTATAGAGATACATGTTAATCAGAGCAGGAACATCTGTAGAGATACATGTTAATCAGAAAAGAACATCTATAGAGATACATGTTAATCAGAACAGAACATCTATAGAGATACATGTTAATCAGAGCAGGAGCATCTATAGAGATACATGTTAATCAGAACAGGACATCTATAGAGATACATGTTAATCAGAGCAGGAACATCTATAGAGATACATGTTAATCAGAACAGGAACATCTATAGAGATACATGTTAATCAGAGCAGGAACATCTATATGGATACATGTTAATCAGAACAGGAACATCTATAGAGATACATGTTAATCAGAGCAGGAACATCTATAGGGATACATGTTAATCAGAGCAGGAACATCTATAGAGATACATTTGAATCAGAGCAGGAACATTTATAGGGACACATGTTAATCAGAGCAGGAACATATATAGGGATCAATGTTAATCAGAACAGAAACATCAAAAGAGATACATTTTAATCAGAACCGAACATCTGTAGGGATACATGTTAAACAGAGCAGAACATCTATAGGGATACATGTTAATCAGAGCAGGAACATCTATAGGGATACATGTTAATCAGAACAGGAACATCTATAGGGATACATGTTAATCAGAGCAGGAACATCTATAGGGATACATGTTAATCAGAGCAGGAACATCTATAGGTATACAATTTAATCAGAGCAGGAACATCTATAGAGATACATTTGAATCAGAGCAGGAACATTTATAGGGATACATGTTAATCAGAGCAGGAACATCTATAGGGATACATGTTAATCAGAGCAGGAACATCTATAGAGATACATGTTAATCAGAACTGGAACATCTATAGAGATACATGTTATTCAGAGCAGGAACATCTGTAGAGATACATGTTAATCAGAGCAGGAACATCTATAGGGATACATGTTAATCAGAACAGGAACATATATACAGATACATGTTAATCAGAGCAGGAACATCTATAGGGATACATGTTAATCAGAGCAGGAACATCTATAGGGATACATGTTAATCAGAACAGGAACATCTGTAGGGATACATGTTAATCAGAGCAGGAACATCTATAGAGATACATGTTAATCAGAACAGGAACATCTGTAGGGATACATGTTAATCAGAGCAGGAACATCTATAGAGATACATGTTAATCAGAACAGGAACATCTGTAGGGATACATGTTAATCAGAAGAGGAACATCTATAGAGATCCAAGTTAATCTGAGCAGGAACAACTATAGAGATACACATGAATCAGAACAGGAACATCTATAGGGATATATGTTAATCAGAGCAGGAACATCTATAGGGATACATGTTAATCAGAGCAGGAACATTTACAGGGATACATGTTAATCAGAGCAGGAACATCTATAGAGATACATGTTTATCAGAGCAGGAACATCTATAGGGATATATGTGAATCAGAGCAGGAACATCTATAGAGATACATGTTAATCAGAGCAGGAACATCTATAGAGATACATGTTAATCAGAGCAGGAACATCTATATGGATACATGTGAATCAGAGCAGGAACATCTATAGGGATACATGTTAATCAGAGCAGGGACATCTATAGAGATACATGTTAATCAGAGCAGGAACATCTATAGAGATACATGTTAATCAGAGCAGGAACATCTATAGAGATACATGTTAATCAGAACAGGAACATCTATGGAGACACGTGAATCAGAGCAGGAACATCTATAGAAATACATGTTAATCAGAGCAGGAACATCTATAGGAATACATGTTCATCAGAGCAGGAACGTCTATAGGGATACATGTTAATCAGAACAGAACATCTATAGGGATACATGTTAAACAGAGCAGAACATCTATAGGGATACATGTTAATCATAACAGGAACATCTATAGAGATACATGTTAATCAGAGCAGGAACATCTATAGAGATACATGTTAATCAGAACAGGAACATCTATAGAGATACATGTTAATCAGAACAGAACATCTATAGAGATACATGTTATTCAGAGCAGGAACATCTATAGAGATACATGTTATTCAGAGCAGGAACATCTATAGAGATACATGTTAATTAGAACAGGACATCTATAGAGATACATGTTAATCAGAGCAGGAACATCTATAGAGATACATGTTAACCAGAACAGGAACATCTATAGAGATACATGTTCATCAGAGCAGGACCATATATATGGATCAATGTTAATCAGAACAGAAACATCAAAAGAGATACATTTTAATCAGAACAGAGCATCTATAGGGATACATGTTAAACAGAGCAGAACATCTATAGGGATACATGTTAATCAGAACAGGAACATCTATAGGGATACATGTTAATCAGAGCGGGAACATATATATGAATACATGTTAATCAGAACAGGAACATCTATAGGGATACATGTTAATCAGAGCAGGAACATCTATAGGGATACATGTTAATCAGAGCAGGAACATCTATAGGGATACATGTTTATCAGAGCTGGAACATCTATAGAGATACATTTGAATCAGAGCAGGAACATTTATAGGGATACATGTTAATCAGAGCATGAACATATATAGGGATCAATGTTAATCAGAACAGAAACATCAAAAGAGATACATTTTAATCAGAACCGAACATCTATAGGGATACATGTTAAACAGAGCAGAACATCTATAGGGATACATGTTAATCAGAGCAGGAACATCTATAGGGATACATGTTAATCAGAACAGGAACATCTATAGGGATACATGTTAATCAGAGCAGGAACATCTATAGGGATACATGTTAATCAGAGCAGGAACATCTATAGGGATACATGTTAATCAGAGCAGGAACATCTATAGAGATACATTTGAATCAGAGCAGGAACATTTATAGGGATACATGTTAATCAGAGCAGGAACATCTATAGGGATACATGTTAATCAGAGCAGGAACATCTATAGAGATACATGTTAATCAGAACAGGAACATCTATAGAGATACATTTTAATCAGAGAAGGAACATGTATAGAGATACATGTTAATCAGATTAGGAACATCTTTAGAGATACATGTTAATCAGAAAAGGACATCTATAGGGATACATGTTAATCAGAGCAGGAACATCTATAGAGATACATGTTAATCAGAACTGGAACATCTATAGAGATCCAAGTTAATCTGAGCAGGAACAACTATAGAGATACACATGAATCAGAACAGGAACATCTATAGGGATATATGTTAATCAGAGCAGGAACATCTATAGGGATACATGTTAATCAGAGCAGGAACATTTACAGGGATACATGTTAATCAGAGCAGGAACATCTATAGAGATACATGTTAATCAGAGCAGGAACATCTATAGGGATACATGTGAATCAGAGCAGGAACATCTATAGAGATACATGTTAATCAGAGCAGGAACATCTATATGGATACATGTGAATCAGAGCAGGAACATCTATAGGGATACATGTTAATCAGAGCAGGGACATCTATAGAGATACATGTTAATCAGAGCAGGAACATCTATAGAGATACATGTTAATCAGAGCAGGAACATCTATAGAGATACATGTTAATCAGAACAGGAACATCTATGGAGACACGTGAATCAGAGCAGGAACATCTATAGAAATACATGTTAATCAGAGCAGGAACATCTATAGGAATACATGTTCATCAGAGCAGGAACGTCTATAGGGATACATGTTAATCAGAACAGAACATCTATAGGGATACATGTTAAACAGAGCAGAACATCTATAGGGATACATGTTAATCAGAACAGGAACATCTATAGAGATACATGTTAATCAGAGCAGGAACATCTATAGAGATACATGTTAATCAGAACAGGAACATCTATAGAGATACATGTTAATCAGAACAGGAACATCTATAGAGATACATGTTAATCAGAACAGGAACATCTATAGAGATACATGTTAATCAGAGCAGGAACATCTATAGAGATACATGTTAATCAGAGCAGGAACATCTATAGAGATACATGTTAACCAGAACAGGAACATCTATAGAGATACATGTTCATCAGAGCAGGACCATATATAGGGATCAATGTTAATCAGAACAGAAACATCATAGAGATACATTTTAATCAGAACAGAGCATCTATAGGGATACATGTTAAACAGAGCAGAACATCTATAGGGATACATGTTAATCAGAACAGGAACATCTATAGAGATACATGTTAATCAGAGGAACATATATAGGGATACATGTTAATCAGAACAGGAACATCTATAGAGATACATGTTAATCAGAGCAGGAACATCTATAGAGATACATGTTAATCAGAACAGGAACATCTATAGAGATACATGTTAATCAGAACAGGAACATCTATGAGATACATGTTAATCAGAACAGGAACATCTATAGAGATACATGTTAATCAGAGCAGGAACATCTATAGAGATACATGTTAATCAGACAGGAACATCTATAGAGATACATGTTAATCAGAACAGGAACATCTATAGAGATACATGTTAATCAGAACAGGAACATCTATAGAGATACATGTTAATCAGAGCAGGAACATCTATAGAGATACATGTTAATCAGAACAGGAACATCTATAGAGATACATGTTAATCAGAACAGGAACATCTATAGAGATACATGTTAATCAGAGCAGGAACATCTATAGAGATACATGTTAATCAGAACAGGAACATCTATAGAGATACATGTTAATCAGAACAGGAACATCTATAGAGATACATGTTAATCAGAGCAGGAACATCTATAGGGATACATGTTAATCAGAACAGGAACATCTATAGAGATACATGTTAATCAGAGCAGGAACATCTATAGAGATACATTTGAATCAGAGCAGGAACATTTATAGGGATACATGTTAATCAGAGCATGAACATCTATAGGGATCAATGTTAATCAGAACAGAAACATCTATAGAGATACATGTTAATCAGAACAGAACATCTATAGAGATACATGTTAATCAGAACAGGAACATCTATAGAGATACATGTTAATCAGAGCAGGAACATCTATAGAGATACATGTTAATCAGAGCAGGAACATCTATAGAGATACATGTTAATCAGAGCAGGAACATCTATAGGGATACATGTTAATATCTATAGAGATACATGTTAATCAGAACAGGAACATCTATAGGGATACATGTTAATCAGAACAGGAACATCTATAGAGATACATGTTAATCAGAACAGGAACATCTATAGAGATACATGTTAATCAGAACAGGAACATCTATAGAGATACATGTTAATCAGAGCAGGAACATCTATAGAGATACATGTTAATCAGAGCAGGAACATCTATAGAGATACATGTTAATCAGAAGCAGGAACATCTATAGAGATACATGTTAATCAGAACAGGAACATCTATAGAGATACATTGTTAATCAGAACAGAACATCTATAGGGATACATGTTAAACAGAGCAGAACATCTATAGGGATACATGTTAATCAGAGGAGGAACATCTATAGAGATACATGTTAATCAGAGCAGGAACATCTAAATGGATACATGTTAATCAGAACAGGAACATATATAGAGACACATGTTAATCAGAACCGGAACATCTATAGAGATACATGTTAATCAGAACAGGAACATCTATAGAGATACATGTTAATCAGAGCAGGGACATCTATAGAGATACATGTTAATCAGAACAGGAACATATATAGAGACACATGTTAATCAGAACAGGAACATCTATAGAGATACATGTTAATCAGAACAGGAACATCTATAGAGATACATGTTAATCAGAACAGAACATCTATAGGGATACATGTTAATCAGAACAAGAACATCTATAGAGATACATGTTAATCAGAGCAGGAACATCTATAGAGATACATGTTAATCAGAGCAGGAACATCTATAGGGATACATGTTAATCAGAGCAGGAACATCTATAGAGATACATGTTAATCAGAGCAGGACATCTATAGGGATACATGTTAATCAGAAGAGGAACAGCTATATAGATACATGTTAATCAGAACAGGAACATCTATAGAGATACATGTTAATCAGAACAGGAACATCTATAGAGATACATGTTAATCAGACTAGGGACATCTATAGAGATACATGTTAATCAGAACAGGAACATATATAGAGACACATGTTAATCAGAAAAGGAACATCTATAGAGATACATGTTAATCAGAACAGGAACATATATAGAGACACATGTTAATCAGAACAGGAACATTTATAGAGATACATGTTAATCAGAACAGAACATCTATAGGGATACATGTTAATCAGAACAGGAACATCTATAGAGATACATGTTAATCAGAGCAGGAACATCTATAGAGATACATGTTAATTAGAACAGGAACATCTATAGAGATACATGTTAATCAGAGCAGGAACATCTATAGAGATACATGTTAATCAGAGCAGGAACATCTATAGGGATACATGTTAATCAGAGCAGGAACATCTATAGAGATACATGTTAATCAGATTAGGGACATCTATAGAGATACATGTTAATCAGAACAGGAACATATATAGAGACACATGTTAATCAGAACAGGAACATCTATAGAGATACATGTTAATCAGAACAGGAACATCTATAGAGATACATGTTAATCAGAACAGAACATATATAGAGATACATGTTAATCAGAACAGGAACATCTATAGAGATACATGTTAATCAGAACAGGAACATCTATAGAGATACATGTTAATAAGAGCAGGAACATCTGTAGAGATACATGTTAATCAGAAAAGAACATCTATAGAGATACATGTTAATCAGAACAGAACATCTATAGAGATACATGTTAATCAGAGCAGGAACATCTATAGAGATACATGTTAATTAGAACAGGACATCTATAGAGATACATGTTAATCAGAGCAGGAACATCTATAGAGATACATGTTAATCAGAGCAGGAACATCTATAGGGATACATGTTAATCAGAGCAGGAACATCTATAGAGATACATGTTAATCAGAGCAGGGACATCTATAGAGATACATGTTAATCAGAACAGGAACATATATAGAGACACATGTTAATCAGAACAGGAACATCTATAGAGATACATGTTAATCAGAACAGGAACATCTATAGAGATACATGTTAATCAGAACAGAACATATATAGAGATACATGTTAATCAGAACAGGAACATCTATAGAGATACATGTTAATCAGAACAGGAACATCTATAGAGATACATGTTAATAAGAGCAGGAACATCTGTAGAGATACATGTTAATCAGAAAAGAACATCTATAGAGATACATGTTAATCAGAACAGGAACATCTATAGAGATACATGTTAATCAGAGCAGGAACATCTATAGAGATACATGTTAATTAGAACAGGACATCTATAGAGATACATGTTAATCAGAGCAGGAACATCTATAGAGATACATGTTAACCAGAACAGGAACATCTATAGAGATACATGTTCATCAGAGCAGGACCATATATAGGGATCAATGTTAATCAGAACAGAAACATCAAAAGAGATACATTTTAATCAGAACAGAGCATCTATAGGGATACATGTTAAACAGAGCAGAACATCTATAGGGATACATGTTAATCAGAACAGGAACATCTATAGGGATACATGTTAATCAGACTAGGAACATCTATAGAGATACATGTTAATCAGAACAGGAACATCTATAGGGATACATGTTAATCAGAGCAGGAACATCTATAGGGATACATGTTAATCAGAGCAGGAACATCTATAGGGATACATGTTTATCAGAGCTGGAACATCTATAGAGATACATTTGAATCAGAGCAGGAACATTTATAGGGATACATGTTAATCAGAGCATGAACATATATAGGGATCAATGTTAATCAGAACAGAAACATCAAAAGAGATACATTTTAATCAGAACAGAACATCTATAGGGATACATGTTAAACAGAGCAGAACATCTATAGGGATACATGTTAATCAGAGGAGGAACATCTATAGAGATACATGTTAATCAGAGCAGGAACATCTAAATGGATACATGTTAATCAGAACAGGAACATATATAGAGACACATGTTAATCAGAACCGGAACATCTATAGAGATACATGTTAATCAGAACAGGAACATCTATAGAGATACATGTTAATCAGAGCAGGGACATCTATAGAGATACATGTTAATCAGAACAGGAACATATATAGAGACACATGTTAATCAGAACAGGAACATTTATAGAGATACATGTTAATCAGAACAGGAACATCTATAGAGATACATGTTAATCAGAACAGAACATCTATAGGGATACACGTTAATTAGAACAAGAACATCTATAGAGATACATGTTAATCAGAGCAGGAACATCTATAGAGATACATGTTAATCAGAGCAGGAACATCTATAGGGATACATGTTAATCAGAGCAGGAACATCTATAGAGATACATGTTAATCAGAGCAGGACATCTATAGGGATACATGTTAATCAGAAGAGGAACAGCTATAGAGATACATGTTAATCAGAACAGGAACATCTATAGAGATACATGTTAATCAGAACAGGAACATCTATAGAGATACATGTTAATCAGAACAGGAACATCTATAGAGATACATGTTAATCAGAGCAGGACCATATATAGAGATACATGTTAATCAAAACAGGAACATCTATAGAGATACATGTTAATCAGAACAGGAACATCTATAGGGATACATGTTAATCAGAGCAGAACATCTATAGGGATACATGTTAATCAGAGCAGGAACATCTATAGGGATACATGTTAATCAGAGCGGGAACATCTATATGGATACATGTTAATCAGAACAGGAACATCTATAGAGATACATGTTAATCAGACTAGGGACATCTATAGAGATACATGTTAATCAGAACAGGAACATATATAGAGACACATGTTAATCAGAAAAGGAACATCTATAGAGATACATGTTAATCAGAACAGAACATATATAGGGATACATGTTAATCAGAACAGGAACATATATAGAGACACATGTTAATCAGAACAGGAACATCTATAGAGATACATGTTAATCAGAACAGGAACATCTATAGAGATACATGTTAATCAGAGCAGGGACATCTATAGAGATACATGTTAATCAGAACAGGAACATATATAGAGACACATGTTAATCAGAACAGGAACATCTATAGAGATACATGTTAATCAGAACAGGAACATCTATAGAGATACATGTTAATCAGAGCAGGAACATATATAGGGATACATGTTAATCAGAACAGGAACATATATAGAGACACATGTTAATCAGAGCAGGAACATTTATAGAGATACATGTTAATCAGAGCAGGAAAATCTATAGGGATACAATGTTAATCAGAGCAGGAACATCTATAGAGATACATGTTAATCAGAACAGAACATCTATATGGATACATGTTAATCAGAACAGGAACATCTATAGAGATACATGTTAATCAGAGCAGGAACATCTATAGAGATACATGTTAATCAGAACAGGAACATCTATAGAGATACATGTTAATCAGAGCAGGAACATCTATAGAGATACATGTTAATCAGAGCAGGAACATCTATAGGGATACATGTTAATCAGAGCAGGAACATCTATAGAGATACATGTTAATCAGAGCAGGAACATCTATAGGGATACATGTTAATCAGAGCAGGAACATCTATAGGGATACATGTTTATCAGAGCAGGAACATCTATAGAGATACATGTTAATCAGAGCAGGGACATCTATAGAGATACATGTTAATCAGAACAGGAACATATATAGAGACACATGTTAATCAGAACAGGAACATCTATAGAGATACATGTTAATCAGAACAGGAACATCTATAGAGATACATGTTAATCAGAACAGAACATATATAGAGATACATGTTAATCAGAACAGGAACATCTATAGAGATACATGTTAATCAGAACAGGAACATCTATAGAGATACATGTTAATAAGAGCAGGAACATCTGTAGAGATACATGTTAATCAGAAAAGAACATCTATAGAGATACATGTTAATCAGAACAGAACATCTATAGAGATACATGTTAATCAGAGCAGGAACATCTATAGAGATACATGTTAATTAGAACAGGACATCTATAGAGATACATGTTAATCAGAGCAGGAACATCTATAGAGATACATGTTAACCAGAACAGGAACATCTATAGAGATACATGTTCATCAGAGCAGGACCATATATAGGGATCAATGTTAATCAGAACAGAAACATCAAAAGAGATACATTTTAATCAGAACAGAGCATCTATAGGGATACATGTTAAACAGAGCAGAACATCTATAGGGATACATGTTAATCAGAACAGGAACATCTATAGGGATACATGTTAATCAGAGCGGGAACATCTATATGGATACATGTTAATCAGAACAGGAACATCTATAGGGATACATGTTAATCAGAGCAGGAACATCTATAGGGATACATGTTAATCAGAGCAGGAACATCTATAGGGATACATGTTTATCAGAGCTGGAACATCTATAGAGATACATTTGAATCAGAGCAGGAACATTTATAGGGATACATGTTAATCAGAGCATGAACATATATAGGGATCAATGTTAATCAGAACAGAAACATCAAAAGAGATACATTTTAATCAGAACAGAACATCTATAGGGATACATGTTAAACAGAGCAGAACATCTATAGGGATACATGTTAATCAGAGGAGGAACATCTATAGAGATACATGTTAATCAGAGCAGGAACATCTAAATGGATACATGTTAATCAGAACAGGAACATATATAGAGACACATGTTAATCAGAACCGAACATCTATAGAGATACATGTTAATCAGAACAGGAACATCTATAGAGATACATGTTAATCAGAGCAGGGACATCTATAGAGATACATGTTAATCAGAACAGGAACATATATAGAGACACATGTTAATCAGAACAGGAACATTTATAGAGATACATGTTAATCAGAACAGGAACATCTATAGAGATACATGTTAATCAGAACAGAACATCTATAGGGATACACGTTAATTAGAACAAGAACATCTATAGAGATACATGTTAATCAGAGCAGGAACATCTATAGAGATACATGTTAATCAGAGCAGGAACATCTATAGGGATACATGTTAATCAGAGCAGGAACATCTATAGAGATACATGTTAATCAGAGCAGGACATCTATAGGGATACATGTTAATCAGAAGAGGAACAGCTATAGAGATACATGTTAATCAGAACAGGAACATCTATAGAGATACATGTTAATCAGAACAGGAACATCTATAGAGATACATGTTAATCAGAACAGGAACATCTATAGAGATACATGTTAATCAGAGCAGGAACATATATAGAGATACATGTTAATCAGAACAGAAACATCAAAAGAGATACATTTTAATCAGAACAGAACATCTATAGGGATACATGTTAAACAGAGCAGAACATCTATAGGGATACATGTTAATCAGAACAGGAACATCTATAGGGATACATGTTAATCAGAGCAGGAACATCTATATGGATACATGTTAATCAGAACAGGAACATCTATAGAGATACATGTTAATCAGAACAGGAACATCTATAGAGATACATGTTAATCAGAACAGGAACATATATAGAGACACATGTTAATCAGAAAAGGAACATCTATAGGGATACATGTTAATCAGAGCGGGAACATCTATATGGATACATGTTAATCAGAACAGGAACATATATAGAGACACATGTTAATCAGAACCGGAACATCTATAGAGATACATGTTAATCAGAACAGGAACATCTATAGAGATACATGTTAATCAGAGCAGGGACATCTATAGAGATACATGTTAATCAGAACAGGAACATCTATAGAGACACATGTTAATCAGAACAGGAACATCTATAGAGATACATGTTAATCAGAACAGGAACATCTATAGAGATACATGTTAATCAGAGCAGGAACATCTATAGAGATACATGTTAATCAGAACAGGAACATCTATAGAGATACATGTTAATCAGAGCAGGAACATCTATAGAGATACATGTTAATCAGAGCAGGAACATCTATAGGAGATACATGTTAATCAGAGCAGGAACATCTATAGAGATACATGTTAATCAGAACAGGAACATCTATAGAGATACATGTTAATCAGAACAGGAACATCTATAGAGATACATGTTAATCAGAACAGGAACATCTATAGAGATACATGTTAATCAGAACAGGAACATCTATAGAGATACATGTTAATCAGAGCAGGAACATCTATAGAGATACATGTTAATCAGAGCAGGAACATCTATAGGGATACATGTTAATCAGAGCAGGAACATCTATAGAGATACATGTTAATCAGAGCAGGAACATCTATAGAGATACATGTTAATCAGAGCAGGAACATCTATAGAGATACATGTTAATCAGAACAGGGAACATCTATAGAGATACATGTTAATCAGAGCAGGAACATCTATAGAGATACATGTTAATCAGAGCAGGAACATCTATAGGGATACATGTTAATCAGAGCAGGAACATCTATAGAGATACATGTTAATCAGAGCAGGGACATCTATAGAGATACATGTTAATCAGAACAGGAACATATATAGAGACACATGTTAATCAGAACAGGAACATCTATAGAGATACATGTTAATCAGAACAGGAACATCTATAGAGATACATGTTAATCAGAACAGAACATATATAGAGATACATGTTAATCAGAACAGGAACATCTATAGAGATACATGTTAATCAGAACAGGAACATCTATAGAGATACATGTTAATAAGAGCAGGAACATCTGTAGAGATACATGTTAATCAGAAAAGAACATCTATAGAGATACATGTTAATCAGAACAGGAACATCTATAGAGATACATGTTAATCAGAGCAGGAACATCTATAGAGATACATGTTAATCAGAACAGGAACATCTATAGAGATACATGTTAATCAGAGCAGGAACATCTATAGAGATACATGTTAACCAGAACAGGAACATCTATAGAGATACATGTTCATCAGAGCAGGACCATATATAGGGATCAATGTTAATCAGAACAGAAACATCAAAAGAGATACATTTTAATCAGAACAGAGCATCTATAGGGATACATGTTAAACAGAGCAGAACATCTATAGGGATACATGTTAATCAGAACAGGAACATCTATAGGGATACATGTTAATCAGAGCGGGAACATCTATATGGATACATGTTAATCAGAACAGGAACATCTATAGGGATACATGTTAATCAGAGCAGGAACATCTATAGGGATACATGTTAATCAGAGCAGGAACATCTATAGGGATACATGTTTATCAGAGCTGGAACATCTATAGAGATACATTTGAATCAGAGCAGGAACATTTATAGGGATACATGTTAATCAGAGCATGAACATATATAGGGATCAATGTTAATCAGAACAGAAACATCAAAAGAGATACATTTTAATCAGAACAGAACATCTATAGGGATACATGTTAAACAGAGCAGAACATCTATAGGGATACATGTTAATCAGAGGAGGAACATCTATAGAGATACATGTTAATCAGAGCAGGAACATCTAAATGGATACATGTTAATCAGAACAGGAACATATATAGAGACACATGTTAATCAGAACCGGAACATCTATAGAGATACATGTTAATCAGAACAGGAACATCTATAGAGATACATGTTAATCAGAGCAGGGACATCTATAGAGATACATGTTAATCAGAACAGGAACATATATAGAGACACATGTTAATCAGAACAGGAACATTTATAGAGATACATGTTAATCAGAACAGGAACATCTATAGAGATACATGTTAATCAGAACAGAACATCTATAGGGATACACGTTAATTAGAACAAGAACATCTATAGAGATACATGTTAATCAGAGCAGGAACATCTATAGAGATACATGTTAATCAGAGCAGGAACATCTATAGGGATACATGTTAATCAGAGCAGGAACATCTATAGAGATACATGTTAATCAGAGCAGGACATCTATAGGGATACATGTTAATCAGAAGAGGAACAGCTATAGAGATACATGTTAATCAGAACAGGAACATCTATAGAGATACATGTTAATCAGAACAGGAACATCTATAGAGATACATGTTAACCAGAACAGGAACATCTATAGAGATACATGTTCATCAGAGCAGGACCATATATAGGGATACATGTTAATCAGAACAGAAACATCAAAAGAGATACATTTTAATCAGAACAGAGCATCTATAGGGATACATGTTAAACAGAGCAGAACATCTATAGGGATACATGTTAATCAGAACAGGAACATCTATAGGGATACATGTTAATCAGAGCGGGAACATCTATATGGATACATGTTAATCAGAACAGGAACATCTATAGAGATACATGTTAATCAGACTAGGGACATCTATAGAGATACATGTTAATCAGAACAGGAACATATATAGAGACACATGTTAATCAGAAAAGGAACATCTATAGAGATACATGTTAATCAGAACAGAACATATATAGGGATACATGTTAATCAGAACAGGAACATATATAGAGACACATGTTAATCAGAACAGGAACATCTATAGAGATACATGTTAATCAGAACAGGAACATCTATAGAGATACATGTTAATCAGAGCAGGGACATCTATAGAGATACATGTTAATCAGAACAGGAACATATATAGAGACACATGTTAATCAGAACAGGAACATCTATAGAGATACATGTTAATCAGAACAGGAACATCTATAGAGATACATGTTAATCAGAGCAGGAACATATATAGGGATACATGTTAATCAGAACAGGAACATATATAGAGACACATGTTAATCAGAGCAGGAACATTTATAGAGATACATGTTAATCAGAGCAGGAAAATCTATAGGGATACATGTTAATCAGAGCAGGAACATCTATAGAGATACATGTTAATCAGAACAGAACATCTATATGGATACATGTTAATCAGAACAGGAACATCTATAGAGATACATGTTAATCAGAGCAGGAACATCTATAGAGATACATGTTAATCAGAACAGGAACATCTATAGAGATACATGTTAATCAGAGCAGGAACATCTATAGAGATACATGTTAATCAGAGCAGGAACATCTATAGGGATACATGTTAATCAGAGCAGGAACATCTATAGTGATACATGTTAATCAGAGCAGGAACATCTATAGGGATACATGTGAATCAGAGCAGGAACATCTATAGGGATACATGTTTATCAGAGCAGGGACATCTATAGAGATACATGTTAATCAGAGCAGGAACATCTATAGAGATACATGTTAATCAGAACAGGAACATCTATGGAGACACGTGAATCAGAGCAGGAACATCTATAGAAATACATGTTAATCAGAGCAGGAACATCTATAGGAATACATGTTCATCAGAGCAGGAACGTCTATAGGGATACATGTTAATCAGAGCAGGAACATCTATAGAGATACATGTTAATCAGAGCAGGGACATCTACAGGGATACATGTTAATCAGAACAGGAACATCTATAGGGAAACTTGTTCATCAGAGCAGGAACGTCTATAGGGATACATGTCAATCAGAGCAGGAACATCTATAGGGATACATGTTAATCAGAGCAGGGACATCTATAGAGATACATGTTAATCAGATTAGGAACATCTATAGAGATCCATTTTAATCAGAGCAGGAACATATATAGGGATCAATGTTAATCAGAACAGAAACATCAAAAGAGATACATTTTAATCAGAACAGAACATCTATAGGGATACATGTTAAACAGAGAAGAACATCTATAGAGATACATGTTAATCAGAACAGGAACATCTATAGAGATACATGTTAATCAGAGCAGGAACATCTATAGAGATACATGTTAATCAGAACAGGAACATATATAGAGATACATGTTAATCAAAACAGGAACATCTATGGAGATACATGTTAATCAGAACAGGAACATCTATAGAGATACATGTTAATAAGAGCAGGAACATCTGTAGAGATACATGTTAATCAGAAAAGAACATCTATAGAGATACATGTTAATCAGAACAGAACATCTATAGAGATACATGTTAATCAGAGCAGGAACATCTATAGAGATACATGTTAATTAGAACAGGACATCTATAGAGATACATGTTAATCAGAGCAGGAACATCTATAGAGATACATGTTAATCAGAACAGGAACATCTATAGAGATACATGTTCATCAGAGCAGGACCATATATAGGGATCAATGTTAATCAGAACAAAAACATCAAAAGAGATACATTTTAATCAGAACAGAACATCTATAGGGATACATGTTAAACAGAGCAGAACATCTATATGGATACATGTTAATCAGAGCAGGAACATCTATAGAGATACATGTTAATCAGAACAGGACATCTATAGGGATACATGTTAATCAGAAGAGGAACATCTATAGAGATACATGTTAATCAGAACAGGAACATCTATAGAGATACATGTTAATCAGAACAGGAACATCTATAGAGATACGTGTTAATCAGACTAGGGACATCTATAGAGATACATGTTAATCAGAACAGGAACATATATAGAGAACCATGTTAATCAGAACAGGAACATCTATAGAGATACATGTTAATCAGAACAGGAACATCTATAGAGATACATGTTAATCAGAACAGAACATCTATAGGGATACATGTTAATCAGAACAGGAACATCTATAGAGATACATGTTAATCAGAACAGGAACATCTATAGAGATACATGTTAATCAGAACAGGAACATCTATAGAGATACATGTTAATCAGAACAGGAACATCTATAGAGATACATGTTAATCAGAACAGGAACATCTATAGAGATACATGTTAATCAGAACAGGAACATCTATAGAGATACATGTTAATCAGAACAGGAACATCTATAGAGATACATGTTAATCAGAAGCAGGAACATCTATAGAGATACATGTTAATCAGAACAGGAACATCTATAGAGATACATGTTAATCAGAGCAGGAACATCTATAGAGATACATGTTAATCAGAACAGGAACATCTATAGAGATACATGTTAATCAGAACAGGAACATCTATAGAGATACATGTTAATCAGAGCAGGAACATCTATAGAGATACATGTTAATCAGAACAGGAACATCTATAGAGATACATGTTAATCAGAACAGGAACATCTATAGAGATACATGTTAATCAGAGCAGGAACATCTATAGAGATACATGTTAATCAGAGCAGGAACATCTATAGGGATACATGTTAATCAGAGCAGGAACATCTATAGAGATACATGTTAATCAGAACAGGAACATCTATAGGGATACATGTTAATCAGAACAGGAACATCTATAGAGATACATGTTAATCAGAACAGGAACATCTATAGAGATACATGTTAATCAGAACAGGAACATCTATAGAGATACATGTTAATCAGAGCAGGAACATCTATAGAGATACATGTTAATCAGAACAGGAACATCTATAGAGATACATGTTAATCAGAACAGGAACATCTATAGAGATACATGTTAATCAGAACAGGAACATCTATAGAGATACATGTTAATCAGAACAGGAACATCTATAGAGATACATGTTAATCAGAACAGGAACATCTATAGAGATACATGTTAATCAGAACAGGAACATATATAGAGATACATGTTAATCAGAACAGGAACATCTATAGAGATACATGTTAATCAGAACAGAACATCTATAGGGATACATGTTAATCAGAACAGGAACATCTATAGAGATACATGTTAATCAGAGCAGGAACATCTATAGAGATACATGTTAATCAGAACAGGAACATCTATAGAGATACATGTTAATCAGAACAGGAACATCTATAGAGATACATGTTAATCAGAACAGGAACATCTATAGAGATACATGTTAATCAGAGCAGGAACATCTATAGGGATACATGTTAATCAGAGCAGGAACATCTATAGAGATACATGTTAATCAGAGCAGGAACATCTATAGGGATACATGTTAATCAGAGCAGGAACATCTATAGAGATACATGTTAATCAGAACAGAACATCTATAGGGATACATGTTAATCAGAACAGGAACATCTATAGAGATACATGTTAATCAGAACAGGAACATCTATAGAGATACATGTTAATCAGAACAGGAACATCTATAGAGATACATGTTAATCAGAGCAGGAACATCTATAGAGATACATGTTAATCAGAACAGGAACATCTATAGAGATACATGTTAATCAGAACAGGAACATCTATAGAGATACATGTTAATCAGAGCAGGAACATCTATAGAGATACATGTTAATCAGAGCAGGAACATCTATAGAGATACATGTTAACCAGAACAGGAACATCTATAGAGATACATGTTCATCAGAACAGGAACATCTATAGAGATACATGTTAATCAGAACAGGAACATCTATAGAGATACATGTTAATCAGAACAGGAACATCTATAGAGATACATGTTAATCAGAACAGGAACATCTATAGAGATACATGTTAATCAGAACAGGAACATCTATAGAGATACATGTTAATCAGAACAGGAACATCTATAGAGATACATGTTAATCAGAACAGGAACATCTATAGAGATACATGTTAATCAGAGCAGGAACATCTATAGAGATACATGTTAATCAGAACAGGAACATCTATAGAGATACATGTTAATCAGAACAGGAACATCTATAGAGATACATGTTAATCAGAGCAGGAACATCTATAGAGATACAAGTTAATCAGAACAGGAACATCTTTAGAGATACATGTTAATCAGAGCAGGAACATCTATAGAGATACATGTTAATCAGAACAGGAACATCTATAGAGATACATGTTAATCAGAGCAGGAACATCTATAGAGATACATGTTAATCAGAGCAGGAACATCTATAGAGATACATGTTAATCAGAACAGGAACATCTATAGAGATACATGTTAATCAGAGCAGGAACATCTATAGAGATACATGTTAAGGAGGAACGTACAACCTTATTTTCTTCATTCAAATCATTGTCATCCATTTCTAATGAACATTTGATCTCCAGTAACGGGTCCTATTGTGAGGAATAATAATATCGTCATCTGTATGATGGATTGGCATGCCATGGAATCACCCTGTCAATCATTAGTGTGATCTCCGGCAAGGACAAGACTTGATTTACTCAACTGGATTCTAATTACTATCCACATTATCATTAAAGTTACCGTCTATTTCTCTGGACAGTTTTAACCCAGAATGGAAACACAAAATGCTTTTAGAGTGTGTATATGTCTGTGTGTGTGTGTGTCTGTGCTCATTCTCCATCAGGGCCATTCAATAGACTGAGACACACTATTACTGTCACAATAGAATGGATTACCACTATCACACACACACACACACACACACACACACACACACACACACACACACACTGGGAGGAAATACAGGGAGATATAATTAGGCCTGATAAATTGAGAATCTCCACCTCTCTGTCAGTATGACACTGATCAGTTGTTTGGATTGGTTAACGAAATGTCATCTCACAACCAATCAGTTAGAGGAATAGAAGGTTGTTTAGGTTACCAGAGGCAGAGAGCGCCAGTCTGGTCAGTGTAACCGTGGGAAGAAGGGAGCTTCCTATGAGCTTACAGGACCAGCTGAGGAGCTAAATCACCTGACATCTCTCCACCCATTACAGATGGAGAAAGGAACCCCTCGCTCACTCCCTCTCTATTCTACGCATTCTCTCTCTCTCGAATGTGACCAGGATGGATGATTTCGGTTTTCCAACCAAAAGTCAATCTGTCAGCATGTAACTGGGATAGATTGCTCTACACACACACACACACACACACACACACACACACACACACACACACACACACACACACACACACACACACACACACACACACACACACACACACACACACACACACGTGTGGTATAACAAAGATATAAATGTACCAAACCAACGTATCATAAACAGATGCTAGACAGAGGTCACTATTAACTCCAAAACCACCTGTCTCGACATCACTCACCTCTCTAACCTTCAGCTGCTCTGCCACGTTCTGCCCCTGAATAAATACCAGAATAACAGTGTACACACACACACACACACACACGGTGACAGGGTGTATTTGTGTGTGCGGCAGTGTTGACCATGTTGGACTTGAACCAGCATGAGGCCACGCTTGTGCCCAGTGAAACAAGGAAACAAACTCCAACCACAGCCAGATTATCATGCTTTGAGTTCAGTATTATCTGCTGTAGCTACTGGGTTCTGGATCTATCTGTTAAATCTGCTGCAGCATTCAGTCCCTCACACGGCATGCTGCTGTGCACACAGAGAACACAGACAGAGAACAGAAAAAAATAGAGTGGTAAGCAAAAGGAAATGTTCTTATTCAACCCTCATTTTACCAAAACTCCTAAATGCCTGTTTAGCAGCTTTCTTATCTGTCCATTGTGTGTGTGTGTGTGTGTGTGTGTGTGAGTGAGAGAGAGAGAGAGAGAGAGAGAGAGAGAGAGAGAGAGAGAGAGAGAGAGAGAGAGAGAGAGAGAGAGAGAGAGAGTGTGTGTGTTCGTGTTTAGCTACACACTAAAAAAGGACTACACACTAAAAAAGTTTCCTCAAGATAAGTGTTCCTTGGGAAGGGTGATGGTTCTATGTGGAACCATACTGACCTTTGAACCTTTCAATGGTTCTTTACAATTCAAAAAAGTTGTTTTCCACCTTTAAGTGATAATTAAATCAATTCAAATCAAATCACATTTTATTGGTCACATACACATGATTAGCAGATGTTATTGAGGGTATAGCGAAAATGCTTGTGCTTCTAGTTCCGACAGCGCAGCAATATCTAACAAGTAATATCTAACAATTTCACAACATATACCCAATACACACACATCTAAGTAAAGGAATAGAATTAAGAATATATAAATTCATGGACGAGCAATGTCAGAGCGGCATAGACTAAGATACAGTAGAATAGTATAGAGTACAGTATATACACATGAGATGAGTAACGCGAGGTATGTAAACATGTAAACATTATAAGTGACATTATTAAAGTGACTAGTGTTCCGTTTATTAAAGTGGCCAATGATTTCAAGTTAAAAATGTAGCAGCGGCAGCTCATTAGAATATTTAGGGGTGCGGTTTGCGAACAGCTCTTTTTGTGCAACCCTGTGAGTTAAAGAATGTCTTTCCAGTTTGTCTAATCTGTTGTGTTATGCCGTTATAGGACGACACTCCACAGGCTGCCAGTTAGGAAACCCTGAACTACACATTTTGGGTAAAAGTGGGCCCTTGCCTTTTGGGTGATCCATTTAAGGTTTCAGGGTGGGGGAGAACAGAGTTGGTTGCTGTGGAATCGGTGAGGGTAACCATAAGTGGTCTTGTGATAATTGTTTATGTTTCTGCTAGTCAGAGGGAGCAGACGCTCAGCGTTAAACGAATGGGGGAAAGAGATTTGAATTGTTTTGCTCTAAAGAAAAGGGCGCCATTGAGAGGAGTGATTACTGGGGTAGCGTTAAATGTGAAAGTTGACCAACTGAAGGGGAAGATTCCCGGTGTTTGTGATGCTCGTCATTTGGTGCGACGCAGACAGGGTGGCATGAGTGGTAAAACAGAAAAGTCGTTGACTCTTCTTTTGAGTTTTGATGTTGAATCTTTGCCCAACAAAGTGATGTTAGGATATATAAGTTATCCCGTATGAGCATTTGTGCCAAATACATTACATTGTTACAGGTGTCAAGCTTATGGGCATGTGGCAGCATTGTGTGGCAAAATGGCGCAGACGTGGCAAGATGGTGCCGACAGACATGGCAGCTCTGCTTCGAGCTCCTAAGCAAATGTTCTATATTTATTTTTAGTTTTGTGTTATTTCGTACACAAGCATTTCGCTACACCCGAAGTAACATCTGCTAAATATGTTTATGAGACCCGATTTTAATTTGTTTTATGTGGGGGGAGGTTCCTAGGTTGTAAGAAGCAGAAGGGCATGAGACAAAGGAATGTGTAGCATTGGGGAAAGTAGTGGTATGTGTAAATTGTAAATTGGGCTGGGGATCAGAAATGTCCCGGGCGAGAGAGGCAGGTTGAGGTATCCAGGGTTAGAGTAGAGCAGAAGTCATATGCTGAGGCAGTGAAGAAAGTAGAGGAAGATGGGTCAAGGGGAGGGATCCTGAGAGGAGTGGTGTGACTAGTAGATCTATACCAGTACAGAGGGAGGGATCCTGAGAGGAGTGGTGTGACTAGTAGATCTATACCAGTACAGAGGGAGGGATCCTGAGAGGAGTGGTGTGACTAGTAGATCTATACCAGTACAGGGGGAGGGATCCTGAGAGGAGTGGTGTGACTAGTAGATCTATACCAGTACAGAGGGAGGGATCCTGAGAGGAGTGGTGTGACTAGTAGATCTATACCAGTACAGGGGGAGGGATCCTGAGAGGAGTGGTGTGACTAGTAGATCTATACCAGTACAGAGGAAGGGATCCTGAGAGGAGTGGTGAGACTAGTAGATCTATACCAGTACAGAGGGAGGGATCCTGAGAGGAGTGGTGTGACTAGTAGATCTATACCAGTACAGAGGGAGGGATCCTGAGAGGAGTGGTGTGACTAATAGATCTATACCAGTACAGAGGGAGGGATCCTGAGAGGAGTGGTGTGACCAGTAGATCTATACCAGTACAGAGGGAGGGATCCTGAGAGGAGTGGTGAGACTAGTAGATCTATACCAGTACAGAGGGAGGGATCCTGAGAGGAGTGGTGACTAGTAGATCTGTACCAGTACAGAGGGAGGGATCCTGAGAGGAGTGGTGAGACTAGTAGATCTATACCAGTACAGGGGGAGGGATCCTGAGAGGAGTGGTGAGACTAGTAGATCTATACCAGTACAGGGGGAGGGATCCTGAGAGGAGTGGTGAGACTAGTAGATCTATACCAGTACAGGGGGAGGGATCCTGAGAGGAGTCGTGTGACAAGTAGATCTGTACCAGTACAGAGGGATAAACCAACAAGCGATATATGTTTCAGTAAGATTGGATTTTTTTTTGCATTCATAGCAATGATTATCAACTGTACTGCAGGGATGGAATGTAAGTTGCAGAAAATAGAGGTTGTGGTAGCAGCTGCAGGGAGATATTTTGGTGTACGAGACTTGACGTCAGAAGATGTGTTGTGTTGAGTGGAGTAGGGGGGTGAGTGTAGGGTTAAATCAGGCCTGGGCAACTCCAGTCATCGGGGGCCTGATTGGTGTCACACAAGTAGGGGTGTGGCTTGCTAGGGTGTTGTGGATGGGGATGTTGGATATGCGTAATCTGTGATCTCCGGCTCCGAGGGCCCTTAATCCCCCCCAGACAAACGTTGAATACTGAAGGCAAACCGTGAGATCTTGTTGACAGTAACACTGTACAAGAACAATAAACTATGGGGGATGGTTGACTTAAATGGAATTTAAGCATAGAGAATGCAAACACACATATGCAGGCACGCACATGCACATACCTACACTATTAGAAGAGAAGTTGTTATCTAGAACCTAAAATGTTTCTTCAGCTGTCCTCATAGGAGAACCATTTGAATAATAATTTTTTGTTCCAGGTACAGAGGGTAGAACCATTTTGAGTTCCAGGTAGAACCCTTCTACATGGAACCCTAAAGGGTTCTACCTGGATCCAAAAAGTGTTCTACCTGGATGAATAAAGGGTTCTACCTGGATCCAAAAATGGTTCTACCTGGATCCAAAAAGGGTTCTACCTGGATCCAAAAAGGGTTCTACCTGGATCCAAAAAGGGTTATGCTATGGGGACAGCCAAAGAACCCTTTCGGAACCGTTTTTTCTAAAAGTGTATCCCGTTCCTTTAGTTGACCATCAATCATAGTTGACACCCTAATAACTGTGTCTGGAGGCTATATCTGTATTCTGCTTTACACACACACACACACACACACACACAGATCTACACCAATATACCACAGGAATTCCTATCAAAGTCACTCTTACTTGCTGTGAATATGAAGCTCTGGAGTCTCCCTTGCGGGCGGTGTGTGTGTGAGAGAGAGAAAGAAAGAGAGAGTGAGTGTCGACGGAGAGTTTCCCAGTCAGAGAGAGTGATGGTTATAGACACTCACTGGCAGATGAGGCAAAACGAGGGGATGGGAGGGAAGGAGAGGAAAGAAAAGGGGGAGAGAGGAGGGAAAGATAGACAGTGAGCGAGAGAGAGAGAGAGAGAGAGAGAGAGAGAGAGAGAGAGAGAGAGAGAGAGAGAGAGATGGGGGAGATCGAGAGAAAGAGAAAGACAGATAAGTGACGGATGTCTCTGAAGAGAGGTGTTTAAGAAAGGTGTTTAAGAAAGCCAAATGGTCTGTATGCTTCAGTCAGGGACTTTGAGCTTCCCTTATCAATCCGAATATATTATCATGCATTATAATCAACCTGCGGTAATTAAACTACCATATTAATGAGTTCAGGAAACAGCGGAACCTTAGCCCTCACATCCCCTAATGACGTCGTTATCAACGTCAGCTTTATCTTTAGTACAGAACCTAATCTAATGAAGTTGTGTTTATGGTAAAGTTGTCAGTCAAATTAGAGGCTGGTTACTACGTGACAGTTGAGTAGTTGGGTAAAGTTGTATGTGTGTGTTCAGTTGTGTCTCAGGGGACAGTGTCTGGCGTTTGTGTCCAGTGTGTGTGTGTGTGTGTGTGTGGTGTGTCTAGCGGTTGGTCGATTGGTCAGTCGGTTGCGTCTCAGTGGACAGTGTCTGGCTTCTAGCTCCAGTGTGTCCTTCAGTCTGAGGACGTTCAGGACAGGAAACAGCTTTTAACATGGTGACACACCAAAACACACACTCACATACACAGTAACACATTCACATACACGGTAACACACACACATGCATGCAAACACTCACATACACAGTAACGCACACACATGCATGCAAACACTCACATACACAATAACACACTCACATACACAGTAACACACACACACACGCATACAAACACTCACATACACAGTAACACACTCACATGCATGCAAACACTCACATACACAGTAACACACACACATGCATACAAACACTCACATACACAGTAACACACACACATGCATACAAACACTCACATACACAGTAACACACATACATGCATGCAAACATGTACACACAAACATACAAGTATATAGAAACAGGACATGGTTTCTAGCATCCGTACATTAGGTGCCTAAAGTTTCCCATCTCTCTCTCATAAACTACTTTCCATACTAGCATATTACTTAGAATGCACCTCCAATGTATTCCTTCATTTTAAGCCACTAGCTGGTTCTCCCCTTACTGGCGTCAGCTCTCTGTGTGGCTTCAGGCTTCCTTGCCATTCAGATCAGCTATCAGCTCTCTGCTTTAGTATTCTATCAAAACCACTGCTATAACACACCCTGCAGTGGAAATTAGATAGAGCTGGTGTTCTGGGATTCTTAGTTCCCTGGGCTGAGCTGTAGACTCCTGTTGAATCATGGGTATCCAAGACAGCTAACGGCAGGTCCTCGCGATCTCAGCTCTAAAGAGTATGGGACGTGCCTTTGTTCAGATGTGTGTCTCTGTGTGTGTGTGTGTGTGTGTGTGTGTGTGTGTGTGTGTGTGTGTGTGTGTGTGTGTGTGTGTGTGTGTGTGTGTGTGTGTGTGTCGTGCTGGGTGTTCCGGAGGCCGTCTCTGAGCAGCCAGATCTAATGAAGTGTTTTAAATATGCTGATGATTGTCTTCCCCTGAGACCAACATCACTGTCAACACTGAAAGATTGAGAGAGGGAGATTGTGGGAGGGGGGAGAAGGGAAGAGAGAAAGCGAGACAGAGTGTGGGGCTGGAGTGGGGGAGAGGCAGACGGGAGAAAAGAGAGAGGATAGGGTGTGGCCCTCTGGGAGTGAGTTTGGAGCTCTCTGATTAGTTGTCTCTGTCCCTACACATCTCTGTCCCCTCCTCTAATTGGCCGCCTGGTGTTTCCTCACACTGAGATAATCTCCAAGCAGCCATCTGCCGTGTCCTCATCCTGCCCCACCCTCTTCCATCCCTTCACCAGACTCCCACATCCCACCTTCCTTCTCAGCTCCACTACTCTCCTTGCCAACTTGTCAATACTTAATATCCCCCGAAACACAAATTTAACAAAATATTGTCATATTCACAGACAAAATACACATTTAACAAAACACTGTCCCCTTGAACATACGGTGTGTGTGTGTGATTGTGTGTGAGCGTGCTTATGTGTGTGTCTGTATTGTTTGTGTGTGTGTGTGATTCCATCAATCCTCCAGTCCAGCAGGGGTCAATGTGACCCAGAGAGAGGAGCCCTGTCATAGCTCTTCTGTGACAGGTGAAATAGGTCGGGACAGATGGTCACAGCTAAGGTGGCCCTCTGTCCACCTGCAACACACACACACACATGCACGCACACACACACATGCACGCAAACACACGCACACACACACACACACAATTGCATTGTGGGTGTTAAGACACAGCTGCTGTTGCCTCTCCCAATAACAGACTTTAATCTGTCCCTCAGAGCTCTTTGTGTGTGTGTGTGTGTGTGTGTGTGTGTGTGTGTGTGTGTGTGTGTGTGTGTGTGTATGCGTATGTGTGTGCGTGCGTGTGTGTAATCTGTCGCTGAGAGCAGATGAAGACAGTGGTTGTTGGTTGGTGACGTCAGGACAGAAATAGAGAGGTACAAGTCAGATTTGAAAGCAGCATTCAGCTCGTCTGTGGATATAAATAAACTCTTCTCCTGTCTGGTCGATGTTTGTCTGGTCTAGTCCTGACGGGACTTTGTTGGATGAGAAGCCACAGGTGTCTTAAAGCCACAATCCTACGTCTGGCATACCTAGCCCCACCGGCATACCTGTTCTACGTCTGGGTACCTTACATAGAAACGTTTATAAAATATTGCTTTGAAACAAGTGACAACAGACCAAACACAGACAAGACAACCTCTGGGAGTGGGTAGGTATTATTACTGGCACTCTACAGTACTGCAGTGTAGGATCCTTGTTAAATCTCACAACCCCTTGACAGAAACATTGATTGGCATTTCTAAGCCTCTGTTGCCATTGATATAAACTGTCATAAAGTGCCATAAAGTGTCATCCAGGGTGCAGCGTATTGTTTCGCCAGTGACAGTGACATTACTGCTGAAGTCAGTCAGGACTCCACTGTGTGTTTGTGTGTGCGTGTGTGTGTCAGAGACGGTATATTTTGCATAAACATGGAGACAAGGAACCATCTCCTTAAGGAGCAATCCATCAGTGCAATTATTGTCAAACAACGACACCTCAGCCCTGCGTGTGTATTTCTCTGTTTGTGTGTGTGTTTCTCTGTGTGTGTGTGTGTGTGTGTGTGTGTGAATAGATGGTATTGTCTCTGTGTAGAGATGCTATTGTCTCTGTGTAGAGATGCTAATGTCTCTGTGGAGAGATGCTATTGTCTCTGTGGAGAGATGGTATTGTCTCTGTGGAGAGATGGTATTGCCTCTGTGTAGAGATGATATTGTCTCTGTGTAGAGACAGTATTGTCTCTGTGTAGAGATGCTGTTGTATCTGTGTAGAGATGCTAATGTCTCTGTGGAGAGATGCTATTGTCTCTGTGGAGAGATGGTATTGTCTCTGTGGAGAGATGGTATTGCCTCTGTGTAGAGATGGTATTGTCTCTGTGTAGAGATGACATTGTCTCTGTGCAGAGAAGCTATTGTCTCTGTGTAGAGATGCTATTGTATTTGTTGAGATGCTATTGCCTCTGGATACCAATAGAGATGGTATTGTCTCTGTGTAGAGATGGTATTGTCTCTGTGTAGAGATGCTATTGTGTTTGTTGAGATGCTATTGTCTCTGTGTAGAGATGCTATTGTCTCTGTGTAGAGATGATATTGTCTCTGTGTAAAGATGGTATTGTCTCTGGATACCAATAGAGATGGTATTGTCTCTGTGAAGAGATGGTATTGTCTCTGTGAAGAGATGGTATTGTCTCTGGATACCAATAGAGATGGTATTGTCTCTGTGAAGAGATGGTATTGTCTCTGTGAAGAGATGGTATTGTCTCTGTGTACCGCTAGAGATTGTATTGTCTGTATAGAGATGGTATTGTCTGTGTGTCCCACTAGAGATGGTATTGTCTGTATAGAGATTGTATTGTCTGTATAGAGATGGTAATGTCTCTCTGTACCACTAAAGATTGTCTAGCTACTTCAGACAATAATTAAAACAGTAAATAGAAATGCTGCTCAATAAAATACCAATGTAATTACATTTTGTTGTTTCTGGTGTAGGCAACAAGTGTTTGAAATTTTAATGGATTCATTTGCCAAACGGAATAATTAAACAATTCTGAAATTGGAGTTCTCAGATTGGAGTCAGTGATGCGACATGTACTACTCATTATTAAATGTAGCATCTCCGAGCTCTGTGCCAAGAGGAAGACTGCATTTGAGTTTATTGCACACTTTCTATGGCTAGGTGAATATTCACACCTCAGCCAAAGCTGTGTGTTTGTTTGTGTGCGTGCACTGTTTACTAACACAACAGGCGGGTGGCAGGGCAGCTGTCTCCCTCCTATGCCTCATTCTGTGCCTGTCACTATCGCTACTGGTTTCCGGTAACAGGTTAAGAATTGTGGCTGTTACTGAACTTTAACCATTATAAACTGGCTGTGTTTGTAAGTGAGGATGCTACAGCTGGAACCTGACCACCACCCAGCCCAAACTACCAGTATCTAATTCCATGGGCCTCATTTCACCACATGAAATATTAAAGGAGATCTGAGTGTAATAAGGCTGTAGGAGATTAACAGACATATCCCAGCTAGCATCAGGATGCCTGGAGCAGGACAGAACAATAAGAGTAGTCATTAAAGAGAGATGGAGGGAGGGAAGGAGAGAAAAAGAGGGAGAGCTGGTGGAAAGAGGGAGTGAGAGTGAGAAAAGGAGAGACAGAGGATGGAGAGAGAGAGAGAGGATAGAGAGAGAGAGAGAGAGAGAGAGAGAGAGAGAGAGAGAGAGAGAGGATGGAGAGAGAAAGAGGGGAGAGAGAGATGTAATTGTAAGTCGCTCTGGATAAGAGCGTCTGCTAAATGACTAAAATGTAAATGTAAATGAGAGAAAGAGATGGAGTAAGAAAGAGAGAAAGAGAAAATGAGAGCGCGAGAGAGAGAGCGAGAGCGAGAGCGAGAGAGAGAGAGAGAGAGAGAGAGAGAGAGAGAGAGAGAGAGAGAGAGAGAGAGGGAGGAGGTGGAGATAAAGAGCCAAGGTTGTCATTCTCATTTGGCCTGTGCTTGTGTCACAGCCTCGACTCGACACCAAACCAATCACAAGCAAACAGCTAATATCAAACAATGAGTAAAGTTTTCACATTAAAACGCGAATAAACAAGAGAGAATAACACCAGAGATGTGCAGAGAGACAGCTCTGGAAGTTCAATCATTCAATTTCCCAAAAGACAGACAAGATAACAAGCAATTGTACTGCTTTGTTGAGGTTCTCACCCTGATTATTAAACACAGAGACAGCACACACACACACACACAAACACACACACACACACTCCCCAGAAGTGCAGTTACTTACATGTGCTGTGAGCTCCATCTAGCGTTAGACAGTGAGAGTTTTCCTTGGTCAAGACTTAAAATGGACACCTGATGAAGACCTAAGGGTCAAAACGTTGTCCTAATAAAAGTCTTCTTGGGTATGACGCTACAAACCTGGCACACCTGTATTTGCAGAGTTTCTCCCATTCTTCTCTGCAGATCCTCTCAAGCTCTGTCAATTTTCAGGTCTCCCCAGAAATGTTCATTTGGGTTCAAGTCTGGGCTCTGGGTGGGCCACTCAAGCACATTCAGAGACTTGTCCCAAAGCCACTGATGCGTTGTCTTGGCTGTGTGCTTAGGGTCGTTGTCCTATTGGAAGGTGAACCTTCGCCCCAGTCTGAGGTCCTGATCGCTCTGGAGAAGGTTTTCATCAAGGATCTCTCTGTACTTTTTTCCGTTCATCTTCCCTTTGTCCTGACTAAAAACATCCCCATAGCATGATGCTGCCACCCCCATGCTTCACTGTAGGGATGGTGCCAGGTTTCTTCCAGCTGTGACGTTTGGCATTCTGGCCAAAGAGTTCAATCTTGGTTTCATCAGACCAGAGAATCTTGTTTCTCATAGTCTGAGAGTCGTTTAGGTGCCTTTTGGCAAACTCCAAGTGGGCTGTCATGTGCCTTTTACTGAGGAGTGGCTTCCGTCTGGCCACTCTACCATAAAGGACTTATTGGTGGAGTGCTGCAGAGATGGTTGTCCTTCTGGAAGGTTCTCCCATCTCCACAGAGGAACTCTGGAGCTCTGTCAGAGTGACCATCGGGGTTCTTGGTCACATCCCTAACCAAGGCCCTTCTCCCCCGATTGCTTGGCCGGGCGGCCAGTTTGGCCGGGCTGCCAGCTCTAGGAAGAGTCTTGGTGGTTCCAAACTTCTTCCATTTAAGAATGAGTGGCACCCTTCTCCAGATCTGTGCCTCGGCACAATCCTGTCTCGGAGCTCAACGGACAATTCCTTCGACCTCATGGCTTGGTTTTTGCTCTGACATGCACTGTCAACTGAGGAATCTTATATAGACAGGTGTGTGCCTTTCCAAATCATGTCCAATCAATTGAATTTACCACAGGTGGACTCCAATCAAGTTGTAGAAACATCTCAAGGATGATCAATTGAAACAGGGTGCAACTGAGTTCAATTTCGAGTCTCATAGCAAAGGGTCTGAATAACATATTTCAGTTTTTTCTTTTTTAATACGCTTGCAAAAAAAAATCTAAAAACCTGTTTTCGCTTTGTCATTATGGGGTATTGCGTGTAGATTGATGAGGAATGTTTTTTATTTAATACATTTTAGAACAAGGCTGTAACGTAACAAACTGTGGAAAAGGTCAAGGGGTCTGAATACTTTCCAAATGCACTGTAGTTAAATTAGGGGAAGTAGAGAAAGGGCCTCATTGCCAACATCTGAAAGTATCCATTTAATAAAATAACGAAATATGCACCCAGGGGGGAAGCCGAGGACCGAGTTTGGGAAACCCTGGTCTGGTGATGCTGGTCAACTTGCTGGTCAAGCTGGTGACCAGCTCATACTCGCCTATGCTGGCTCGGCATGGTCTAGCTCAGGCCTGGGCAAAGACTGGCCCGGGGGCCGTATGCGGCCCATGACCTGATTCAATATGGCCTGCGGAATCATGCTCAGATGACATAAAGAATTTGCGATAGTAAAGTTTTGAAAAAACGTATTTGTTAGTCAAATTAAAAGCCCAATGAATACTCGCCTTTGTGTAATGATTTAACTCCCACCGCTTGTGGGACATTTATTTTGAAGGCACGTTTAAATAACAACTGCACGAGGACAGACAGTGACTGACAGGCTGACACACACGTCACAGTGACAAATGCCACCCGGGCTGGTAAAATCCTGGATCATTGTTATTCCAACTTCCGTGATGCATACAAAGCTATTCTCCGCCCTCCTTTCGGGCAAGTCTGACCATGACTCCATTTTGTTGCTCCCAGCCTACAAACAGAAACTAAAACAGGAAACGCCTGTTCTCAGGTCTGTTCAACGCAGGTCCGACCAATCTGATTCCATGCTGCAAGATTGCTTCGAGCACGTGGACTGGGATATGTTCCGGAGAGCATCTGACAACAACATTGACGTATACGCTGATTTGGTGAGCGAGTTTATTAGCAAATGCATTGGTGATGTTGTACCCATAGCAAATATTAAAACCTTCCCCAACCAGAAACCGTGGATTGATGGCAGCATTCGCGCAAACCTGAAAGCACGAACCACTGCTTTTAACCAGGGTAAGGCTACCGGAAACATGACTGAATACAAACAGTGTAGCTATTCCCTCCGCAAGGCAATCAAACAAGCTAAGCGTCAATATAGAGACAAAGTAGAGTCACAATTCAACGGCTCAGACACAAGAGGAATGTGGCAGGGTCTACAGTCAATCACGGACTACAAAAAGAAAAACCAGCCCGTTGCGGACCATGACGTCCTGCTCCCAGACAAACTAAACAACTTCTTTGCTCGCTTTGAGGACAATACAGTGCCACCGACACGGCCTGCTACCAAAACCTGCGGGCTCTCCTTCACCGCAGCCAATGTGAGAAAAACATTTAAATGTGTTAACCCTCGCAAGGCTGCTGGCCCAGATGGCATCCCTGGCCGTGTCCTCAGAGCATGCGCAGACCAGCTGGCTGGTGTGTTTACGGACATATTCAATCAGTCCCTATCCCAGGCTGCTGTTCCCACATGCTTCAAGAGGGCCACCATTGTTCCTGTTCCCAAGAAAGCTAAGGTAACTGAGCTAAATGACTATCGCCCCGTAGCACTCACTTCCGTCATCATGAAGTGCTTTGAGAGATTAGTCAAGGATCATATCACCTCCATCCTGCCAGACACCCTGGACCCACTCCAATTTGCTTACCGTCCCAATAGGTCCACAGACGACACAATCGCAATCACACTGCATACTGCCCTAACCCAACTGGACAAGAGGAATACTTATGTAAGAATGCTGTTCATCGACTACAGCTCAGCATTTAACACCATAGTTCCCTCCAAGCTCGTCATTAAGCTCGAGACCCTGGGTCTCGACCCAGCCCTGTGCAACTGGGTCCTGGACTTCCTGACGGGCCGGCCCCAGGTGGTGAGGGTAGGAAACAACATCTCCACCCCGCTGATCCTCAACACTGGGGCCCCACAAGGGTGCGTTCTCAGCCCTCTCCTGTACTCCCTGTTTACCCATGACTGCGTTGCCAAGCACGCATCCAACTCAATCATCAAGTGTGCTGACGACACTACAGTGGTAGGCTTGATTACCAGACACCCTGGACCCACTCCAATTTGCTTACCGTCCCAATAGGTCCACAGACGACGCAATCGCAATCACACTGCATACTGCCCTAACCCATCTGGACAAGAGGAATACTTATGTAAGAATGCTGTTCATCGACTACAGCTCAGCATTTAACACCATAGTTCCCTCCAAGCTCGTCATTAAGCTCGAGACCCTGGGTCTCGACCCAGCCCTGTGCAACTGGGTCCTGGACTTCCTGACGGGCCGACCCCAGGTGGTGAGGGTAGGAAACAACATCTCCACCCCGCTGATCCTCAACACTGGGGCCCCACAAGGGTGCGTTCTCAGCCCTCTCCTGTACTCCCTGTTCACCCATGACTGCGTTGCCAAGCACGCATCCAACTCAATCATCAAGTTTGCTGACGACACTACAGTGGTAGGCTTGATTACCAACAACGACGAGACGGCCTACAGGGAGGAGGTGAGGGCCCTCGGAGTGTGGTGTCAGGAAAATAACCTCTCACTCAACGTCAACAAAACAAAGGAGATGATCGTGGACTTCAGGAAACAGGAGAGGGAGCACCCACCTATCCACATCGAGGGGACAGTAGTGGAGAAGGTGGAAAGTTTTAAGTTCCTCGGCGTACACATCACGGACAAACTGAATTGGTCCACCCACACAGACAGCGTGGTGAAGAAGGCGCAACAGCGCCTCTTCAACCTCAGGAGGCTGAAGAAATTCGGCTTGTCACCAAAATCACTCACAAACTTCTACAGATGCACAATCGAGAGCATCCTGTCGGGCTGTATCACCGCCTGGTACGGCAACTGCTCCGCCCACAACCGTAAGGCTCTCCAGAAGGTAGTGAGGACTGCACAACGCATCACAGGGGGTAAACTACCTGCCCTTCAGGACACCTACACCACCCGATGTCACAGGAAGGCCAAAAAGATAATCAAGGACAACAACCAAACGAGCCACTGCCTGTTCACCCCGCCATCATCCAGAAGGCGAGGTCAGTACAGGTGCATCAAAGCTGGGACCAAGAGACTGAAAAACAGCTTCTACCTCAAGGCCATCAGACTGTTAAACAGCCATCACTAACATTGAGTGGATGCTGCCATCATACTGACTTAAATCTCTAGCCACTTTAAATAATAGGAATTGGATGTAACAATGTATCACTAGCCACTTTAAACAATTTTGTATATAATGTTTACGTATCCGACATACTCATATCAAATGTATACACTGTACTCTAAACCATCTGCTGAATCTTGCCTATGCCGTTCGGCCATCGACCAAAATCTCTAGCCACTTTAATAATTATAACTGGATGAAATAATGTATCACTAGCCACTTTAAACAATGCCATTTATATAATGTTTACATATCCTACATTACTCATCTCATATATATATGTGTATATATTGTACTCCATACCATCTACTGCATCTTGCCTATGCCGGGTTGCCATCGCTCATCCATATATTTATATGTACATACTCGTATTCATTTCTTAGATTACTTGTTAGATACTACTGCATGGTCGGAACTAGAAGCACAAGCATTTCGCTACACTCGCATTAACATCTGCTAACCATGTGTATGTGACAAATAACATTTGATTTGATTTGATTAGTAGCTAGCTAGAAATTGCGCAAAAATGAGTTTTTCAAAGATTTCAAAGAAAAGGAAAGTAGACAATGAACGTAGGGTGTTCCAGCAAGAGTGGACACCGAAATATTTATTTGATGTATCAGGAAAAGCTGTGTGCTTAGTGTGCAAATCAAGAATCGCTGTCTTGAAAGACTATAACTTTTTCTGATACTTCCAGACGAAGCATGCAGAGAAATATAGGAATACGTATTCTGAGCAGAGGGCAAGTGCATCGAAAGAGTTGCTTTCTCAGTTGCAAAAGCAGCAAGGACTTTTCACCAAACTGCATTCAGCAAACGACAGAATTGTGAGAGCTAGTTATGTACTGTCCTACAAAATTGCTAAACATAGCAAGCCATTCGTTGAGGGCGAATTCATTAAAGAATGTTTAATTGACTCTGCAGCAATACCTTGCCCCGACTGTTTGAAAATGTTTACCTGTCAAGACGAACAGTGACAGAGCGATTGAGGACATCGCAGAGAATATGGAACAACAGTTGAAAGACAAGGTAAAGTATTTCACCTATTTCTCCTTGGCCCTGGATGAGAGCAGTGATGCACGTGACACGGCGCAGTTGTTGATATTCTTACGAGGCATAACCCCAGACTTTGATATTACAGAGGAGCTTGCTTCAGAGCAGTCAATGAAGAGCACAACCACAGGGGAAAATGTATTGGTGGAGGTTAATAAGTGTGTGGCAAAGCTGGGACTGAGTTTTGAAAAGTTATCCAGTGTGACCACTGATGGGTGCCCAAACTTGAGAGGAAAAAACATTGGCCTTTTGAAAAGGATACAAGATCAAGTGGCTGAGCTGAACCCAGATCAGAAAATTATTTTCCTGCATTGCATTATTCATCAGGTGGTGCTCTGTAAATGTGTTCTGAAAATGAGCCATGTTGTGGATACAGTCACTAAAGTGGTAAACTTCATAAGAGAAAAACCTTTAAATCATAGGCAGTTTGTCTCACTGTTGAAAGAGACAGAGTCGGGTCAAGCAGATCTCCCATACCACACAAACGTGAGATGGCTGTTTGGGGAAGGTGCTTAAAAGGGGGATCTGATATTTCTGATATTTTGCCTTAGTTTTTGCCCTCATGAATGAACTGAATTCCAAACTACACAGGAAGGGCCTTTTTGCACATCAGATGTACAGTCTTGTCAAAATCTTCATGGGAAAATTACTCCCCCTTACCTGCCAAGTAAAAGCCAACAATCTCACCCACCTTCCGACACTACTAGTCTGCTGCCTATCAGATGACCAGTAGGGGAAGTATACATCGCTGCTGCGTGCTTTGAACTGGAAGTTTTCTTGTCGTTTTGAGGATTTCAAAGTGTTGGAAAATGACATGCTTTTGGTTTCCTCTCCTTTCACCTTCAATGTGGATAACGCTCCCACTGACCTGCAACTTGAGCTTATCGATCTTCAGTCTGATGCAGTGATTGGAGAACTATTCAAAACAATGTCACTGATGAGGTTCTATGCATCTCTCCATTAACAAAACTTTCAGAAGATTATGAGTCATGCGAAACAGTCATGTGAACAGACATTTTCAGTGATGAAATATATCAAGTCAAGGCATAGATCATCTCTTACTGACTCTCGCTGCTCAGCAATCCTGCGCAAAGCGACATCAGAAACTATACCTGACTTCACTACTCTAGTCAATGCCCATCAGAGACTTCACTCCTCACACTGATTGAGTAGTTTAATTTCTTAGGGAGCGGCAGCAAAGGTGACGGTTTTGGAGAGTCTGGCGTGCCCAAAGTAAAATACCTGCCACTCAGGCCCAGAAAATAGGATATGCACATAAGTAGTACTATTGGATAGGAAACACTCTGAAGTTTCTAAAAGTGTTAAAATAATGTATGTGAGTATAACAGAACTGATATAGCAGGCGAAAACCCGAGGAAAGTCCATCGGGATTTGCAGTTTTTTTTGTACATGACCTTCTTCTCCAGGCTGCCTATTCATTTCTATTTTAACTAGGACTGAGACTGCAGTACCTATGGCTTCCACTATATGTCAACAGTCTTTATACAGAGTCTGGAAGGTCTAGCTCTAAGCAGAACGGATAGGAAGAGGAAGTAGTGAAGGGACCACTTTTGTAAACAACGTTTGACGGGCGCGAGATTGTGAGCGCGCCCCACATTATTTTCCTTTCCTATTGTTCACGTTATCGTCCGGTTGAAATATTACAGTAAATATACATAAAAGGATACCTAAGGATACATTAAAAATTATGTTTGATTTGTTTGTAGAAAGTTTATAGGTATAATTTGAAAGTGTTCTCTTCACGGTTCAATGGGCGACTCAAAGGTGGATTTTATGATCATAACGCGCCAACCAAATGGAGATTTATGGATATAATAAATTACTTTTTCTAACAAAAGAACCATTGGATGTCTTCGTTGGACACTTGGGAAGCCCTCAGCAGAAGTTCTTCGAAAAGTAAGTGATATTTTTTAGCTCTTATATGGGTTTTGTGTGACCCGCACTGGATATGAATTTATGCTAATGTGGAAAATATATGAGGTGCTATCCTCAAACAATCAAATGTTGTGCTTTCACCGTGAAGCCTTTTTGAAATCTGACAACGCTGTGATATTGCCAAATAGCAGAGCTTTTGATGACTATGCAACACTTGTATATTGATGAATGTTTAATAATTCAACTTTTGGATTTTGAATTTGGCGCCTTACATTTCACCAGGTAGTGTCGGGAGCGGCCCCCTAGCGCGCCGCTACTCCCTAAGTAGTTTAATTTAATGTTGAGCTCTCTCTCTATTTTTTGTGTTTTTGGCGCATCCTCTTTAACAAGAGTTCTGTCCGTGGTGCTGAATGCACAGTGTACTTTTCCCTCCATGTAGTTCATTGCATGTTTGCTAATGAAAATACCTATCAAAAGGAGAACATGGATGTGGTTTATTTCTGTGCATGTTAATAAAGTAAAAAAAGTAGCAAATCTGGACATGATTTATAGTAGATATATCTGTCAACACAGTCATACACATGGTGTATAATCCTATAATATGATTCTGGCCCGTGATGGCTAAAATATATTCTAATGTGGCCCTCCATGGAAAATAATTGCTCAAGCTGGTCATTATCATATTTCCCAGCATGCTCTATTGCGATTAAATTTTTTTGAATTGTTTGCTTCACTATCTCTGTTTTTGCATGTACTGTACTGTCACCTATAAAATTGGCACCCTTGATAAAAATGTGCAAAAAAGACTGTATATAAAAAAGTTGTACGCATTATTTTACACAAATACAATTGCTCAGAGAAATTGATTTTGTTTAACAAATTCTTTAAAAAATCTAAACAAGTTATTGGCATGCCTAGGGTCTTATAAATGAAATCAAACAAAATTAAGTCTGCATTAACATTCTACTTTTTTATGTTAATCTCAGTATATGGAACTGTATTGAGGCCTTCCATTGCTTCCTGTTTCACTGGGGTATAAAAAAAAGGTAACGCACATGTAAAATCCCTTTTTTTCATTTGGACAAAAGTCCGTGCTCCACCCTCTCTCCTCCATGACCCGCAAACCGATAAGCGGTCGAGGTGAATAGGTTAGTAGGCGAACAGAAGAAATGTTTGCAGTTAGTAGTAACTTGAACAGTATACACACTGTATATGTCAGGTTTTCATCCTTTACGTTGTGTAGGAAATATCAAAGATGATGATAATATTTTTGTTAACAAATGAATGTGATTTTAGTTTTCTAATGAGATCATAGTTTTGAAGATACTTTGCCCCAGTAAGGAGCCACGCCTGAGGGAGCTCAGAGAGTGTATAAAGGATGAGTTGAGAATTAACATATTAGACCAGAAGTACTCAAGCTGCAGCTTAGGTCTCTATTGGTTACAACCATGAAAATCAACATGAGGTGAAGACGACAAAGTAGCATTTCTAACAATCCAATGTCATGGCTGAGTAGCTGTTATAAATACTGTATCTAAGAAAGTGAATTTAAGTAGGACCCTCCGGTTATTCTCTTCAAACCATCGTCAACTACACTGCTCTCATCACCCCACTGGGGATCATTGACATGGGGGACCACTCTTCCAGAACGAGTGAAAGTAAACACCACCCTGTTAGTTCTGCTTCAGATTACAGGACAAGGCATTGAAGCCATGGACATCTGAGAAGGAGGACATTGTGACCTCTTGTGGACAATCAGAGCCTTACACTTAAGAGAAGGCCCAACTGAACCCTTTCCATGAAGGCCTGGGTCCAACAGAGATAAACAACGAAGGAAGACATTCAAACACGTAAATACATTCATGATTTCTTACTCCAAATGGGTGGCAGTTTGGGTGCAAAGTATTACGATTACTGTGAGCGTAGTTCCAAGTGTATACACGTATACACACAAACACAAACACAAAATAATACCCCTGAATATCAGTGTATGTATGCAGTCAGAATAGTCAGAAGTGCTGTGTTCTAGTGGAGCACAGTGAGAAAGGTCTGCCAGTAAAGAACACACTCTAATAATGACACATCTTTACATAGGACGCAACTCTATCTGGCATTTGATGCAATGTAGTCAGGCAGGAACTTGACCTTGATTACTAATGGGGTCTTTCCTGCCTGACTAAATTGCAGATGCCTGCCAGATCTCACAACGCATAGGTGTTTAACATATCAGCTAACCACATATGATATAGCAGTCAGCTCGACTGCTGCCCAGTCATTGATGTAACATACATGTAGTCAGGTTTTGAGTTTTAAGGCCCAGTCCACTCAAAAACAAGATTTTTCGGTGTTTTACATGCACAGTGTACAAAACATTAGGAACAACTGCTCTTTCCATGACATAGACCGACCAGGTGAACCCAGGTGAAAGCTATGATCTCTTATTGACGTCACCTAAATCCACTTCAATCAGTGTAGATGAAGGGGAGGAGACAGGTTAAAGAAGGATTTTAAAGCCTTGAGACAATTGAGACATGAGAAACACAAAATATTTAAGTGCCTTTGAACGGGGTATGGTAGTAGGTGCCAGGCCTGAGTGTGTCAAGAACTGCCCCGCTGCTGGGGTTTTTCACACGCAACAGTTGCTTGTGTGTATCATGAATTAATGGTCCACCACCCAAAGGACATCCAGCCAACTTGACATGACCATGGGATTCTTTGGGACTCAACATGGGCCAGCATCCCTGTGGAATGCTTTTTAAAATGGTGTTTCTAATGTTTTGTACACTCAGTGTATATTTCCACACTATGAGGTTGGAATAATACTGTGAAATTGTGAAAATTATGATAAATCCTTTTTTAGTGTAAGAGCCGTTTGAGCAGACCGCCTGAAATTTCAGCCTGTTTTGGTGGGATGGAGTTTTGGCCTGCCTGGTGACATTACCAGGCAGTAAATTAGTTAATAGACCAATAAGAAAGAGTTCCAAAACTCTCTGTCAATAACAGATAATTTTCTGATTAGCCATCGACACTCAGACCACTCTCATTCAGTGAATAGAGTTATGAGTGTCACTACTGTGGTTAAACCACCAGAGGACAATCTTGTTCCACCTAGAAAATATGACTGAAATTAAATAAAACTGAGAGAGAAAGAGATAGGTGATAGAAAAACAATATGCATCAGAATTTTAGAGACATGATAAATATTGTCTAGGCAGGGGAATTTATGAATCAAGGTAAGGAAAGCCCTAATCCATCAAGGGATTTAGAAAATGCCACAGCTTAAGCATACAACTGTTTTTTTTTATATAGCCTTATTAAAGGCAGTAGTTAATTGTCAAACTGACAATACTGCCTGTGTACAGGCATAATTCTGTACAGAATGTAACAAAATGGGCTTGGTATTTCACTGATTCAGATGCATGTGGCTATGATGTGCTTCCTATCATACCGTATCCCATTGGCTAAAGAAGAGGGTGTGGAGAAACTGAGTTTGAACATAAAGGGTGGGCACAGCCCACCGAGGCATTTTATTAACATTCCAATCAGCATCAGTCCAGATTGCTTGATCGGAGAAACAAATTGGGAATAGCCTTGAAATAGGAGTTGAGAGCTCACTCATACACAGACAAAATAACCTGTTGACACCTTAAATTACTTTCTACTGGGCCTGTCATGGTGTTACTAGTGGTGTCATACACCTACGTAGTACGTACACCATGTAAACAAGCACGTGAGCAGACTATTTGTGACATATTAATGAAAAGTCATTATTACTTAAAAGGTTTATGTGGTACTGACTAAAAACGAAATGAGAAGTCAAAGAAACAATTTGTTTAAAAGTTATGATAACACTTTTTACCCAGCATGTTCTACTGCAGGTAGTTCAATCATTACATTTTTGCACCCATTACTGAAATAGTTGTTCCAGTTTAAATGGTTTAGGTAGTTTCCTCTGTTTTTTCTTAACCCTGACAGTCATTATGAATGCAGATTGTGGGTGAATAAAAATTTTAATTGTTGGAAAGCCTAAAGCTGGCTAGATTCCAACAGGAATTGGACATCACTTTGCAAGCAGCACAATGTGATTTACAGTTAGGGTTGCAAAAGTCTGGTACTTTTCCAGAAATCCTGTATGGAAGATGACTGGAATTTCTAGGGGGAAAGTTTGTGGAATTTTGCAACCCTACTTCAAGCCTGATTTGGCATGTGTACTATGAGTTTCAGACAGTTGTATGAAAGGGTGCAATTACAATGATACTATTCCCCTAGGAAGTCATTTGGTAAAGGCCACAGGTGTAAAGATGAACAAATCCAACAACCATGTCTCTGTCACTAGCAAACACGGTCGTGGGTGTTAACTCTACAAATCAATCAAAAAGGCAAAGCACACTGGGAATTTATTGGAGGCCTGGCATAGTGAGCGGGTTAAATGTAAGTGTACCTTACAAAAAAATAACTTCATTTGTATTGCTCATATGTGACCCGATTCAGGAAACAAGAGTGCATTGTCGCAAGTTACGACTTCACAGGAGAGACGTTTGAGGTTGGATTGGTCTGCCATATAGCACACGTCTGTCTATTGGAGCTGGTCAGTATGCTGGTCAGTATGCCTAGGTAATCACGTCGAAAGCGGCTTAAAACCTAATATCAAGTTAAAGTGTACTGTTAGCCAGCTAATGTTATGTGTATGCTCTCCACTTTCTGGAGGACCAAGTTTTGAAATCAGTGGAATAAGAGTATGAAAGCTAAGGCGATAAAGAAAACACCGGTCTGGATTAGATCTTCAAACTAAGGGCAACCATGCATGGCATCAGACAGGAGACGCGTCCAACCATGATGTACACGGGAAAGATAGTATAGCTAGCTATATTTTCAGATATACAGTTAAAGTCGGGAGTTTACATACACCTTAGCCAAATACATTTAAACTCTGTTTTTCACAATTCCTTACATTTAATCCTAGTACAAATTTCCTGTCTTAGGTCAGTTAGGATCACCACTTTATTTTAAAAATGTGAAATGTCAGAATAACATTAGAGAGAATGATTTATTTCTGCTTTTATTTCATTCATCACATTCCCAGAGGGTCAGAAGTTTACATACACTCAATTGGTATTTGGTAGCATTGCCTTTAAATTGTTTAACTTGGGTCAAACATTTCGGGTAGCCTTCCACAAGCTTCCCACAATAAGCCCATTCCTCCTGACAGAGCTGGTGTAACTGAGTCAGGTTTGTAGGCCTCCTTGCTCACACACGCTTTTTCAGTTCTGCCCACACATTTTCTATAGGATTGAGATCAGGGCTTTGTGATGGCCACTCCAATACCTTGACTTTGTTGTCCTTAAGCCATTTTGCCACAACTTTGGAAGTATGCTTGGGGTCATTGTCCATTTGGAAGACCCATTTGCGACCAAGTTTTAACTTCCTGACTGATGTCTTGAGATGTTGCTTCAATATATCCACATAATTTTCCTTCCTCATGATGCTATCTATTTTGTGAAGTGCACCAGTCCTTCCTGCAGCAAAGCACCCCCACAACATGATGCTGCCACCCCCGTGCATCGGCTTGCAAGCCTCCCCCCTTTTTCCTCCAAACATAGTGATGGTCATTATGGCCAAACATTTCTATTTTTGTTTCATCAAACCAGAGGACAATTCTCCAAAAAGTATGATCTTTGTCCCCATGTGCAGCTGCAAACCGTAGTCTGGCTTTTTTAATGGAGGTTTTGTAGGCAGTGGCTTCTTCCTTGCTGAGCGGCCTTTCAGGTTATGTCGATATAGGACTTGTTTTACTGTGGATATAGATACTTTTGTACCTGTTTCCTCCAGCATCTTCACAAGGTCCTTTGCTGTTGTTCTGGCATTGACTTGCACTTTTCCCTCCAAAGTACGTTCATCTCTGGGAGACAGAACCCATCTCCTTCCTGAGCGGTATAACGACTGCGTGGTCCCATCGTGTTTATAATTGCGTACTATTGTTTGTACAGATGAACGTAGTACCTTCAGGCACTTGGAAATTGCTCCCAAGGATGAACCAGACTTGTGGTCATCTACAATTTTTTATTTGAGGTCTTGGCTGATTCCTTTTGATTTTCCCATGATGTCAAGCAAAGAGGCACAGAGTTTGAAGGTAGGCCTTGAAATACATCCACAGGTACACCTCCAATTGACTCAAATTATGTCAATTAGACTATCAGAAGCTTCTAAAACCATGACATAATTTTCTGGAATTGTCCAAGCTGTTTAAAGGCACAGTCAACTTAGAGTATGTAAACTTCTAACCCACTGGAATTGTGATACAGTGAATTATAAGTGAAATAGTCTATCTGTAAACAATTGTTGGAGAAATGATTTGTGTCATGCACAAAGTAGATGTTCTAACCGACTTACCAAAACTATAGTTTGTTAACAAGAAATTTGTGTAGTGGTTGAAAAACAAGTTTTAATGACTCCAACCTAAGTGTATGTAAACTTCCGACTTCAACTGTACATGTTTCTAATTTTGACAGAAAGTGGTTTCATTTCAAGTGTACTGTTAGCTAGCTAACGTAAGCTAGCTGGGTTGCTAGCTAACATTATGTGTATGATCTTATTCTTCTTTCTCAGACACATTTGCTTGACTAGTTATAGCCATTGAACCTGGTTGGCTAGCTACCTGTAGATTCATGCAGGGTAGTAACGTAATGATTTGTGATTATGGTCTATTGTTTAGCTATCTAGCTACATGTCTTAACAAAACACTCCATGCAAGTATCATTTTCAATAGAATGTCACTGCAACTGTTGATAGACGTACTAGCTGGTCAATTCGCTCTGGCTATCTATTACGATTTCAGACCACAGATAAAATAGTCTAGCTAGCTACATATTCAGATATTACGCATTTCTAATTTTGAAATAAAGTATTTTCATTTCAAGTTAAAGTGTACTGTTAGCTAGCTAACGTTAGCTGGCTGGCTCGCTAACTAACGTTACGTCATGCGTTGGGATTTATTGTTTACCTATCTAGCTATATTTCTGCCAGAGCGCAGAATAACTGATACATTTTTCAATGCTCAACACCCGTTGAATATGTCGGCAACAAAGCGCAATTAAATTGTTGCCAGCAGCACAGTTACAGTCACCAATGCTCTGGATAACATGAAAACAGCCTAACCAGCTCTGCTAGGTCGAGTAAAATGGTCAGAGTGAGGTGTTCTCTCATTATGTGTCTGGAAGTAGCTAGCCAATGTTAGCTTAGGTGCTTGACTGTCGTTCTGAGGTCGGAGCTTTTGGATCATCCCTACTTATTGGCCAGAGCATCTAGCATGTGCTCTGAACGCGAAACACTCTGACTTTACGAACTGACAATCTAACAGCACAGTTGCAGTCACCAATGCTCTGGTTAACATAACAGCCTAACCAGCTTTGATAGGGCGAGTAATGTTCAGTGAGCTGTTCTCTCTCTCTCTCTCTCTCTTAGATGTCTGGAAGTAGCTGGCAAGTTAGTACAGAACGCACAGGTAAACCCTTAATTAAAGAGATGGGTGAGGCTAAGGCTTAAGAGGGTGTGAACAATGCTGAATGGGTGTAGGCAAAGAAAGGCTCTCCAATAGTAGCACCAAAACGTTGAAAGATGGTTTTCTCAAAGTGAGTTTACAAGTTGATAAATTTTCAAAGCATAATTACTTTCCCATTGTTTCCTCAAATGTCTCTACTTTTATCCACTGTAAAAAGGAGAAATTCAAATTTTGCTACATAAGACCGAATCCAGGTGGTGAGTCACATATGTCCTGCTCACTTCAGCTATTTAAGTTTCTTAAGTACACATTTTTAGGTAATTGGTTTCTTCAAAATGGTTGAGTAGCCAGAACTTATCAGGTTTTAAAGTGTATAGTAGAGGTATCTACAGACTACATACATCCAGAGCTAGCTACTACCCCCTAAAGACAGAGTGGTGGCCCTATCCAAAAAGTTATTTTCTAATATACAGTACTATGTCCGTGGAACATTACTAGGCCTATTCCCTGCAGTCAATGGGCTGTACATGAGTAGCATGCTCTACAGCCCTCTCTCTGCCTGCCAGGCACTGTTATCACCCTGACTATTGTTTTTCTGGTTCAACTTTACAGAGTCCACAGAGCCATCTCCACAATGGCGCTGGATGACAGTCAGAAAGACATGCTTTAACTCCCTACCGCCTGGAGAGATGGAGGGATGGAGAGTAAACGAGAGTGGTAGTCATTCATCTTGCCTCCTTTTCACAGCTCTGTCACTCTCCCCTGTGAGCCTCTCCAAACCAAGCCACGGGCACACACGCACACAGTCACAGTCACACACACTCGCACGCACTGGCAAATAAGAATCAATAGGAGATGGTATTTAGGCTAAACCCTTAACAGGCATTGGTCTATGATTATAACATTTGTCTATGATTGGTCTATGACTATAACAATGGTCTATGATTGGTCAATGATTATAACATTGGTCTAAGATTGGCCTATGATTATAACATTGGTCTAAGATGGCAATTCCTACACTGTAAGCAAGGCATATAAACACTATCTTCTTTGCAAAAAAACACATTATAATTACATGTCAGTGGGCCTAAGTGTATCCATATTTCACATATTAAACATTGCTTCATTGATTGCCGGTAAGAGAGGTGAGAGAGAAAGAAAAGAAAAGTAAAGGACTTAAGCCCACCACCACAGAAAACTCTCTGTTTAAAATAATGTGGAATGAATGAGGTTTTATGCAACCTTGGCCCTTAGTATTTGGCTCCCTGAGTCTCTCTGTCTCTCTCTCTCAGCTCCATTAGCTCTGATGGAGTGACACTGGCAGTCTTTCCTCGCATCATCCATCAAATCAACATCAACTCTATCCAGAGTCACATTCAGTGCACCATACGCAATGCACTTTCTATTTGTGAAGCAATCAGAGGATTCAGATCATTTCCCGACACGTGAGTGATAGATAGGCACATAATGAGGTAATTATGACAGACACACATCGTCACGGTAACCATTAAGTCGGGTAATGTGGCTGTTTTCCTTCTTTTCCTACTTCACTAATTTGACTATTTTTTTAAACTATTAGGAGAACTACGCCAACTGTCCCCGGACAAAGTACGGTCAATTTGGCTTTTAATAATCCAGTCCAGCTACAAGGTTAACGGAGAAAGTCTCGACTGTGTGGAAAAGTGACGACTTCAGTGTACCATGTGGCTTGAAGACTAGCGTGTTTTGAAAGGTTGCCAAACATTGCAATAATTGTTAACCCAGATAAACCTTAACCCACCCGGGCCAGTTTCCCAATAGTGATGGAATTTAGGCCTACACACCACGAAGAGAGGTCAGTTGCTAAGTGTGTCGCTGGAGCATGTGCCAATACTTATAGAATAAAAATCAAGGCCAGTGCTGCTCTCAGATCAGCTTTCTCAATTTGAATCCTACCTGAAGGTTATAGTTCACAATACTGATGACGGATCAGCTCCTAGAAAGATATTACTACCCACGGCTGCAAATTTTGAGGCGGCTTATTCTACTTCTTACCCAATACAAATCCACAAAAGCATAGATTTGTCACATCATTGCACACACGTTAGGCTACACATCTTGAAATATATTGAGACAAATTACATTTATTGAACATGAAGCGTATTTCAATATGATTGAAATAGGCCTATAGTCTACTCTATTTATGTTTTAATGCAGTCATCTTGGTTTACATTTGGAACATCTTTTTATACTTCGCTTGTTTGTATCAACTGCAAAGACATTTGCAACTTTGTATTTGTAGTCAACTTTATTCTGAAGTTATCTGCGGTCACAGAGACAGATAAACTCTGTTTAGCAGAGATCTTCTGTCTATAAAGTGACCCAACGTACCTATCTGTTCCACGAGTGGTCTGAGGCAGGCGTAAGATTAAAACCTCTACAGGATCAGTGTCCCCCCCCACGGGACGGTTGAGCTAACGTGAGCTAATGTGGTTAGCATGGGTTTGTAAGTAACAAGAACATTTCTCAGGACATAGACATATCTAAATAATAATCTAACTGCACTGTCCAATTTAAAGTAGCTATTACAGTGAAAGAATACCACGTTATTGTTTGAGGAAAGTGCACAGTTATGAACTTGAAAATACTTTAATAAACCAATTAGGCACATTTGGGCAGATTTGAAACAACATTTTGAACAGAAATGCAAAGGTTTATTGGATCAGTATAAAAGTTTGCACATACACTGCTGTCATCTAGTGGTCAAAATCTAAATTGCGCCTAAATTGGAATAATACATTATGGCCTTACTTTTGCGTTTCAAATATGATTAAATTTTTTTAAATGTTTTTGTTTTTGTATTATCTTTTACCAGATCTAATGTGTTATATTCTCCTACATTAATTTCACATTTCCACAAACTTCAAAGTGTTTCCTTTCAAATGGTATCAAGAATATGCAGATCCTTGCTTCAGGTCCTGAGCTACAGGCAGTTAGATTTGGGTATGTAATTTTAGGCAAAAAAACTTTAGAAAATACTCCAATCCTTAAAAGGTAGCATTTTTAAGTGCAACGTTAATAACGATGGTTTTGGTAAACAGCTCTGAGATTTAACAATGCTACTACGAAGGTTCTAAGGATGAACTTGAGCCTTGGGATGCTTTTATCAAACTGGGCCCTGGACTCAGGCATTGGATATCATTATGACACAATTTTCTGGTCGAAATTGTATACTTGTTGAATGTACATCAAGTAACCAGATTACAACCACAACGTAGACATGTCAGTGTACAATGTTAATTAACCTTACACTATACACTAACAGGTGTAGTTACTGCAGTTTTTTGAGAAACACAGCATGTAACTTATCTTACAGGTGCAGTAGCCTAGGTAAGACAAGTAGTAACCACAGCATGATCAGATACCAGTCTCAGCATTTCTGCACAGCGCTGATGACACATTCAAGTTATTTACGTAGCAATTCTGCTTTGTTACTTTGAGCCTAAATAAAAAGTTTAACTAAAGCATGCAGCCACTTTCTACATTCTACCATGGCCTGCCGTGCAGAAATTTCACCCTCCAATTGACTTAATACCCGTGACTCAATACTCTGCTGTAAAATGATATTCAAAAGAGCTTATGACCTGCGTTCTTTGGTGTCTCATTACTCTGAATGGCTACGTTTATCCCCCATAAAGCCCTCTTAACTCCGGGGGACAGCTAAACGGCGGGACAGAAAATGCTGGCAAGCGCTTTCAGACCGGAAGCACATTGATTAGTTACAGTAATTAGTAGCCTTTCATTTTGGGACAGCCTTAGCAACGATAACGGGACAGTTTGTGTGTGTGTGTGTGTCTGTGTGCGGTTACAATATGATGCGTATTAGCTATTGGTGAGTGGGCCCGATTCTGCCCAGAGATATAACAGGGATCTGGAGACAGCGAAGCAGCTTTGCACACATTACTGTAATATGCACAACAAATGGAGTTCCTATAGCACACATCCTAAAGATGCCAGCTTCGCCACACACCACATGAGACTTGGCACCATGTTTGAAAAGACAGGAAGCAAAACCACAAACACTGCAGCTAAACTCAGTAAAAAAAGAAACGTCCCTTTTTCAGGACCCTGTTTTTCAAAGATAATTCGTAAAAATCCAAATAACTTCACATATCTTCATTGTGAAGGGTTTAAACACTGTTTCCCATGCTTGTTCAATGAACCATAAACAATTAATGACAATAACAGCTTACAGACAGTAGGCAATTAAGGTCACAGTTATAAAAACTTAGGACACTAAAGAGGCCTTTCTACTGACTCTGAAAAACACCAAAGGAAAGATGCTCAGGGTCCCTGCTCATCTGCGTGAACGTGCCTTAGGCATGCTGCAAGGAGGCATGAAGACTGCAGATGTGGCCAGGGCAATAAATTGCAATGTCTGTACTGTGAGACGCCTAAGACAGCGCTACAGGGAGACAGGATGGACAGCTGATCGTCCTCGCAGTGGCAGACCACGTGTAACAACACCTGCACAGGATCGGTACATCCGAACATCACACCTGTGGGACAGGTACAGGATGGCAACAACACATGCCCGGTTACACCAGGAATGCACAATCCCTCCATCAGTGCTCAGACTGTCCGCAATAGGCTGAGAGAGGCTGGACTGAGGGCTTGTATAGGCCTGTTGTAAGGCAGGTCCTCACCAGACATCACCTGTAACAACGTCACCTATGGGCACAAACCCACCGTCGCTGGGCCAGACAGGACTGGCAAAAAAGTGCTCTTCACTGATGAGTCGCGGTTTTGTCTCACCAGAGATTATGGTTGGATTCCCGTTTATCGTCGAAGGAATGAGCATTACACCAAGGCCTGTACTCTGGAGCGGGATCAATTTGGAGGTGGAGGGCCCGTCATGGTCTGGGGCAGTGTATCACAGCATCATCGGACTGAGCTTGTTGTCATTGCAGGCAATCTCAACGCTGTGCGTTACAGGGAAGACATCCTCCTTCCTCATGTGGTACCCAACCTGCAGGCGCATCCTGACATGACCCTCCAGCATGACAATGCCAGCAGCCATACTGCTCGTTTTGTGCATGATTTCATGCAAGACTGGAATGTCAGTGTTCTGCCATGGCCAGCGAAGAGCCCAGATCTCAATCCCATTGAGCACATCTGGGACCTGTTGGATCGGAGGGTGAGGGCTAGGGCCATTCCCCCCAGAAATGTCTGGGAACTTGCAGGTGCCTTGGTGGAAGAGTGGGGTAACATCTCACAGCAAGAACCGGAAAATCTGGTGCAGTCCATGAGGAGGAGCAGCTGGTGGCCACACCAGATACTGACTGTTGCTTTTGATTTTGACCCCCCCCCTCCCCTTTGTTCAGGGACACATTATTCAATTTCTGTTAGTCCCATGTCTGTGGAACTTGTTCAGTTTATGTCTCAGTTGTTGTATCTTGTTATGTTCATACAAATATTTACACATTTGCTGAAAATAAACGCAGTTGACAGTGAGAGGACGTTTCTTTTTTTGCTGAGTTTAAAAGCACTGACGCAGCAGGCTGTGAGGCTACATGTCAGTGGATGGATGCTTCTCCAAGCAGGTTTCAGTGTTGACAGACAGGTGAGAGGCAGGCTAGCAGAGGCAGAGGACAGAGCTGACAAGGAGAGGAGATGCAGGCCACTGATGCCATCACTAGACCTGCCAATCCAGACAGAGGGGACGCTCAACACAAGACTGGACTGGGTCCAATGCAAAAGACTGGAAACAAATTGATACTACCAGTATCTGAAAATGTTGTTCTCCTGTTTGTGCCCACAGAATGTGACCAAGCTCAAAACAAAAGCAGAAACGTCACAAGGCTCTATGTCTCTGACGAGGAAAGAACAATTTCCAACCTGACTGATGCTTGGCTTAGAGAGAGGGAGAGAGATGGAAGAGAGAGAGGGGGCAGGGGGAGAGAGAGAGGGCAGGGGAGAGAGAGAGTGGGGGAGGGAGGAGGGAGAGAGAGCGGGAATGGAGGGAGCGAGAGAGGGAGGGAGGGGGAGAGAGAGTGTGGGAGGGAGGGAGGGAGGGAGAGATGGAGAGAGAGACGGAAGGAAGGGAGAGACAGAGAGAGGGAGAGGGAGAGGGGAGGGAGGGGTTGAGACAGTGAGCGTGGGAGGGAGAGAGAGCGAGAGAGAGAGAGAAAGATGGAAGGGAGGGAGGGAGAGACAGAGAGAGATCTGTTTGTGGATCAGTCCTCTGAGATGATGGTGTTCATGACAGATTTCAAGGTCCACTGGATCTAAGTGTGTGTCTCCCGACAGAAAATTGCCAATGTGTTTCTAGGGTGCTAATTGGATACACAAAAAATACCAAATGACTCGGTCAGTTGGCATGGTAATCTGGTTAATGTATTTGTCCTGAGGCAAAGCTGGCAGAGAGAGAAAAACACCAATACATTATTGTCACTTATGAAATAAACGTTTTGTCATACCCGTGGTATACGTTCTGATATACCACGGCTGTCAGCCAATCAGCATTCAGGGCTCGAACCATCCAGTTTATAATGTCACTTATTAACCGGGTGGCTCAAGCCCTGAATGCTGAACAGCCCTTAGCCGTGGTATATTGGCCATATCCCACACCCCCTCGTGCCTTATTGCTTAACTATACCACTAGAGGAAGCATGGATAGAGGAAGCATGGATATAACTAGAGGAAGCATGGATATAAATATTTTACTGTTGTTGATTTTTAGTTTAAAATACAAGGGCGTAAGGAGGTGTGTGTGTGTGTGTGTGTGTGTGTGTGTGTGTGTGTGTGTGTGTGTGTGTGTGTGTGTGCGTGTGTGTACTTTTAACTGATATGAACAATCAAGGCCGTTCGAGAGAAAATCATCAGAAAACCTCCAATAATTAATCCAACGGAGAGTTGAATTCTGGCAATAGAACATAACAGAATGGCTCGGCAGGTATAAACACACAATACCGAAACAGAAAAGAATGAAACAAAACACAAAACGCTCACTCAATACCTCATCGACTGCCCATTTTCCTGAACATTGATCGCTCATCCAGACCCTGCAGACGACCATCATTTATTTGGCGTAGACAAATTAGCCGTACGCTTCCAAAGGGGCTCACCTGACTGCGTGCCTCGGTAAAGGTTACAGCAGCAGCAGCAACAGGCTTGCGGGCAGGAAGGCAGGCAGGCCAGCACTCTAGGATGGCATTGTGCTGCCACAGAGGCTCCTCCACACCAAACAAGTTCAAATAAACGAAAGAAAGACAAATAGTCATGCCCCCCTCTCTCTCTGTAGACCTTGGACATTTGGAGAGAAAAATGAAAATGCCAATGTTTCCATAATCCTCAGCAACATCTCTGTACGACCCCTGAAGAGGGAACATGAACAACAACCTCAACAAACTGTATTGAAATGTCGGCCTTGGTGGGATAGACTCCAGGCGATCTCGCTCCAGTCAAACGTTTTCCTTTCTCTTGCTGTTCCAACCTTTAAGATGACCACAACAGACATGAACCTTTAGACTTTATCGTGTTTTCTAACTTTATTGTGTTTTCTTTATCGTATTTTCTGAGGTGAAATGGCAGTAATTTTATTTTTTTAATTGAATTATGAAATAGAACCATGAAATCGAATGATGAAATATAACCAAATGCTGACTGAACAGAAGAACAGAACCTTGCCCTCCCCTACACTTTAAAACGTTTCCTGTCATTTTTAAAGTGTAGAACCAAGAGTGGATCCCCCCTTCCCCTGAGTTCCACACCTCAGAAGACATGTGTACTCTCATGGTCAGTGTTGTAGTTTTCTCCTCAGTGTTGCAGTATTCATCTCTTTGCCTCTCTGCATCCCTAATGAGCACTTTTTGTATTGAAGCAGGCCAAGGCTTTGATCTAAAGGCCCGCGGGCCCCCACTGGGCATTCCCAGTCCAGTCATATCTATTTTGCTGTAAGTAAAACCCCCTGGCCTTTGCCAGTCCACGACTATGTGCTTTAATGTTGGACAGACCCACAGGGTAGTTATTTACATTTTACATTTTAGTCATTTAGCAGATACTCTAATCCAGAGCAATTTACAGTTGGTGCATTCAACTTAAGATAGCTACTGTAGGTGAGACAACAACATATCACAATCATAGTTAGTAAATTTTCCCTCAATAAAGTAGCTATCAGCAAAGCCAGTGCTAGTAGGAACATTTATTTTGTATGTGTGGGGGGAGGGGGGGATTCATTTAAGATACTCTTTGAAGAGTTAAGGTTTCAGTCGTTTTCGGAAGATGGGTAGGTACTCTGCTGTGCAAGGACAAAGAAGAGCTTTGACTGAGCTGAGCGGGAGTTGCCCTCCCGTAGGGGTTAGGGCCCAGGGACCAGAGGTGGCAGAACGGTTTGGGATGTAGGGTTTGAGCATAATTTGAAGGTAGGGTGGGACAGTTCCCCCTTGCTGTTTAATAGGCAAGCACCATGGTCTTGTAGTGAATTTGAACTTTGACTGGAAGCCAGTGGAGTGTGCGGAAGAGTGGGGTGAAAAGGTATAACTTGGGAATGTTGAACACCAGATGGGCTGGATAAGTTGCAGGGGTTTGATGGCACAAGCAGAGAGCCCAGCCAACAGAGAGTTGCAGTAGCCTAGATGTGAAATGACAAGCCCCAGGATTAGGACCTGCACCGCTTCCTGTATGAGGAAAGTTCGTACCAAGGTTATTGTAGGAAGCGAACACTGAAACTAAAATAAAAACTAACATTTGAAAAATTATGTAGTAAACTGAAATAAAATGAAATAACTGAAAAAACGAAACTATGCTGAAACTGTTATATTTGACTGCAAAACGAACTAAAATAAAATAAAAACCAAATTATGCTTAGTTTTAGTTTTCTTTTACTTCTAAACTTTGGGCAAAAATGTAATTTAGTTTAAAAAAAAAAATTCTAATGGGATTTCTGAATCTGGCAGGTAAATGCTGCCAGTAGATGGCGATGTTTCAAATAGACCTAGCATGTGCAACACTATCACTCGCTATCAGTAGCTAACAGCGAAGAAATCAGAGGGTGGACGTGGAGTGTGAGCGTGAAGCATAGGCTTGAATAATGGCAGCAGAAAACCCAACACCAGCTGAAGTTGGTCGCAAAAGGGAAAGCCCTGTATGGGATTATTTTGAGTACATTGCTGGAAAAAATTATAATTGTAGTGTCAGAAAATGGCAAAGTGTGGAACAGAGATAAAAGGGAAAAACCCAACCAACTTCAAAGTTAATCTGAACATGTCACATATGCTCCCTCTCCGGCCTCTAGGTTACCAGGCTGCTCGTGATGGCGCACACCTGTCACCATCGTTACGCGCACCTGCACGTCATCACTCACCTGTACTCCATCACTTCCCTGATTACCTTCCTATATATTTCACTCCCTTTAGTTCCATCCCCTGGCATTAATGTTTCTGGTCTGTGTGCTGTTTGTGTTTCTTGTTTTTGTATTATGTTTATTTTATAAAAAAACTCACTCCCTGAACTTGCTTCCCGACTCTCAGCGCACATCGTTACAGAATAACGCCTCCCCTAAGGGAAGTATCGGGGAGTGTTTTTTGTTCGTTTTTTGTGTCAGGCAGAATGACGTCAGGTCCGGGAGCCGCTACAGGCTTCCCGCCTCAGCCGGCTCGTCAGGCTCTCATGCCTCAGCCAGATCGCCAGGCTCCCCTGCCTCAGCCGGCTTGTCAGGCTCTCATGCCTCAGCCAGATCGCCAGGCTCCCCTGCCTCAGCCGGCTTGTCAGGCTCTCATGCCTCAGCCGGATCGCCAGGCTCCCCTGCTTCCACCGGCTCGTCAGGCTCTCGTGCCTCAGCCGGATTGGCAGGTTCCCGCACATCAGCAGGGGTGACCAGTCCGCTCCTGATCCCCGGGATCATCCCTTGCGTTGGCGTCCTACGGCTGGAGCCGAACGCGCCTGGGAGTGGGTACCATTCTCCGGCACTCTAGGTCGCCATACCCCCGCGTCTAAGCCGGACTGACAGGTTTCCCGCGCCTCAGCAGCTGGAGCCGCATGTCGGGGAGGGGGTACTGGCACGTGTGCTCCCTCTCCGGCCTCTAAGTCACCAGGCTGCTCATGATGGCGCACACCTGTCACCATCGTTACGCGCACCTGTTCCGTTTATTTTATTAAAACACTCACTTTCTGAACTTGCTTCCCGACTCAGCGCACATCGTTACAGAACAGCGGCACAAAATATTTCAGGATAAAAACAAAGTGAGAATTCGGCCAGGATTCGACATAAGACGAGGAAAATGTTTAGAATTGCAAGCAATTTACTTTAGAACTGCACTTGTTTCTCTCTGCCAACAAGAGTGGTGTGAACCAGTTTGAACAGTTTGGTTGCATGGGTGGGGCGTTTGTTACTACGCCGATGAATGGTTATATCCATCCGGACCTTTGCCACCTAGGACATTTGTTTGACCAGACTTTTTCAAATAGTACTGGAGTACCCCTGCTATAGGTCTACAACACCTTAATAAATAGTACTGGAGTACCCCTGCTATAGGTCTACAACACATTAATAAATAGTACTGGAATACCCTGCTATAGGTCTACAACACATTAATAAATAGTAATGGAATACCCCTGCTATAGGTCTACAACACATTAATAAATAGTAATGGAATACCCCTGCTATAGGTCTACAACACATTAATAAATAGTACTGGAGTGCCCCTGCTATAGGTCTACAACACATTCATAAATAGTACTGCAGTACCCCTGCTATAGGTCTACAACACATTAATCAATAGTACTGAAGTACCCCTGCTATAGGTCTACAACACATTAATAAATAGTACTGCAGTACCCCTGCTATAGGCCTACAACACATTAATAAATAGTACTGGAATACCCCTGCTATAGGTCTACAACACATTAATAAATAGTACTGCAGTACCCCTGCTATAGGTCTACAACACATTAATAAATAGTACTGCAGTACCCCTGCTATAGGTCTACAACACATTAATAAATAGTTCTGCAGTACCCCTGCTATAGGTCTACAACAGATACATGGCTGCTAGCCTACCATGCACGAGGCTACTTTCTGTCCTTAATACACAAACTACAATTTAAATTAAATAATATGAAAAATAAATAAAAACTAAACAGGATTAAAAAATTATAATAATAGAAAAACGAAATAGTAGAAAGTCACAAAACTATAATAAACTTGTGTCATACTCTACGGATGTTGTAGAGCATGAACCTACAGGAGCGTGTCACTGCTTTGATGTTTGCAGAGAATGACAGGGTGTTGTCCAGGGTCACGCCAAGGTTCCTTGTGCTCTGGAAGAGAGACACCGTAGAGTTGTCAACCGTGATGGAGAAGTCTTGGAGCGGGCAGGCCTTCCCAGGGAGGAAAAGCTGTCGAGGTTGAGATTGAGCTAGAGATGGTCGCCGACTTCCAAGCACCTGGGTGTCAGAAGAGGGGAAGGATAAAAGTAGTGTCATCCAAAGGAGAGACCACGTGAGAATATGACAAAGTCGAGTGACTTGGTGTATAGAGAGAAGAGGAGCGGGCCTAGGAGGTAGATGGTGGTGTCAAGATTAAGGGCTGTCCAGCATGTTTCCTATCCAGAGGCAGTGAGGAGAGTGGAAGAAAGGAGTGAAGTTGAGGAAGTAATGGTAGTAGGAGTAGAGACACCACATGATGTTCCTTGTCAACAGAGAGATCCTGACATGTCGCATGTTAACAAGGTGGACTTTGGAGCGTGTAATAGTTTGGTTATCAACTGCACAGCGCAAACAGAGAGGAAATTGGAGAAAATAGGCATTATTGTGAGTGCGGCTTAGTGTTTTTTGGGACGCAGGGACTTTTCTGCAGAAGCATTACAGAATCCTGTCGATGAATGCTCTGTCCTCACAGGCACCTGAGCCTGTTTAGGTATGTGATTTGAACTGTCACTGAAGGAGTGGGATGTTTTTTTGTTATTATTTTATCGTATGATGTCAGGACACCCCCCCATTCCCATTACAGTAGGTGGCGGAAATACACCAATAGAAGAGGGCCTAGAACTGAGTCCTGAGAGCATGTGATGCAGCTACTCAACTCCTCACCATTATATATTCACTGTGTCGCCATGGTTACTAAAGGCCTTAGTGCTTGCTCCATCTACTCCCCTATTCTATTGTGTCAGCCTGTCAGGTTCTCTGGACTAGTTTGGGAGAGTCAGTGAAGGAGGCCCTTTAGGTCAGTACTTCTTAATTTTCTACCTAACCTTGGCAGTTAGAGAGGCATTCAAACGTGATTAATTGTATGTTATTCTGCTGAGTTGGCTGAAGGTGTGTGCTTATGTCCCCTCGTGGAGGAGAAGCCCCATAAACACAATTCAGCTTATCACAGTGTCAATATTGCCCAAATTATCAGAATTATGAATAATGGAATGTATACCTTCACGCTAGGGACCTTTTTGATGTGCTTAAGGAAATGTAAAATTAACACAAAATGTCAAAATTACTTCAGATTTTTTCTGATTGGGAATGATTTTGGTCAGTAGTTGTGTTATTGTGGTCAGTAGTTGTGTTCTTGTGGTCAGTGGTTTTGGTCAGTTGTTGTGTAGTTCAGTAGTTATGTGGTTCAGTAGCTGTGTAATTATGGTCAGTAGTTTTGTGGTTGTGGTCAGTAGTTATGGTCAGTAGTTGTGTGGTTGTGGTCAGTAGTTGTGGTCAGAAGAGAAAAGATGCCGCCGATAGAGATGCCAGCTTTGCTTCCAGTCCTTAGGAAACTGTACAGTATTTTGTTTTTTTATGTATTATTTATTACATTGTTAGCCCAGAAAACCTTAAGTGTTTATACATACATTTGGGAAGAATTATTGGATGTCAGAGAGACGTCAACCAGCACTACAACAAGGAATATGACTTTCCCAAAGCGGATCCTTTGTCTGCACCTCACAGGGCATTTGAACTGATTCCAGAGGCTGACCCAAACCAAAGCCGCCGATGGAGAGGGTGCCGGAGCGGTCTTCTAGTGAAGCTTTGGATGCACGCACACCCCCCACCGCTCCCGAGTATATTACTCGCTAATGTCCAGTCCCTAGTTAACAAAGACGACGAAATCTGGGCAAGGGTTGCTTTCCAAAGAGATATCTGGGATTGTAGCATACTCTTTCATGGAAACATGGCTAGCTGGAGACATGCTGTCGGAGTCCATACAACCAACGGGATTTTCAGTGCATCGCGCCGATAGGAACAAACATCTCTCCGGTAAGAAGAAGGGCGGGGGTGTATGTTTGGTGATTAACGACTCATGGTGTAATTGTTAACAACAAACAGGAACTCAAGTACTTTTGTTCACCTGACCTAGAATTCATCACAATCAAATGCCGGCCGTATTATCTCCCAAGAGAACTCTCCTCGGTTATTGTCACAGCCGTGTATATCCCCCCGCAAGCGAATACCAAGACGGCCATCAAGGAACTTCACTGGACTTTATGCAAACTGGAAACCATATATCCCGAGGCTGTATTTATTGTAGCTGGGGATTGTAACAAAGCTAATTTGAGAACAAAGCTACCTAAATTCTATCAGCATATCGATTGCTGTACACGAGTGAGTAGCACGCTCGACCATTGCTACTCTGACTTCCGCGATGCATACAAGGCCCTCCCCCGCCCTCATTTTAGAAAATCTGACCATGACTCCATCTTGTTGCTCCCCTCCAATAGGCAGAAACTAAAACAGGAAGCACCCGTGCTTAGGTCTATCCAACGCTGGTCTGACCAATTGGATTCCATGCTTCAAGATTGATTTGATCACGTGGACTGGGATATGTTCTGGGTAGCCTCACATAATAACACTGACGTATACGCTGACTCTGTGAGAGAGTTTATAAGGAAGTGTATAGGAGATGTTGTACCCACTGTGATTATTAAAACCTTCCCTAACTAGAAATCGTGGATTGATGGCAGCATTCGCGCAAAGCTCAATGCACGTACCACTGCATTTAATCATGGCAAGGCGACTGGAAATATGACCGAATACAAACAGTGTAGTTATTCCCTCCGTAAGGCAATCAAACAAGCAAAGTGTCAGTATAGAGACACTCACGGATTACAAAAAGCAAACCAGCCCCATCGCGGACATTGACGTCTTGCTTCCAGACAAATTAAACAACTTCTTTGCACGTTTTGAGGAAAATACAGTGCCACCGACGCGGCACGCTACCAAAGACAGTGGGCTCTCCTTCTCCATGGCCGACCGTGAGTAAAATATTTAAACGTGTTAACCCTCGCGAGGCTGCCGGCCCAGATGGCATCCCTAGCTGCGTCCTCAGAGCATGCGCAGACCAACTGGCTGGTGTATTTACGGACATTTACTGTAATTGTGTGGTTGTGGTCTGTAGTTGTGTGGTTGTGGTCAGCCGTTGTGGTCAGTAGCTGTGGTCAGTAGTTCTGTGGTAAATGTCTCTTAATGTAAGGGGGTATACTCCACTCAACCATGCACTCCATACGCTCACTCACACATGCACACACTTTCTCTCTCTCCCTCTCAGTGGAAGAGTCAGAACCCAGTTCAGACAGCTCCCCCTCACCAGGAGTGGAGTCATACAGACCCAGAATGAACCTGGTGAAATACACTAAGTATGTATTAACTGTTGAACACACAACAAACATGCCACATTCTCCCCTGCATTCTCCCTGCATTATCCCTGCATTCTCCTACATTCTCCCCCGCATGCCACATTCTCCCCTGCATTCTCCCTGCATTATCCCTGCACTTTCCTACATTCTCCCCTGCATTCTCCCTGCATTATCCCTGCACTTTCCTACATTCTCCCCCGCATGCACATTCTCCCCTGCATTCTCCCTGCATTCTCCCTGCATTATCCCTGCACTTTCCTACATTCTCCCCTGCATTATCCCCTGCATTATCCCTGCATTATCCCTGCACTTTCCTACATTCTCCCCCGCATGCACATTCTCCCCTGCATTCTCCCTTGCATGCCACATTATTTATGTATTTATTGTTTACTTCAGTTTATTTAGTAAATACTTTCTTAACACTTACACGTTCTTAAAACTGCATTGTTGGTTAAGGGCTTGTAAGTAAGCATTTCACTGTAAGGTTTACACCTGTTGTATTCGGTGCATGTGACAAATACAATTTGATTTGATTTGTCGGAGCATCGTGATCGAAAAACGTTCAACAGGAATGACATTACCCATCCTTATTCAAATCTCTTCCATTTCGCTGAGTGTATTTATTCAGGTCTAACCAGGAGGTGCCTATACAGCCTCAAAGCATCTCCAGCCCTCCCAGAGTCAACATGGGTGATTGTTGAGGGGCTTAAACAAGCCTCCAAGCAATTTATTTCCTAGGATTAAGTCATCTAATGAATAGCACTGAGTCAATTAGAGCTGGAACTGGGTTTCTTTATCTTTCTCTATTGGCGGTACGCCCTAAATGCACACATTGACAGGCCATATCAGCAAACGGCAGGGGAAAAGAGAGAGAGGAAATAAATAAGAATGGGAAAAGGGAATGGGTGGGTGACTTTTTCTTTTGATGATGAAATCTCTGTCTCTCTCTCTCTCTCTCTCTCTCTCTGTCTCTCTCTCTTTCTCTGCCCCTCTCTCTCTCTGCACAAAGTTATTCTGTCGGGTCTGAAAGACAGATGACTGTGCCTGTATTATGGTGATTGATGTTACAAAGCAAGTTACATTTAACACACTGCTTGGTGTAAAGCCTTATTTCCCAGAGTGCCTTTCGAGTGAGTTGTAGAGTTACCAGCTACATGTATGACTGTATTTGTTAGTGAAAGAGACATGGTTCTTGCATGTACTTTTTCTAGCTGGGCTAACTACCAGGAAGTTTGAAAAGACAGGCTGAGTCAGTGAGGAAGCTTAAATTCATGAGCTCGCCTTGACTGACAGCTCTTTGAAACACATATGTCAAGCAACTTGGATGCAGTGTTGCCGCAAATTTGGTGATACACAAAGCGTTTCATGTCTCTTGTGGCACAGTTCACAGCAGCACTGATGGATGTGGTGACTTGACAACTGTGTCAGAGTTTTGAACGACCCTTCACCCCCTTTTTGTTCCATGCTGAAAGAAGACCTAGCTAGCCAGTAACTAGCTAACACCAGACACAGATGAAGACCTAGCTAGACAGTAACTAGCTAACACCAGACACAGATGAAGACCTAGCTAGCCAGTAACTAGCTAACACCAGACACAGATGAAGACCTAGCTAGACATTAACTAGCTAACACCAGACACAGATGAAGACCTAGCTAGACACTAACACCAGACACAAATGAAGACCTAGCTAACCAGTAACTAGCTAACACCAGACACAGATGAAGACCTAGCTATCCAGTAACTAGCTAACACCAGACACAGATGAAGACCAAGATAGCCAGTAACTAGCTAACACCAGACACAGATGAAGACCTAACTAGCCAGTAACTAGCTAACACCAGACACAGATGAAGACCTAGCTAGACAGTAACTAGCTAACACCAGACACAAATGAAGACCTAGCTAACCAGTAACTAGCTAACACCAGACACAGATGAAGACCTAGCTAGACAGTAACTAGCTAACACCAGACACAGATGAACGTACAAGTAATTTTGGCACCAGTGGAGTAGCTATCCAGCTATATAAACCACACCACTCTGCAAACACGCCTTTTCCGATCTTAGGTACAAGGCGGTACTTATTTAAATTATGTAAGAGAATATCATGTTGCCATTGGTGTACTAAACTGAGAGTTAAGGTGACGCCACCTTGTTCCTTAATAATGAGTGCAAGTGTTTGACATGATGAAGTAACTTTAAGACCAAACTTGATCAATGTAGAAGCAACAGTCATTTTTCATACTTCGGTCATTATACTTTGATCTGGGTTCTTTCAAATGTCATCCATTTTCATGAAAACATGATTTTGACTGTTTATGACCTTTAACACAATACAATACTTATTTCATAAAGCCTTATTTTGAGGGCCTACACTCTAAACATAACAATTAAGGCTTAGATTCAATCAGATCAAGCATTAACCAGCAATTGCAGAAACCTGCATTGCGGATTAAGAACGAGGAAGTGTAGGCTATATTGAAGTAATTACGCTCAAATTGAAAAATCATTCAACAAAATAATGAGGAATTTTATAGTTCTAATTAAGGTGTAGAGATCATTGATGCAATTTCAATGTTGTTTGAGTTGCTTTGTGTATCACTCAGTTAGCTTGAGACGATTTTACTGCAACACTGCTCACTGCATCCACATTTCTTGACATAAGTGTTTCACTGAAAAAGTGTCCTCCTACAAATACCTAGGTATTTGGTTGGATGACAAGTTGTGCTTTGAAGTTCATGTGGATAATATTGTGACAAAGCTTACATTCAAATTGGTTTTTTTTTTTTGTAATAAAGCTTGCTTCCCACTTATAGCTAGAAAGAAGCTTGTTCAGGCCACTTTTCTCTCTGTAATTGATTATGTTGACTTGTTGTATATGCATGCAACCTCCTCCGTCTTACAGAGACCGGACTCTGCATCCTTGCGCTTTATTACAAATGCCAAGTCACTCACCCACCATTGCACATTGTACCAAATGTTAGGTTAGACCTCACTTTATATGCACAGAAAGCTACGTTTGTATGTGTTCATCTACAAAGCCCTTTTGGGTAAACTCCCTCTTTACTTCTGTAGTCTGGTCTCCTTCACCACCAGCAGTTGCCATACCCGGTCTGCTAGGTGGTTGCTACTTATTAAAGTCCCCAGGACATTTACAGTATTAGGCAAGACTGTCTTCTCTTCTTGTGCAACAGACGCATGGAATAGTCTACAATCCATGCTTCCTCTAGATATGTAGTGCCACTGAATGAATTTAAAATATTGATGGGAGAGTCTGTTACAGAGGAGTGTAAATGCTTTTTTTTTAGGCTGGATCATGTTGTTGTATTGTATTGTTGTATGTTTTAATTCTGTAATGTATTGATTGTTGCTGCCTTCTTGGCCAGGTCTCCCTTGAAAAAGAGATTCTGGGTCTCAATGGGCTTTTCCTGGTTAAATAAAGGTTAAATAAAAATAAATAAAAAGAGCTGTCAGTCAAGGCGAGCTCATGGTTATAAGCTCTACCCGCACACTCATTCTGTCTTTTCAAACTTCCTGTTAGTACTTTTTCTCAAACGTTGAGCATTTCTATCCCCAACAAAATATTATGGGTGACATTTTAGTCACTCATGAGGCTATTTCTCATGGGAATCAGAATGACTATTCGGCACATATCCCTTGACTATTATAACGCATTACATATTATAATACAAAAACATTAACATATTGCAGCAAAATGTTGCTATACCATTGGTGATATCCCATTGGAAGTTACGTATATAGGTGTTTAACTACTTAGGGAGTGGTGGGGCGCTAGCCGGTGAAATGCAAGGCGCCAAATTCAAAATCCGAAAGGTTAATTATTAAACATTCATCAATATACAAGTGTTGCATAGTCATCAAAAGCTCTGCTTCTTGGCAATATCACAGCGCTGTCAGATTTCAAAAAGGCTTTACAGCGAAAGCACTACATTTGATTGTTTGAGTGTAGCACCTCCAATATTTTTCCATTAGCATAAATTCAGAAACCATCGCGGTTCACACAAAACACATTTCACAGCGAAAACAAATCCCTTACCTTTTGAAGAACTCCTGCTGAGGTGCTTCCCAAGTGTCCATCGAAGACATCCAATGATTATTTTGTTAGAAAAAGTCATTTATTATATCCATAAATCTCTGTTTGGTTGGCACATTATGTTAATAAAATACAGCGTCCACTCACCCATTGAACCGTGAAGAGAACACGTTCAACCTATACCTATAAACTTGTCCAAGAACAATCAAACATCATTGATAATGTATCCTTAGGAACACTTTTATGTATATTTAGTATAATATTTCAACCGGATTATAAACTGGGCGATAGGAAAGGAAAAAACCACAGCGCACACGAGCCCGTGAACGCGCATCCTCTTCTGTTTACATCCGATGACCACTTCGGAAATTCTTCTTCTATTACCATCCAGAGCAACTAAACATCATCAAACACTGTCTAGAGACTGTTGACATCCAGTGGAAGCAATAGGTACTGCAATCTTACTCCCATATATGGTCATTTTCAATAGGGAGGGGTTCAAAATGAGGCAATGTGTCAAATACACTTTTTCCAGGACAGAAATTCCTTGGGTTTTCGCCTGCTATATCCGTTCTGTCACACAAAACCCATATCAGAAAAAATATCACTTACCTTTCAAAGAACTTCTGCTGAGGGCTTCCCAAGTGTCCAACGAAGACATCCAATGGTTCTTTTGTTAGAAAAAGTCCTTTATTATATCCATAAATCTCTGTTTGGTTGGCGCAATATGATCAGAAAATCCACCTTCGAGTTGCCCATTGAACCGTGAAGAGAACACGTTCAGATTTTACCTATAAACTTTCTACAAACAAATCAAACATCATTTTTAATGTACCCTTAGGTATCCTTTTATGTATATTTACTGTAATATTTCATCCGGACGATAACGTGAACAATAGGAATGGAAAATAAAGTGGGGCGCGCTGACTATCTCGCGCCCGTCAAATGTTGTTGACAAAAGTGGACCCTTCACTACTTCCTCTTCCTATCTGTTCTGCTTAGTGCTAGAGCTTCCAGACACTGTATAAAGACTGTTGACATCTAAATCAAATCAAATTTTATTTGTCACATACACATGGTTAGCAGATGTTAATGCGAGTGTAGCGAAATGCTTGTGCTTCTAGTTCCGACCATGCAGTAGTATCTAACAAGTAATCTAACAAATTCACAACAACTACCTTATACACACAAGAGTAAAGGAATGAATACGAGTATGTACATATAAATATATGGATGAGCGATGGCTGACCGGCATAGGCAAGATGCAGTAGATGGTATGGAGTACAGTATATACACACATATATATATATATATATATATATATATATATATATATATATATATATATATATATATATATATGAGATGAGTAATGTGGGATATGTAAACATTATATAAATGGCATTGTTTAAAGTGGCTAGTGATACATTATTTCATCCAATTATAATTATTAAAGTGGCTAGAGATTTGGGTCGATGGCCGAAGCGGCATAGGCAAGATACAGTAGATGGTTTAGAGTACAGTGTATACATTTGATATGAGTATGTCGGATATGTAAACATTATATACAAAATTGTTTAAAGTGGATAGTGATACATTTGTTACATCCAATTCCTATGTATAAAGTGGCTAGAGATTTAAGTCAGTATGTTGGCAGCAGCCACTCAATGTTAGTGATGGCTGTTTAACAGTCTGATGGCCTTGAGGTAGAAGCTGTTTTTCAGTCTCTCGGTCCCAGCTTTGATGCACCTGTACTGACCTCGCCTTCTGGATGATAGCGGGGTGAACAGGCAGTGGCTCGGGTGGTTGTTGTCCTTGATGATCTTTTTGGCCTTTCTGTGACATCGGGTGGTGTAGGTGTCCTGGAGGGCAGGTAGGTTTAACCCGGTGATGCATTGTGCAGTCCTCACTACCCTCTGGAGAGCCTTACGGTTGTGGGCGGAGCAGTTGCCGTACCAGGCGGTGATACAGCCCGACAGGATGCTCTCGATTGTGCATCTGTAAAAGTTTGTGAGTGATTTTGGTGACAAGCCGAATTTCTTCACCACGCTGTCTGTGTGGGTGGACCAATTCAGTTTGTCCGTGATGTGTACGCCGAGGAACTTAAAACTTTCCACCTTCTCCACTACTGTCCCCTCGATGTGGATAGGGGGGTGCTCCCTCTCCTGTTTCCTGAAGTCCACGATCATCTCCTTTGTTTTGCTGACATTGAGTGAGAGGTTATTTTCCTGACACCACACTCCGAGGGCCCTCACCTCCTCTCTGTAGGCCGTCTCGTCGTTGTTGGTAATCAAGCCTACCACTGTAGTGTCGTCAGCAAACTTGATGATTGAGTTGGATGTGTGCTTGGCTACGCAGTCATGGGTAAACAGGGAGTACAGGAGAGGGCTGAGAACGCACCCTTGTGGGGCCCCAGTGTTGAGGATCAGCGGGTGGAGATGTTGTTTCCTACCCTCACCACCTGGGACCGCCCGTCAGGAAGTCCAGGACCCAGTTGCACAGGGCTGGGTCGAGACCCAGGGTCTCGAGCTTAATGACGAGCTTGGAGGGAACTATGGTGTTAAATGCTGAGCTGTAGTCGATGAACAGCATTCTTACATAAGTATTCCTCTTGTCCAGATGGGTTAGGGCAGTATGCAGTGTGATTGCGATTAAGGCTGCCTGTGGACCTATTGGGACGGTAAGCAAATTGGAGTGGGTCCAGGGTGTCTGGCAGGATGGAGGTGATATGATCCTTGACTAATCTCTCAAAGCACTTCATGATGACGGAAGTGAGTGCTACGGGAGATAGTCATTTAGCTCAGTCACCTTAGCTTTCTTGGGAACAGGAACAATGGTGGCCCTCTTGAAGCATGTGGGAACAGCAGACTGGGATAGGGACTGATTGAATATGTCCGTAAACACACCAGCCAGCTGGTCTGCATGCTCTGAGGACACGTCCAGGGATGCCATCTGGGCCGGCAGCCTTGCGAGGGTTAACACATTTAAATGTTTTTCTCACATTGGCTGCGGTGAAGGTGAGCCCGCAGGTTTTGGTAGCGGGCCGTGCCGGTGGCACTGTATTGTCCTCAAAGCGAGCAAAGAAGTTGTTTAGTTTGTCTGGGAGCAGGACGTCATGGTCCGCGACGGGCTGGTTTTCTTTTGTAGTCCGTGATTGACTGTAGACCCTGCCACATTCCTCTTGTGTCTGAGCCGTTGAATTGTGACTCTACTTTGTCTCTATATTGACGCTTAGCTTGTTTGATTGCCTTGCCTAGGGAATAGCTACACTGTTTGTATTCAGTCATGTTTCCGGTAGCCTTACCCTGGTTAAAAGCAGTGGTTCGCGCTTTCAGTTTTGCGCGAATGCTGCCATCAATCCACGGTTTCTGGTTGGGGAAGGTTTTGATATTTGCTATGGGTACAACATCACCAATGCACTTGCTAATAAACTCGCTCACCGAATCAGCATATACATCAATGTTGTTGTCAGATGCTATCCGGAACATATCCCAGTCCACGTGCTCGAGCAATCTTGCAGCATGGAATCAGATTGGTCGGACCTGCGTTGAACAGACCTGAGAACGGGCGTTTCCTGTTTTAGTTTCTGTTTGTAGGCTGGGAGCAACAAAATGGAGTCATGGTCAGACTTGCCGAAAGAAGGGCGGAGAATAGCCTTGTATGCATCACGGAAGTTGGAATAAAAGTGGTCCAGGATTTTACCAGCCCGGGTGGCACATTCGATATGCTGGTAACATTTCGGGAGCCTTGTTCTTAAATGAGCCTTATTAAAATCCCCAGCCACAATAAATGCAGCCTCAGGATATGTGGTTTCCAGTTTACATAGAGTCCGACGAATTTCTTTCAGTGCCGTTGATGTATCAGCTTGAGGGGGGATGTACACGGCTGTGATTATAATCGAGGAGAATTCTCTTGGTAGATAATGCGGTCTGCATTTGATTGTAATGAATTCTATGTCAGGTGAACAAAAGGACTTGAGTTCCTGTATGTTGTTATGATCACACCACGTCTCGTTAATCATAAGACACACACCCCCACCCTTCTTCTTACCAGAGAGATGTTTGTTTCTGTCGGCGCGATGCGTGGAGAAACCAGGTGGCTGTACCGACTCTGATAACGTGTCCTGAGTGAGCCATGTTTCCGTGAAGCAAAGAACGTTGCAGTCTCGGATGTCTCTCTGAAAGGCAACCCTTGATCTGATTTCGTCTACTTTGTTGTCAAGAGACTGTACATTGGCGATTAAAATACTCGGGAGAGGTGCACGATGCGCCCGTCGATGTAGCTTGACCAAAAGACCGCCAAGCGTTCCCTCTTCTCGGCGCGCCGTTGCTTTGAGTCGCCGGGTGCTATCCAGTCTATTGTTGTGTTTGGGTTAACAAACCGAGAATCCTCTTTGGGAAAGTCGTATTCCTGGTCGTAATGTTGGTAAGTTGACGTTGCTCTTATATCCAATAGTTCCTCCCGGTTGTATGTAATAAAACTTAATATTTCCCGGGGTAACAATGTAAGAAGTAATACATAAAAAAACAAAATACTGCATGGTTTCCTGAGAACGTGAAGCGAGGCTGCCATCTCTGTCGGCGCCGGAAGTTACTCTAGTGGAAGCCATAGATACTGCATTCTCAGTCCTAGTTAAAATAGAAACAAATAGGCAGCCTGGAGAAGAAGGTCATGTACAAAAAAAACTGCAAATCCGGATGGATTTTCCTTGGGTTTTCGCCTGCTATATCAGTTCTGTTATACTCACATACATTATTTTAACACTTTTAGAAACTTCAGAGTATTTCCTATCCAATAGTACTAATTATGTGTATATCCTATTTTCTGGGCCTGAGTGGCAGGCATTTTACTTTGGGCACGCCAAAACCATCACCTCTGCTGCCGCTCCCTAAGAAGTTAAGAAAGTCATACGCTTCAGTAAACTTCATTAAAACTACAGAAGCATCCATGTTCAACCATAACACCAGATAACTATTCAATAGAACAGATGAACCGGAATGAAATTTACTCTCACAGGTTGCCAAAAATAACTAACTGAAAGCCACACCCCTATTAAGACAACCCGCTGGGTCATATCTCAATAACCCAGCATCAACAAACCAACCTTGATCTTTTGAAAAAACAACACAACCCAATGTCCACAACACAGTATTTGTTTGTATTGTGTTAGATAATAAACCAATTATAAGAACATATTCAATTAGGATCTTACTTGGTGAAGTCCATTGGACTGAAAATATAAGACTGCAAAAAACATGTCTTATTCACTAACAAATTCAAAATTAGTCATGGGTGGTAACTCTACAATTCACTTGAAAGGCAAGGCACTCTGGGAAATATACAAATAAAGCACTACACTAAGCAGTGTGTTAATTCAACACAGTTCAGTGTTTATCCGGGTCCACACTTTAAATGTTAATTTAACACTGGGGAATTTGCTGTGTAATTTCGGGCATGGAGTGAGAGTGTGGAGGGAGAGGAGAGACACCACAGATATCATCTCACTCATCCAGTCAGGTGGGACAGATGATGCAAAGGTCATAAGCAGACACACAAATCATTCTAAACAAAATTCTGCAGGCAGATCTCTAGTTACTCCCTAAAACATCACACAGCTACCACCCGAATGAACCAGACAAACTCCTCTCAGTAGATTAGGTTGTCTTCCCATCCATTTATCCACATTTAGCTGGGAACAGGAAAGGTTAGCTTCTCAGGTCAATCCTAGTGCTGGGTTAAATCAATGTTAAATTAACCCTTCAATTGGGTTAAATCAATGTTAAATCAACCCTTCAACTGGGTTAAATCAATGTTAAATCAACCCTTTAACTAGGTTAAATCAATGTTAAATCAACACTTCAACTGGGTTAAATCAATGTTAAATTAACCCTTCAATTGGGTTAAATCAATGTTAAATCAACCCTTCAACTGGGTTAAATCAATGTTAATGTCACGACTTCCGCCGAAGTCGGTCCCTCTCCTTGTTTCGGCGGTCGACGTCACCGGCCATCTAGCCGTCACCGATCCATTTTTCATGTTCCATTTGTTTTGTCTTTGTTTTACACACCTGGTTTCAATTCCCCAAATTACATGTTCATTATTTAACCCTGTGTTTTCCCCATGTTTTTTGTGCGTGATTGTTTGTTGTTCATTTGTCGGTTTTATTTATGGCTGGTTATTTTTGCCCTTGTGTTTTAGGGCACGTTGTATTTGTTATCCTTTTCCCGTATTTGATTAAATACGTTGTTTACTCATCTCTGCTTTCCTGCGCCTGACACCAGCTACACACACCGGCTTTGACAGTTAAATCAACCCTTCAACTGGGATAAATCAATGTTAAATCAACCCTTCAACTGGGTTAAATCAATGTTAAATCAACATGTATCTCATAATCTTGTTGCACCAAACTTTAAACCTAGTTTTAAATTAATCCTAGTTAAACCTGAACGAAGTTTAATTTGGACTGTAAACCAAGATCAAATTGTCCATTATAACACGTCACTAATCATAGTTTAGTGATTTAACTTTAGATTAACTAATCCAGATTTAAAATTAAGCTGTGCCACACATCTCTGATTAATTATAAATCTAGATTAGGTGTAATCTAAGATTAATTTAAACCATGTTGGTGCAACTCACCCGAATACTTGAATTAGCTCCCAGCGCATACGCCAAGGCTGTTCAGTGGTCTAATGCCACATGTACGGAGCAATAGACTCCGAGGGACTTTGTGTGTGAGCTGGAGTTCCAGTGTGTGTTGTGTCTGCGTGGCGGCACGTAGGGATCAGACAGGGGATCAGGCCAGGAATATCGGTGGAATATTTCTTGTTAAAACAGTGAACTGGAACCACCCCGGAGCTACAGGCGCAGACTACGGGAGCGGAGAGACTCAACTATGACTGAGAGCAGCTCTCAGAGCAATCTAGTGGTGCTGGAGTGTTCCACAGTCTCCTTGTTTCAGGGGTTTGTTCTCTATTCATCCATCTTGCTTGCTTTTTCTCCCTTTCTCTCTCTCCTCTTTTCTCTCCCTCTTTCTCTTTCTCTTTCCCTTTCTCTCCCTCCTTCTCTCTCTTTCTCTCTGTCTCCCTCTCTCTCGCTTAGTGATTGCCCGAGATCCTGGCCTCTGTGTTGTACCGTGACAGCAGTGGGTAGCCGCTGGTCTCAGTGTGAGTGTCTGGCACCAGTACCGGCAACCTGTCCCACGGTACTCTGAGGCAGGCTGCCAGTGGTAAGGTGTGACCAATTTCACCATGATGAACAGCCTGTTAGAGGAGCAGAGAGAGAGGGGGAGGAGGGAGGATACTGGAGAGAGAGGGGGAGGAGGGGGGATACTGGAGAGAGAGATAGAGACAGAGGGGGGGCTGAGGAGGAATAGATTAGGGTGAATTATTGAGCTCTGGTACATCCTCTTTTCAATGATCATCCTGGAGATGTTTCTAAAACTTGATTGGAGTCCACCTGTGGTAAATTCAGTTGATTGGAATGATTTGGAAAGGCACACACCAGCCTATATAAGGTCCCACAGTTGACCGTGATTGTCAGAGCAAAAACAGTCATGCCTGCTCCTGCTCCCCCTTTCTGGCATAGAAGGCAGGGGATGGAAGGGGAAGAGGAGCAGAGAGATGGGAAAGGAAGGACAGTGTCAAGGAAGGGCAGGACAGGGGAGGGGAGCGCAGGGCAGGACAGGGGAGGGGAGGACAGGACAGGGAGGGAGGACAGGACAGGACAGGGAGGGAGGGAGGGGAGGGCAGGACAGGACAGGACAGGGAGCGCAGGACAGGGGAGGGAGGGGAGCACAGGGCAGGGCAGGACAGGGAGGGGAGGGCAGGACAGGACAGGACAGGGAGGGGAGGGGAGGGGAGCACAGGGCAGGACAGGGAGGGAGGGCAGGACAGGACAGGACAGGACAGGGAGCACAGGGCAGGACAGGGGAGGGCAGGACAGGACAGGACAGGGAGGGGAGCGCAGGGCAGGGAGGGGAGGGAGGGGAGCGCAGGGCAGGACAGGGAGGGAGCGCAGGGCAGGACAGGGAGGGGAGCACAGAGCAGGGCAGGACAGGGGAGGGGAGGGCAGGACAGGGGAGGGGAGCGCAGGGCAGGACAGGGGAAGGGAGCGCAGGACAGGGGAGGGGAAGGGAGCGCAGGGAACTTCAGGGCACGGAAGGGGAGGTCTCAACACAGCAGTTTATAAAAGTAAAAAAGGGCAGACAGCTTCCTGGTCTTTAATCCCCTAAAGTCGATGTCCACGCCCCATGGAAATCTAATTAGCATCATCAAAACAATCTCATAAAAAGTTTAATGATATCTGAGTGAAACAAGGTTACAGTAACATCCCGTATACAAGCCATGCTGTAAACACCAGACGGTGGAATCTCAGCATCCTACATATGATTTTTTTTTTATATATAATTTGAATACAAACCTGGAATGAAAAAATGCAAATTACGGTATAATACCAAACCAATTTGAACCCAAATCAACCCAATATTTTAAATCCAGGCTGTTGTAAGATAGAGCTAATTAAGTTATATATTGGTGAGCGATGTTTAGCAGAGTCATACGGCCTGAGAAGCTGTGATACATAGTGAATATTGGGGATACTGTATATTCATTATTGACCACTGCCTCATGTGCCTGTATCTATAATTAACACAGGAGAGCTTGAGTATCATTCTCCTTGAGAGCTGTGTACTGATTTGCCCAATGAACATGCTGCCGTGCTGCTGTGCTCTCTGGGATTCACAGAAAAATAAGCAATAAGAACGCCTCTAAATCTGGTTTGGTAAAACAACGAGTCACAATGAGAGATGAAAAACGATAGCGAGAAAAACTCAATGTAAATGATGGAGGCTGTATTGTCATCCTGGGAAGAGATATTGGAAAATGTCATTGTGTGGATGGAAAAAATGATTTTCTCTACTCTCCTCATTGTCTCCCTCAGGGTATGTGTGCGTGTGTGTGTGTGTGTGTGCGCATGTGTGTACCCCCAGAGTGTGTATAATGCTGTTGATTACCATAGAAGAGACTACTTCTTGGAGGTGACTGATATCCCCATACTGACACTGGAAATATTGCCAGAACCTTCCCAAAGTCTACTTTTTCTACTTTGCACATATTATTTTCTTTATATTATATTGAGCCTCACATACTTAGCTTGGGGCTAGTTCTGTACATGACTTTCACAGCAGGGGAATTTAATTCTGTCCCCAAGTTGTTTGTGGTGTGTTTGTGTGTGTGTGTGTGTGTTACTGTTTGTGTGCATGTGTGTGTTTATTGTCCATGGTATTCGGCTCATTAACAATATCCAGATAGAGTTCCCAGGTCACCCTCCGAAGCGAAATGGAATTCCCAGAGTGGAACACTGAGTTCAAAGAAATAATTGAGATCCATTGATTCCAGAGTTCAGAGTTCACTTCACAACATTGTCGTGTGACATTTTCAAAATGTCACATACATTGTGTGGGATATGTAAGCCTTAGACTTAAACCATTGCAAACTTTTGTAGCAATCGAGTTTATTTTGCATTGTCATCTATTTGTTTTGATTCCATTAGCCTTTAATGACAATTTGTGGAGAAATCACAAATGGAAGTGAACAAATCATATTTATATTTTCAAAACTTCATACCTTTGTGGAAAACCCCCTATCTGGCGGTAATTAATATCTAATGTATTGATAACAACAATGGCAGTCACATAGTCTATCAGGTCGAAACAACTTGCCAACTCAACTCCAAAGATAACATGGATGTTTGCCAGCAACGTAAGATAACTCTTAAAAACCTTACTAAACCATACTAAACCTTACAGAACACCTCTTTCTTTTCTACCACAACGGTGCCTGCATTTTTCAAACCAATGGATTTCTTAGTCACGCCAAGGCGCTGGTGAAATCCCAGTGTCCCAGTGAAATCCCAGTGTAGCTGATTGACTGCCTGGCTAGCTGATGTGTAAATCCTGTTAGGTGTTTTAATCACAGATACTTTCTAAAACTCAGTTTGGCTGAGAGAAGCAGAGCTAGTCGAACCTTCATCAAGTCCTATGGTTACACACACACACACTATTTCCCTGTGATTTCCTGCCAGGGCTGATCATCTTAGTCATTTAGCCGGTAAACAGAGACGCTGTGCAACAGAGAACTGAAGCTGTGTGTCTGTGCATGTGTGTGGGTTTGTGTGTCTGTGTGGGTTTGCGTGTGTTTGTTCGTATGAGAGAAGGAACACAACAGATGGCTAAGTGCCGGATGAAAGTGGAGGGTGTGTGTGTTGGATTGAAGCGTGGTGGTTTCCTGTGCCCATTAGTCATCCAATGGCCAGTGCAGTCGCGGGGTTAAAAGGTTACCAACTTTGTTAAACAAGCTCTGAACTTCACCACTCCACCGCCAGAAATTGGCCCAACGCCTGCTGACTGGAGGCTGCGTCCCTCTGTCGTCCCTCTCTATGCAGCTGTTAGTGTGTCAACAGCCCTTAGAAAACCTAGTAATGTTGGCATGGTAAGTAGTTGTGGCAGGTGACCTCCAGAGTCCATCTCCACAGAGGCTCTCATCGCTAATGTCCTCCCAAGGAAAGCATCCTCTCTGTGGGCAGAGGAGCAGGCTTCACTGGACTTGGTCCATGGATCAAATCAAATCAAATCAAATGTATTTATAAAGCCCCCCTTACATCAGCTGATGTCACAGAGTGCTGTACAGAAACCCAGCCTAAAACCCCAAACAGCAAGCAATGCAGGTGTAAAAGCACGGTGGCTAGGAAAAACTCCCTAGAAAGGCCAAAACCTAGGAAGAAACCTAGAGAGAAACCAGGCTGTGAGGGGTGGCCAGTCCTCTTCTGGCTGTGCCGGGTGCAGATTATAACAGAACATGGACAAGATTTTAAAATGTTCATAAAACAGGCAGAACAGTTGAAACTGGAGAAGCAGCACGGCCAGGTGGACTCGGGACATCAAGGAGTCATCAGGCCAGGTAGGCCTTGAGGAATGGTCCTAATGCTCAGGTCCTCCGAGAGAGAGAGAGAGAGAGAGAGAGAGAGAGAGAGAGAGAGAGAGAGAGAGAGAGAGAGAGAGAGAGAGAGAGAGAGAGAGAGAGAGAGAGAAGAAGAAAAAAAGAAAGAAAGAGAGAGATAATTAGAGAGAGCAAACTTAAATTCGCACAGCACACCAGATAAGAGAAGAAATACTCCAGATATAACAGACGGACCCTAGCCCCCCGACACATAAACTACTGCAGCATAAATAATGGGGGCTGAGACAGGAGGGGTCGGGAGACACTGTGGCCCCGTCCGACGATACCCCCGGACAGGGCCAACAGGCAGGATATAACCCCACCCACTCTGCCAAGCACAGCCCCCACACCACTAGAGGGATATCTTCAACCACCAATTTACCATCCTGAGACAAGGCCGAGTATAGCCCACAAGATCTCCGCCACGGCACCAGTAAGCCAGTGACTCAGCCCCTGTAATAGGGTTAGAGGCAGAGAATCCCAGTGGAGGGGAACCGGCCAGGCAAAGACAGCAAGGATGGTTCATTGCTCCAGTGCCTTTCCGTTCACCTTCACACTCCTGGGCCAGACTACACTCAGTCATAGGACCTACTGAAGAGATGAGTCTTCAATAAAGACTTAAAGGTTGAGACCGAGTCTGCGTCTCTTACATGGATAGGCAGACTATTCCATAAAAATGGAGCTCTATAGGAAAAAGCCCTGCCTCCAGCTGTTTGCTTAGAAATTCTAGGGACAGTAAGGAGGCCTGCGTCTTGTGACCGTAGCGTACGTGTAGGTATGTACGGCAGGACCAAATCCTGAGATAGGTAGGAGCAAGCCCATGTAATGCTTTGTAGGTTAGCAGTAAAACCTTGAAATCAGCCCTTGCCTTAACAGGAAGCCAGTGTAGAGAGGCTAGTACTGGAGTAATATGATCAAATTTTGGGGTTCTAGTCAAGATTCTAGCAGCCGTGTTTAGCACTAACTGAAGTTTATTCATCGAAATGTACAGCTGTGTGTCATCCGCATAGCAGTGAAAGTTAACATTATGTTTCCGAATGACATCACCAAGTGGTAAAATATATAGTGAAAACAATAGTGGTCCCAAAACAGAGCCTTGAGGAACACCGAAATTTACAGTTGATTTGTCAGAGGACAAACCATCCACAGAGACAAACTGATATCTTTCTGACAGATAAGATCTTAACCAGGCCAGAACTTGTCCATGTAGACCAATTTGGGTTTCCAATCTCTCCAAAAGAATGTGGTGATCGATGGTATCAAAAGCAGCACTAAGGTCTAGGAGCACGAGTACAGTTGCAGAGCCTCGGTCTGACGCCATTAAAAGGTAATTTACCACCTTCACAAGTGCAGTCTCAGTGCTATGATGGGGTCTAAAACCAGACTGAAGCGTTTTGTATACATTGTTTGTCTTCAGGAAGGCAGTGAGTTGCTGCGCAACAGCTTTTTCTAAAACTTTTGAGAGGAATGGAAGATTCGATATAGGCCGATAGTTTTTTATATTTTCTGGGTCAAGGTTTGGCTTTTTTAAGAGAGGCTTTATTACTGCCACTTTTAGTGAGTTTGGTACACTTTCGGTAGATAGAGAGCTGTTTATTATGTTCAACATAGGAGGGCCAAGCACAGGAAGCAGCTCTTTCAGTAGTTTAGTTGGAATAGGGTCCAGTATGCAGCTTGAAGGTTTAGAGGCCATGATTATTTTCATCAATGTGTCAAGAGATATGGTACTAAAAAACTTGAGTGTCTCTCTTGATTGTATGTCCTGGCAAAGTTGTGTGGACTCAGGACAACTGAGCTTTGGAGGAATACGCAGATTTAAAGAGGAGTCCGTAATTTGCTTTCTAATGATCATGATCGTTTCCTCAAAGAAGTTCATGAATGAATCACTGCTAAAGTGAAAGCCATCCTCTCTTGGGGAATGCTGCTTTTTAGTAAGTTTGCGACAGTATCAAAAATAAATTTTGGATTATTCTTATTTTCCTCAATTAACTTGGAAAAATAGGATGATTGAGCAGCAGTGAGGGCTCTTCGATACTGCACGGCACTGTCTTTCCAAGCTAGTCGGAAGACTTCCAGTTTGGTGTGGCACCATTTCCGTTCCAATTTTCTGGAAGCTTGCTTCAGAGCTCGGGTATTTTCTGTATACCAGGGAGCTAGTTTCTTATGGCAAATGTTTTTTGTTTTTAGGGGTGCAACTGCATCTAGGGTATTGCGCAAGGTTACATTGAGTTCCTCAGTTAGGTGGTTAACTGATTTTTGTACTCTGACGTCCTTGGGTTGGTGGAAGGATTCTGGAAGGGCATCTAGGAATCTTTGGGTTGTCTGAGAATTTATAGCACGACTTTTGATGATCCTTGGTTGGGGTCTGAGCAGATTATCTGTTGCGATTTCAAAGGTAATAAAATGGTGGTCCGATAGTCCAGGATTATGAGGAAAAACATTAAGATCCACAACATTTATTCCATGGGACAAAACTAGGTCCAGAGTATGACTGTGGCAGTGAGTAGGTCCAGAGACATGTTGGACAAAACCGACAGAGTCGATGATGGCTCCAAAAGCCTTTTGGAGTGGGTCTGTGGACTTTTCCATGTGAATATTAAAGTCACAAAAAATTAGAATATTGTCTGCCATGACTACAAGGTCCGATAGGAATTCAGGGAACTCAGTGAGGAACGTTGTATATGGCCCAGGAGGCCTGTAAACAGTAGCTATAAAAAGTGACTGAGTAGGCTGCATAGAATTCATTATGAGTTATGAGACTCTGCTGGAGAGCTCATCACTCCCCCTAACTGGGAGGGGGCCAGAGACAATTACTCGATGCCGACACATCTCTCTAGCTGATTTACACACTGAAGCTATGTTGCGCTTGGTGACCTCTGACTTTTTCATCCTAACATCGTTGGTGCCGACGTGGATAACAATATCTCTAGACTCTCTACACTCGCCAGATTTAGCCTTAGCCAGCACCATCTTCAGATTAGCCTTAACGTCGGTAGCCCTGCCCCCTGGTAAACAGTGTATGATCGCTGGATGATTCGTTTCAAGTCTAATACTGCGAGTAATGGAGTCGCCAATGACTAGAGTTTTCAATTTGTCAGAGCTAATGGTGGGAGGCCTCGGCATCTCAGACCCTGTAACGGGAGGAGTAGAGACCAGAGAAGGCTCGTCCTCTGACTCCGACCCGCTGCTTAAAACTACTCAGGGGAGTGCCGGGGCGCTAGCTTCAGACGCAATCGTTAGGCAAGGGAAATGTAAGTGTAGGAAAGGATGAAACAGCGTCTGTGCCACTAGTAAGTACAGATAGTCGTAGAAATCCCCGCGCACAGTTCCCGCAGCCAGACAATTTTCTCACGGCTTCTGGAGGGAAATGCTGTAGCAATGCTCAACCGGTGTCGCTCATTCAGCCGACAGAAACTTTCAACAGGTTTTCCCCATTAAAACTTGTTAGGGAGTGGAAGCTGAGGGGTCGGTTTTGGAGAGTCTGGCGTGCCCAAAGTAAAATGCCTCCCATTCAGGCCCAGAAAATAGGATATGCACATATTTAGTACCATTGGATAGGGAACACACTGTTCAGATTTTTTTTTAGATGCTATTAGAGCAGAGAAGAAGAGGAATCAGGAAGTGTCCCCAGAGATGTCAATAGAAGAGGACGCGCCCTCTTGCCAAGCGCGCTCTGTGTTTTTTTCCTTTCTTATAGCCCAGTTTATATTCCGGTTGAATTATTATTGTAAATATACATAAAAGTGTTCCTAAGGATACATTAAAAAGGTTGTTTGATTGTTCTTGGACAAGTTTATAGGTATAAGTTGAACAAGTTCTCTTCACGTTTCAATGGACGCTGTAGTTTCTGATTATAACGCGCAAACCAAACTGAGATTTATGGATATAATACATGACTTTTTCTAACAAAAGAACCATGGATTGTATTCGTTGGACACTTGGGAAGCCATCAGCAGAAGTTCTTCAACAGGTAATTGATTTGTTTTCGCTGTGAAATGTGTTTTCTGTGAGCCGTGGAGGCTTATGAATTCATGGTAATGGTAAAAATATGTTAGGTGCTACCCTCAAACAATCAAATGTGCTGCTTTCGCCGTAAAGCCTTTTTGAACTCTGACAACGCTGTGATATTGCCAAGAAGCAGAGCTTTTGATGACTATGAAACACTTGTATATTGATGCATGTTTAATAATTCAACTTTGGGATTTGAATTTGGCGCCTTGCATTTCACCTGGTATTGTCGGGAGTGGGCCGCTAGCGCCCCAGTGCACCTTACTGGTCCTGAAGAAGTGAAAGGACAAGAAAACACAAAATGACCAAGAGTCCAGCAATACAGACAACTCTTCGTGTTTATCCTGTATTGCCGTTCCGCTGGCGATAGCCCAGGGCTACCTAGTTGCATAAGCTTGGGAAGCAGTAACTCAGCCAATCAGGGACGGGGATGAATCTGAGGCAAGGTGGAATCCCTGGACTTGTGAGCGAAGTAAAATTTCCTCTCCCTCCGTCGTTCCCGTGGTCACCCATCGATACAGATGGCCAACGCAATGAGGGAATCGAGATCCGTAGGTAACTCCCGAGCAGCAAGCTTGTCCTTGACCTCCTCCGAGACGCTGTGCAGGAACATATCAAACAGTGCTTCCTGGTTCCAAGCACTCTCCGTTGCCAACGTGCGGAAATCAACCGCGTAGTCAGCCACACTGCAGGAGTCTTTCCCGGAGAATGGGGTGGAAAAAAAACGTTTTAATCTCTTCCACGAACCCCTCCAGACTAACGCATATGGCCGGCTGCTGTTCCCATACAGCAGTAGCCAAAGTGAGAGCCCTCCTGGACATCAGCATGATGAGATAAGCTATCTTGAACCAATCCGAGGGGAAGGAGGAGGGCTGAAGCTCAAAAATGAGGGCATGCTGAGCTAGAAACGCCCGACAGGTGCTCGACTCTCCATTAAAGGGTAAACGGGTCTCCCGAGAAGGTGTAGTGGCTGATGAGACAGCGCTACTAGCAGCTGAGTCTGTTCAATGCCCGGTCATGGCATTCAGCCAACGTTTGCACCCCCTCCATAAAGCACCCCCTCCATTCGTGATCAGGCGGGTGGGTACAGGGTCAGGACAAGCAAGGGTCAATAACCAGGAGGATGAGAAAAAGAGAGGCTGGGAAAAGACAGGAGCTGTGAGGATGAACGCTGGTCAGCTTGACAAACAGGATGAACTGGCAACAGACAAACAGAAAACACAGGTATAAGTACACAGGGGATAATGTGGAAGATGGGCGACACCTGAAGGGGGGTGGAGACAAGCACAAAGACAGGTGAAACAGATCAGGGCGTGACACCTAGAGTGAAGCATGGTGATGGCAACATCATGCTGTGGGGATGTTTTTCCGCGGCAGGGACTGGAAGGCTAGTCAGGATCGAGGGAAAGATGAACGGAGCAATGTACAGTGAGATCCTTGATGAAAACCTGCTTCAGAGTGCTCAGGACCTCAGACTGGGGAAAAGGTTCACCTTCCAACAGGACAGCAAACCGAAGCACACAGCCAAGACAATGCAGGAGTGGCTTCGGGACAAGTCTCTGAATGTCCTTGAGTGGCCCAGACAGAGCCCCGGATTTGAACCCTATCGAACATCTCTGGAGAGACCTGAAAATAGCTTTGCATCAACACTCCCCATCTAACCTGACAGAGCTTGAGAGGATCTGCAGAGAAAAATGGAAGAAACTCCCCAAATACAGGTGTGCCAAGCTTGTAGCGTCAGACCCAAGAAGACTTAGGGCTATAATCGCTGCCAAAGGTGCTTCAACAAAATACTGAGTAAAGGGTCTGAATACATACGTAAATGTTATATTTCCGTTTTTTATTTGTTATAAATTTGCAAAAATGCCTAAAAACCTGTTTTTGGTTTGTCATTGTGGGGTATTGTGTGTAGATTGATGAGGAAAATGAACAATTATAAGAATAAGAATGTAAGATAACAATGTGGAAAACATCAAGGGGTATGAATGTTTTCCGAATGCACTGTATTTACGGTATCATATACTGTTTACAACTGTTTAAACCCAAAGTCCATTGAAATTTAAGACAATTTACTGTAAATAATTAATACGGTACTTTACTTATAGTTCTATTGTATAATACTGTCAAAACAACAAGAACGTTTTTACATTGTAGCGAGAAGGAAAAATAATACTTTCGCTTTCTTGCTCTCCAACCAAGGTTTGTGACCAGAAGAGCAAACTGAATGTTTCATTGTCCTTCAGGAGATTCTGGATACTTTCTTCAGTAGTCTCAAGTGAGATTTAGGAAGGTTCTGCCAACTTCGGATGGGAGATATAACAGCATAAAGTGGGATTTCTGTTGAATACAATCATGGAAAAGCAATACGTTTTGGAACTCATTCCAGCACCTTGAAAAACTCAAAAGAACACTTGAATTCGCAACTCAAGTCCACGCACGCACAAGCTCTAACGATTGGTCCATGTGTTGTGTTGGTAATGTTGACGCTTCTCAGTTGTTATTTCTTCTTGTCGAGATTTCTATGATCTAAAATTGATGCCAGGGCTCCAGTGGGCTGTATCGTGGATGCAGAGCGACTTTGAAGTTTTTATTTTTTTGTCAAGATACCCTCAGGCATATGTTTTTATGGGACTATGACATAGCTAACCCTTTTTGGCGATGCCAACAACTCATCTCTGCTATACTAGCAGGAGGTGAAGGTGGGTGCATTTTGTCCTCACTAGAGCAAGTGCATCCCCCCCAAAAGTTTGGAGAACGATATACGATGACGACGACGTGTGTGTGTACGTGTTTAGCCTATCACTTGTTTGTGGTATATCATTCATTTATAAACTCGGTGGTTCGAGCCCTGAATGCTGTTTGGCTGACAGCCGTGGTATATCATTCATTTAAATGCTCCTTTGACAACCCAAAAAGAACAACGCAAATGACAAATATAAGGTATTTCCTTTTTTCATTTGAACTGCAGAACTTACTCATTTAGCTAATTTCATTGTTAGCCCATTTAGCCTGTTTAAATGCACGGCCCCTGTGGACAACAACACTGAGATTGCCGTCTTCTCCAGATTGTATTATTTTCTCTCTCATTTAGGAACTTAAGGACCTTGCAACAAACAACACATTTCTGTACCTTGGGCTACAATTGGGGAAGAACTCTGTTGGAAAAGGAGCAGGGTATTGTTCTACTAATTACGTTTCTCAAGCATTGTGACACAAGTTGATGTTTATTGGGATGAATCTCGTCCCGGAGGCAGAGTTGAGCTACATCCACTAGATGGGCCAGCTGCAAAGTCAAGATTGTCTATAAATCGTAAAGATTCATAACAAAAAAATTGCTGTCGAGTCAAAATTGAAGGTTAGGGTCAGGCATAATCCTAAAATCACATGATGTAAATGTCCAAGAGACAGAGACACTTAAAGGAATCCCCAGATCGCCTAAGTGTTACTCAATATTAAGAATGACTCGTATGCGTCGGGATCTGTAGTGTATAGTCAAAAGGAACTATAAACCAAAGAGCTCCCTCAGGATTGGCCACCACAACAGAAGAGAGCTCCTTCAGGATTAGCCACCACAAACAGAAGGCAATTTTGATAATGAAAGTAAATGATGGCAGCTACTTTTCAAATCTTCAACAGGAATTTCAATGTATCTCCTGAACGGGCTGAATTGAAGTGGAATTAACCCCAACAAACCTGTATGATCTGTGAGTAATGAAAATAGCTGCTCCTAATTTAGCCAGGTATCAGGCAGGTAGTGGTGGTTTGGTGACAGTGCAGGGGAGAATATGTCTGTTCTGCCTGGCTGGCTCCTCTGTCAGCCTTCCTTCCTCTGGGTCCAGATACCTTTCCACCTCCTCATGCCTCGCTCTCTGTCTCTCTTCTCTTTCCCGTCACTCTCTCTACCTCTCTCTTTCTCTCTCTCTCTTCTCATTCCTGTTGCTCTCTCTCAACCTCTCTCTTTCTCTTTCAGTGCTTTCTCTCTCCCTCTCCCAGTACCTTTCTCTCTCCCTCCTTTCCCTATCGCTTTCTCCTCTCCTCAGTGGGAGTCTTGCCACGGTCGGGCCACCTTGACCTCTCTCAGCACGACCGAGCCACAGCAGAGCCACAGCAGAGCCACATTGGACCTGCTGGTTCTGTTACTGTGTTTATACGGAGCAAATAGAGGTCCAGTCTCCTGCTGACTGCTGTTGTGGTTCTACAGCACATCACGGTGTGTGTGTGGGGAGGGAGAAAGAAAATGATGGTAGGAGGCCTAGGGGAGTGTTTGAAACCGTTCTTACGGTTGTTTACTGTTGTCGCTCCAGCAAGGACATGTGATTTCTCTTCTTTTCTCTCTCTTTTTGGCTCGCTGGGTTAGAAGTATGCAAGGTCTCACCGAGCATGAATATATTCTGCTTTAGTCAAGGTACTTTATTGATGTGAAAAACATTCTGGAAATATATATTCTTGGAAATATTATTATTTCTGTCAGAATGTGAGATTTCTCCACCCCACCCCACCCCACCCCACCCCTCTCCCTCTGCCTCTCACCCTCTCTCTCTCTCTCTCTCTCTCTCTCTCCCTTCCTCTCTTTCTTTCTCTCTCTCTCTCTCTCTCTCTCTCCCTCTCTCAATGTATACCTGTCAGGCTTATGTGAATGTGTTTGAAGGAAAAGTTGACTCTATCTCTCTCTCTTCCTCTCTCGCTCTCTCTCTCTCTCTCTCTCTCTCTCTCTCTCTCTCTCTCTCTCTCTCTCTCTCTCTCTCTCTCTCTCTCTCTCTCTCTCTCTCTCTCTCTCTCTCTCTCTCTCTCTCTCTCTCTCTCCCTGCTCTCACTCTGCCTCTCTCTCTCTGTCTCTCTCTCTCTCTCTCCCTTCCTCTCTTTCTTTCTCTCTCTCTCTCCCTCTCTCAATTCTTGTGTATACCTGTCAGGCTTATATGAATGTGTTTGAAAGAAAAGTTGGCAAATCTACTTTCTCTAAAACCCTGCTTGCTCTGTGGGTTTATTTTTTGAAGTATATTTTCACAGCTCCACTTCTTGTCTTGAGGCTGTCAGTAGTGTTGAAAGGAAGCGGTCTCAAAGTAACTGATTAGATGTTCCAGACTTTCTCCCTTGAAATATTTTCATTTTTGTGTAATGCTCTGCCTTGTCCAATTTTATTGTACAGTAGCCTATTTCATCTCCATGATTGTTGTTTGAACAGGCTTGGATTCAAGCTACAGTACTGACGTCAAAGGAGACAACGGAAGACTGTTTCTCAGAAATCCATGTACTTTCACCAATATGGCTCCGGGGCTCTTTCATTCACACTGTAAACACACAATATCACCCTCACCTCCCCTTGCTGAGTTTCTTATATATATATATATATATATATATATACATATATACACACACAACTGTACTGTAACAGTACAGTTGTATAGATGAGGTGCACTGGAGGTCAGTAAACGATGTGCTCTCTCTCATTTTACTTTCTGTTCTACTATCAGCCAAGTAATTTCATTCTGTCTGTCCCGCAGGACTCCTACTCTTCAGTCTCTCTCTCTCTCTCTCTCTCTCTCTCTCTCTCTCTCTCTCTCTCTGCATGCTGGGAGTGTTGGTGCATGCTGGGAATTGTGTGAGTGAGTGCGTGGCAGTGTTGTGAAGAGTTAGATATCCTGGGTTTTCTTTCGATTTTCCTTTTCTTCTGTGCATGATTAAGGTTATTATTTTTATTTACTTGTTGTGGTAGAATTAATTATATTGTTTTTTTCGTGTCGAAACTACTCCTGACATTGGCGGGATGGCTACCCGAATGGGGACGCCGTCCCTGTCACTTCGCACGGCTTTAGGTGTGTTACTGAAGCTACTGTCACGGTGGAGGAGTTTCTGGTCGCCGTAGGAGAGAAGGTAGGATATGAGAATATTGCTTATGCGTCACGGATGAATAAAGCGGTGGTGGTTTTCCTTAAAGAAGAGCGTCTTGTTGATCGTATGGTTGAGCATGGCGTACTTCTTAAAGGAATGTTTATTCAAATCACGCCGCTTTTTCTCCGTCAACAAGGGTAACGATTTCAAATGTACCGCCGTTTATTCCCAATGAGCTATTGGAGCGCGAGTTATTGCGGTTTGGGAAGTTTGCAAGCTCAATTAAGATTGTCCCGTTGGGTTGCAAACACCCGGCGTTGAAACAGGTTATGTCGTTTGGCGACAGGTGTTTATGTTTTTGGATTCTCCGAGCAGACTTTGGAGTTATCGTTTAAAGTTAAGTATGACAACAGACTGTATATGGTTTATGCTAGTACGGGTAGTCAACGGTGTTTTGAGTGTGGGGATGTTGGCCATAAGCGACATGCTTGCCCGAAAAGGAGAAGGCGGAGGGAGGCGCAGGTGGTCCTCTTAACGCCTGAGCCCACTGATGTAGGGAGAGGTGGGCCGACAGCGGTAGAGCAGCCACAAGCACCTGTTGCTGAGGAACAAGTTGTCCGTGTTGAGGGAACTGTTTTCCAGCGTGTACCAGAGGGAAATGTTATGCATCAGGAAAATATAGCTATAGAAACTACGGATGGATCTGAAGAGACTTTTCCTCAAACCGGTGAGGAGTTGGCCAGTATGAGTGCTGGGGTACAGGAGGGGGTTCATGTGGAGCTAGGCTCCCAGGTAGTGGAGGAGATGCCCACTATGAGTAATGGTGTACAGGAGGGGGTTCATGTGGAGCTAGGCTCCCAGGTAGTGGAGGAGATGCCCACTATGAGTAATGGTGTACAGGAGGGGGTTCATGTGGAGCTAGGCTCCCAGGTAGTGGAGGAGATGCCCACTACGAGCAATGGGGTACAGGAGGGGCTCATGTGGAGCCAGGCTCCCAGGTAGTGGAGGAGATGCCTGGTACGAGTGATGGGGTGCAAGTAGGGAGTGTTGAGGGGGATGTGGTAGAGGGGACTCAGGGGTCTGTGGCCTCAGCTGAGGAGGATCAGGAGAAGGATATGGATATCTCTGTTGATACGAAAGCAGCTGGTGAGGACTCAATTTATAATCTAGAGGAGATAAATGGGTTCCTGGATCAGACTTTTGGGAAATCTGTCAAATTGGCAGATTTTTTGACGTTGATAAGTTTGTGAGGTCAGCTGTGATGTTACAGAAGACGGTGGGGTTAGACCAGTTGAGTGAGAAGAAGCGTTTTTCGCTTGAGGAAATTTGTTACTGCTGTCACAGCAGCAAAAGGCACTGGGAAACGTGGATTGGTTAAGAGAAAATTTAAATAATGATGATGATCATGCCTCATAGGGTGTTTTCTTTCTCTTTGGTTTCTCTGTGGTTTCTTCTGCTTTTCCTTTCTCTTTTCTATATGGAGGTACTAAGGGTAGGTTCTCTCAATATTAATGGGGAAGGGACAGGAATAAGAGGGCTTGGGTATTAGAAGTAATAAAACAGAAAAGGCTTCATGTAGTTTTTCTGCAGGAGACACATAGTGATGAGGCTAATGAGGTTGACTGGGGTATGTGGTGGGAGGGGCAGCATATACTCAGTCATGGTACTAATTTCAGTGCTGGGGTGGCAATCTTGTTTTCCTCAGGCTTAGGGGTGACTGTGGTATCTACAACAGAGATTGTCAAGGGCCGGGTTTTATTGGTCAAGGTGGATATAATGGGTTTCTTGTTTGTTTTTTTGAATGTATATGCTCCTAATGAGGGCACAGAGCGTATTGCTATATTTAATCAAATAAAGGAAACCTTAAGACAGTGTGACCAAGAGGGTGTCTGGTTTTAGGGGGACTGGAACTGTACAGTGGATTTTACTGTTGATCGCACTGCTGAAGAACCTCACCTGCGGTCAGCAACTTGTCTGTCTGGTCTATTAACTGAGTTTGAGCTTTCGGATGTGTGGAGAGTAAGGAATGCTAAAGTTAGGCAGTACACCTGGCTCAAAGTTAATGAAGGTCATGTCAGTGCAGCAAGGCTAGACAGGTTATATGTATCTGAGCAATATTGTAGTAGGGTTGGAAGGTGTGACATTACTCCTGTGGGGTTCTCTGATCACCATATTGCTACTGTTGATATTCACTTGTCCTGTCCACGAAGGTCATCACCTTACTGGTATTTTAATGTTAAATTGCTACATGATGTCATGTTTTGTGAAAGGTTTTTGTTGTTTTGGGAAAAATGGAGGGTTACAAAAGGAAATTTTGATTCCTTGAGACAATGGTGGGAGGTTGGGAAGGCCCAAATACGAGTCTTTTGTCAACAGTATACTGCTCTGTCACGTATTGACAGTTCAAGAGACCATCAGGGCCCTTGAACAGGACATCAAGTCTATTGAATTGAAGTTGCTCACTCAGAATGACCCTGGACTAGCTATGAACTTACAGGACAGGAGACATGAACTGAAGTCGTTTCTACGAAAGAGTGAAGGGTGCCTTGATTAGGTCTCGTTTTGCTACCCTCAAGGATATGGATGCCCCTAGCACTTTTTCTTTAACCTAGGACAGTCAACATTGCAACGTAAACAGATGGTCTGCCTTCGTCTCCTGATGGGAAGGTGACCACGGATGACAGCGAAATGCGCCAACATGCTGTGGATTTCTACTCTGCCCTCTATAAGGCGGAGGATTGTGATTCTCTGTGTACTGAACAGTTGCTACACGGTCTTCCTCAGCTGGGCCCTGAGCAGAGAGTTGCTTTAGACTCTGACATTACTTTGCAGGAGCTGTCCACAGCAGTTAAGCAGCTCTCAACAGGCCGAGCCCCTGGCATCGATGGTTTACCATCTGAGTTCTACAAGCACTTTTGGCGGTCTATTGGGGAGGATTTTTATGAAGTGGTGTGTGAATCCTTTCATGAGGGTTCTCTTCCTGTATCCTGTCAACGTGCGGTGCTTTCATTGTTGCCAAAAAAGGGGGATTTGGCTCTCATAAAAAATTGGAGACCTGTTGCTTTGCTGTGCGCAGAATATAAAATTGTATCTAAATGTCTCTCAAACAGGTTGAAAGAGTATCTGGGATTGTTGGTCCACAAGGACCAGTCTTACTGTGTACCTGATCGCTCTATTGTTGACAATTTGTTTCTAATAAGAGATGTTTTAGATATTTGTAAACTGTCTGATGTAAATGTGTGTTTACTTTCTTTGGATCAGGAGAAGGCTTTTGATCGTGTGGACCACCAGTACTTGTTCACAACAATGAAAGCCTTTGGGTTTGGGGATGTTTTTTTGTCTTGGATGAGTTTACTGTATGCTGGGGCCTCATGTATGGTGAAGGTGGGGGGGGGGTTGAGTTGCCCCATCCCTGTCCAAAGGGGCATCAGGCAGGGATGCCCAATTTCAGGGCAGCTATATAGCCTGGCAATTGAGCCAATGCTTTGTTTTTTAAGAGCGAGGCTTACTGGTTTCTCTGTGCCAGGTGTAATGAAGGGTCCCACAATAGCACCTGTCTCATGCGTATGCAGATGACGTGACAGTTTTATTACAGGGGATGAGGATGTTAAGGTTCTCTCAAACGCTTTAAAGGTGTATGAGGGGGCCTCCTCAGCTAGAGTCAATTGGGAAAAGAGTGAAGCGCTGTGGGCAGGTCAGCTTCAGACGGGGTCCGTTCCACAGTTACCTGGGGGGCTTCAGTGGGGCAGAGAAGGGATGAAGACTTTGGGGGTTTTTCTAGGCTCTGATGTCTTTCAGAAAAAGAACTGGGAGGGTGTAGTGGAGAAAGTGTGTGCCAGACTGTCAAGGTGGAAATGGGTGCTACCTCAGCTGTCTTATAGGGGAAGGGTGCTGGTAGCTAACAATCTTGCTGCCTCTACCCTGTGGCACAGACTAATAATACTGCAGCCACCGGGGGGTCTGATACAAGAGCTTCAGAGGACCCTTGTCAATTTCTTCTGGTCTGGACAACATTGGATCAAAGCTGCAGCCCTGTACCTGCCACTGCATGAGGGTGGGCAAGGCCTGGTGGACATTTCTTCCAGGATCATGGCTTTCCGGCTTCAAGCAGCCCAGAGACTGTTGTACTGTGACGGTTCTAGCTGGGTGGATACAGCCTACACATTGATGAGGAGAGCGGGCTGTTTGGACTTAGACAAGCACCTTTTCCTCTTAAAGCTAGAGGGGGGTGAGTTGTCTGGCCTGACTCCATTCTATGAGTCTGTTATGCAGGCTTGGAGAGTTCTTGTAAAGTCCCGTAAGGTCGGACACGCCACCAGGGATGTGGCTTTTTGAAGAGCCTCTGTTTTACAACACTGCCATCCAGTCCCGTGTTCTGGGTTCAGCCAGCCTACGTTCATGCCTGTTAGGTGTGGGGTGTACCAAGCTGGGTCATCTGATGCGGAGTAGGAGTAGATCGTTGGAGGAGCTGGGAGAAAGAGCGGGATCCGATCATCTCGCCTACTGAGGAAGGTCGTCGCTGAGGTCTGTGATTCCCTGCCAGTACTTCATCTGCAGTATGTGACTGACACTTCCAATTCTGATCGGTGGAAGGAGGGTCTGGACTATGTGTTCCCTGCACTGATTGTTAGAGCTGCGGCGGGGCATTCGAGGAAGACGTGGGGATGCTGCTTTCCTTCCATACCCCGGAGCTGGGGAGTTCAAGGAGGTGGGAAAGAAGGCCTTGTACAGAATATGTGTGAAAGTGTCCCATGCCTCTTCCCTGGAAGGGGTAAAATCGACGAGGTGGGCGGGTGTGTTTGGTCCAGGTGCATCCCCAAAAGGCTGTTGGAGGACTTTATACAAACTGCCTATTGAAAAGAGGACAGCTGACCTCCAATGGAGGATAATACATGGAGCCATAGCCACTAATATGCATCTGGTACACCTGGACCCGACAGTTGGGGAAGGGTGTCCATTCTGTGCTGAGTCGGAGTCGCTGACACATCTGTTTTTACAGTGTCCCAGGTTGGTCGGGATGATTGACCTGATCAATAGCTGGTTCTCAGCTCTGGGAGAGGTTTCTCTTCTCAAGTGTTTATATTTGGGCTAAAGTACAGGTTTAGTCGAAGGTGTGTGTATGTTGCTTAATTTTGTGTTGGGGGCAGCTAAATTAGCGATATGGAAGACCCGAAAGAACAGTATTCGGGGACAGGGTCTGTGGATGTGGTGGGAATGCTGGAGGGAATGTTGGCAGCGAGACTGAGGGTTGAGTTTGCCTATTATAAACTTGTTAACAACATTGATCTGTTTATGAGTATATGGGGTATTCAGAGGCTGTTTTGTTTAGTTACATTGGAGGAGGATCTGGAGTTGTGTTTTTAAAGTGATGTGCAAATATGGTTTTGTATGAGTGTTTACTGTGTTGTGGGTTCCCAGACCCAATAAAGATTATTTAAAACTCAAACTCTCTCTCTCTCTCTCTCTCTCTCTCTCTCTCTCTCTCTCTCTCTCTCTCTCTCTCTCTCTCTCTCTCTCTGTCTGTGTGAGAGAGAGAGAGAGAATGTGTCATGTGTGTCTGTTTGTGTGGGTCTTGGCTTTCTTCTCCAGCCTGAAACCATAACCATGACCCAGTGGCTAATACTGGAGTTAATCTCTGTCTGACCCCTAAAAGCTCCGACGTACAGCTGACAGCCTACTGGCCCCTCCACACTATGGGAAATTACATTTACCGAACCTTTGACTTACAGAAGCACAGAACAGAGTACATAATGTCTCATATTAGCACAGAGAGGCACAGCCCACAGCCCACAGACACAGCCCACAGAGACAGGCACAAACCACAGCCCACAGACACGCAGAGACACGCACAAACCCCAGCCCACAGACATGCAAAGACACGCACCACCCACAGCCTCACAGAGACCGTCATGGACCACAGACACAGCCCACAGACACACAGAGACAGGCACAAACCACAGCCCACAGACACACAGAGACAGGCACAAACCACAACCTACAGACACACAGAGACACGCACAAACCACAGCCCACAGACACACAGAGACAGGCACAAACCACAACCCACAGACACACAGAGACACGCACAAACCACAGCCCACAGACACACAGAGACATGCACAAACCACAGCCCACAGACACACAGAGACAGGCACAATCCCCACAGCCCACAGACACAGCCCACAAACACACAGAGACAGGCACAAACCACAGCCAAAGGACACACAAAGACAGGCACAGACATGCATACTGGCAGGCATGTATGTCGCATGGACACATGCAGGCACCCACACGTGAAACTCAATCCATGTACTGATAATATACAATATTTATATTTTCTTAGCATCCAGGCAACTCCACCACGAGCAACGATTTACACCAATTTAATAGGTTCTGCCTTATCAACTACAGAGACTGCTGAGGAAGGACAAATTGCCAGGAAATGAAGTGTGTCTCATTTCAAATATAAATGTGGGAGGGCTACAAGTGGGCTGATAATAGAAGACATAAGTCTATTTATTCATTGCATAATGGAGAGAGAGAGAGAGAGAGAGAGAGAGAGAGAGAGAGAGAGAGAGAGAGAGAGAGAGAGAGAGAGAGAGAGAGAGACAGGAACCTGGACTTCATCAAAGAAATCGGAAACACAGACATTGTCATCCTACAAGAAACATGGTATAGAGGAGACAAACCCAGTCTAGGTTACAGAGAGCTGGTAGTCCCATCCACCAAACTACCAGGTGTGAAACAGGGAAGGGACTCAGGGGTATGCTAATTTGGTATAGAGCAGACCTAACTCACTCTATTAAATTAATCAAAATAGGAAAATTTTACATTTGGCTAGAAACTCAAAAGGAAATAATCTTAACAGAGAAAAATGTCCTCCTGTGCTACCTATATTCCCCCACTAGAATCTCCATACTTTAACCCTCCTGTTGTGTTCCGGTCGAATTGGAAGTTTTCTCTCTGAAAAATGTAGTTGATTTAATCTGATTGTCATAAGGTTCCATTACTTTGTCCACACAGGGCATCTGAACACACAAAATACATTTTGATAATTTTCATAACATTTTGGGTGTTTTATTTAACTTTTGTACACCTATGGTGTTCCCGGTCAAAAATGACAAGTCATTAGAAATTAATGGGTGAGACTACAATTAGTGTATAAATTTGAGTTCAGGCACATGCCAATTCATCAGATGGACACACTTCCTCTCCCAGACCCCCACATGTTTGTTTGAGCACACAAACACACACACACACCTCATGCCCCTTCTTGGCTTCCATGGCAACCCCCACGGGAACCTTTCCCCAATAGAATCTTTCCCCCACGGGAACCACACCTGTTGGCATTCTCACAAACAATCGCAACATTGTTTCAATAATGCATAGAACTTTTCTCGCAGCTCTGGTATATAAAGCTTTTTTGAGGCATTGCTCACAATTCATTCTGTGGCAGCACAATGACCAAACGATATACTGTATGTGAAACTCTTGATCATATGTTTGATCATGACACTGTTGACACAAAGTAGTCTGTGATAAATAGCACAATATGTTTCATCTGAGTATTTGTTATAGTCAAAATAATCCATACAATATGCTTTTTTAAAAAAAAGAACGAGTTGTATGTGTAATGTCAGTGGTTCAGTTGTGGAAAAGAGTCAGGCGCAGGAGGTAGTTCACGTTTGAAAATTTTAATTGAGTCACCAGTCCACAAAATACCCACACGAACTTCAAAATAAATGGGCTCAATCCAGCAACCCGGCAATTACGGGAACCACAATACAATAGCACTCAGTACACAGACTGGGAAACATACGAGAACAAACGGTACAACCTAACAATCACGCACAATGGGAAGAGGGGAAGGAAGGAATATGAACAGTTGCGTGATTGGGAGAAATTAACAACAGGTGTGTACAATTAGGCAAAACCAACAGAACACACGTCGACCGCCAAACACCGCCTGAACAAGAAGAGGGACCGACTTCGGCGGAAGTCGTGACAGTATGAGCTCAGGTCAATGAGGCCTACAGGCCATAAATAGCAAATAGAAGTTCAAAACTTGTAATGTTCACAAGAACTTAAGTTGATAAAAAGATCTAACAACATTAGGTGATAATATATGTAATATTATGGATTTATAATCAGCTATAATGGGGCGTTCATTTTGGACCGGGAACACAGAATTAATTGTCATGAAACGGACACAACAGGAGGGTTAATGAAGACAGCTTCTCCATCCTAGAGGGGGAAATCAATCATTTCCAGGCCCAGGTACATGTACTAGTCTGATGAAGAATGCAAAAAACCTAAGAAAGAAATGGAGAAACCTGTCCAACCAAATACATAGAGACCCAGAAAACCTGAGTCTCCGCCTTCACTATAGTGAATCACTAAAACAATACAGAAATACAATACGGAAAAAGAAGGAACAGCATGTCAGAAATCAGCTCAACGTAATTTAGAATCCATAGACTCTAACCACTTCTGGAAAAATTTGAAAAAAGTTAACAAACAACAAGAAGAATTATCTATCCAAAATGGAAATGTATGGGTAAACCACTTCTCCAGTCTTTTTGGCTCTTTAACAAAGACCAAACAGCAAAAACATATACATGATCAAATACAAATCTTAGAATAAACTATGAATAACTTCCGGCGCCGACAGAGATGGCAGCCTCGCTTCACGTTCTCAGGAAACCATGCAGTATTTTGTTTTTTTATGTATTACTTCTTACATTGTTACCCCGGGAAATATTAAGTTTTATTACATACAACCGGGAGGAACTATTGGATATAAGAGCAACGTCAACTTACCAACATTACGACCAGGAATACAACTTTCCCAAAGAGGATTCTCGGTTTGTTAACCCAACCAGGACAATAGACTGGATAGCACCCGGCGACTCAAAACAACGGCGGCGCCGGAGAAGAGGGAAACGCGCCGGTCTTTTGGTCAAGCTACGTCGACGGGCGCATCGTGCCCGAGTATTTTAATCGCCAATGTACAATCTCTTGACAACAAAGTAGACGAAATCAGATCAAGGGTTGCCTTTCAGCGAGACATCCGAGACTGCAACGTTCTTTGCTTCACGGAAACATGGCTCACTCAGGACACGTTATCGGAGTCGGTACAGCCACCTGGTTTCTCCACGCATCGCGCCGACAGAAACAAACAACTCTCTGGTAAGAAGAAGGGTGGGGGTGTGTGTCTTATGATTAACGAGACGTGGTGTGATCATAACAACATACAGGAACTCAAGTCCTTTTGTTCACCTGACATAGAATTCCTTACAATCAAATGCAGACCGCATTATCTACCAAGAGAATTCTCCTCGATTATAATCACAGCCATGTACATCCCCCCTCAAGCTGATACAACGACGGCACTGAAAGAAATTCATCGGACTCTATGTAAACTGGAAACCACATATCCTGAGGCTGCATTTATTGTGGCTGGGGATTTTAATAAGGCTAATTTAAGAACAAGGCTCCCGAAATGTTACCAGCATATCGAATGTGCCACCCGGGCTGGTAAAATCCTGGACCACTTTTATTCCAACTTCCATGATGCATACAAGGCTATTCTCCGCCCTCCTTTCGGCAAGTCTGACCATGACTCCATTTTGTTGCTCCCAGCCTACAAACAGAAACTAAAACAGGAAACGCCCGTTCTCAGGTCTGTTCAACGCTGGTCCGACCAATCTGATTCCATGCTGCAAGATTGCTTGAGCATGTGGACTGGGATATGTTCCGGATAGCATCTGACAACAACATTGATGTATACGCTGATTCGGTGAGCGAGTTTATTAGCAAGTGCATTGGTGATGTTGTACCCATAGCAAATATCAAAACCTTCCCCAACCAGAAACCGTGGATTGATGGCAGCATTCACAAAACTGAAAGCGAACCACTGCTTTTAACCAGGGTAAGGCTACCGAAACATGACTGAATAAAAACAGTGTAGCTATTCCCTAGGCAAGGCAATCAAACAAGCTAAGCGTCAATATAGAGACAAAGTAGAGTCACAATTCAACGGCTCAGACACAAGAGGAATGTGGCAGGGTCTACAGTCAATCACGGACTACAAAAAGAAAACCAGCCCGTCGCGGACCATGACGTCCTGCTCCCAGACAAACTAAACAACTTCTTTGCTCGCTTTGAGGACAATACAGTGCCACCGGCACGCCCGCTACCAAACCTGCGGGCTCACCTTCACCGCAGCCAATGTGAGAAAAACATTTAAATGTGTTAACCTCGCAAGGCTGCCGGCCCAGATGGCATCCCTGGACGTGTCCTCAGAGCATGCATGAACCAGCTGGCTGGTGTGTTTACGGACATATTCAATCAGTCCCTATCCCAGTCTGCTGTTCCCACATGCTTCAAGAGGGCCACCATTGTTCCTGTTCCCAAGAAAGCTAAGGTGACTGAGCTAAATGTCTATCGCCCGTAGCACTCACTTCCGTCATCATGAAGTGCTTTGAGAGATTAGTCAAGGATCATATCACCTCCATCCTGCCAGACACCCTGGACCCACTCCAATTTGCTTACCGTCCCAATAGGTCCACAGACGACGCAATCGCAATCACACTGCATACTGCCCTAACCCATCTGGACAAGAGGAATACTTATGTAAGAATGCTGTTCATCGACTACAGCTCAGCATTTAACACCATAGTTCCCTCCAAGCTCGTCATTAAGCTCGAGACCCTGGGTCTCGACCCAGCCCTGTGCAACTGGGTCCTGGACTTCCTGACGGGCCGGTCCCAGGTGGTGAGGGTAGGAAACAACATCTCCACCCCGCTGATCCTCAACACTGGGGCCCCACAAGGGTGCGTTCTCAGCCCTCTCCTGTACTCCCTGTTTACCCATGACTGCGTGGCCAAGCACGCATCCAACTCAATCATCAAGTTTGCTGACGACACTACAGTGGTAGGCTTGATTAACAACAACGACGAGACGGCCTACAGAGAGGAGGTGAGGGCCCTCGGAGTGTGGTGTCAGGAAAATAACCTCTCACTCAATGTCAGCAAAACAAAGGAGATGATTGTGGACTTCAGGAAACAGGAGAGGGAGCACCCCCCTATCCACATCGAGGGGACAGTAGTGGAGAAGGTGGAAAGTTTTAAGTTCCTCGGCGTACACATCACGGACAAACTGAATTGGTCCACCCACACAGACAGCGTGGTGAAGAAGGCGCAACAGCGCCTCTTCAACCTCAGGAGGCTGAAGAAATTCGGCTTGTCACCAAAATCACTCACAAACTTTTACAGATTCACAATTGAGAGCATCCTGTCGGGCTGTATCACCGCCTGGTACGGCAACTGTTCCGCCCACAACCGTAAGGCTCTCCAGAGGGTAGTGAGGACTGCACAGCGCATCACCGGGGGGTAAACTACCTGCTCTTCAGGACACCTACACCACCCGATGTCACAGGAAGGCCAAAAAGATCATCAAGGACAACAACCACCCGAGCCACTGCCTGTTCACCCTGCTGTCATCCAGAAGGCGAGGTCAGTACAGGTGCATCAAAGCTGGGACCGAGAGACTGAAAAAACAGCTTCTACCTCAAGGCCATCAGACTGTTAAACAGCCATCACTAACATTGAGTGGCTGCTGCCAACATACTGAATTAAATCGAAAAGCCACTTTAAACATAGGTATTGGATGTAACAAATGTATCACTAGCCACTTTAAACAATTTTGTATATAATGTTTACGTATCCGACATACTCATATCAAATGTATACACTGTACTCTAAACCATCTACTGTATCTTGCCTATGCCGTTTGGCCATCGACCCAAATCTCTAGCCACTTTAATAATTATAATTGGATGAAATAATGTACCACTAGCCACTTTAAACAATGCCATTTATATAATGTTTACATATCCTACATTACTCATCTCATATATATATATATATGTGTATATACTGTACTCCATACCATCTACTGCATCTTGCCTATGCCGGTCAGCCATCGCTCATCCATATATTTATATGTACATACTCGTATTCATTCCTTTACTCTTGTGTGTATAAGGTAGTTGTTGTGAATTTGTTAGATTACTTGTTAGATACTACTGCATGGTCGGAACTAGAAGCACAAGCATTTCGCTACACTCGCATTAACATCTGCTAACCATGTGTATGTGACAAATAAAATTTGATTTGATTTGATTTAAAGACTACCATAACCCTTTTTTCCCGGTGCCGACAGAGATGGTCGCCTCGCTTCGCGTTCTTAGGAAGCTATGCAGTATTTTGTTTTTTTAATGTATTATTTCTTACGTTGTTACCCCAGGAAATCTTAAGTTTTATTAAATACACCCGGGAGGAACTATTGGATATAAGAGCATCGTCAACTTACCAACATTATGACCAGGAATACGACTTTTCCAAAGAGGATCCTCTGTTTGGTCCACCAACCAGGACAATAGACGGGATCTCAGCGAAACAACGTCGCCGCATGAAAAGGGGCCGACGGGGCGGTGTTCTGGTCAAGCTCTGTAGATGGGCACATCGCGCACCGCTCCCGAGTATACTACTTGCCAATGTCCAGTCTCTTGACAACAAGGTAGACGAAATCCGAGCAAGGTTTGCCTTCCAGAGAGACATCAGAGATTGCGTTCCTTGCCTCACGGAAACATGGCTCACTCAGGATACGTTATCAGAGTCGGTACAGCCACCTGGTTTCTTCACGTATCGCACCGACAGAAACAAACATCTATCTAGTAAGAAGAAGGGCGGGGGTGTATGCCTTATGATTAGCGAGATGTGGTGGGATCATAACAACATACAGGAACTCAAGTCCTTTTGTTCACCTGACCTAGAATTCCTTACAATCAAATACCAACCGCATTATCTTCAAACATAATTATCTTCGATTATAATCACAGTCGCGTGTATCCCCCCTCAAGCTGGCACATTGACAGCCCTGAAAGAACTTCATTGGACTCTATGTAAACTGGAAACAACATATCCTGAGGCTGCATTTATTGTAGCTAGGGATTTTAACAAGGCTAATCTGAATATAAGGCTCCCTACATTTTATCAGCATATCGAATGTGCGACCCGGGCCGGGAAAATCCTGGATCATTGTTATTCTAACTTCCGCGATGCATACAAAGCCATTCCCAGCCCCCCTTTTGGCAAATCTGACCACGACTCAATTTTGTTGCTCCCAGCCTATAGACAGAAACTAAAACAGTAAACGCCCGTGCTCAGGTCTGTTCAACGCTAGTTCAAACACATGGACTGGGATATGTTCCGCATTGCGTCGGACATTAACATTGACGAATATGCTAATTCAGTAAGCGAGTTTATTAGCAAGTGTATCGGTGATCTTGTTCCCACAGCAACTATTAAAACCTTCCCCAACCAGAAACCGTGGATTGATGGCAGCATTCGCGCAAAACTGAAAGCGCGAACCACTGCTTTTAATCAGGGTAAGGCGACCGGAAACATGACTGAATACAAACAGTGTAGCAAACAGTGTAGCGTGGTGAAGAAGGCGCAACAAACAAAATCAAAGTCTTCTCATGCTTTGTTGATTTCAAATCCACGTTCACAAACAACAAGTGTGCGGTTAAAATTGGCAAAAAACACACACATTTCTTCCCACAGGGCCATGGGGTGAGACAGGGATGCAACTCAAGCCCCACTCTCATCAACATATATATCAACGAATTGGCGAGGGCACTAGAACAGTCTGCAGCACCCGGCCTCACCCTACTAGAATATGAAGTCAAATGTCTACTGTTTGCTGATTAACTGGTGCTTCTGTCACCAACCAAGGAGGGTCTACAGCAGCACCTAGATCTTCTGCAAAGATTATGCCAGACCTGGGCCCTAACAGTAAATCTCAGTAAGACCAGAATAATGGTGTTCCAAAAAATACAAATTAGACACCGTTGCTCTAGAGCACACAAAAAACTATACATACCTTGGCCTAAACATCAACTTCCACAAAGCTGTGAACGATCTGAGAGACAAGGCAAGAAGGGCCTTCTATACCATCAAAAGGAACATAAAATTCGATATACCAATAAGGATCTGGCTAAAAAAACTTGAATCCGTTTTAGAACTCATTGCCCTTTATGGTTGTGAGGTCAGGGGTCCGCTCACCAAACAAGAATTCAACAAAATTGGACAAAGACCAAATTGGGACTCTGCATGCAGAATTCTGTGATAATATCCTCTGTGTACAACATAAAACATCAAATAATGCATGCAGAGCAGAATTAGGCCGATGTCCGCTAATTATCAAAATCCAGAAAAGAGCCGCTAAATTCTACAACCACCTAAAAGGAAGCGATTCCCAAACCTTCCATAACAAAACCATCACCTACAGAGAGATGAACCCAAGCAAGCTGATCCTGGGGTTCTGTTCAGAAAAACAAACAGACCCCACAGAGCACCAGGACAGCAACACAATTAGACACAAACAAATCATGAGAAAACAAAAAGATAATTACTTGACACATTGGAAAGAATTAATAAAAAAACTGAGCAAACTAGAATGCTATTTGGCCCTAAACAGAGAGTTCTGCCACTGTGACTGACCCAAACTTAAGGAAACCTTTGACTATGTACAGACTCAGTGAGCATAGCCTTGCTATTGAGAAAGGCTGCCGTAGGAAGACCTGGCTGTCAAGAGAAGACAGGCTATGTGCACACTGCCAAATGTATGACCATATTAGAGACTCAGATTACACAGATCCACAAAGAATTCGAAAACAAAACCGATTTTGAAAAACTCCCATATCTACTGGGTGAATATCACAGTGTGCCATCACAGCAGCAAGATGTGTGACCTGTTGCCACAAGAAAAGGGAAACCATTGAAGTAAATACAACCCATATTTATGTTTATTTATTTTCCCTTTTGTACTTTAACCATTTACACATTGTTACAACACTGTATATATACATAATATGACATTTGAAATGTCTTTATTCATTTGTAACTTCTGTGAGTGTAACGTTTAATGTCAATTTTTTATGTTTATTTCACTTTTGTATATTATCTACTTCACTTGCTTTGGCAATGTTAACATGTGTTTCCATGCCAATAAAGTGCCTTGAATTGAATTGAGAGAGAGAGAGAGAGAGAGAGAGAGAGAGAGAGAGAGAGAGAGAGAGAGAGAGAGACTCCTGTCAGAACTGATGTCAGTATATACAGTGAGGGGAAAAAGTATTTGATCCCCTGCTGATTTTGTACGTTTGCCCACTGACAAAGAAATGATCAGTCTATAATTTTAATGGTAGGGTTATTTGAACAGTGAGAGACAGAATAACAACAACAAAAATCCAGAAAAACACGTGAAAAATGTTATAATTGATTTGCATTTTAATGAGGGAAATAAGTATTTGACCCCTCTGCAAAACATGACTTAGTACTTGGTGGCAAAACCCTTGTTGGCAATCACAGAGGTCAGACGTTTCTTGTAGTTGGCCACCAGGTTTGCACACATCTCAGGAGGGATTATGTCCCACTCCTCTTTGCAGATCTTCTCCAAGTAATTAAGGTTTCGAGGCTGACGTTTGGCGACTCGAACCTTCAGCTCCCTCCACAGATTTTCTATGGGATTAAGGTCTGGAGACTGGCTAGGCCACTCCAGGACCTTAATGTGCTTCTTCTTGAGCCACTCCTTTGTTGCCTTGGCCGTGTGTTTTGGGTCATTGTCATGCTGGAATACCCATCCACGACCCATTTTCAATGCCCTGGCTGAGGTTCTCACCCACGATTTGACGTTACATGGCCCCGTCCATCGTCCCTTTGATGTGGTGAAGTTGTCCTGTCCCCTTAGCAGAAAAACACCCCCAAAGCATAATGTTTCCACCTCCATATTTGACGGTGGGGATGGTGTTCTTGGGGTCATAGGCAGCATTCCTCCTCCTCCAAACACGGCGAGTTGAGTTGATGCCAAAGAGCTCCATTTTGGTCTCATCTGACCACAACACTTTCACCCAGTCGTCCTCTGAATCATTCAGATGTTCATTGGCAAACTTCAGACGAGCATGTATATGTGCTTTCTTGAGCAGGGGGACCTTGCGGGTGCTGCAGGATTTCAGTCCTTCACGGCGTAATGTGTTACCAATTGTTTTCTTGGTGACTATGGTCCCAGCTGCCTTGAGATCATTGACAAGATCCTCCCGTGTAGTTCTGGGCTGATTCCTCACCGTTCTCATGATCATTGCAACTCCACGAGGTGAGATCTTGCATGGAGCCCCAGGCCGAGGGAAATTGACAGTTCTTTTGTGTTTCTTCCATTTGCGAATAATCGCACCAACTGTTGTCACCTTCTCACCAAGCTGCTTGGCGATGGTCTTGTAGCCCATTCCAGCCTTGTGAGAGCTCTTTGGTCTTGGTCATGGTGGAGAGTTTGGAATCTGATTGATTGATTGCTTCTGTGGACAAGTGTCTTTTATACAGGTAACAAACTGAGATTAGGAGCACTCCCTTTAAGAGTGTGCTCCTAATTTTAGCTCGTCACCTGTATAAAAGACACCTGGGAGCCAGAAATCTTTCAGATTGAGAGGGGGTCAAATACTTATTTCCCTCATTAAAATGCAAATCATTTTATAAAAAATTTCACATGCGTTTTTCTGGATTTTTTTGTTGTTATTCTGTCTCTCACTGTTCAAATAAACCTACCATTAAAATTATAGACTGATCATTTCTTTGTCAGTGGGCAAACGTACAAAATCAGCAGGGGATCAAATACTTTTTTCCCTCACTGTAGCTAGCTGCTGAGATCATTGGGAAACTGTAAACAATACACCCAGGAGATGTTCTTAAAGAGTAATCTATATGGAGAAGTATAACATTTCTATACATTTACGTCATTTAGCAGACACTGTTATGCAGAGCAGCTTACAGTAGTGAGTCATTTAAGGGGCAGAAAGACAGATTTGTACCTTGTCAGCTTGGGGAATTTCGGTTACTAGTCCAACACTTACAGTAGTGAGTCATTTATGCAGACGCTGTTACGCAGAGCAACTAACAGTAGTGAGTCATTTAGCAGATGCTGTTATGCAGAGCAACTTACAATAGTGAATCATTTAACAGACGCTGTTACGCAGAGCAACTTACAGTAGTGAGTCGTTTAGCAGATGCTGTTATGCAGAGCAACTAACAGTAGTGAGTCGTTTAGCAGATGCTGTTATGCAGAGCAACTAACAGTAGTGAATAATTTAACAGATGCTGTTACGCAGAGCAACTTACAGTAGTGAGTCGTTTAGCAGATGCTGTTATGCAGAGCAACTTACAGTAGTGAGTCATTTAGCAGACGCTGTTACGCAGAGCAACTTACAGTAGTGAGTCGTTTAGCAGACGCTGTTACGCAGAGCAACTAACAGTAGTGAGTCATTTAGCAGATGCTGTTATGCAGAGCAACTTACAGTAGTGAGTCATTTAGCAGATGCTGTTATGCAGAGCAACTTACAGTAGTGAGTCATTTAGCAGACGCTGTTACGCAGAGCAACTAACAGTAGTGAGTCATTTAGCAGATGCTGTTATGCAGAGCAACTTACAGAAGTGAGTCATTTATTAACATACGCCGTTATGCGAGTGAATGAATGAATGAACAGTTAAAAACATTTTTATGCTACAGCTTTGACAGTCCAATGATTGCATTGTAGGTAATTATGGAAGGAATGGCCAATGCATACATATATTCTGCGTACATACTGTAGATATTGTTTTCTATCTATGCAGCATGCAGACGTTCGCCCAAAAGCAGATTTAGATGCCTGAACTGTTTTATAGCCGGAGGAAAGATTTGGTTTTTAAAATATTAAAGAAAATCCTAAACAGTGTAAATCGATGACTATAACGTAGCCTGTAGATCAGTAGGTACTGTTGCCTTGATGACTATAACTTAACCCCAAACTTTGTTGACTGTCAGTGTACACAGTACAGTGCCTTGTTAACCGTCAGCACAGTCGTTATGCACAGTTTATCTCGGCTGTTTTGGATTCCTATCTACCGAAACATGAAGAAGCGTAGAGTAAGCCAACCATGACGTTTCTTTAATGCAACACTCCAGAAAAATAAACATTTCAGCGTGCACCTGCGTTAACATCATCATACAAACAAAAACCGTTGATTTGATTTGTCCTTTAAATGAAATGAAAGCGGCATACTTTTTCAACTGAAGGCCTTCAACTGAAATGTGTCTTCCGCATTTAACCCAACCCCTCTGAATCAAAGAGGTGCGGGGGGCTGCCTTAATAGACATCCACGTCTGAAACACATCAACCATTTCAAAAGCTGCATGTCGGTCGTCAGATCACGGCTAGTTACTATACTCTGCCATGGCTCCTATGAGTTACTGAGTTACATATTTTCAAGATTTACATTGGTAAATCTTCATGATTTACCAATGTCTTCATGATTTACCAATGTCTTCATGATTTACCAATGGGGCGGCTCTGCTTCTCTGCTTATCTTCACGTTTGGCAAATGGCTCCCCATGTAAATGTAGGTTAATGTACCAAAACAGCAGAGGAGAGAGAGAAAGAGAGGGAGAGATAGAGGGAGAAAGGAGAAAGAGAGAGAGAAGGAGAGAGAGAGAGGGAGCGAGCGAGAGAGAGGGAGAGAGAGAGAGAGAAGGAGAGGTGGGAGAGAGCGAGTAGTGGGAGAGAGAGGGAGGGGGAGAGAGAGAGGGAGAGAAAGAGAGTTTTTCATGTTCTATCGTACGTCGGGTGTTTTTATACAGCCAGTCGGCGTAACCTGTCCATGATTCATTTAACCCCGCTGCGCCATACCCATGCACGGTATAATGTGTCATTTGGAGAAGCTGTTAGCCTTAGCTCACCGATATTGACTTTTGGCTCCTCAGGTTTTATATGACTGCTGTATTCAGCACAGTCCTTCCTCTCTTTCTTCAACCCCTCCGCTCCCTTCTTTACTGCAAATGAAATATTGATAAGAGGTCTTGTTCCCTCTCTCTCTCTCTCTCTCTCTCTCTCTCTCTCTCTCTCTCTCTCTCTCTCTCTCTCTCTCTCTCTATCCCTTTCTCTGTCTCTGTCTCTCTCTTTCTCTGTCTCTCTTTCTCTCTTCTCTCTCTCTCTCTCCCTCTCTCCTCTATACATGTCTGTGCGTTTCTGTAGGCAGATAGGGTGAATACAGAGGAGGAGAAGAGAAGAGAGAGAGTAGGGGTGTGGGGTTATAACGAGATATAGATAGGTTGATGGGGTGTCTTCACTAGCGTGTATTGATGAACTTGGTGTGCTTGTATGTATTGATATTAGTTATCCTTGAGTGGTAAAGTGGTTTATAAGGCTAGCTGTGTTATTGTGCCATCAATACCATCAAACCATACCATTTTATAATAACACACTATAGATATGTACTTTTTCTTGTTTAAATGTGTAGCTATGTTGAAAATAATTGTATACGCAGCCCATTTCTCTACTTCTCCATTAGCGTGCCAAGCAGAGAACACTGTCAACGCTGTCTTCATTAGGTGCCTGTGGCAATAAATTCTTCCACAGACTTGTGTATGCTATTACTCTTATCCTTGCCATAAAGAAAAACAATTTGTTTCCAGAGCAGAGAGAGAGAGAAAGAGGGGGGTGAGAGAGAGATAGGGAGTAGAGGGGGAGTCACGCAGACGAACAGCTCCTGACTTGTTATAACTTTCTGGTTGTTAAGGGTTAGATTAACAAGATTACATTTGCCCAAAATAAATTTGCCCAAAATATATAGGTAATCAAATTGTACAACTGAAGATCAACACAGGAGGAAAATATTGATATAGTGTAAGTAAGAAGACCAATCTTAATCGTGCTAGCTAGCTAAATTCAAATTTGTCAGCTAGTTTACTGGCTAGCTCCAACTGTTTACTGGTGTTAACCTTAGCTAAATGGCCACTGAGGCAGCGCTAGCAGCACCAGCATCAGCAGCGACATAGAGACCCCCCCCTTTTTTTCCAATTTTTCAATCAATTCAGAGAGAATAATCCATTTTAAACACAGAATTCAGAGGGAGAACCTGGAAGCTTTGTTTGCCGATGTAACCGGTGTGAAATGGCTAGCTAGTTAGCGTTTCAATCGGTGACGTCACTCGCTCTAAGACCTTGAAGTTGTTGTTCCCCTTGCACTGCAAGGGCCGGGGTTTTTGTGGAGCGATGGGTAACGATGCTTCGTGGGAGGCAGTTGTTGATGTGTGCAGAGGGTCCCTGGTTCGAGCCCAGGTAGGGGCGAGGAGAGGAACAGAAGCAAAACTGTTACATTGATGCTGTTGACCCGGATCACTGGTTGCTGCAGAAAAGGAGTAGGTCAAAAGTGGGGTGAGTGTACACTACCGGTCAAGGGTTTTTCTTTATTTTCTACATTGTAGAATAATAGTGAAGACCTCAAAACTATGAAATAACACATATGGATTCATGTAGTAACCAACAAAGTGTTAAACAAATCTAAATATATTTTATATTTGAGATTCTTCAAATAGCCACCCTTTGAATTGATGACAGCTTTGCAAACTCATTCTCTCATCCAGCTTCATGAGGTAGTCACCTGGAATGCATTTCAATTAACAGTTGTGGCTTCTTAAAAGTTAATTTGTGGAATTTATATCCTTCTTAATGCGTTTGAGCCAATCAGTTGTGTTGTGACAAGGTGGGGGGGGTATACATTTGGTAAGAGACCAAGTCCAAGATCAGCTCAAATAAGCAAAGAGAAACAACAGTCCATTGTTACTTTAAGACATAAAGGTCATTCAATACGGAACATTTCCAGAATTTCCAAATGTCCACTTTCTTTCAGTTTCTTCAAGTGCAGTTGCAAAAACCAATGGAAGACCAGAGTTACCTCTGCTGCAGAGGATACGTTCATTAGAGTTACCAGCCTCAGAAATTACCAGCCCATATAAATGCTTCACAGAGTTCAAGTAACAGACACATCTCAACAACAACTGTTCAGAGGAGACTGTGTGAATCAGGCCTTCATGTTCAAATTGCTGCAAAGAAACCGGTGTAAATTTGTCCTTAGGTCTGAAGTCCAAATTGGAGATCTTTTGTTCCAATCGCCATGTCTTTGTGAGATGTGGTGTGGGTGAACAGATGATCTCTGCATGTGTTTTTCCCACCGTAAAGCATGGAGGAGGAGCTGTTAGGGTGTGGGGGTGCTTTGCTGGTGACACTTAACCAGCATGGCTACCACAGCATTCTGCAACGATACGCAATCCCATCTGGTTTGCGCTTAGTGGGACAAAGATTTGTTTTTCAACAGGACAATGACACAACACACCTCCAGGCTGTGTAAGGGCTATTTTACTAAGAAGGAGAGTGATGGATTGCTGCATCAGATGACCTGGCCCTCACAATCCCCCGACCTCAACCAAATTGAGATGGTTTGGGATGAGTCGGACCACAGAGTGAAGGAAAAGCATCCAACAAGTGCTCAGCATGTGTTGGAAATCCTTCAAGACTGTTGGAAAAGCATTCCAGGTGGCTACCACAGCATTCTGCAACGATACGCAATCCCATCTGGTTTGCGCTTAGTGGGACTAAGATTTGTTTTTTAACAGGACAATGACACAACACAGCTCCAGGCTGTGTAAGGGCTATTTTACTAAGAAGGAGAGTGATGGATTGCTGCATCAGATGACCTGGCCCTCACAATCCCCCGACCTCAACCAAATTGAGATGGTTTGGGATGAGTCGGACCACAGAGTGAAGGAAAAGCATCCAACAAGTGCTCAGCATGTGTTGGAAATCCTTCAAGACTGTTGGAAAAGCATTCCAGGTGAAGCTGGTTGAAAGAATGCCAAGAGTTTGCAAAGCTGTTGTCAAGGCAAAGGGTGGCTATTTGAAGAATCTCAGATATAAAATATATTTTGATAAGTTTCAGTTTTTTTTGGTTACTACATGATTCCATATATGTTATTTCATAGTTTTGACGTCTTCACTATTATTCTACAATGTAGAAAATAGTAAAAATAAAGAAAAACCCTTGAATGAGTAGCTGTTCTAAAACGTTTGACCGGTAGTGTAACCGGTGTGAAATGGCTAGCTAGTTAGCAGGGTGCGCACTAATGGCGTTTCAATTGGTGATGTCACTCGCTCTGAGATCTTGAAGTAGTTGTTCCCCTTGCTCTGCAAAGGCCGCAGCTTTTGTGGAGCGATGGGTAACGAAGCTTCGAGGGTGGAAGTTGTCGATGTGTGCAGAGGGTCCATGGTTTGAGCTCAGGTAGAGGCGAGGAGAGGGTCGGAAGCTAACTTGTTACACCGACTGCTCACACAACAGGACTGTTACAAACCTGTTATTTTACACAGACCACACTACTGCCTGGCATACAGCTGTAACCAGGCATTTCAGCTATACAACAAAGAAAATCATGTGCAAGAGAAGGCAAATACACGTTTTTGAGGACAGCGTCATGGTCCAGGGCAGTGAGGCTGCACTCAGCTCTTTTGTGCAGGACTTTCCCACTCTAGGGAAGATAGTGGAAACCAAAAAGGACAAGGACAGCACCCCAACTTTTCCCTTCACCTCAGGCACTCTAATAGCTGGAGCCCAGGCCCAGATCCACGCAACAGGTCTATTCTCCCTCCTGCCTGCCTAAGACCACCAGAGCCATGACCACACCACCATCAGCCATGGTGTAAGGCAGGTATGGGTTACTGAGCTAAAGGAGCAGCACCCCAGCTACACCACTTCCAGCCCAGACACAGAGCCTTACCACAGCGCTTGAGAAGGTAAAGGCCACCATGAGGAGAGAGCTAGTGCAGGTAAAGGAGGAGATGGCAAAAGAGTTGTCTGTCATCAAGAGGGTGCTGCAGCATAGGGAACAGACTGTAGGGTCTCCTAGAGAGAAGCTGCAGCCCCTCACCACCTCCACTCTGCTGCCCCGCAAAGACTTTCATCCCTGTACCATTCAGAAAGTTAATGCTGACATCACCAGAGGGTGTGGCCTACTCAGGAATATGCACATTGCTCACCACCCAACAATCACCCCAGAGCACCTGCACGACCACTCCCATCCTGAGGAAGCAGACAGTAGGGATGTTTGCCAAGTCTCTAAAGGACGTGGCACTTGGTGGACAAACACCCCATATCGCACTGGACATTGGACAACCCAGAGACCCCTACCAGACCACTGCTCCACCAAGGAGCCCCAGGCCCCCTCAACGCCCCACCAGACCCAGCGCACCCCATAGGTCCCACACACCACCAGAGCATCACCACCTCCATCGGCACAGCCAGACTGGACCGGGCCCAGCCTACTACCCCACACCAGACCACCTCTACCAGATCAGAGAGGCAACCCCCCGGCCCAGACCTGGCCCCCATCCACTCCACAGGGCCCAACAGCCGGACCAGTGCAGCTACGCGGAGGCCCTCAGAGGACAGGAGAACTCTGTAGGATTGAGTAAGATTAAACAGCTCCTCCAATACATCTGCACTAAACTGCACTAAACGCATTGACACACACACACACACACACACAGAGCTATTGTACTAAACGTTTACTTGTTCAATGAATAGGAAGAAGGAAAAAAGAATCAGAGAACAAATGTTTGCTGTTATCCTGTTTATCTCACTCTGAACAACTTAGTAGTTACAGTATGTCACGCCCTGACCTGTACGAGCCTTTTTATGGCTCATTTTGGTTTGGTCAGGGTGTGATTTGGGGTGGGCATTCATGTTCTATTTTCTAGGTTTTTGTATTTTGTTGTTTTGGCCGGGTATGGCTCTCAATCAGGGACAGCTGTCTATCGTTGTCTCTGATTGGGAACCATACTTAGGTAGCCCCTTCTCCCTCCTTTCTTTGTGGGAAGTTAACTTTGTTTGTGGCACTTATGCCCTGTAAGCGTCACGGTTGTGTTTGTATTGTTTTTGTCTGTGTCATCCTAATAAAAAGGAATATGTACGCTCACCACGCTGCGCTTTGGTCTACGTCCTTCGACGATCGTGACAGAACTTCCCACCCCCAAAAGACCAAGCAGCGTGTTCATCTTGAATCCTGGACATGGGAGGAGATCCTGGACGGTAAGGGACCCTGTAGGAAGGCTGGGGAATATTGCCATCCCAAGGAGGAGCTGGAGGCAGCAAAGGCGGAACGGCATCGTTACGAGGGAACACGGCTAGCAAGGAAGCCCGAGAGGCAGGCCCCCAATTTTCTTTTGGGGGGGGCACATGGGGAGATTAGTTGAGCCAGGTTGGAGACCTGAGCCAACTCCCCTTGCTTACCGGAGGGAGCGTCGTACTGGTCAGGCACCGTGTTATGCGGTGATGCGCACGGTGTCTCCAGTGCGGGTTCACAGCCCGGTGAGCGTTCAGCCTGGGAGGAGTGTGCCGGCTCAGCGCTCTTGGTCTCCAGTACGCCTCCTCGGACCAGGATATTCTGCGCCGGCTCTGCGTACTGTGTCTCCGGTGCATCTCCACAGCCCAGTACGTCCTGTGCCAGCGCCCCGCATTTCCCGGGCGAAATTAACCATTCAGCCAGGACTGGTTGTGCAGGCTGTACGCTCGAGACCTCCAGTGCGCCTCCACGGCCCAGTGTATCCTGTAACTGCTGCCAGCACCAGATCTCCAGTGCTTCCTCACAGCCCGGTCCATCCAGTGCCTGCTCCACGGACCAGTCCTCCTGTGTGTCTCCCCTGCCTGGTCTATCCAGTACCTACTCCACGGACCAGTCCTCCTGTGTGTCCCTCCAATGATGATCCATGGCACGAAGCCTCCAGCGATGATCCATGGCACGAAGCCTCTAGCGATGATTCGGGGCACGAGGCCCCCAGTAGCTACAACTTGATTGTAGTCCACCTGTGGTAAATTCAATTGATTGGACATGATTTGGAAAGGCACACACTTGTCTATATAAGGTCCCACAGTTGACAGTGCATGTCAGAGCAAAAACCAATCCATGAGGTCAAAGGAATTGTACTTAGAGCTCCGAGACGGGATTGTGTCAGGACACAGATCTGGAGAAGGGTGCCAACACATTTCTGCAGCATTGAAGGTCCCCAAGAACACAGTGACCTCCATCATTCTGAAATGGAAGAAGTTTGGAACCACCAAGACTCATCCTGGAGCTGGCCGCCCGGCCAAACTGTGCAATCGGGGGAGAAGGGCCTTGGTCAGGGAGGTGACCAAGAACCCAATGGTCACTCTGACAGAGCTCCAGGGTTCCTCTGTGGAAATGGGAGAAACTTCCAGAAGGACAGCACTCCAATAATCAGGCCATTATGGTATAGTGGCGCCTAAAGAACTCTCAGACCATGAGAAACAAGATTCTCTGGTCTAATGATACCAACATTGAACTCTTTGGCCTGAATGCCAAGCGTCACGTCTGGAGGAAACCTGGCACCATCCCTACGGTGAAGCATGGTGATGACAGCATCATAATGTGGGGATGTTTTTCAGAGGCAGGGACTGGGAGACTAGTCAGGATTGAGGGAAAGATGAACGGAGCAAAGTACAGAGAGATCCTTGTTGAAAACCTGCTCCAGAGCTCTCAGGACCTCAGACTGGGGTGAAGGTTCACCTTCCAACAGGACAACAACCCTAAGCACACAGCCAAGACAATGCAAGAGTGGCTTCGGGACAAGTCTCTAAATGTCCTTGAGTGGCCCAGCCAGAGCCCGGACTTGAACTCATTAGAACATCTCTGGAGAGACCTAAAAATAGCTGTGCAGCGATGCTCCCCATCCAACCTGGCAGAGCTTGAAAGGATCTGCAGAGAAGAATGGGAGAAACTCCCCAAATACAGGTGTGCCAACAACGTACTAAGTAAAGGGTCTGAATACTTATGTAAATGTGATATTTCATTTTCTTTTTTATACATTTGCAAACATTTCTAAAACCTGTTTTTGCTTTGTCATTATGGGGTATTGGGAAGGTTTTATGTAGTATTCTAAATGTAAGAGTTCTAAACTCCCTTAATAAGCACAATGTCTTGCGTAAAAGATATATTTACACCCTACACACCTGTCCACCAAAATAATACCAAAATGTATGCTTGCTTTATCGAAAAAGCATTTGATTCTGTTTGGCATGCAAGACTGTTCTACAAAGTTATTGAAAGTGCTGTAGGGGTAAAACATATTACATAATTAAATCAATGTCTACTGGCAATACGTGCAGCATCAAACTTGGCAAGAAAATAACAGAATTCTTTAACCAGGGGTGGGGCCTTTGCCAGGGTTGCAATCTGAGCTCTGCACTCTTCAATATTTACATCAACGAATTGGCCACTATTCTAGAAAAATCCTCAGCCCCTGGTGTTAGTCTCCACAATTCAGAAGTTAAATGCCTGCTCTTCGCAGATGACTTGTGCTTGCTGTCACCCACAGCACATGGCCTACAGCAGAGCCTGGACCTGCTAGAGCAGTACTGCCAGACCTGGGCCCTGGCAGTAAACCCCAAAAATACAAAAATAATGATTTTCCAGAGAAGATTCAGATCTCAAGGAAATAGATCAAATTGGTCCATTGGTACAAAATATATAGAGTACGGCACACACTACAATGACTTAGGTTAAACAAACTCCACACCTTAATGAGGCAGCAAATGAACTGAGAGAGAAAGCAGGCAGGGCATTCTACGCCATTAAAAAACTAATTCAAATTGAAATACCTATTAAACGTTGGCTAAAACTAATTGAATGTGTCATTAAACCAATTGCACTTTATGGCAGCGAGGTGTGGGGTCCACTTGCAAAACAAGATTTCACCCAATGGGACAAACACACAATTGAAACCCTGCATGTAGAGTTCTGTAAGATTCTCCTACATGTCCAGAGGAAAACTACAAACAATGCATGCAGGGCTGAATTAGGCCAATATCCACTAATAATAAAAACTCACTGGTGAGTGGGTGTGCGTGTGTGGAGTCAGTATAAATGTATGTACATGTTACGTGTGAGTGAGCAGATGATGGAGTGAGTGTGTAGGGCCCTGTGAGTGTGTAGGGCCCTGTGAGTGTGTAAGGCCCTGTGAGTGTGTAGGGCCCTGTGAGTGTGTAAGGCCCTGTGAGTGTGTAGGGCCCTGTGAGTGTCTGGGCCCTATGAGTGTGTAGGGCCCTGTGAGTGTGTAGGGCCCTGTGAGTGTGTAGGACCCTGTGAGTGTGTAAGGCCCTGTGAGTGTGTGGGGCCCTGTGAGTGTGTGTGTGAGTGTGTAGAGCCCTGTGAGTGTGCATAGAGACAGTGCAAAACTAAAACTAAAAGGTCAATAAAGATACAAGGGTTAACTCAGATAGTCCATATAGCTATTTTGTTAACTACTTATCAGTCTTATTGCTTAGTGATAGAATCTGTTCAAGGTCCTGTTGGTGTCCGACTTGATGCACCGGTACCGCTTGTTGTGCGGAGGCAGAGAGAATAGACTATGCCTTCGGTGGTTGGAGTCTTTAACAAATTTCTGGGGATTCCTTCCACATCGCCTGATATACAGTGGGGCAAAAAAGTATTTAGTCAGCCACCAATTGTGCAAGTTCTCCAACTTAAAAAGATGAGAGAGGCCTGTAATTTTCATCATAGGTACACTTCAACTATGACAGACGAAATGAGAAAAAGAAATCCAGAAAATCACATTGTAGGATTTTTTATTTATTTATTTGCAAATTATGGTGGAAAATAAGTATTTCGTCAATAACAAAAGTTTATCTCAATACTTTGTTATATACCCTTTGTTGGCAATGACAGAGGTCAAACGTTTTCTGTAAGTCTTCACAAGGTTTTCACACACTGTTGCTGGTATTTTGGCCCATTCCTCCATGCAGATCTTCTCTAGAGCAGTGATGTTTTGTGGCTGTCGCTGGGCAACACGGACTTTCAACTCCCTCCAAAGATTTTCTATGGGGTTGAGATCTGGAGACTGGCTAGGCCACTCCAGGACCTTGAAATGCTTCTTACGGCCACTCCTTCGTTGCCGGGCGGTGTGTTTGGGATCATTGTCATGCTGAAAGACCCAGCCACGTTTCATCTTCAATGCCCTTGCTGATGGAAGGAGGTTTTCACTCAAAATCTCACGATACATGGCCCCATTCATTCTTTCCTTTACACGGATCAGTCAGTCCTGGTCCCTTTGCAGAAAAACAGCCCCAAAGCATGATGTTTCCACCCCCATGCTTCACAGTAGGTATGGTGTTCTTTGGATGCAACTCAGCATTCTTTGTCCTCCAAACACGACGAGTTGAGTTTTTACCAAAAGTTATATTTTGGTTTCATCTGACCATATGACATTCTCCCAATCCTCATCTGGATCATCCAAATGCTCTCTAGCAAACTTCAGACGGGCCTGAACATGTACTGGCTTAAGCAGGGGGACACGTCTGGCACTGCAGGATTTGAGTCCCTGGCGGCGTAGTGTGTTACTGATGGTAGGCTTTGTTACTTTGGTCCCAGCTCTCTGCAGGTCATTCACTAGGTCCCCGAGTGGTTCTGGGATTTTTGCTTACCGTTCTTGTGATCATTTTGACTCCCACGGGTGAGATCTTGCGTGGAGCCCCAGATCGAGGAAGATTATCAGTGGTCTTGTATGTCTTCCATTTCCTAATAATTGCTCCCACAGTTGATTTCTTTAAACCAAGCTGCTTACCTATTGCAGATTCAGTCTTCCCAACCTGGTGCAGGCTCTACAATTTTGTTTCTGGTGTCCTTTGACAGCTCTTTGGTCTTGGCCATAGCGGAGTTTGGAGTGTGACTGTTTGAGGTTGTGGACAGGTGTCTTTATACTGACAACAAGTTCAAACAGGTGCCATTAATACAGGTAACGAGTGGAGGACAGAGGAGCCTCTTAAAGAAGAAGTTACAGGTCTGTGAGAGCCAGAAATCTTGCTTGTTTGTATGTGACCAAATACTTATTTTCCACCATAATTTGCAAATAAATTCATTAAAAATCCTACAATGTGATTTTCTGGATTTTTTTCCCTCATTTTGTCTGTCATAGTTGAAGTGTACCTATGATGAAAATTACAGGCCTCTCTCATCTTTTTAAGTGAGAGAACTTGCACAATTGGTGGCTGACTAAATACTTTTTTGCCCCACTGTAGATGTCCTAGCTGGCAGGGAGCTCGGCCCCAGTGATATACTGGGCTGTCCGCACCACCCTCTGCAGTGCCATGCGATTGAGGGCGGTGCTATTGTCATACCATGCAGTGGTGCAGTCACTCAAGATGCTCTCAATGGTACAGCTGTAGAACTTTTAGAGGATTTGAGGGCCCATGCCAAAATGTTCCAATCTCCTGAGGGGTAAAGACGCTGTCGTGCTTTCTTCAAAACTGTGCGCATGTGTTTGGACCATTTTAAATCCTTATTGATTTGCACACAGAGGAACTTGAAGCTCTCGACCTGGTCCACTGCAGCCCCCGTTGATGTTGATGGGGGTGTGCCCACCCCCTCGTTTCCTGTAGTCCACGATGAGCTCCTTGGTCTTACTGATGTTGAACGATTGGTTGTTGCTCTGGTACCACACTGCCAGGTCACTGACCTTCTCCCCTGTAGACTGACTCATTGTTGCTGGTGATAAGGCATACCACCGTCGTGCCATCAGCAAACTGTATGATCGAGTTGGAGTCATGCTTGGCCATGCAGTTGTGGGTGAACAGGGAGTACAGGAGGGGACTAAGCACAAACCCCTGTGGGGCCCCTGTTTTGTGGGTCAGAATGGTGATGTCTACACTCACCACCTTGGGTGGGCCCTTCAGGAAGTCCAGGATCAAGTTGAAGAGGGAGGTGTTCAGACCCAGAGTCCTTAACTTGGTGAAGAGCTTGGAAGTGACAACAGTGTTGGCTAAGCTGTAGTCAATGAACAGCATTCTCACATAGGTATTCTTCTTATCTAGGTGGGCAAGGGCAGTGTGGAGAGCAATTGAACCATTAAAAAAATTTGCTCCTGGAAACCCGATCAGATTACCAGGTGCACGGCTGTCCATTTGCAGTCTTACAATGGGCATTTACCATCATGAATTTGACATGCTCTAATATACTGCAGAAATGTTCAATTGACTGGCCCGTTGAACTCGGGATGGCCAAGCAGTGATAGTGGTTCCTCTCCATCGCTCGTTGGTGTTGATTTCAGCATGTCAATTTGGTGATGGTTCATCACTGTTTAAACCTATTGCAAACGGACAAAAGTCAGCCATCAAGTCAGTGTCCATCAGTCAATAAGATATCATTCTGACACCAAACTGATACATACTGACACCAAACTCACTTTGTCCGACACGTTTAGAAGCCAACTATCACATATTTCAGAGCAGGCCCAAAATCCCCAGTGCCTTCTGTTTAACCTCTCAGGGATTGCTGGGGCGCTAGCACCCCAATCCCGACACTACCAGGTGAAATGTAAGGCGCCAAATTCAAAATCCAAAAGTTGAATTATTAAACATCCACCAATATACAAGTGTTCCATACTCATCAAAAGCTCTGTTTCTTGGCAATATCACAGCGTTGTCAGATTTCAAAAAGGCTTTACGGCGAAAGCAGCACATTTGATTGTTTGAGGGTAGCACCTCACATATTTTTCCCATAGCCATGAATCCATTAGCCATCATGGCACACACATAACACATTTCACAGCGAAAACAAATCAATTACCTGTTGAAGAACTTCTGCTGAGGTCATCCTATGTGTCCAACAAAGACAATACATGGTTCTTTTGTTAGAAAAAGTAATGTATTTTATCCATAAATCTCCATTTGGTTCGCGCGTTATAATCAGAAACGACAGCTTCCACTCCTCCATTGAAACGTGACGCAAACTCGTTCATCTTATACCTATAAACTTGTCCAAGAACAATCAAACATCGTTTTAAATGTATCCTTAGGAACACTTTTACGTATATTTACTATTATAAATCAACCGGAATATAAACTGATCGATAAAGACGGTAAAGACACTGCGCGCCTTGTCGGGAACGCGCACTGGGTACTGTTGACATAAAAAGTACACTTCCTGGTTTGTTCTTTTTCTCTGGTCTAAAGCATCCAAATTGAAAATTTACACTGTCTCGAGACTGTTGACATCTAAAGGAAGGGATGGGTACTGCATTCATATGCCCTTATATGGTCATTTTCATGAGGGAGGGGTTCCAAATGAGCAATGTGTCAAAATCACTTTTTCCAGGACAGAAATTCCTCGGGGTTTCGCCTGCCATTTGCATTCTGTTTCACTCACAGACAAATGGTTAACACTTTTGGTAAATTCAGAGTGTTTCCTATCCAATGGTACTAAATATGTGCATATCCTATTTTCTGGGCCTGAATGGGAGGCATTTTACTTTGGGCACGCCAGGCTCTCCATAACCGACCCCTCAGCTGCCACTCCCTAACAAGTTAAACCATAATAAAAACTTAAAACACATAGTTACGTTCTAGCTGTGGGTCCAGTCGACCCCAAATCCCGAGTTTCGTCTTGATAGGTCATTCGGAGTCCGAGCAGCAACCTTAATTAGTGCTGAAAATCACATTTTCCGGGCGTTGCTACGGGGTCCCTGAATGAGCTATCGGACAGAAACGTTAGGGTCCGTCTCTATGGGCTGAGGCGGTTTCAATGCACCTAGTCTTGTGATTCTAGGACTTTTCTAAATGTCATAATTTTCACGATGTTCAAAATGAATTGAAGTCTTTGCAAATGGACTAGGCTGTTTCTCGGCCTGAGAACCTTCTAGAGCCACATAACTCACTGTGCACTAAGCTCTAGAAGCTCTAGAATATGTATATAAAGTTTCAGAGCTATAGGTCTGACGGTTCTTTGATGGTGCGAACGCCGGTATCTATTGCTGGCTCTGTGTGTCTGTAAGCTCTACACTGTGTCACGCCATCCTAGCTGTGTGTGTGTGAGTTTTTCTTGGACATCTGGTGGGAGAAAAGACTGATTTACAGTTCATGAGTGTTGCCTAGTCACACATATGACATTTTGGAAAGATGTGACCTTTTTAACCCTTCCAAACAGCCCCTATGACCCCAATTTATGGCACTTCCGGTTGGCACAGGAAGCTGAAGGTAGGCTTTTACAGAATCCTGAATTTCAAGTCTTTACGTTAAGAACTGACTGATATATAGAGAATTGAACGCTGTGTTTTTACCTAACTGCAGGCTGGTAAAATCAAAACCACTTTTAGGGTGAATTTAACCACTTCCTGTTGCTCCAGGAAGCTTAGAATCAACACAGGTAGTCCTCATAAACTTCTGACCCACTGGGAATGTGATGAAAGAAATAAAAGCTGAAATAAATCGTTCTCTCAACAATTATTCTGACATTTCACATTCTTAAAATAAAGTGGTGATCCTAACTGACCTAAGACAGGGAATATTTACTAGGATTAAATGTCAGTAATTGTGAAAAAAAGTTTAAATGTATTTGGCTAAGGTGTATGTAAACTTCCGACTTCAACTGTACATTCATGCTACACACACATCACAACTGCTGCTACCAGACTCTTATTATACTGCTCAGTTTATACACTGCCCCCCACATCACCCCCTTCCCAATACATGTTTAAATATTGGACTATAAATTGTGCCTTCCTGTATAAAATGTATATTCTGTTATGCTGCAATTTACTCTATGTTCATATTCCTATATTTTATTATTTCTTATTGTTGTTGCATTGTCGAGAAGTAAGCATTTTGTTGGACGGTGTATACCATTTTTATCCCGAACATACGACTAATACAACTTGAAATTGTACAAGGTAGAGAGTCAACACGTTGTTGAAAAAGGTCTAAAACAGTTCTCACAACAAGGTCAGGAGGTGCATCGTAATAGTCTCTGAAGGAAAGGAACAGCTTTGATACTGCTTGCAATCAAGTTAAACATCTTTCCTCAGTCGATTAAAAGTAATTATTAACCATTTCTGTCACATACCCACCTAAAAAGTTACTATAATATACTATGTTATGAATATTATACTATTCACTATAGTGTTTTTGCAGACTTTACTGTAGTAGAAGTAATGTCTTATTAGTCGTATTTATTGTAGTATTTACTGTAGTATACCTTATTATACTGTAGCATTTAGAGTTAACTGTAGTATAAATACTGTGGTAAAATAAAACTGTAGTATGTACTACAGTAATTACTGTAGTGTTTTTGTGGATTGTAGTTTACTGTCATATTTACTGTCGTATTTACTGTCGTATTTTCCTTCACTCTGCTGTCCAACTCCTCCCAAACCATCTCAATTGGGTTGAGGTTGGATGATTGTGGAGGCCAGGTCATCTGACGCAGCATTCCATCCCTTTCATTGTCAAATAGTCCTTACATAGCCTGGAGGTGTGTGCTGGGTCATTGTCCTGTTGAAAAACAAATTACAATCCCACTAAGCGGAAACAGATGGGATGGCATATCGCTGCAGAATACTGTGGTAACCTGCTGGTTAAGTGTGCCTTGAATTCTAAATAAATCACAGACAGTGTCACCAGTAAAGCACCCCCACACCATCACACCTCTTTCTCCATGCTCCACGGTGGGAACCACACATGCGGAGATCATGCATTCACCTACTCTGCGTGTCACAAAGACACTGCGGCTGGAACCAAAAATGTCAAATTTGGACTCATCGGACCAAAAAAATCCAGAAAAACGCATGTGAAAAATGTAAATTGATTTGCATTTTAATGAGGGAAATAAGTATTTGACCCCTCTGCAAAACATGACTTAGTACTTGGTGGCAAAACCCTTGTTGGCAATCACAGAGGTCAGACGTTTCTTGTAGTTGGCCACCAGGTTTGCACACATCTCAGGAGGGATTATGTCCCACTCCTCTTTGCAGATCTTCTCCAAGTAATTAAGGTTTCGAGGCTGACGTTTGGCGACGCGAACCTTCAGCTCCCTCCACAGATTTTCTATGGGATTAATGCCCACTGGTCTTTCACCCAGTTGTCCTCTGAATCATTCAGATGTTCATTGGAAAACTTCAGACGGGTATGTATATGTGCTTTCTTGAGCAGGGGGACCTTGCGGGCGCTGCAGGATTTCAGTCCTTCACGGCGTAGTGTGTTACCAATTGTTTTCTTGGTGACTATGGTCCCAGCTGCCTTAAAATCATTGACAAGATCCTCCCGTGTAGTTCTGGGCTGATTCCTCACCGTTCTCATGATCATTGCAACTCCACGAGGTGAGATCTTGCATGGAGCCCCAGGCTTCCATTTGCGAATAATCCCACTAACTGTTGTCACCTTCTCACCAAGCTACTTGGCGATGGTCTTGTAGCCCTTTCCAGCCTTGTGTAGGTCTACAATCTTGTCCCTGACATCCTTGGAGAGCTCTTTGGTCTTGGCCATGGTGGAGAGTTTGGAATCTGATTGATTGCTTCTGTGGACAGGTGTCTTTTACACAGGTAACAAGCTGAGATTAGGAGCACTCCCTTTAAGAGTGTGCTCCTAATCTCAGCTTGTTACCTGTATAAAAGACACCTGGGAGCCAGAAATCTTTCAGATTGAGAGGGGTTCAAATACTTATTTCCCTCATTAAAATGCAAATCAATTCAGAAAATGTTTCATGTGCGTTTTTCTGGATTTTTTGTTGTTATTCTGTCTCTCACTGTTCAAATGAACCTACCATTAAAATTATAGACGGATCATTTCTTTGTCAGTGGGCAAACGTACAAAATCAGCAGGTGATCAAATACTTTTTTCCCTTACTGTAACTTAAGAGTACACCGACTCAGTACTTTGTTGAAGCACCTTTGCTAGAAAATACAGCATTGAGTCTTCTTGGGTATGACGCTACAAGCTGTCACATCTGTATTTGGGGGAGTTTCTTCCATTCTTCTTTGCAGAAGAAGCTCTGTCAGGTTGGATGGGGAGCGTTGCTGAACAGCTATTTTCAGGTCTCTCCAGAGATGTTTGATCAGGTTCAAGTCTGGGCTCTGGCTGGGCAACTAAAGGACATTCAGAGAATTGTCCCGAAGCCACTCCTGTGTTGTCTTGGCTGTGTGCTTAGGGTCGTTGCCTGTTGGAAGGTGAACCTTCGCCCCAGTCTGAGGTCCTGGGGGCTCTGGAGCAGGTTTTCATCAAGTATCTCTCTGTACTTTGTTCTGTTCATCTTTGCCTTGATCCTGACTAGTCTCCCAGTCCCTGCCGCTGAAAAACAACTCCACAGCATAATGCTGCCCACACCATGCTTCACCTTAGGGATGGTTCCAGGTTTCCTCCAGATTTGGCGCTTGGCATTCAGGCCAAGGAGTTAAATCTTGGTTTCATCAGACCAGAGAATCTTGTTTCTCATGGTCTGAGAGTCTTTAGGGGCCTTTTGGCAAACTCCAAGCGGGCTGTCATGTGCCTTTTACTGAGGAGTGGCTTCCATCTGGCCACTCTACCATAAAGGCCTGATTGGTGGAGTGCTGCAGAGATGCTTGTCTTTCTGGAAGGTTCTACTATCTCCACAGAGGAACTCTAGAGCTCTGTCAGAGTGACCATTGGGTTCTTGGTTATCTCCCTGACCAAGTTCCTTTTCCGCCGATTGCTCAGTTTGGCCGGGCGGCCTCTTCTAAGGAAGAGTCTTGGTGGTTCCAAACTTCTTCCATTTATAATGATGGAGGCTACGGTGTTCTTGGGGACCTTCAATGCTGCAGAAATGTTTTGGTACCCTTCCCCAGATCTGTGCCTCGACACAATCCTGTCTCAGAGCTTTATGGGCAATTCCTTCGACCTTATGACTTGGTTTTTGCTCTGACATGCACTGTCAACTGTAGGACCTTGTATAGATAGGTATGTGCCTTTCCATATCATGTCCAATCAATTGAATTTAACACAGGACAGGTGGACTCCAATCAAGTTGTAGAAACATCTCAGGGATGATCAATGGAAACAGGATGCACCTGAGCTCAATTTCGAGTCTCATAGCAAAGGGTCCGAATAATTATGTAAGTAAGGTATTTAGTTTTTTTATTTATAGTGCATTTGCAAAAATATCTACAAACCTGTTTTTGCTTTGTCATTATTGGGTAATTGTGTGTAGATTTGTATTTATTTAATACATTTTAGAATAAGGCTGTAACGTAACGAAATGTGGAACAAGTGGTCTGAATACTTTCCGAAAGCACTGTATCTTGTTGTTTTTAGTCCCACCTTTCAGCTCCACTCAACCTCTTTCATCTATCCTTGAACCCCATCCCGTTTTGACTTCAATTTGCTATATATTTTTTACAGGGAAGACATCCTCCTCCCTCATGTGGTACCCAACCTGCAGGCTCATCCTGACATTACCCTCCAGCATGACAATGCCACCAGCCATACTGCTCATTCTGTGCACGATTTCCTGCAAGACAGGAATGTCAGTGTTCTGCCATGGCCAGCGAAGAGCCCGGATCTCAATCCCATTGAGCACGTCTGTTGGATCTAGGGCTAGGGCCATTCCCCCCAGAAATGTCCGGGAACTTGCAGTTGTCTTGGTGGAAGAGTGGGGTAACATCACAGCAAGAACTGGCAAATCTGGTGCAGTCCATGAGGAAGAGATGCACTGTAGTACTTAATGCAGCTGGTGGCCACACCAGATACTGACTGTTAGTTTTGATTTTGAACCCCCTTGTTCAGGGACACATTATTCAATTTCTGTTAGTCACATGTCTGTGGAACTTGTTCAGTTTATATCTCAGTTGTTGAATCTTGTTATGTTCATACAAATATTTACACATGTTAAGTTTGCTGAAAATAAACGCAGTTGACAGTGAGAGGACGTTTCTTTTTTGATTAGTTTATTTTAGAGTGATATCTCTGAATACATTACATTGCAGTCAAACACACTGGAATGGGGAGAAGGGGAAAAACTCTCAACCTCTCTTCTCAGGGCTCTGTGTAAGTCTGGATGGTGCATTGGGAGTTTTGTTTTAACTCTACTGCTCAGTATGGACTCGCTAATGAGTTGTGGACAGATATCTGGCCTTTTTGCTAATGTTAATGTCACATAGATACCACAGCAGAAATGTGCACTTTATAACTATTTGAACACAGAAAGCAATTCTAACACAGTGGTTCCCAACCAGGGATACTAGGACCCCTGGGGATACTTAGCCTATCCACAGGATGTACTTGAGAAAACTCATGACACCATAGGCCTAGTGGTAAAATGCACATGAGGGGATAATTCTGGGTTACTCCAAGCAGATCAAAATTCAGTTGGTACAGTAACGGAAAAGGGATGGGAACCACTGCTCTAACACATAGCCAACACATTTTTATTTATTAACGATCTTTTAAGTACCAACTCCTATTCATTAATTACAGATAGTTACCATTTAATTGCCTAACTCACTTTCCAACAGACAAAACATTATCCAAGAATATATTTAAAAGTGCAGTATACAGGGAATTCAATGCAAATTGAGATTGGCTGCATGTTTTTCATTTTTTAAATTATTTTTATTTCACCTTTATTTAACCAGGTAGGCAAGTTGAGAACAAGTTCTCATTTACAACTGCGACCTGGCCAAGATAAAGCAAAGCAGTTCGACACATACAACAACACAGAGTTTATGTCTTGCATGTAACGGTTGTTTTTCTTCATTCTCACATTATGCAAAGCAGATTCATTACTGGAGGGGATGCGTTTCAGCTATCACCCTTTCTACGTCTGACATCTATCATAGCCGTGTTATCTTAAATAGAGTTTCGCTGATATCTGAGAAACTCCCCAACACCTGGGATTCTATTTGGATTGTCACAACAGCAATTAAAGCTCAGAGATCTCAGAAATCCCATACTGGAGGGCAAAGTAGTGCTTCTAAAGAGGAAGAGCAGTATATATACATTTATTTGACTGTAGGTTTTCCTTTTGTAGTTAATTTGCTCTTAAATCAAAGCAAATTGTATTTGTCACATGCTTTGTAAACAACAGGTGTAGACTAACAGTGGAATAATTACTGTACGAAGGAGTAAGCATTTCTCTTACAACCATGCACCCAAAGATTTCTATACGAGGGCTATTGAGTTGAGTCTATACTACTGATAATGTTGTGGTTTAGTGAAGGCTCAGATGTGGAGATAAAGAACCTTGCTGGGCTTTAACATTCATAATGAGTGTGTGTGTGTGTGTGTGTGTGTGTGTGTGTGAGAGAGAGAGAGACTTGGAGTGCCTCCAGCCCTCCCTTTCCCTCATTCAGGCCTTGAACTTCAGCATGCAGCCGAGGTGAAAAAAGACAAAAAGAAAAAGAAAAATCCATAGCAATCGATGGTTCTTAGAATTCTAATTTATATCCCTGCAGCAGAAAATTACCCCATAATTTCCCTCACACTCTTCCATTTCATTCTGTTGATTTTCTTATCATGATATACTGGAACGGTTCCTGGGCTACATTGTCTTCTCCACCACCTTTTAATGCTCTGTAAAGATTTCTAGTCTTCGTAAAGACATAGCCTAGGTGTTTCAATGTTCTGTTTTTTCAGTTCATCGGCTGCTGTGCAATCCAATATTTTCTCTGCCAGAGGCCTCTTGAGATGGGGAATAATGGGCGAGTACTGCTCTAAACCTAGAAAAGGCTCTCAGAAATCACAGACAGTCATGAACCATGCTCTTCTTTCCAGCACCCTGTGATAACTCTTCCAGGAAAGCCACATGAATATCACAAGATTTAATGTGAAGTTAATGTGACAACGTAACAACATGTGAAGCAACATGTGATAAATTAAAACTACACGTGAGAACATGTGAGAACATGATCTCGTGTGAAATTTATGTGAAATAAATGTGACAATAGGGGATGCAAAATGTCAACGTGTGAGAAAATGAAACTACACGTGACAACATGTGAGCACATGTGAAAACACAATCTCATGTGAAATAAACATGAGGATGCAAAATGTAAACATATGATACCGTGACACTACATTTAAAACATTTGAGCACATGTGAAAACATGATCTCGTCAATTTTCTTTACAACATGGGGATGCAACATTTCAACATGAAATTACATGTGACAACATTTGAGCACGTGAAAGCCAAGATGTCAAATGTAATTTTGAATACTAGTTTCAGGATGTTCTCAGAATGTTGTGTCATGGTCCACTGGAGATTTTTGTCTAGTTGCGTTAAAAATATGGTAAATCTACAACTAGTTACAGTCAGGCTGAGGGTAACTGGTGAAAAAGGAGTCAGGCGCAGGGAAGCAGAGACGCGTGGACAAGGTAATTTTAATGACGAAGCACCAGTACAAAACAATATCTCAGGTGCGGGAAAAAATATCTGTCACTAATAAACGGGCGTAAAAATACAATACCCGGCAACAACAAAACCAGCCGTCAGTAACAGCCTGCCACATAAAACAATCACGCCCACAAACATGGGGGAAACAGAGGGTAAATAAAGAACATGCAATTGGGGAATTGAAACCAGGTGTGAAAAACAAAGACAAAACAAATGGAAAAATGAAAAGTGGATCGGTGATGGCTAGAAAGCTGGTGACGTCGACCGTCGAAAGGCGCCCGAATAATGAGAGGCACCAACTTCGGCTGAAGTCGTGACAGTACCCCCCCGCCCATTACGTGCGGCTCCAGCAGCGTACGGACACCGACCTTGGGGACGACCCGGCGGACGAGGCGCAGGACGATCCTGATGGAGACGGTGGAACACCCGCAGCATCGAAGGGTCCAAAACGTCCTCCACCGGCACCCAGCATCTCTCCTCTGGACCGTACCCCTCCCACTCCACGAGGTACTGAAGGCCCCTCACCCGACGCCTCAAGTCCAGTATTGCTCGAATTGCATACGCCGGGGCCCCCTCGATGTCCAGAGGGGGCAGAGGAACCTCCCGCACCTCAGACTCCTGGAGTGGACCAGCCACCACCGGCCTGAGGAGAGACATGGAACGAGGGATTAATACGATAATCTGGGGGAAGCTGTAACCTGTAGCAAACCTCGTTCAGTCTCCTCATGACTTTGAATGTCCCCACAAACTGCGAAAACCGGGGCCTCACTGCTGTGGCAGTCTGCGCTCTCTTTCTGACGCCTCACGGACCGCTGAAGGTGCACATGAGCGACGTTCCATGTCTCTTCCGAGCGCCTAAACCAGTCGTCCACTGCAGGAGCCTTGATCTGGCTCTGATGCCAAGGTGCCAGAACCGGCTGGTACCCCAGTACGCACCGGAAATGGGAGAGGTTAGTGGAGGAGTGGCGGAGTGAGTTTTGGGCCATCTCTGCCCAGGGGATGAACGCCGCACACTGAACGCCGCCCGCCGCCCACTTGCCGGTCCTGGCAATAAGACAGCAGACGGAACGTACAGGCGGCCAGCTGGACACTGGGTGGGAGTGGGCTCTGTACGTAACACCCGGTCGATGTCCGCGTCCAGATCCCACACTACTGGTGCCACCAGGCAAGATGCCGGGAGTCTGGGAGTGGGATCCATAGACCGCTCCTCTGTGTCATACATCCGGGACAGTGCGTCTGCCTTCGTATTCTGGGAACCTGGTCTGTAGGACAGGGTGAAAACAAAATGGGTAAAGAACATGGCCCACCTTGCCTGGCGAGGGTTCAGTCTCCTCGCCGCCCGGATGTACTCCAGATTGTGGTGGTCAGTCCAGATGAGAAAAGGGTGTTTAGCCCCCTCAAGCCAATGTCTCCACGCCTTCAAGGCATTGACGAAAGCCAACAGCTCCCGGTCCCCCATGTCATAGTTTCGCTCCGCCAGGCTGAGCTTCCTCGAAAAGAAGGCACAGGGGCGGAGCTTTGGTGGCGTACCCGAGCGCTGAGAGAGCACGGCTCCTATCCCAGCCTCGGACGCGTCCACCTCTACTATGAACGCCAAAGAGGGATCCGGATGAGCCAGCACGGGAGCCGAGGTAAACAGAGCCTTCAGGTGACCAAAAGCCCTGTCCGCCTCAGCTGACCACCGCAAACGCACCGGTCTCCCCTTCAGCAGTGTGGTAATGGGAGCCGCTACCTGACCAAAGCCCCGGATAAACCTCTGGTAATAGTTGGCAAACCCTAGAAACCGCTGCACTTCCTTTACCGTGGTGGGAGTCGGCCAATTACGCACGGCTGAAATGCGGTCACTCTCCATCTCCACCCCTGAAGTGGAAATGCGGTACCCTAGGGAGGAGACGGACTGTTGAAAGAACAGACATTTCTCAGCCTTGATGTACAGGACATGCTCCAACAGTAGACCAAGCACCCTGCGCACCAGGGACACATGCTCGGTGTGTGTAGCGGAGTATATAAGAATGTCGTCGATATACACCACTACACCCTGCCCGTGCAGGTCCAGGAAAATCTTGTCTACAAAAGCCTGGAAGACTGATGGAGCATTCATAAACCAATACGGCATGATAAGGTACTCATAGTGCCCTGAGGTGGTACTAAATGCCGTCTTCCACTCGTCCCCCTCCCCGGATACGCACCAGGTTGTAAGCGCTCCTGAGATACAATTTTGTGAACAAGCGCGCCCCGTGCATTGACTCGATCGCACTGGCTATGAGAGGTAGCGGGTAACTGTACCTCACAGTGATCTGGTTGATGCCTCGATAGTCAATACACGGGCGCAGACCTCCATCCTTCTTCTTCACAAAAAAGAAACTCGAGGAGGCAGGTGAAGTGGAGGGCCGAATGTACCCCTGCCCCAGAGATTCGGAAACATATGTTTACATAGCCGCCGTCTCCTCTTGCAACAAGGGATACACGTGACTCCTGGGAAGTGCTGCGTCTACCAGGAGATTTATCGCACAATCCCCCTGTTGATGGGGTGGTAATTGAGTCGCCTTCTTTTTACAAAAGGCAAGAGCCAAATCGGCATATTCAATGGAGATGCGCACGGTGGAGACCTGGTCTGGACTTTCCATTGTAGTAGCACCGATGGAAACCCCTAAACACCTCCCCGAGCATTTTCGTGACCACCTCGTGAGAGCCCTCTGTTGCCATGAAATAGTGGCGTCATGACAGGCCAACCAGGGTAGACCCAGCACCACGGGAAACGCAGGAGAATCAATAAGGAAGAGACTGATTCTCTCCTTATGACCCTCCTGCGTAACCGTGCCCAGTGGAGCGGTGGCCTCCCTAATTAGCCCTGACCCTAATGGTCGACTATCTAGGGTGTGCACAGGGAAGGGCATATCCACAGGAAAAATGGGGATCCCTAAACTATGTGAAAATGATCTGTCAATACAATTCCCAGCTGTGCCTGAATCTACGAGCGCCTTATGCTGGGAATGCGGGGAAAACAAAAAGGGGACAGAGGACTCTGGGTGAACCTGGTGCCGACTCACCTGGGGGTGGCACAAGAGTTCCCTGCCTGTTGCCTCGACTCCTAGAGGAGCCTCCCCAGCACTGACCATCAGTGTGCCCTCTGCGGCCACAGATGGTGCAAGGAACAGCACCTCCTCCGGTCGCCCTAAGTGCAGCACCTCCCAGCTCCATGGGCGTTGGATCGGTGGTGCTGAGGGATGGAACCGACAGACCCCGATCTGGACGTCCGCGGGTAGCTAACAGGTTATCCAACCGGATGGACAGGTCCACCAGCTGGTCGAATGTAAGAGTGGTGTCCCTGCAGGGCAACTCCCGATGGACGTCCTCGCGCAGACTGCACCGGTAGTGATCGATCAGGGCCCTGTCGTTCCATCCCGTACCGGCGGCCAGGGTACGGAAGTCTAAGGCGAAATCCTGTGTGCTCCTCGTCCCCTGTCTCAAGTGAAACAGACGTTCACAGGCGAAATCCTCGTAGTGGTCCAACACCGACTCTCCTTCCCCCCATGCGGCGTTGGCCCACTCCAGGGCTTTTCCTGAGAGACCGGAGACAAGGGCGGACACGCTCTCACGGCCCGAAGGAGTCGGGTGGACGGTTGCCAGGTAGAGCTTCAGCTGGAGTAGGAACCCCTGACATCCGGCAGCCGTCCCATCATACTCCCTCGGGAGCGCCAGCCTAATCCCACTGGGACTGGGTGAAGGAGGGGTGAGCAGTGGTGCCTGTGGTGGTGCTGGTGGAGACGCTGGGCGAACTCCTCTTCTCTCCCATCTCTCCAACACGATCCATCGCGGTGCCGAGATGGTGTAGCTTCACCTCATGCTGCTGGACTCGCTCCTCCACCTCTAGTACCGGGGTACCTGCTCCTGCTGACTCCATGAGAGGTGCGTGATTCTGTCCGGCTGAGAGTAACTGGTGAAAAAGGAGTCAGGCGCAGGAAATCAGAGACGCGTGGACAAGGTAATTTTAATGACGAAGCACCAGTACAAAACAATATCTCAGATGCAGGAAAAAATACCTGTCACTAATAACCGGGCGTAAAAATACAAAACCAGCCGTCAGTAACAACCTGAGACATAAAACAATCACGCACACAAACATGGGGGAAACAGAGGGTAAATAAAGAACATGTAATTTGGGAATTGAAACCAGGTGTAAAAAACAAAGACAAAACAAATGGAAAAATTAAAAGTGGATCGGCGATGGCTAGAAAGCCGGTGACGTCGACCGCCGAAAGCCGCCAGAACAAGGAGAGGCACCAATTTTGGCTGAAGTCGTGACAGTTACTGTATTTTTACAGCTAAATTTAATTGTTAATGTACAATATGCTGCTGTATGCTGATTACTTGGGATTTACAACCTTTTGGTTGATAGCTAGTTCCTTCTGTTCCACCAGCTCTGTGAACATAAGGGATATTGGCAAAAAATATATTTCTGCACTTTGCCTAAAGTTGCAGTAAAAATACAGTGAATTTATAGAATAACTTGAAGGTGTTATGTCTATAAAATGACAGTATGCTGCTGTATTCTGATTTCAATTACTGTAAAGTGGGGATTTGAACTTGCAACCTCTTGGTTGAGAGGGGAACAATGTTTCTACAGTGTAACCAGGTTCATACTTATTGCTTGGAACATATATTAACACACAAAAATATTGTGTTGTGGTGTTGTTCCCTGGTGTACAAAAAGGTCAAAGATACACTTCCAACCTACACATATAAACTCATGGTACAGTTTGGTACCTTGTAGGTATGGGATATTTTTATAATATTTTGAATATAAGGTACGGTCATCACTGCACTTTAAAATATAGTTGGGGGCAATGTACTGACTGGGTGCATTGTCATATTTGGGGGAGTGGTTAAATATGTGTATTTGTGCCAACCGTCAGTAGAAGTGTTGGAGCAGTTTAAGTATTTAATTGTTTTGCCACAGTTAATTGAGCAAGTCTGGAACATTATTCTGCTAAAATGTCAAGTGATTGTAACAGTAATGTGTTGTAAAGAGGTTATTGTTCATTTTCCACTAACGGAGTAGCAACTTGTTGCTCTGAATATGATGTTTATTGACTGGAAGCTACTTGTATGTTATTACAACCTACAATATACTTGCTGCCACTGGCAATCCTTGCAAGTAACCTAGTATGCCTTGACTGATGTTTCTGTTGAAAACACTCACACTTGCTGAGTGGCAACATACTGTAGCACTTAATGTGATCTGTTGTATACGGTTCATAAATTATAAGCGTCTATACTATCAGTTCTGCACTCTTGTTAAAGGCGGATATAAATGCATGTGATGAAGAGCCATATGGTGTTTCATTCAGAGCAAGTCACCATGTTATTGTAATACTCACTTAATGTGAATTTCACAATAACCTACTAGCAACTGGTTAATATAAAGTTACTGAACGTTGAACATTAACTTTCTGTGAGCATACTGCAATTAAGCTTTGGGAAAAAGCCCAGCAACCTCTCAACAGTGCAAATCTTGATTGTCAACCTTAACAATAAAAACACTTAAATGGTAAAACGTTTTCACCTAAGGTTGGCACAAATACAACATATTTTGGACCATGCCACCAAATATGCTAATGAGCCCCTACCATCTACATTAATTTTTATATAATATTTAATTTCTTCATTTATCTTTTTTTCCCCACACCAGATACAACCATACACATAAGAACAACAACTGGCAGAAACACAAACAAACAACTACATCTCATCTGCCCAGACTCACGTGCTCACAACAATCTCTACTGCCTGCATTAATGTTTGCCACACGGCCCTTAATGTTTGCCACACGGCCCTTAAGACTCACACGGCCCTTTTCCTCGGTCACCCATGCGATTTCAGTAATAAATCATTAGATTTTTCCATTTTGTTAATGATGGAGGATTGATTGATTTCCATGTTCTTATTATACGTTTTTTCAAGATGAGTGATGAGAAGAGAATCAGCCAGCCCATTGGGTATCTCACAACACACCCATATGCCATGTCTTAAAATGTGCAGACAGACAGATTAAAAGTAAGTTTACGTTGTAATACTTCGGACTTTATAGCTTTGCCCATAACTTTTGGACTACATAGCATTCCCAGAAAGCATGGATTACTGAGTCATTGTTCATTTTACACTTAAGACATGACTCTGCTATTGTGCTGTAGAATTTGTGAATTGTGTATCTTGTATAGTAAATTCGATACATTAAATTATGCTGGATTAAGCATACATTTCCGTTAACTGTAATTTTGTTAGTTATTTTTCTAAGAGATTGTCAGTTGGATATGCTCTCTGCAAGGGTATGTATATCTTACATATTATATGAGCATTCCTCAAGGTTGCTCTGATATCTAAAATATGTAAACTGTATAAATACAGTGTAGTCATTAGGGTGCATCAAATTTGAATGGGAAATTTTAATTTCAAAATATCAATTTGGCTGGCATTGCATTTTGTTCAAATTAACATAAAAATGACTTTTGCAAAGTTTTGAGGAATTCCATTGAGATTTAGGGGTGCCACCTAACACATGAACTTTGGCGAAATTTCAAAAAATGTGAATTTTTTTGTCTAATTGCCATAAGGTTGACCTGGAAATGTTGAGTACAGTTAACTTTTATACAGTAACATGTTCTATAGGGTTATCAAAGTAAAAGTTGTTTGTTTGCCCTTTGGGCAACTTGGGCATTTATCAGAATTCAACTTTCAAGATTCTCCATTCATTTGTCCTATAGACAAAATGAATAGAGGTCAATGGGACATGTTCACGTGGCCTTACCTGAATTTTGTGCAGCAGTGATGGATGTCGGACACACATATAAAGTTAAATTGACTTTATTGTTAAACACAAGGGGCGATACTGACACACTTAAAAGAACAAACCCTCTCTAGTGGCTAACTCACTGGCAACTAACAGGGCCTAATGATAAGAGCTGACACTAACTAAACTTCAAACTTAATTGCTCAGTCTGTGCCAGAGTCTGCTCCACTGAGCAACATCACCAGGGAGAAAGAGAGAGGAAATTGAACCTGAACTCTGAACCTAGCCAGTGCGTCTCCCCCCAGATATGTCTCCCCACCCGCCACCCAAGAGTAACCGTCCTATTCAGGGATTAGCTTGCGTTTGCAGGGCGAAGGTTTGGCTGTTGGTTGCGGTCATGTTCAACTGCCTGCAGCACATTCTGCAGGTGCTGCTCCTTCCTTGCCACTGCGACGAAGTCGGATGTGAGCTTGACGCCACGCCGCACAGTCATTGACCACGTTCATTGCACGTACATTGACCTCACTTTTTTTGAACGCAGCATTGGTCGCCCATTCCTTCACATCGAGAGACATAAATTCTGGATCAATGTGCAGCTGGTGCATCCCAAACCAGCAATCCTTATTGGCGAGGTCAGCCAAGCTGGTGGTTGGCAAGAGGGTGGGGAACTTTGGCATGCCAAAGCCAGTACCAAAGCGCTGCTCAGGGATGTGCATGGGGAGATCAGCGGGCTTGTGCTCCAAGATCGCTCTGGCAAGTGCACGCTTGTCATCATTGGGCACCTTGCTGCTGAAGAGAGCCAGGGGTAGCATCTCACCTGTCAGGTACCAGCGATGCCTCTCCAGCGCCTTGATCGCTGATGCTGCAATGCCCTCATCTACAGCCTTGTATGCCTGCAGGTGGTGGTAGTGTCAGGTCATTCCAGGCAGCATCTACAGCTTTCGCAGGTCAACCACCACTTTGCATAGATGTGTGTAATGAAAATGGCAAATGCCCGAATCTTCGGCACCTGCTGCCGTGTGGTGATTGTGCCCTGGGGAAGCAACGCGATGTGCTGCTCCATCAAAGCCAGCTTGAGAGTATAGAGCAGCTTGGCCATCCATCGTGCCTTGTGGAGCGCTCCCGGTCGTTGGAAGCTCACTGCGGTCTGCTCTTCACCATCTGCATCCAGAAACACAAGACACAGCTGCACAAACTCATGGTAGTCACCTCGCTTGTGGTCAGTGACTTCTTTTGCGCACCAAAGCAGTGGTCGGCCCAGTGACAGCTGTATGGCAATGCAGGCTGCTGTGAGATGGCCGGTGTTTGACACAGTGGTGTCAAATGCCATGTTGACAACTTGCATGTCAACCGGGCAATGATCACTCCACATGCCTCATTGGTCTGCTTCTTATACGCCGGGACACCAAGCAGTTTCAGCCGCTCTGCATCTCCAACCACCACTGTCAGACGCTCCTCCAACTGGCGCACATTGCTGAGCATCGGTGTTAACTTGCTGTCCCAGTGTAGGGTGCACAATGGAGGTGGTGTCCACTGCTTGTGCTGTTCCTCAGTGATTGTCTCCAGCACTTGGCGTCTTGCTCGGTCAGCTGTTGCGTAAGATGCAGAGAGATGTGTACATTCACCACCTGACTCTGCAACAAGGCCACGAGTGAAGGCAGCCTGTTGCATTGGTGACATCTTCAACCTTGTAGCCAATGACACGACACTTGGTCGGCTAAGGATGTCATGTGGAATGAAGACGTTTGTTCCAGTCTTCTTATGCTTGTGGGATGGTTCGCCCTCAGATGGTGGATAGACTGTGTTAGTATCCTCCTCTGACTCCTCATCACTCTCCGACTCCAAGCTGGACATTGCCGTCACCTCCTCCAGCTCCTTTTCACAGCGGGACTGTCTGGCTGCTGCGGAAATAATACATACCCAACACAGAAAGATCACCTCAAACAGAAAGATCACCTCAGTTTTCTTGAGCTGTAGTATTGTTTACCTCAGATCTCCATGGCGACCATTGAGCACTGTTAACCACTTTATCCAACAAAAACAGATGTGCGGTGGCACCCCTAAATCATCATGTACTGGAAAAATGTTTTGCATGTGTTGTTTTTACATATATTGGAACACTTTTAGCACCCAGCCATATCAAAATTCAAGAATTGTGTTTTTTGATGCACCCTAGTAGTCATGTATGTCAAAGTGTGTCAATAGTTGGAAACTGTGTGTTAAAAGCACTGTGTGTGTATCATAAATACACATTTTTGTTTGAAGGGCCTCACCTATGAAATCTCACGTGAAAATGTAAGTCCACATGTGAAAGGTTATGTGATCTCATGTGAAAATCCATTGTGAAACTTCATGTGTTCCAAAAATAATGGCGCCGGAATGGGTTTGGCTGCCATTTTTGGGCTCTTAAAACTGTAATATCTTATGTTTCACCGAGTCGTGGCTAAACGACGACATGAACAACATACAGCTGAAGGGTTACACACTGGATCGGCAGGATAGAACAGCAGCCTCTTGTAAGACAAGGGGTGGCAGTCTGCGTACACTACTGTTCAAAAGTTTGGGGTCACGTAGAAATGAAACTTAAATCCGTTTTACCTAATTTCTACCAGGATGATAAATGTGCAACCAGAGGGAATAAAACTCTGGACACAGAGACGTGTACAAAGCTCTCCCTCGCCATCCATTTGGCAAATCTGACCATAATTCTGTCCTCCTGATTCCTGCTTACAAGCAAAAACTAAAGCAGGAAGTACAAGTGACTCGGTCAATAAAAAAATGGTCTGATGAAGCAGATGCTAAGCTACAGGACTGTTTTGCTAGCACAGACTGGAATATGTTCCGGGATTCTTCCGATGGCATTGAGGAGTACACCACATCAGTCACTGGCTTCATCAATAAGCGCATTGATGACGTCGTCCCCACAGTGACTGTCCGTACATACCCCAACCAGAAGCTATGGATTACAGGCAACATCCGCACTGAGCTAAAGGGTAGAGGTGCCGCTTTCAAGGAGCGGGACTCTAACCTGGAAGCTTATAAGAAATCCTGCTAGAACCTCCGATGAACCGTCAACCAGGCAAAGTGTCAATGCAGGACTAAGATCGAATCGTACTACACCGGATCCGACGCTCGTCGGATGTGGCAGGGCTGGCAAACTATTACATACTACAAAGGGAAGCACAGCCGCGAGCTGCACAGTGACACGAGCCGGTGTTACTGGGCTGCCCAGTGAACAGACAAGCTGAATTTCTTCTATGCTCGCTTCAAGGCAAGTAACACTGAAACATGCATGAGAGCATCAGCTGTTCCGGATGACTGTGTGATCACGCTCTCCGTAGCCGATATGAGTAAGATCTTTATACAGGTCAACATTCACAAGGCTGCAGGGCCAGACGGGTTATCAGGACGTGTACTCCGAGCATGCGCTGACCAACTGGCAAGGGTCTTCACTGATATTTCAACCTCTCCCTGTCTGAGTCTGTAACACCAACATGTTTCAAGCAGACAACCATAGTCCCTGTGCCCAAGAACACTAAGGTAACCTGCCTAAATAAATACCAACTCATAGCACTCATGTCTGTAGCCATGAAGTGCTTTGAAAGACTGGTCATGGCTCACATCAACACCATTATCCCAGAAACCCTACCCCAATTTGCATACCGCCCCAACAGATCCACAGATGATGCAAACTCTATCGCACTGCACACTGCCCTTTGTGAGAATGCTATTCATTGACTACAGCTCAGCGTTCAACACCACAGTGCCCTCCAAGCTCATCACTAAGCTCCCTCTGCAACTGGATCCTGGACTTCCTGACGGGCCGCCCCAAGGTGGTAAGGGTAGGCAATAACACATCCGCCACGCTGATCCTCAACACGGGGGCGCCTCAGGGGTGTGTGCTCAGTCCCCTCCTGTACTCCCTGTTCACTCATTACTGCATGGCCAGGCACGACTCCAACACCATCAATTAGTTTTCCGATGACACAACAGTGGTAGGCCTGATTACTGACAACGACAAGACAGCCTATAGGGAGGAGGTCAGAGATCTGGCCGTGTGGTGCCAGGACAACAACCTCTCCCTCAACGTGATCATGACAACAGAGATGATAGTGGACTACAGGAAAAGGAGGACCGAGCACGCCCCCATTCTCATTGACAGGGCTGTAGTAGATCAGGTTGAGAGTTACGTTTCACGGTGTCCACATCAACAACAACCTAGCATGATCCAAGCACACCAAGAGAGTCGTGAAAAGGGCATGACAAAACCTATTTCCCCTCAGGAGACTGAAAAGATTTGGCATGGGTCCTCAGCTCCTCAAAAGGTTCTACAGCTGCAACATTGAGAGCATCCTGACTGGTTGCATCACTGCCTGGTATGGCAACTGCTCGGTCTCCTATCGCAAGGCACTACAGAGGATAGTGCGTACGGCCCAGGACATCGCTGGGGTCATGCATCCTGCCATCCAGGACCTCTATGCCAGGCGATGTCAGAGGAAGGCCCTAAAAATGTTCAAATACTCCAGCCACCCTAGTCATAGACTGTTCTCTCTGCTACTGCACGGCAAGCGGTACTGGAACGCCAAGTCTAGGTTCAAGAGGCTTCTAAACAGCTTCTAACCCCAAGCCATAAGACTCCTGAACGTCTAATCAAATGGCTACCCAGCCTATTTGCATTGCCCCCTCTTTTACGCTGCTGGTACTATCTGTTTATTATCTATGCATAGTCACTTTAATAACTCTACCTACATGTACATATTACCTCAATTACCTCAACTAACCTGTACCCCCGCACAATGACTCTGTACCGGTACCCCCTGTATGTAGCCTTGCTATTGTTATTTTACTGCTGCTCTTTAATTATTTGTTACTTTTAATTCTATTTTTTTATTAGAACTGCATTGTTTGTTAAGTGCTTGTAAGTAAGCATTTCACTGTAAGGAATACACCTGTTGTGTTCGACGCATGTGACAAATACAATTTCATTTGATTTGATATGTGAAAATCCACATCATCACATGTGAAGTGTTCCAAAAACACATGGTTTCACATGACTTCACATGTGCAAAATGTGGAAATGTCACATGTGAAGTCATGTGATTTTCCACGTGAAATTATGTGTTTTTTTTATTTGTGGTTGCACAAATACAGAAACACCTCATTGAAATAGCCAGTAAACACTGATAGTAATGTAACATCAGCACTAGACATCATCTTTACTGTTGGCTTTTACAGACCCAAGCATAACCTGTACATCTTTAGTTACAATGAAAGTCGTTCTCTTTTCTTCCTACTACAGCTACTTCCTGTGTTGTTTACACAGTCATGACAGATGCTCCTCTTTGCAGCTCTCAATCTTTATCATATTCCTCCATCTTTCCCCTCTTGGAGAAAAGAGCAGCTGATGTCACCTCCGCTATGCTGATCCAGTCTTCTGTTAATATACTGCAACCTACTGCTACTTCCACTTCCGCTAGACTACTGTGTTGTTTATGCTACCACTTCTCCATCCTGTGGCTCTCTCATTTACAGGTAGAAAATATCTCCATTATATTACTGCAATGACGACTTAGCCTACTAGACCACTGGGATTGTAACGCAACAGTTGGCTTTCCCATTCTGTGAAACATGATGTTCAGTCCATCTCCGCTCCCCATCCACATATTAGGTTTTGAATGAACACCACACGCTATAATGTTTACATTGCTAATGCAAGTGAAATAGATCTCTCTGTCTCTGTCTCTATTTCTCTCTCTCTAATATTCTGCAACTGTCTATGGCTTTGAAGCACTTAGGCAGAAGAATTCACACACGATTTGTTCAGCTCACATCTCTCAAGATTCTCTCTCTTTCTCTCTCTATTTCTCTCTCTCTCTCTTTCTCTCTCTCTAATATTCTGCAACTATCTATGGCTTTGAAGCACTTGAGCAGAAAAATTCACACACAATTTGTTCAGCTCACAACTCTCAAGGTTCTCTCTCTCTCTCAGCCTCTGAATGCTTGGCTATGAAAAGCCAAATTACATTTTACTCCAGAGGTGCTGACCCGTTGCACCAATAATAACCACCATGATTGTTATTCAATCCTGTTGTTCATCTATGAACTTTTGAATATCTTGAAGAACGATAATGGCCTTACAGTTTTTTCTGATTGCTTAGGCACTAAACCATAGGCTATTTTTGCAAAACTCTACACACTAACCACAAAACCTTACACCAAACCAGCAAAAAATTATACATCTCTTGCAAAAGCAAACAATTCTTGCAAAACCCTTCAAATTCTTAAAAATAAATATGTTTATGCGTCAATATTTGCGCCAACTACGCACTGATGGTTTAAATGAAAAGCACTTGTGGCTTTTGCTTTTTCTGTGTGCAGGGCATAGCAGTTTACAGTAAAGTGTTGTCATACATGTAGTAAACACACATACACACAGGCATCCAAATGTGCAAAGTATGGATGTGTATTCTGAACATAACACACTATCAATACAAATAAGGTGAAATGTTCTAACAGTCCTCAAACAACAAAAGCGCAGTAAAAGAAAACAAAGACATTTGTCCTAGAAAAAAAGAACAGAAAGAAATGTGGCTACATCTCACATTCTTTGTATGGGTGCGATGAAAAGTGGGTGACCTGTGAACCAATTGCGGACCACAGCAGCCCGGTGGAAACTAACATTGTCCCAGATGATAATGTACCTGGGCTGCACTGGCCCCTGGTCATTAGGGATTAGTCTGTTGTTGAGGGTGTCCAGAAATGTGATAATGTGTGCAGTGTTGTATGGGCCTAGGATTGCATGATGGTGAAGGACGCGGTTTTGACTAATTGCTGCACACATTGTTATGTCGCCACCACGTTGTCCCAGGACGTTGGTGATGTCACGGTGTCCGATGATATTTCTGCCGCGGCCCCTTGTTTTTGCAAGGTTGAAACCTGCCTCGTCCACATATATTAGCTCATGATGCACTGCATCTGCTTCTAGCTTCATGACTCTCTGAAAGAGACAAGACAATGTAGCACAGTAGGAAAAGACAGGGATCAGTCAATATGATGTAGGACCATACACTTCCAGATCTTGTACCAAGTATAGCTTACCTGCACATATTCATATCTCAGTTGATTTACATGGTCTGAGTTTCTTTCGAAAGGGACTCTGTACAGCTGCTTCATCCTAATTCTATTGCGTTTCAGTAGACGAGACAGTGCAGAGAGACTCACTCTGTTGACGTTTTGGAATATGGTGTTATCTGCCATTATGTTGTCCTGCAGTTCTCTGAGTCTGATGCAGTTATTTGCAATGCCCATATTTACAATGTGGGTCTCCTGCTCTGGGGTGAACAGTCGCCCTCTTCCACCAGATACTGGTTTTCTTGCAGTTCTGTAAAAACATTTGAAAGGTTTTAGTGATAGATCCTTCTCATTATGAAAGTACAGTACATATTACTGTACCAGTAAGACTACAGCACTAACAGTTACTTACCGGTTCTCATTTCGAAATATCCAGATGATACCTGCAACAGTATAGCGGTTCAGATTTGGTTGAACCCGTTGCCCAGCCTCCCTCATGCTCATCCCAAGGTTGACACGATGGTCAACTACAGTCGCTCTGATTTCATCAGTTAGTGTGTTCCCGACTCCCCTTCCTCTTCCCTGTCTTCTCCTTCTCTCCCATCCTACTTCACCTCTTCCTCCTCCTCCTCCTCTTCTTACTTCTTCACCTCCTTGTCCTACTCTTGCACTTCCTCCTCCTCCTCCTCCTCCTCCTCCTCCTCTAGTTCTCACCCCTCTTACTCTCTGTCCAATATTGGTCTCCAAACCAAATGTTTACCTGTGGCCTATTTCTTTCTAGGGAGTTTTATAAGCAACTTTGTGACATCTGCTGATGTAAAAAGGGCTTTATAAATATATGTGATTGATTGATTGATTGATTACATCAATCCCAATGTAACGTTGCTTCCTGTGAGTGTATCTTTAAACACAGCTGTGGTAATGTATGAAGTGAGTTCCCCTACCTGGCATATTCTGCAATGGCCTTGTGTGGTCTGATATTGTGGTTACTATGGATGTGGAAGAGGGGGACTTACAGTGCCTTCAGAAAGTATTCATACCCCTTGCCTTTTAAACATTTTGTTATGTTACAGCCTGAATTTAAAAGGGATTAAATTGAGATGTTTTGTCACTGATCTACACACAATACCCCATAATGTCAATGCATAATTATGTTTTTTGAAACTTTAACAAATTATTAAAAGATGTAAAGCTGAAATGTCTTGAGTCAATAACTATTCAACCCCTTTGTTATGGCAAGCCTAAATAAGTTTTGGGAAAACTTGTGCTTAAGAAGTAACACATTCAGTTGCATGGGTTCACTCTGTGCGCAATCATTTTTGAATGGCTACCACATCTCTGTACCCCACACATACAATTATCTGTATTGTCCCTCAGTCTAGCAGTGCACTTCAAACTAAGGGCTGTATTTTGTGTAGGCTTACCCTGGGATAGCATTTTGAAAACTGTGTAAATCTCACTAGGACATTGTGACATTCTTTTTTAAAACATTCTTTTTTAAAACTTCCATATCTTTACAATCTAAACATACAAGAGCTCTGCAAATGTGTATCAGTCATTTTTAAATCAATATTATTGTTCTTAGATATACTGGATTATGTATTTTGTGAAGAAGGGTGGGTTCCTATACTCAATATTGTATTACAAGTTGCCTTGCAGAACAGTTACCTTGAGAAAGACACAGCTATTCTATATTGGAACACTACATGTTTAGGCATGAATCAAAAAACAACAGAGAAGCTGTGAATGTGAATCCACGGAAGGTTAGTCAATCGTGGTATGTTTTTCACGTTGGAGGCCACTACTGCCAATGTTCTCTGAGAGAGTTTAGGATAGACCATTGGGGGGTCCACTGAATCCATAGGATAGAACACTTGGGATCCACTGAATCCACAGGATAAAACACTGGGGGTCCACTGAATCAACAGGATAGAAAACTGGGGTTCCACAGAATCCATAGGATAGAACACTGGGGGTCCACTGAATCCATAGGAAAAAACACTGGGGGTACACTGAATCCATATGATAGAACACTGGGGGTCCACTAAATCCATAGAATAGACCACTGGGGGTACACTGAATCCATAGGATAGAACACTGGGGGGGTCCACTGAATCCATAGGATAGAACACTGGGGGTCCACTGAATCCATAGGATAGAACACTGGGGGGGTCCACTGAATCCATAGGATAGAACACTGGGGTTCCACTGAATCCATAGGATAGAACACTGGGGGGTACACTGAATCCATAGGATAGAACACTGGGGGTCCACTGAATCAACATGACAGAACACTAGGGCTCCATTGAATCGATAGGATAGAATACTGAGGTTGCACTGAATCAATAGGATAGAATTCTGGGGGTGCACTGAAACCGTATGATAGAACACTGGGGGGTTCACTGAATCAACAGAATAGACTACTGGGGGGTCCACTGAATCAACAGCATAGAACACTGGAGGTTCCACTGATTCCATAGGATAGACAACTGGGGGTTCCAATTTATCCATAGGATAGAACACTGGGGGTGCACTGAAACCGTAGGATAGAACACTGAGTGTCCACTGAATCAACAGGATAGACCACTGGATGTTCCACTGAAACCACAGGATTGACCAGTAGGGGTTCCACTGAATCAACAGGATTGACCACTGGGGGTTCCACTGAATCAACAGGATTGATCACTGGAGGTTCCACTGAAACAAAAGGATAAACACTGGGGGTTCCACTGAAACCATTGGATAGACCACTGGGGGGTCCACTGAATCCATGGGATAGAACACTGGGGGCACACTGAAACTGTAGGATAAAAACTGGGGGTTCCACTGAAACCATAGGATAGACCACTGGGGGTACACTGAATTCACAGAATAGACCACTGGGGGTCCACTGAATCAACATGATAGAACATTGGGGTTACACTGAATCCATAGGATAGAACACTGGGGGTCCACTGAATCAACATGATAGAACACTGGGGTTACACTGAATCCATAGGATAGAACACTGGGGGTACACTGAATACATAGGATAGACCACTGTGTGTCCATTGAATCAACAGGATAAAATAATGGGGGGGTCCACTGAATCAACAGGATAGACCACTGGTGGGTCCACTGAAACCCGTTGGATAGAACACTGGGGTGTCCACTGAAACCATAGGATAGACCACTGGATGTTCCACTGAAACCGCAGGATTGACCAGTAGGGGTTCCACTGAATCAACAGGATTGACCACTGGGGTTCCACTGAAACAACAGGATAAACACTGGGGTCTCCACTGAAACCATAGGATAGACCACTGGGGGGGCCTTTGATTCCATGGGATAGAACACTGGGGGCACAGTGAAACTGTAGGATAAAACCTGGGGGTTCCACTGAAACCATAGGATAGACCACTGGGGGTACACTGAATTCACAGAATAGACCACTGGGGGTCCACTGAATCAACATGATAGAACATTGGGGTTACACTGAATTCACAGAATAGACCACTGGGGTCCACTGAATCAACATGATAGAACATTGGGGTTACACTGAATCCATAGGATAGACCACTGTGTGTCCATTGAATCAACAGGATAAAATACTAGGGGGTCCACTGAATCAACAGGATATGCTATTGGGGAGTCCAATGAATCAACAGCATATACCACTGGGAGTACACTGAATTGTCAGGATAGAAGACTGGGGGAACATTGAATCCATAGGATAGACCACTGGGGGTCCACTGAATCCATAGGATAGAACGAGGGGGTAAACCAAATCCATAGGATAGACCACTGGGGGAGTCCACTGAATCCATAGGATAGAACACTGGTGGTACACTGAATCCCTAGGAAAGAACACTGGGGGTACACTGAATCCATAGGATAGACCACTGGGGGGTCCACTGAATCCATAGGATTGACCCACGGTGGTTCCACTGAATCCATAGGATAGATCAATGGGGGGTTCACTGAAACCCTACTTCACCAAACGCACTGACATGACGACAAATAAGAACCTGTTTCAGAGTGATACAAAGGGAAGGCAAGCTGTGTGTGTGTGTGTGTGTTTGTGCATGCAGGCACGTGGGTGTGTTAGAGAGAAAGAGAGAACGAAAGAAATGGAAAATGACTCTGTCAGCTTGACACCTAATATTATGCAAAACACTGCTATGAACACAGACAGGTTGGTGGAGAGCTCCCAGTTTTAAAACGAATGTGTCGCCATTTCAGCTCAGAGTCGTTCGTGAATGATAAATGTGATGAAGAAGGTCATATCGGAGCATGCAAGAGGAGAGAGCAATAGAGAGAGGAAGGAGAGAGAGAAGTGAAAAGGAGAGAGAGAGACGAGTGAGAAGGAAGAGAAAGAGAGAGATAAAGGAGAGAGAGAGGGAGGGAAGAGAGATGAAGGAGAGAGAGGGGAGGGAAGCGAGAGATTAAGAGAGGGAACCCAGCTAGCACCTAATGTTCTGAGAACCATATGTGTCTTAGAGCTTGGTGAGAGCATGGTTGTCTTATGGTTATTTTGTATAAACCTTCCCACAACTTTCTGGGAATGGTGCAGGATAGTTACTTGGCTTTGGAACATTCTCAGCACATTTAAGGAACTGGACAAAAACGTATTTCTTGACATTTCATTTATTTAACAGAACGTTTCCTAAAAGTTCAAACATGGATACATCTTGATAATATTATAGGAACGTTCTCCGACTGGTTTGACATTGTGAATGTTCTCAAATAGTTCAGAAACGTTAATAAACAACATTCTTATGTGGGAATTTCAGTACTTCAGCATAATGTTTCATACAGATTTCCTCATGGTTCTATTTAAAGTCACGTTCTCAAATTGTTCTGAGAACGTAAAGAAAACGTTTCATTAAAACCACAGAGAACGTTCTATTTCTATCCTCTATCGCTATTGCTATCTTGTTAAGTGTGTTCAGGTGTGTTGTCCTGTGTTGATCTTAATGAGTGCTTGTTTCCTTTGAAATGGGGTCTGTTTGAATACACTAAAATGAACAGGTTCGTATGTGTAAAAAATACATGGCTTGCTAGCTCCTTCAGGGCAGCACAGCGGACTAATTCCATGGATGGAGAACACAAGATTATATGTTTGAATCTGACTGATGCCGTGTCTCAATAAAAATACATGTGTTTGCATGATTAATACCTAATTAAATTTATTTGCGTCCTATCTGTGCTTGGAGTTAAAAAAAAGTAAACCCCAAATACGCTGGCATTGTGAAAGACTTATTGAAACATGAAGTAAAAGTTTTAAGGAAGTTATAAAAAAAGTCTAAATAACCTATAATTTCCATTCTCAGAGTGTTAATAAAACTCCCTGGGGAAACTTTCAAGGAACCAGAGTAAAACATTCTCAGAACCTCCCTGCAACCTAAAAATACAACTTCCCAGAACAGGCTAAATGTTCTCAGAACGTTTAAAAAATGTTCAGTTTTACCGGTCAGGAAACATATGGCTTCATTCCCACAACCAAAGTGAAATATAAAAAACATACGTTCCCATAACTTCCAAGGAACCAAATCTGCTACCTGGTAGGTGAGAATAAGAGAGAAAGGAGTAAGTGCTGCTGGAGGCGGGGACCGGCAATGGCACTGGGTTTTGTGAGTCGTAAGGGATAAGCGATAAGTTCGCCTGTGGCCAGTCTACATTTCCCCACACAGACACACACAAACATACATGCACGCACATATACTGTACACACACAGATATTCACCCGCAAGCAACCAAACGCACATGCGCGCACACACACACACACACACATGCATGCACCTACACACACACGTTCATCTGGGTGAGGATCTACAATGGCTCATTCATGGAACAACAAAAAAAACACTTCACAAAAATCCTCCACAGTGAGGTATAATTTAACAAGCTCTGTTTTAGTGAATGGGAGAGAGAGAGTGAGCGGGAGGTAGACAGGATTTATTTAAAAGTCTGACTCAAATAACTTCCTTGCAGTGTCGTCTGGATTTATATCAGATCTTCAAGGCTGTGGTCCGTAACGTGGGGGAACGTCAGACTGGAGAGACGGATGATGAGAGGAGAGAAAGCAGGAGGAGAAGAAGAAGAGAAGAAGAGGAATGGAGGGATGGAAAGCACAGAAAATGAGTGGGGAAGATAGGAGAGTGGAGAAGAAAGGAGTGGTGGGGAGAAGAGTAGAGAAAAAGGACAGAGGAAGAGAGAGAAAGGGAGAGTGAAATGAAAAGAGGTGAAATGCCCAGTGCCAGTAGGTGTCCTCAGCATACAGTGAGGCAATTTGTCCAGCTCACATCTCCCAAGTCTCTCTCTCTCTCTCTCTCTCTCTCTCTCTCTCTCTCTCTCTCTCTCTCTCTCTCTCTCTCCCTGTTCAATTCAAAGGGCTTTATTGGCATGGGAAACATACGTTTACATTGCCAAAGCTAAGTGAAATAGATATCTTTCTCTTTCTCTCTCTCTCCCTCTCTATTTCTCTCTCTCTAATATCCTGCAACTGTCTATGGCTTTGAAGCACTTGGGCAGCATAATTCACACAAACACTAGAACTCGTACATTTGCATCTAGGATTTGTTAGCCTTGGGTTCCTAGATTTTGCCTTTTTTGTTGTTGCCATGTTGCATTTTTTTCTTAACCACATAGCAATTAATCAAAACTGAAATCTATTGGCATGACGCCAAGACTCCTGGTTATATACAAATTACAACTAAAACCTCTGAATATTTCTTCAAAATGACAAAAACTTTAATTAAGACTTCAATATTTGTTCTATATTATATATAAAATCCAGGGGAATCATTTGAAATGAACCCTAATATATATTTCTCAGAGATTGCGGTCAAGGCAGTGATACTGATTAATAGATCATGGGTAATGGTTATGTTCATTTCCCCCCAGTAGCAGTCAGTGGCCATGGAGACTACGGTCCCAGCCGTGGGTAGGTCAGGTTCCCTGGTCAATAATCACAGAGGGAGAGTTAGAGGGTGTGGGTGCTCGTGCGTGCTTGCTTGGAGGGAGAGGGTAAAAGTCTGCCATAAGACACTTCTTTGATGTGGGAGAAATGAAACTACCCAATCGATACAGACGGCACTTAATGACTCCTGTGGTCCATAAGCCTACCTCACAACCTCTCCTCTCCTCTGCCCCCTGCTCTCCCCCCCTCCCCTCTCCTCAATTGGGCAAAGTCCGTCCTCTACTCTCCTCCTCCGTCATCCTCTCCTCCATGACCCGGAAACCGATAATTGATCACCATATGTAGGAGTGTGTCACTTCCTCCTCTCCTCCGTCCGTCGCTTTAGTGTATCATGCCACCAAATCATTTTGAGGTCAGCCACACCCCCTCTGAAACAGATAATGTTTTCTCAGAGGAGAAAAGCATGCTACACATTTCAAAAATAATGTGCGCAACTAAAAAAAAATTATAGCACTTTACACATGTATTTTGGGATTCCACCACTGTAAACGTCATTTGCCTGATGATTCTCTAATAGAAAAGGAGAGTCTTATTTCTTGTAAGGGCATTTGATTCAACATTTCCTCTCCTCACCTCGATTACTTTGACCTTTTTCAGGAGGATAGAGGAGGGCATGCAAGGAATTGAGGAAAGGAGGCGAGGAATCAAGGAAATCCCATTGAGATTCTTCCATTGACACAGTTCCATGGCCTCACCGTTCTCAACGTGGCAGGTTTCCCTGTGTGAAAAGATGCTTCACTCCCCAGACCCAGATTTTCATTCTACCGATAGTTACATCACAGCTTCTTTCCGTGCTCCATTCTGAACGTTCGAGAGGGTGTTGATTAATTTCAGGCGGGCACATGAAAACACCTTTGAGGGATTATTGCTCCCAGGATGCTGCCTCATCCCCGTTCTCCATCATGTTTTATTTTCACCATCAGGGTTTACTCCTCACATATCACAACCCTACTCACTCACTCACACACACACACACTCACACTCACAAACACAAACACATTCGAAACACACACACACTCACAAACACACACACACACACAAACACACACATTCAAACACACACACACTCACTCACTCACTCAAAGCTTTCTAGCAGTCGATAGGCATCACACAAAGTTCACACACTCAAATCAGAGAGAACGCAGTCAACATACCTGAATGACCTGTTATGAGACAGCAGTGGTCTCAGAGGCACTGCAGCACATCACAGAGATCATACACAAACCTCTGCAGACAGGTTTATGTACACGCCGAGCAGAGAAATGGTCCTGAGATTTACCTCTGTTCTCTGGAGAGAGCCCCCCTCAACGATCACACCAATCATCCCAAGGTCAGGGCAGTTTCTCACCGCATTACTATCAATCCATTTCTCTCCACACGCACGCACGCATACCTCTCTCCCCTCCACAGTGCACAGGAAGCCCCAGCAGGTGAAGCAAGAACAAGGGGAACTTTCATGACGCCGTGACAGTGATCTGTGGTGATGGCTTGGTCTGAAAGCCTGTGACATAGATGGGTTCGCTGAGTCATTACATGTGTTTTCAGCAAGCCATGAAACCCACTAATGATGCGCGTGTCAGGTGTTTGTTAACCCACACCGGCTGGAATAACCCGCACCGCCCGACTATATGTGATGAAGTGAATATCTGAGACCTGCAACCAACCCTAACCCGCAAATATAGAAAATGTGCTGCAAAGACTGACATGTGGTGCAGGATAATTTTTTTCCCTGATTTAGATATGTTTCTGTTTATAGTTTCTGTCTATTTTAGATACATGTAGCTTCTCTTTTGTCATTATACGTTGTGCTAGAAGACTAAATAAACCCTTGCTCAACATAATAATGTAATAGATTGACAGAATGAATGCTTCAATCTAGTTGACATTGGTAAAGTTTTGTCTGTCATCTTTCGCAGAGCAAAGATGTTTAGGGACTGGGGAGAAAATGCATGAGTTTGACTGGTTGTTGTCACGTCTACTCCTGCTCCTGCGCTCGATGTCGCTGGTTTACTAAACATCGGTCCTGGCAACCCATCATTACTCACACCTGGCAACCCTCATTACGCACACCTGGCAACCTTCATTACGCACACCTGGACTTCACCACCACCTTGATTACTTCCCCTTTATCTAGCACTCCCTAGCATTACTCTTCAGGCAGTATTGGTTCTGTGTTCATGTCTAGATGTGTCTTTTGTTTTGTATCACGCTATGTTCTTTATTATTAAGCTCACCCACTGCACCTGCTTCCTGACTCCCAGCGTCATTGTTACAGTTGTAAGGAAAAAGAAAGCTGTGAAAACCACCCTACAAGATTTAAGTTTGGCTTAGGTACATATTTTATGTGGTTGAAATACTATCAGTTTTTATTGTGCTTTTATGATGAAGACAGCACCTCTACAGATGGTATCTAACTGAGCATTGCATTCTCTCAAGATGCAGAAAGAAAGAAATCATATTTCTCCACTCCTGTTCCCAAGTCCAAATTTAGCCTACATTTGGTGCATAATTTTACTGCAAGAAATGTTTAATTCCGCACAAGTTATTATTAAGGCTCTGTGAGAGGTTATAGACCTACAGTCAGTACAGCCAGATTTCAGGTTCCATTCTACCCATTTGAACAGTAGGCTACAGTTCCCTTGACATGCCATAGGCCTATTTGAAGTCCCCTATTGTGACTGTCGAAGTTTTATATTATGTCTCACAATCATCACACATAAAATAGCCTTAACACAACACTGCTATCATCCTCTTTGACCACTTCACCAAATATTTTTCAAACATGACTTTTCTGGCCCTCCCTCTTTATTTTCAACTCTCCTTTCGCAGCTTTTGTCCTATTGAATTAAACATCGACAATGTCCTTTTTGCCTCCGTCGATTGATGTTAACTTTTTCTGCCACTTCCCAAAAGCATTATTTGGCGATTGGCTGTGTAGGCTATTTGGTGCGAGTAGAGTTAAGCCCTGAAGCTTAGGTTTATGCACTAATGCCTAAAATAATGAAGGAAAAACCTCAATGTAGCCTATATAAATTTCACAAGAGTTATACATTCATAGATTTTTTAAGGTATTGTTTTTTAATTATTCAACCCACCCGCCCTTCAGCCACACAATATTTAAGGACCCTAAACCCGTCCGCCCCGCAGATATAACCTCCCGAGTGGTGCAGTGGTCTAAGGCACTGCATCTCAGTGCAAGAGGGGTCCTTACAGTCCCTGGTTTGAATCTAGGCTGTATCACATCCGGCCGTGATTGGGAGTCACATAGGGCGGCACACAATGGTCCCAGCGTCGTCCGGGATTGGCCGGGGTAGGCCGTCATTGTAAATAAGAATTTGTTCTTAACTGACTTGCCTAGTTAAATAAAGGTTAAATTTAATTACTTTTTTTAAATAACCGTTGGGGCAGCGAGTAATGAGTCAACCCATGCATCAATAACACCCACCATCTCAGATTGTTCTGAAATTGTATCTGTAGTTAGAAACAGGTAAGATTGGCATTCCTGAAACATTATTTTGTTGAAATGTAAGCTAATTGATTGCACCCAAAATTGATAGGATTCAGATAATATTCAATAAATATAGTACCCAACACCTGATTTGGACTAAACTTCTTCCTACCAATGAATAAGTAATTTCAGAACAATCTGAGATGGTGGGTGTTGAAATACTATATATTTCAACACCCCCTGGATTGTCTGTCATCCCCATGAGAAGTTGTGACCGCAGCATAGAGGCTAGCAGTAGGTGGGTTAAGGTAATGCCTTCAAGAGGGTTTTTCTTTCTGTAGCTGACCCTTCCACTAAGTAAGCACACACTAACATGCACATGCATGCAGACTCACGCACACACACACACACACACACACACAAAACACTAGCCGGGGAGGGGGCCCCAAGTGCAGCATAGCCCAGTGCAGTACAGCATTTTAAAATATGAATGATGATGTCCACTGGCCATATTCACATCTCCCAGACGGAGAACAAGTCGGGCAGCTTTCATTAGAGCCTAGCATTACAATCACAGCTTGTTGTGTCCCATTAGCCATTCTGGTCCGGTCTAGGGACGCAGGGGATACCCGGCACATAGACTCTTAATAACCCCTGTAGGGACGACAGGTGTCCACATCCCTCTGACACCTCAATGGCAGGCCCTACCCGGCACAGATCATATGTTCACTGATAATACTTTGTCCGGTAATAATTTGGAACTCTCGCCCTCATGGATTAAATTATTGCTTTTGTGTGATAGGGAAGGAAAAGTAATAGAAGAGGCTGGGAAGCAAATATTACCTGGTAGAGAACCAGGGAAACTGCTTCCATCTGCTGCAGTGGGAGTGCAAACATCTACTGCTAGATTAGAGGGCAGGGATAGCTGTTTGGATTGTACAAACATATAGGACATATGTTACTGTCACAACCACCAACTTCCTCATCTACCAACTGCTTCTGCTACTACCACTTCTACAACTGCTTTCTGTGCAGTTATTCCGTGTTGTATGACTTTGACCTTTGCTCTGTCTGTGTGTGTCTGTGTGTGTGTGTTTTGTGTGTGTGTGTGTGGGTTTTTGTGTGTGTGTGTGTTTTTGTGTGTGTGTTTTTGTGTGTGTGTTTTTGTGTGTGTGTGTGTGCATGTGTGCGTGCGTGTGCTGTGTGTGTGTTTTTGTGTGTGTGTGTGTGCATGTGTGTGTGTGCTGTGTGTGTGTGTTATCCTTTGTATCACTGGTATTTCTGACCTCCACGTGACCGTATAGGGTTCACAAGACGCCCCACAGAAGAATAGCTAACCATATCACCATCCACACGATTCAAGTCTTAAAAGCTTTTGGGGGATATATCTTTAAAAAAACGGAAAGGTGGTGTTATGTTGCCTCCCGTGTCATGTAATCCTCTCCCCCTTCTAAGCTGCTAACAAAGATAGATCACCGCTTTACCTGTAAACTTAAACCGCCATTGCGTCAGAATTTCCCTGTATGAACTCCAGTGTGTCTTATAACATGACAAGGATATGACAAGGAAATAACAAGGATATGATAAGGATATGATAAGGATAGGGCAAATGATAGATTAGATGGAGTGAGATATCACACACTGCCTAAGTGAAAAGGTAATGTGGTATTACTTCAAATGGCGATACAAATCCACATGCACGCACATGCACACTCACCATCTCTCATTTTAGAGGAAGTAACGTCCAGGGGAGAGGGTAGAAGGGAGGACAGGATCAATGAGTTTTTAGGTAATACATCAACAGTCAATAGAACATTCTGTATCTGTCACGATTTTCGGGAAGGACAGACCAAGACGCAGCGATGCTTCCAGTATACATTTTATTAACAACGAACGTAACTGGGAAAAATAATGAAATACAAACGAAGATCGTGATGTTGAAACATAACTAACAACAAACACAGCTATGACCAAACAATAACCCACAAACCCCAAACATATATATGGTTCCCAATTAGAGACAACGACACACAGCTGCCTCTAATTGGGAACCATTACCCCAACATAGAAACAGAACACCTAGAACTCAAAAACCCTACACCAAAAACGAAACCTAAACACGCCAGCCTAAAACTGTGGCCTGGATGTGACAGTACCCCCCCCCCAAAGGCGCGGACTCCGACCGCGCCACCCAAAAGTCCATGGGGGGGTCTTCGGGTGGGTCTTTTGATCCCAGGTGGCGGAGGCCCTGGGCCATTTGCAGGACTGGGGACCCTCACTGGTGGCCCCGGACAGGGGACCCTCACTGGCGGCCCCGGACTGGGGATCCTCACTGGCGGCCCCGGACTGGGGAACCCTCACTGGCGGCCCCGGACTGGGGAACCCTCACTGGCGGCCCCGGACTGGGGAACCCTCACTGGCGGCCCCGGACTGGGGAACCCTCACTGGCGGCTCCGGACTGGGGAACCCTCACTGGCGGCTCCGGACTGGGGAACCCTCACTGGCGGCTCAGGACTGGGGACCCTCACTGGCGGACCTGGACAGGGGAAGCACACTGGCCCTCTGGTGCGGGGAGCAGGAACCGGCCGTACCGGGCTCATAACGCGCACTCTGGTGCGGGGAGCAGGAACCGGCCGTACCGGGCTCACGACGGGCACAGGGATCCTGGAGCGCGGAGCAGGGACAGGACGTGCTGGGTCCACGACGGGCACAGGGAACCTGGAGCGTGGAGCAGGGACTGGACGTGCTGGACTCTAAGCGCACAGGGGGCCTGGTGCGCGGAGCCGGAACAGGACGTGCTGGATCCACTACACGAACAGGGATCCTGGAGCGTGGAACAGGGACAGGATGTACTGGATCCACAACACGCACAGGAGACCTGATGCGTATAGCCGACACCCCTCTCCCAGGTTGTTCACTCATCCTGGCTTCACCGATGAGGGGAGCTGGAATGTCGTGCACCGGGCTGTGCGTGTGAACAGGAGACACCGCACGCAGAGCCGGCGCAGGATATTTCGGTCCCAACAGGCGCATTGGAGACCTGGCGCGCAGAGCCTGCACCACTCCTCCAGGCTGCACACTCACCCTAGCCCGACAGATGAGTAGCGCTGGAATTTCGCGCACCGGCCTATGCATGCGCACTGGAGACACCGTGCGCACTACTGCATAGTACATTGTCTGCTCAGTGCGACGCACCCTCCAACGCTCCCTCCAAAGAGCACGAGGAGTTGGCTCAGGAGTCTCTCCTGAACCGGCCAACCTCCTCGTGTGCCCCCCCAAAAAGTTTTTTGGGGCTGCCTTTCGGGCTTCCCAGCCAGGCGAGTTCCAACAAACTTTTTCATCTCCGGGTTCCATACTCCATATCGATCCTCATAATATCGCCGCTCCGCTATCGCTGCTACCAGCTCCTCTCTTGGACGGCGATATTCTCCAGGCTGATCCCAGGGTCCGTCTCTAAACAATTCCTCCTCCCAGGTCCAGTACTCCCGGTTCTCTCGCTGCTTGGTCTTTTTATGGTGGGTTATTCTGTCACGATCTTCGGGAAGGACAGACCAAGACGCAGCGATGCTTCCAGTATACATTTTATTAACAACGAACGTAACTGGGAAAAATAATGAAATATAAACGAAGATCGTGATGTTGAAACATAACTAACAACAAACACAGCTATGACCAAACAATAACCCACAAACCCCAAACATATATATGGTTCCCAATTAGAGACAACGACACACAGCTGCCTCTAATTGGGAACCATTACCCCAACATAGAAACAGAACACCTAGAACTCAAAAACCCTACACCAAAAACGAAACCTAAACACGCCAGCCTAAAACTCTGGCCTGGACGTGACAGTATTTTATTAGGATCCCCATTAGCCGCTGCCAAGGCAGCCGCTTCTCTTCTTGGCGTCCAAACAGGAACAAAACAACATCACAACAAAACAATAGTCTACATCATAAAGCTACAGAGAGGAGAGATTACCACTGAGATGGCCTGTAGCTTTTTAATAGTGTGTCGCTGAAAATACGATCATGTACTGTATGTTTTGAAAAGTTTTAGAACGTCTTTGGTTTTATGGCTCCTTGTAAATATTAGAATAGATCACTTTAATACTTATGAATATTCATGAATACAATATTTCTGTTTAATATGCAAGCCTCATTCTTCTAATGTTTGCCCTTTTTACTTCCTTAATTGATATAAATATAATATCATTAGTTCACAAAGCTTTATGCACACATAATAAGCCTGGTATATACACTACCATTCAAAAGTTTGGGGTCACTTAGAAATGTCCTTGTATTTGAAAGAAAAGCAAATTTTTTGTATATTAAAATAACATCAAATTGATCAGAAATATAGTGTAGACATTATTAATGTTGCAAATGACTATTGTAGCTGGAAACGGCAGATTTTTTAATGGGATATCTACATAGGCGTAAAGAGGCCCATTATCAGCAACCATCACTCCTGTGTTCCAATGGCACATTGTGTTAGCTAATCCAAGTTTATCATTTTAAAAGGCTAATTGATCATTAGAAAACCCTTTTGCAATTATGTTAGCACAGCTGAAAACTGTTGTCCTGATTAAAGATCAATAAAACTGGCCTTCTTTAGACTAGTTGAGTATCTGGAGCATCAGCATTTGTGGGTTCGATTACAGGCTCAAAATGGCCAGAAACAAACAACTTTCTTCTGAAATTCGTCAGTCTATTCTTGTTCTGAGAAATGAAGGCTATTCCATGCGAGAAATTGCCAAGAAACTGAAGATCTCGTACAACGCTGTGTGCTACTCCCTTCACAGAACAGCGCAAACTGGCTCTAACCAGAATAGAAAGAGGAGTGGGAGGCCCCGGTAAACAACTGAGCAAGAGGACAAGTACATTAGAGTGTTTAGTTTGAGAAACAGACGCCTCACAAGTCCTCAACTGGCAGCTTCATTAAATAGTAGCCGCAAAACTCCCTCAAAAACATCACAATTAATTTCCCAGGGTTTACTTTGCAATAAATGTATTTCTAAATATATTGCAGAGAAGGAATATCTAATGTGCGCACGTTTCCCAAGATAATCACTGCTGAGAGTGTCGTCTCTCTCGAGATGTGAGAACATATAAATGTTGTAACAGAGAGTCAGGTTCTTCACCCACTGGGCAGAATAGAGGAAGTTCATGTAGAAAAGCTGAAGAACATACGAAACATCCAGGTTCTTTCCACAAGGAGCTGGAGTTGTAGGCAAACTCGTGGAAAACCAAAATTAACAGAGGGAGCCCATGACGGAAAAAACGCAAGATCACTGAACCTCGCATTAGGACGTATTTAACGACAGCGTAGTTACGCACAGTGCAGCTGACTCAGAGACAATTTATCCCTCCATATCTGTCACTTCCTGACTGAGAGGGGACCACATTAATCCTAACAGCCACGGTGGGTGCCTGGGAGACAGAGACAGACTCATCTCTGCTATACGTTGTGATGATGGAACACAGCTATAAAAGGATTATTACAACACAACACTGTCATTCTGCTCACTCACACTCACTCACTCACACACTCACTCACACACTCTGTATGAGCACCTCTTTGTGCTTGACTTGAGTTGGCTGCACCACATATGACTAAAGGTTCAGGGATTGAATTTCAATTAATTAAAACCAACACAGAATTGAACACCAAATTAATTCCTTGTTTGCATTCACTCAAGGCTAGGTCAATTTCAAGTGTAGCGAGACATGAAAAGTAGATTTTGCATTTCATCAAATGTTTCCATTTCACGTTAAGCTTAATATTCTCACGGTGAGTTTGGCCCTGAACGTGTTGTGCTTCATGCTGTTGCCTAGGCGACACACACTCACACACAAAAACGCACACACACTCACACACACTCATGCACGCACACACACACACACACACACTCTCTCTCTCCCTCAAAGTGACCTTCCATCCACGACACCATCATCACTTTAGACAAGCTCCTAGACGAGGGAAAAGAAATACACTTGACAGGAAGTTACCATCATCAACGGCAATGACAGAATTCACATGGACTAGCTTCACCATCAGCCAATGAAATGCCAGACAGACGTTTCTGTTCTAGTGGCAGCTCCCTGACAACTGCAGATAGATCAATAGCCATCCCAATCTCCAGCCCCAATCCACAGAAGAAAGGAATGATCACTATCACCATTAAAGCAGGGCTACAACATTTTCACAGAAACACATTTCATGATACATTGATAATGCCTGCAGACCATTTTGAGCGGATGAAACCCCCAGTCAATAGGATAGGTTGTCTGGTTTAGTCTGAACAAATTCAAGCCATGATTTGAGCCCTGGCAATGAGATTGGAGGCAACATTTTGTGTTGTTTTCACTCCGTGGTTCATGAGACTACGTTGGTACAGTGGTTCCTCCTTTAAAGTTGCGTCATTCTGCAGCACACCTCTACGGCACGTTATTCAGTTGTCAGTCATTTTTACCATTAATGCTAGTTAGTGCTAGTTTGACCACCAGGGGGCATCTTTGAGAAGCATTTGATAGTCTTCAATATTGCCATTACTAGACAATTTAAAACCTTTTTTGCAAGAACATAGTATATGGGATTGATTTTAACTACTTAGGGAGCAGTGGGGCGCTAGCCAAATTCAAAATCCAAAAGTTTAATTATTAAACATACATCAATATACAAGTGTTGCATAGTCATCAAAAGCTCTGATTCTTGGCAATATAACAGCATTGTCAGATTTCAAAAAGGCTTTAAGGCGAAAGCACAACATTTGATTGTTTGAGGATAGCCCCTCTCATATTTTATGCATTAGCATAAATCCATAACCAAAGCGGGTCTCATAAAACGCATAAAATCGCTAATATAAAATCCCTTACCTTTCGAAGAACTTCTGCTGAGGGCTTCCCAAGTGTCCAACAAAGACATCCAACGGTTCTTTTGTTAGAAAAAGTCATTTATTATATCCATAAATCTCAGTTTGGTTGGCGCATTATGTTCATAAAATACAGCGTCCACTCGCCCATTGAACCGTGAAGAGAACACTTGCAAACTATACCTATACACTTGTCCAAGAACAATCAAACATCATTGATAATGAGCTATTATACATTGCTATTTAGAATGATTTATTTCTGTTTTTAGAGGGAGAGAAGCCAAAAGCCTCCTCATGGGTGTCCCGGTGGCGGCCGGTACGAGTATCGAACCAGCATCTGTAGCAATGCAGTTTGAACTGCGATGCAGTGTCTTAGACCGCTGCGACACTCCCTTAGGAAAATATGGTCTTGTGCAACGTGACCGTTTCCACACCCTAATCACAGTCAGAAGACTTGAAGAAACTTGAGTGGACTCAAGTTCTGTAAGATATTATATATCAGGGTTGGTCAACTAGATTTGGACTTGGGGTAATTTTTACCTGAGCCAATTGTCGGTGGTCCAGCACATAAGTATTTAATATCAGCACAATTCATTGGCCTACACTACAAATGTAACATGTTTAACACATATGCTTAGTACATAATACATTCAGTGACAATAAGAAATGCAACTTTTCTCATTGAATAATTAACTTAGTGGCCTATATGACTGTATTTAGTAAATTCTAATGCTATTGTGAGGTTATCCAGGGATGTTTACATCTCAAGCTGACAGTATGTTCTGTTTGTTCTGTCGTTTCAAGAGCAGGCTATCCCGACAGACAGCCTATTTTCTTTAAATTGTTTTATGTAAGATGCTACATTTTTGACCAGTTGCAATTGTAAGTAGGCCTAATACGAAATCCTACTTCTATTAGGCTGTTAAGGCTGTTAAGCCTCATAGCCTACCTCAGCCAGTTAAGATATTTTATATAGGTCTAGGCTCTGAAGAAATAGACTCAAATGAAATGTTTTTTGTAAAGTCAAATAAAAATGCAGATTATTGTTTAAATGAATTGCTCGACTGGTGTAGGTTTTCTCCATCTGTTGGTTTTTGGACAAGGACATCCCGGCCGGCCAAACCCTCCCCTAACCCGGAGGACGCTGGGCCAATTGTGCGTTGCTTCATTGGTCTCACGTCACGGCCGGCACGGGTATTGAACCAGCATCTGTTTGTGAAGTGGTTGAAAAATTAGTTTTAATGACTCCAACCTAAGTGTATGTAAACTTCTGATTTCAACTGTATATACATATATATTTTTTTCAGAACATTAACCATGTGTGTTCGCTGGTTTTGTACTGTTCTGTAGCTTCAACCTGATGATTTGTCTGACAAACAGAGTACTTTGCACCCTGCAGGCCCAGGCATGGATCAAAGCTGGCGAGACATTTAATGACGTCATCTTTGTATACAAATCAACCGTGGCCCTTGAGCAATTCGCAAAAAAAGGAAGAAGATAAAGCAAGCCGAGTACCAAGCATCCGCTCAAACTCCATGTGTGGGGGGCAATTTCTCGCCAGGGTCCAGGCCCATATTTGATTTTTAATTGTAAGTTTGGCTATTTAGAAAGCAAAAGGTATTTAAAATATAGTAGCCTACACCTCACGGACTGCTATGTGTTCCACAATAATTCAATGTTGCCTCCTTTTTCAGGTATCATGGCTCGAGATTTTTTTGAGGAAGAACTCATCAAGGGATATGCTGAACACTATGTCAGAGAGGCGTTTCTAGGACCACATCGTTTCTTTCAAGGTAGGATTATAGCAGTATTTTGTTATGTTTAGGCCTATTTACATGTATATTTCTAGTACTGTAAGTAATGTTGTCTGTTAGGCAAAATTTCTTTTTTTCTTCTCCAAATGCAGACAATGACCCAAAACACACTGCCACCCAGGTTTGCAATGCAAATGAGGGCATAAAATAGGTCAAGACACCAGCAGAGTAAGTAGACCTTTAAGTAGTAAAATAAAGGTTAAATAAAAATAAATACATAAATAAAAGACCTACAACACCTACGGTAGGCCTACAGTATATCTAAAAACAAATGTTAATCTCTACATATACGTCTCCTGATTTAAACCCGATCAAACTGAAAACATCCATCCATAACTCTGCCAAGCCTACAAGCAAAGATGAACTGGTGAAGGCCATCAATATGTTTTGGTTAGAGAAATTGACGATGCAACAAATACATTGATCGTCTCAGAAAGGGTTTACCCGTGGTCGTGGAGCTGGGTGGAAGTGCAACTAAAGTTGAAATAAACGTCTGCATTTTGAATGTCTTTTTTCTCGTTATTCAAAACAACTGGAAACTTGGAACTGGGAAATATCCGATTTCAGTGAGTTCTAGACAACTGGGAACTCTGAAGAATAAGGCGCTCTGACTGGGAAAATACGTTTTTAACGGTCATCCAACTCGGAATTCCAAGTCGGGAACTCGGGCCTCTTTCTAGAGCTCTGACCTGAAGTTCACTGATGCCATGATTCAACTTTTTTTTTTTCATGTTGTCTTGAAAGCACCATCAATCCAGAGAATGGCAGACTTTGATGACAAAGTTTTATATAAAAATTTGCCAACCAGTTGGACCGCCGCGCCACCGTCCTGTTCAAGTGAGCACAGCACAACAAGGTAAGTCCCAAAATGTCTTGTTTGCTGCTGCATAAACAATGTAATATGCCAGGGAGATATGTCTACTGTAGCTAAGAAAGTAATACTAAGTGTATGTTGTGTAGTAAGTTGTTAGTAGCCCATGTGCCTCACCCTAATAATTTGGTCGCTTTCCTCCTCATTACTTAGCCTACTGTCCTGACTTGGTGGTGCACATGTAACCTATAGCCTGTTTTAGAGAAATGTCATCATTGAATATTGTAAGCGCTTTCATTGTCTGCTTATATGCCCCCTTTATTCATCCCATGGTTCTGACTTGGTGCACAGGGAGAATACTGTAAAAATGGCTCATGTTCTGAATTATTTCGCTGTAAATTTAAAAGTGCTGAACAAATAGTTATTTTGACTACGTCTGTCTTAATTTGCTCATTAATGTCTTATATGAAATTACAGATTGCCTCTTATCCGCTCATCGTTCCCTTATGCCATAGTTTGCACATCTCAATTGTTAGTAGAAACCACATTTGTTTAAGCAAGTCAGCCATATCAGATAGTTTTTTTTTAAAGGCAGTAAATGAGGCTGAATGAACTGTTCCACTGCCAGACAAGGCTCCGTTGATAGTCAGTTGTAGCGGTGGTAAGGATTCACTCCAGGGTGCTGAAAAGAAAGCTCTGCTGTTGGGACAGCTTAATATAGGCCCTAACAGTTTGTGGGCACCGTTTGTCATCGTTATAGTGCAATTAATGTATTGTTTAGTGTTGTGTTGTGTAATGGCTTTGCATCAAACATTTTTGGGGGGAGTTTTCCACACCAAGATTTACATGCTAAAATCGCCACTGTGAAAAAACGCCCGCATCCGTTGCGCGTTTGAGAACGGTGTTCTCCCGTAATAGCATTCTGGAACATTCAGGCATATGGCCGAGACGAGTGAACACATTGCTAGGCTTGTAATGTGAAATACTCATAGTTTAACAACTTTTAAGCTAAATATTGTGATCTGTTTCATCAGCCACTGTTGTCAGCATTTTATATTTTTCTGGCCATTTGTTCCGCAACTGTCCCACCGTCTGTTTTGAACCGTCCCAGACATATTTTTTATCATCCCAGGGACTACGGAACGCACTTAATTTCGAGCCCTGGGTGTGTGTCATATGCTTGAATAGGTTTCATATGTGAGGTCTGCTCTTGCTGCCTGTTTGTGTCTCTCTCCTTCTGTCGTTCGCACTGTATCTCTCTCTCTCTCTCTCTCTCTCTCTCTCTCTCTCTCTCTCTCTCTCTCTCTCTCTCTCTCTCTCTCTCTCTCTTTCACTCTCACTCCCCAGTAACCAGCCTAATCTTTCTCCCGTCATCTCTCCAGTCATCTCTCTCTCCCATCAGAGGAAAGGCCAGACTCAGTGGGTTTGCCTCTGAACATGGTCGCGCGATTCAGAGTGCCAGAGCTTCCTCCACAAGAGGACTTTAGATCTGAAGTAGAGGTGGTTTGAGAGATGATAGTCGGTCCCCTTTCAGTGTTACATCCCTGCAGTTCTCTACTTCCTACAGGGGTTTTCACATGTGAAATGTCACGTGAAGTGCTACAAAAAACATGTCGGGAGAAATCATGTGATTTTCCACGTGATAACTTGAAACTACTCTGTTAGCCATTGCTGTTAATTTAGTGGTGTTTTTTTCTTCCATCTTATGGTGAATTTCTACAATAAAAGTGTGTTACTATATATTTAGAGTAAATCGCAATGCTTTCTGGTCCCTCCAGAAAGTTGCAATTAAATTAATCTTATAGGATACTTGTTTAGATGTGCTTATGGCACAAACTGTTTTTTTGAAAATAGTGGAAACAACTTTTAATGTATTTCTACAGCTGAATTACATTTTTTACAGTAAATATGCTGTACAACAAAGAACAGTATTCAGGAAGTACTCAGAAATTGTAATTACTGGTCGGTACCTTTTAGGGTACATGTGAGGATAATCTAGTGTAATGGTAAGTTTTTCTAGCCAATATATTCAATATAATGCTTTGTTTGTAACCATATGGGAGGTTGGAATTTACCAGTTGTGAAGTCGTAAATACCAGTTGGATGCATTCATGTGCTTTGAACTCATTGAGAAACACCAACTGACTTATGGACAACAAGCTGTGTCAAATCAAATCATCAAATCAAAGTTTATTTGTCACGTGCGCTGAATACAACAGGTGTAGACCTTACAGTAAAATGCTTACTTACAGGCTCTAACCAACAGTGCAAAAAAGGTATTAGGTGAACAATAGGTAAGTAAAGAAATAAAAACAACTGTAAAAAGACAGTGAAAAATAACAGTAGCGAGGTTACATACAGCCACCGGTTAGTCGGGCTGATTGAGGTAGTATGTACATGTAGATATGGTTAATGTGACTATGCATATATGATGAACAGAGAGTAGCAGTAGCGTAAAAGAGGGGTTGGTGGGTGGCGGGACACAATGCAGATAGCCCGGTTAGCCAATGTGCGGGGGCACTGGTTGGTCGGGCCAATTGAGGTAGTAAGTACATGAATGTATAGTTAAAGTGACTATGCATATATGATAAACAGAGAGTAGCAGCAGCGTAAAAGAGGGGTTGGGGGGGACACAATGCAAATAGTCCGGGTAGCCATTTGATTACCTGTTCAGGGGTCTTATGGCTTGGGGGTAAAAACTGTTGAGAATCTTTTTGTCCAAGACTTGGCACTCCGGTACCGCTTGCAATGCGGTAGTAGAGAGAACAGTCTATGACTGTGGTGGCTGGGGTCTTTGAACTTCCTCTGACACCGCCTGGTGTAGAGGTCCTGGATGGCAGGCAGCTTAGCCCCAGAGATGTACTGGGCCATATGCACTACCACCTGTAGTGCCTTGCGGTCGGAGGCCAAGCAATTGCCGTACCAGGCAGTGATGCAACCAGTCAGGATGCTCTCTATGTTGTAGTTGTAGAACCTTTTGAGGATCTGAGGACCCATGCCAAATCTTTTTAGTTTCCTGAGGGAGAATAGGCTTTGTCGTGCCGTCTTCACGACTGTCTTGTGTGTTTGGACCATTCTAGTTTGTTAGTGATGTGGACACCAAGGAACTTGAAGCTCTCAACCTGATCTACTACAGCCCCATCGATGAGAATGGGGGCGTGCTCGGTCCTCCTTTTCCTGTAGTCCACAATCATATCCTTAGTCTTGGTTACGTTGAGGGATAGATTGTTATTCTGGCACCACCCGGCCAGATCTCTGACCTCCCTATAGGCTGTCTCGTCATTGTCGGTGATCAGGCCTACCACTGTTGTGTCGTCTGCAAACTTAATGATGGTGTTGGAGTCATGCCTGGCCATGTAGTCGTGGGTGAACAGGGAGTACAGGAGGGGACTGAGCACGCACCCCTGGGGGGCTCCAGTGTTGAGGCTCAGCGTGTCAGATGTGTTGCTACCTACCCTCACCACCTGGGGGCAGCCCTTCAGGAAGTCCAGAATCCAGCTGCAGAGGGAGGTGTTTAGTCCCAGGATCCTTAGTGATGAGCTTTGAGGGTACTATGGTGTTGAACGCTGAGCTGTAGTCAATGAATATCATTCTCACATAGGTATTCCATTTGTCCAGGTGGGAAAGGGCAGTGTGGAGTGGAATAGAGATTGCATCACCTGTGGATCTGTTTGGGCGGTATGCAAATTGGAGTGGGTCTAGGATTTCTGGGATAATGTTGTTGATGTGAGCCATTACCAGCCTTTCAAAGCACTTCATGGCTACGGACGTGAGTGCTACGGGTCTGTAGTCATTTAGGCAGGTTGCCTTTGTGTTTTTGAGCACAGGGACTATGGTGGTCTGCTTGAAACATGTTGGTATTACAGACTCAATCAGGGACATGTTGAAAATGTATTTGAAGACACCTGCCAGTTGGTCAGCACATGCACGGCGCACACGTCTTGGTAACCGTCTGTCCCCGCAGCTTTGTGAATGTTGACCTGTTTAAAGGTCTTACTCACGTCGGCTACGGAGAGCGTGATCACACAGTCATCTGGACCAGCTGATGCTCTCATGCATGCCTCAGTGTTGCTTGCCTCGAAGCGAGCATAGAAGTGATTTAGCTCGTCTGGTAGGCTCGTGTCACAGGGCAGCTCGCGCGGCTGTGCTTCCCTTTGTAGTCTGTAATAGTTTGCAAGCCCAGCCACATAAGACGAGCATCGGAGCCGGTGTAGTACGACTCAATCTTAGCCCTGTATTGACACTTTGCCTGTTTGATGGTTCGTCGCAGGGCATAGCAGGATTTCTTATAAGCTTCCGGGTTAGAGTCCCGCACCTTGAAAGCGGGAGCTCTACCCTTTAGCTCAGTGTGAATGTTGCCTGTAATCCATGGCTTATGGTTGGGGTATATTACGTACAGTCGCTGTGGGGACGACGTCCTCGATGCACTTATGGATAAAGCCAGTGACTGATGTGGTGTACTCCTCAACGCTATCGGAAGAATCCCGGAACATGTTCCAGTCTGTGATAGCAAAACAGTCCTGTAGTTTAGCATCTGCTTCATCTGACCACTTTTTTTTTACAGACCGAGTCACTGGTGCTTCCTGCTTTAGGAGGATAGAGTTGTGGTCGGATTTACCAAATGGAGGGCGAGGGAGAGCTTTGTATGCGTCTCTGTGTGTGGAGTACAGGTGATCTAGAATATTTTTCCTTCTGGTTGCACATTTAACATGTTGATAGAAATTAGGTAGAACTGATTTAAGTTTCCCTGCATTAAAGTCTCCGGCCACTAGGAGCTTTCCCACTCGCCTTCTGCGGATCCACACGAGGCATCCCGCTCTGTGTCCTCTGTACCGGCGTCTCTTCCTCTTCCAAATAACTGGGATGTTAGCCTTGTCGAGTGTTCGGAGAATGTCCTGTGCGTCCTGCTTGTTGACGTCAACCATAAACTGAAAGTACAGCTATCATGTGTGTAAACAAAATATAGAGTACAGTAGACTGCACAGGAAATTACTATTTCATTTTCTATCAATTAAAATTCACAGTAACTTACTGTAGTCTGGTGAGTACACTATATATACAAAAGTATGTGGACACCCCTTCAAATTAGTATTACTGTTACAGCAGCAAAGGGGGGACCAGCTCAATATTAATGCCCATGATTTTGGAATGAGACGTTCAACAAGCAACTGTCCACATACCTTTGGTCATGTAGTTAATTACAATAACATGGTGACTGGTGAATTAAATATAATATGGCTCTGCTTCATCACATGCACTTATTTCAGCCTACAACAAGGCTGCAGTACTGACAGTATACAGGCTGAATAAAACAGAATGAAACACCACAAAATAACTGGGATGGCATTCCCTCTCACGGGAGACCAAAAAGAGCTAGCTGAAGGCCACACCTCGAATAAGGCACTCCTGCAATCTTCTGATATGCTGCTGCTACAGTATGCTGCCAACATACAAGGGATTATCAACATAAACGTCAGTGAAGGCACAGTAGTTTACTGGCAATGATTGCGAACTGCAGCAAGTGTCTTGTAGGTTACTGGCAATGTTTCGCCAGTGCGTTGTTGTGACTTCTACAACACCACCCACTGCCTTTGAGTATATTACTCACCAATGTTCAGTCCCTGAATAACAAAGTTGACGAAATCAGGGCAAGGGTTTCTTTCCAGAGAGGTATCAGGGATTGTAACATACTCTGTTTCACGGAAACATGGCTCTCTCGGGATATACTGTCGGAGTCGGTCCAGCCATCTGGATTCTCAGTTCATCTCACCGACAGGAATAAACATCTCTCCGGGAAGAAGAAGGGCGGGGGTCCCTATCCCAGTCTGCTGTTCCCACATGCTTCAAGAGGGCCACCATTGTTCCTGTTCCCAAGAAAGCTAAGGTAACTGAGCTAAATGACTATCGCACTCACTTCCGTCATCATGAAGTGCTTTGAGAGACTAGTCAAGGATCATATCACCTCCATCCTGCCAGACACCATGGACCCACTCCAATTTGCTTACCGTCCCAATAGGTCCACACACGACGCAATCGCAATCACACTGCATACTGCCCTAACCCATCAGGACAAGAGGAATACCTATGTAAGAATGATGTTCATCGACTACAGCTCAGCATTTAACACCATAGTTCCCTCCAAGCTCGTCATTAAGCTCGAGACCCTAGGTCTCGACCCAGCCCTGTGCAACTGGGTCCTGGACTTCCTGACGGGCCGGCCCCAGGTGGTGAGGGTAGGAAACAACATCTCCACCCTGCTGATCCTCAACACTGGGGCCCCACAAGGGTGTGTTCTCAGCCCTCTCCTGTACTCCCTGTTTACCCATGACTGCGTGGCCAAGCACGCATCCAACTCAATCATCAAGTTTGCTGACGACACTACAGTGGTAGGCTTGATTACCAATAATGATGAGACGGCCTACAGGGAGGAGGAGAGGGCCCCTGGTTTCAAGAAAATAACCTCTCACTCAATGTCAACAAAACAAAGGAGATGATCGTGGACTTCAGGAAACAGCAGAGGGAGCACCCCCCTATCCACATTGACGGGACAGTAGTGGAGAAGGTGGAAAGTTTTAAGTTCCTCAGCGTACACATCACGGACAAACTGAAATGGTCCACCCACACAGACAGCGTGGTAGCACGCCCCATAGCACTCACTTCTGTCATCACGAAGTGCTTTGAGAGACTAGTCAAGGATCATATCACCTCCACCTTACCTGTCACCCTAGACCCACTTAAATTTGCTTTCCGCCCCGATAGGTCCACAGAAAAAGTTAAAATACAGTAATTAAATTTACCGTATTTTCACCACAACTAGACTAAATGGACCATGAACTAAAGTTCTGAGAACATCCTAAAAACATCCTTGGGATGTCCCTAGAACAAACCGGGAATTAGACAAAGCTTGCAGGGGACCATGACTGTTTAAATTAAATTCATGTCAATGATGCCTTTTAAAGTTAAGTATTCTAAATGACATTTGACATCTCGTCTTTCACACATTCTCAAATGTTGTCACGTAATCTCATTGTGTCACATGTTGAAATGTTGTATCCTATGTCCCACATGAGATCACATGAGATCACACGTGATCACACATAGACCTCAAGCCACATTCATTCCTAAAGTCCCATCACATATAGACGTCAAGCCACTGACTCCTTTCCCTTCCACCCTTCTCTTTATCAGAGAAGCGACACCTGAACACATAATGTCGGTGCGTGCCCTATGAGTCTTTTTACATGTACAGAACTGGACCATTAGGGAGGTGTATTAACAACGTCTCTCCCACTGCATGGGGGAGGCTATTGCCAAGGAATACAGTTGTCGGGGGTTGCGGTCTCCCCTGGGTGTCCGGATGCATTCCATTAGAGGAGTTTCTAAGTCATGGGCACAGTTCAGGGGCATCCCCTTCTATCGTCTGGACGTCACAGTGACCTCTGGCTTACACAATCCTCGGTGCTGGAGCTGAGTTGGATCGATCAGGTACATTACTATGTACCAGAACCTGCTTCTCAGGAAATGGACTGTTGAAGCTCAGGGCGTTTTGCAAGCGTCCCGTAGTGAGATGTTGAACCGGATCGACTGAAAGAGAACTTTGGGTTATGGTATGTAACCCCGGGTTCTCTGAAGGAGATGAGGGAGACATCTCACCAGATTGCCCCTCTCATTCAGAGAACCCAAAACAACTTACAGAGCTCTCACTGTGTAAAAAGTTTTTTGTGAGACCGTTTGTTTTCAGTAGCAGATGGCAAGTGATTTGAAGAAGAAAGCAATGTTCTGACAGGACATTAAAAAGCCTAAACAGGAGGGGGGGAATAGACACGGAGCTGACAGATGATCGCCTGTGTAATGCTGGTGCTAGGGAGCCAGAAAAGAAGGAAGAGACGAAGGCGAGGGAGAGAGAGATGGAGGGACGGACGGAAGGAAGGACAGAGAGAGAGAGAGAGAGAGTGAGAGAGAGAGACAAAGAGGGATAGAGAGAGATGGAGGGAGGGAAGGAAGGACAGAGAGAGAAAGAGATAGAGAGAGATAGAGAGAGAGAGAGAAAAAAAAATAGAGAGAGAGAGAGTGAGAGAGACAAAGAGGGATAGAGAGAGTGATGGCAGAGGGACAGAGAGAGAGACAGATACAGTGCGAACGACAGAGGGAGAGAAAGATTAGGAAAAAGATATATATATATATATATATATATAGAGAGAGAGAGAGAGAGAGAGAGAGAGAGAGAGAGAGAGTGATGGCAGAGGGACAGAGAGAGAGAGACAGACAGAGGGAGAGAGAAATAGACAGCAAGAGCAGACCTCAAATCTGAAACCTATTCACGCACATGACATACACCACATGTCTGTCAGATCACCCCAAAACCTTAGACTGATAACCTAACAGGACTGCTATCTAAGCAGATGCCACAACATGGTTTCACAAGCTCAATATGCTTTCATTAGTAATGTTATATTCTAAAACTATTTAACAACTTGAAATACAAGTTCTGTAGTATTTCCCTATCTGTCCCCAAGGAACCCACAGCAGACCACACATTTATTTGACCAGGCATGTCTGAGTCATGTTCTCCTATCAACACATCTCCTTTTCACATCTCCACACACACACGCACACACGCACACACACACAGTGAGCAGCTACATCAAACAGTTCTCAGTGGCAGGCCTGCTCAGCTGTGTGTCTGTGTGCCACTGGGCACCGCTGCGAGCTATTTTGATTCGGGCAGAACGGCCGCCATGCCGGCAGTTGGATTAACACAACACAATGCAGCACGGAATGGCTCAGGCTGCCATCAGGGTTGGCTTGACAGTGTGTGTGTGTGTGTGTGTGTATGTGTATGTGTGTGTGTGTGTGTGTGTGTGTGTGTGTGTGTGTGTGTGTGTGTGTGTGTGTGTGTGTGTGTGTGTGTGTGTGTGTGTGTGTGTGTGTGTGTGTGTATAGCACCACCAAACATTCTCTAGATCCCGTCTTGGAACGGCAGTGGACGTAGCGTGACCAAACACAACATGCTCTGTTCCCGGTAGATACTGTGATATCCCTGTCTTTGGACACACAGCCGAACCTGCATGCAAGCCCAAGGCGTGGACACACAAAGGTATCCCTCACAACCTTATGCAATACTGCATGAATTGGATACCGTGTCAGTCGCTTTCTCTTCAACCCTCTCTCTCGCATAGACCTCCTTTCACACAAACACTAAGAAGTCAAAGTGAAAGCAACAGAAAAATATCAGAAAAGATTACGGTTGATGGACAGATTTTGACATCAATTTGCAGCATTCTTGTCAGTGTGTGTTGGTTTGATGTGAGATCTCTCTCCATAGCATTGCTAGAACCTGTTTGAACCTAATAAAACTTGTAAAATGTCGTTATATTGGAAGTGAAACAGCTACAGTATCGAAGAACAATGATGATTATGGATTTAAAATCATTGGCTGTCACCCACACATAGAAGTGAATCTTCAATAATTTGTGCTTTAACTACCAGGAGTAATTTTGTCTAATCCAACCACAACATAATTAAATAACAATAGCTTTTACAAGTTCAGTTGTTAATCTGTGTAATAATCCAAAGGAAAGTACTTCACAGAGAAAACCCCCAAATACACTATATTTACAAAAAAATGTGGACACCAATGTACCCTCTCAACTGCGCTGCGTAAAAACATCAGCCCACAGAGAGAAGCACGAGATTGAGCTTCACTTAACTTTCTATAGCAGTGGTCACCAACCGGTCGATCGCGATTGACTGGTCGATCTCCAAGGCATTCCTAGTCGATTGCCAAACATTTCTGTAAAAAACCCAGCGATAAAGCCTTGTGTTCTTATTTCTGTTTATTCGTCTCGGGCTGTTAGCGGTAGGTAATCACTATTCAGCTGCCCTGCGCGCCGGGTAGGCAAAATGTTGCCACTTTGAACCATTTCATGTGTCTGAAGGTATAAACTCAGAGAGCGAATCAAGTGCACTATAGGCCTACCGCTGGTCAATTGGATGGTTCAGATGACCGTGTCTGCAGTAATGTAGCAGGCATAAAAGAAAGCTACAACAAAGTTGATACTGTGAGATTTCTAGCATTTAAAACCATGACTAGAGAGAGACTGTCAACGAATACAGCAAAGAGATGAAATTTTTATGAGTGAGTTCATGTTTAAGGTTTTACTCAGCACTGTCAGCACTTTGTACTCAACACTTTTTTAAGCCATAAAATGCACGTTCTTCCTATTTCCACTCAGCGCTACAACAAGCACTGCAGCAGTAATGAATGAGTAGGAAAGTGTAGCTATAGGCAAATAATGTGTTGCGACTAGAGTTTCCCCATCAGCTGGAAGACAGTGTACCCTTTTTGGTCAGTGTCAGTGGAGGAAAGGGAGAGCGAGGGATATTTGGAGGAGGACCCTCAGTCTGCTGCTCTCTCCCTCCACTGAGACTGATCATCAGATGCAGGCACCATCGAACCCAGTGAAATACAAATAAATAGCAAATTATTTAAATATATGCTCACTCAGCTGTGCAATCCAACAACTGGTCTATTACCAGTGTGATCATAAGGCCTACCTCAAATTTCGAAAATATAATTTTCTAAAAATGACCCGAACAACAATGCATTGGCAGGGCAATTCAAACAAAGCCAATATGTGGTGATTATGTATTGGGCCTGCACCATACTGAACAAACCTCATTGCTACAGTACTGTTTTTAATTGGTTAATGTTGCATAGACGTATGTTTTTTAAGTCATAAAAAAATAAATGTATGAGCGGTAGATCTTAGCTTGCATTTTGGCTCAAAGTGATCTTGACTTAGAAAAGGTTGGTGACCACTGTTCTACAGTTTTCCCTGTTAACATTATCAACGTTTCCCTTTACTTTGGCAATTGTGATCGAATCGACGCAATATTAGCCACTTTCAATGCAACAATACGAAACAAAATGACCTATGCAATAGATGTTGTTGTAGGCAGAACTCATCAGAGTAGGAATCTATTATATTGACATGCACTACTCAGCCTGTACTCTACACAGACCGGTGCAGCATAACCAATCAGAGCTGCAGTAGGCCTATATGCAAATAGACCAATGCCATATATGGATTTGTGTCATTTACTTTGAACTAGACTGTGCTTACAGCATGAGTAGATGCGCTTGTTTTGAGATTAAATGAATGTTGCCACGTGTGCAGATTTTGTTAATATCCTTTGCTGGTTAGTGAGTTATTAGCCCAGTTATACAGTAAATAATTTGTAATCAGCAATATGGGAGTAATTGCTTCCTACAAGAGCACAAAACTTATTCATTTCTAGATGTCCTTTTTTGTCTTAAAGGGGCTGTATTTTGTGACAAGCTTGAATAAGCTAAGTAGCCAATAGGCACTGGGTAGTATAAGTTTTCTAATTCTCTGTAAAAATGGTATAGGAATAATAATGCATATTATTTTGTAAAGTAGTTTCTTGCATCAGAAAACATTTTCAGTTACCACCTTTTCTGAAGGACAAGTGGATAAACAGTTTCATGTCCTGCATTTTTTTTAAAGTCTCATGGAATGCAGGCCTACATTGAACACCACACATGGCTGCTACTGTAGGCTGAATGATAGAACAGCTATTTCCATGTTAAAATGTTATGGGATGGATTTTCTCCATTGTTGTTGTTCTCCACTCTGGTAGGCCTACATTATGATCAAATAGCCACAGTAGCCTACTTGGCCACTGTTAAACCTGTAACTTAAAGTGGGTACAGCCTCAGTGTTTACAGTTAGCACGCGCTGGAAGTTGCACAGAATTTTCACAACATTTGAGTTTGCGCTCAGCACACCACAACTGTAAGTGCTGTTATTGTGAAGTGGAAAGGTCTAGGAGCAACAACGGCTCAGCTGCGAAGTGGTAGGCCACACAAGCTGACAGAACAGGACCGCTGAGTGCTGAAGCGCGTAGCGCATAAAAATTATTTGTCCTCAGTTGCAACACTCACTACCGAGTTCCAAGCTGCCTCTGGGAGCACAGTCACACACAAGCCTAAGATCACCATGCACAATGCTATGCATTGGCTGGAGTGGTGTAAAGCTCGCCGCCATTGGACCCTGGAGCAGTGGAAGCGCGTTCTCTGGAATGATGAATCACACTTCACCATCTGGCAGTCCGACAGATTAATCTGGGTTTGGCGGATGCCAGGAGAACGCCACCTACATAGTGACAACTGTAAAGCTTGGTGGAGGAGGAATAGTGGCCTGGGGCTGTTTTTCATGGTTCAGGCTGGGCCCCTTAGTTCAATTGAAGGGAATATTAACGCTACAGCATACAACGACATTTTAGAGAATTCTGTGCTTCCAACTTTGTGGCAGCAGTTTGGGGGAAGGCCCTTTCCTATTTCAGCATGACAATGCCCCCTTGCACAAAGCGAGGTCCATACAGAAATGGTTAGTCGAGATCAGTGTGGAAGAACTTGACTGGCCTGCACAAAGCATCGAACACCTTTGGGATGAATTGGAACGACGACTGCGAGTCAGGCCTAATCGTCCAACATCAGTGCCAGACCTCACTAATGCTCTTGTGGCTGAATGGAAGCAAGTCACCGCAGCAATGTTCCAACATCTAGTGGAAAGTCTTCCCAGAAGAGAGGAGGATGTTATAGTAGCAAAGGGGGGAATGAGATGTTCGACGAACAGGTGTCCACATACTTTTGGTCATGCAGTCTTGTGTAGGCCTTAAAAATAACCTTCCCCCGCTTTGGATCTTGGAAGTCAACAGTCCACATGCCACAAAGGAAAATTATCTTGATGATCAAAAAATATCCCTTACAAGTATTTGATAGAGTTCTCACTTACATGGAATGAGAAATATTCAGCCTCTCTGTTACCACTTACCACATGTAGTTAAAGTGGCTTCTCTCCTTACTGACACGACCACTTCTTACTGTATGTCTCTCAAACCAGGAAGTCACTATGGGTGTGACAGGCACGGAGCCCACAGGCTATACACATCTCAAAGAACCATGGAGCCTTGTTGGTTACAACCATCCGTCTGATAATGCATTATTGATGATTAAGTATGGGATTCATTTTAGTTTTTTTCCTCCAAGTCTCAAAACACCTTACATCTACCAAGACTGTCGCAGAAGCCCAGTTAGGTTGGTATTTACACTGCATCTGTCTTAAAACTGTAGCAACGATAATTAATAATGATCTAATCTCTCCACCAAGCCACAGGGTCCCCAAACACAAAAGCAACCTACCGCTTACCTTCTAGAACAATTACACCAAACAGTTAGATGTTGTCACTTACAGCGACAATTTGAGCAATTATGGAAAAACATCATATTTGAACGTTATCACCTCTTTTCCCACAGTGGAATAAAATAATGGTTTCCCTACTATTGTTTTCGTTAGTTAGCTCCAAGGATGTTTGTTGAGAGTAGCTACTGTACGTGTTTGGGAATATGTACGTGTAGTACGTGTCCAATTTGTGTAAATGTCTTCGTTTATGTTTGTGTATTCTTTCTCTCTTGTTTCTCCCACCAACACACACACGTCTCGGTGGTATAGAGAGTGAATGAGTGTGTATCTCCTGCCTGCCTGGTCTCCTGCACCCTCACCCTGGTGTTGTTGGCTGGCTGTGTGTATGTATGTGAGCAGAAAGCTGAGCAGAGAGCTGTGTGTCAGCGATGTTCTTCTCATACCAAACCATCTGCCTGGAGCCACAGATGAAAGACAGGGCCTGTGTTGTGTGCATACGTGTGTGTGTGTGTGTGTGTGCATACATGTGTGTGTGTGTTTGTGTGCATACGTGTGTGTGTGTGTGTGTGTGTGTGTGTGTGTGTGTGTGTGTGTGTGTGTGTGGCAATACAAACAGTGTGGCAATACAAAACAATACGCACATAATACAAAAAGAAAAAAGGAAAAAATATCAGAACGAGCAATGTCAGAGTCTGGAATATATAGTATATAATGGTGTGTATATACAGTATGGACAGTATATGAGTAGAAAAGGTGTGTACATATGTAGTTACAGTATATAGGATGAGCCATGACTAGATTACAGTATATACATATATAGTGCGTAAAACAGTATGTAAACATTAGGGAAAGGAGATACCTACTCAGTTGAACAACTAAATGCATTTCAATTGAAATGCGTCTTCTCATTTAACCCAACCCCTCTGAATCAAAGAGGAGCAGGGGACTGCAAAGTCCACATCATCATTGCCCGGGGAGAAGTAGTTGGGGGTTAACTGCCTTGCTCAAGGGCAGAACAGCATATTTTTACACCTTGCCAGCTTGGGGATTCAAAACAGTGACCTTTTGGCTAATAGCCCAACACTCCTAACCGCTAGCCTACCTGTGTTCAATTACTCTATGTGCATATGACAAAGTAGTCTCTAGGGTGCAGGGCAGAGTACCGGCTGGTAGCTGGCTAGAACAGTGACTAAGGTTCAGGGCAGGGTACTGGGCGGAGGCCAGCTAGTGGTGACTATTTAACAGTCTGATAGCCTGGAGATAGAAGCTGAAGTCTCTCGGTCCCAGTTTTGATGCACCTGTACTGTCTCCCCTTCAAGATGGTAGAAGGGTGAACAGACTGTGGCTCAGGTGGCTGAGGTCCTTGATGATTTTCTTGGCCTTCCTGTGACACTGAGTGCTGTAGATGTCCTGGAGGGTGGACAGTGTGTAAATCCCATTGTGGGTTAACTATTAATTTACTTAAACTCCTATGTGACCAGGTACACATTGACCTGAGATTACAGAGATGACAAAATAGAATTTAAATTAATATTCAAATGATCACGATTATCTCCTGGGACAGACCAATGCGCTGCGAAGTATCCAGAATACATATTTATTAATGACGTGACTTGATGGAACAAAACAATAAACAAAGATCATGACGTGGAACTGAACTAGACAAACTAACTAAACTATGAACAAACACTGTGACAAAAACCTAAACACGACGGCATGAACCTAACGACGATCACGATAACAATAAGCAATCATAACATTCATCAATAACCCACAAAACTTAAGTGCAAACCCCAAACATATATATGGTTCCCAATTAGAGGTAACGAGACTCAGCTGCCTCTAATTGGGAACCATTACCCCAACATAGAAATACACACCATAGAACAAAAGAAACCCTACACCAAGACAAAACTAAACACTCCAGCCTGAACACTCAGGCCTGGACGTTACAGATTGCTGAGGGAGGCAAAAACAGAGGAGGAATGGAGAGGGAATGAGGTGAGAGAGAGTGAAAGAGAGAGGGAACACAGAGAGAGAGAGAGCTAGAAAACAAGAGAGAGAGAGAGAGAGAGAGAGAGAGAGAGAGAGAGAGAGAGAGAGAGAGAGGGGGGGGTCTGGGTATATCTACGAAGTGTGCATCAGAGAATGAGAGTGAGTAAATGTGTGTTCTGTGCCAGGAGGCAGGGAGAGGGGGATGGAGGGAGGAGAGAAGGGGTGGTGGTGATATTGAAACTGATCATCTGCCATTTATCAAGTAACCGGGGACTCAAGATAAGTTTTCCTCCTCGACTGAGTGGGAAGATGAATGGTGTGCAGGCGGCCTGGCTCAGAGGGATGGAATGATAAGCACAGCCTCAGGTAACACACACACACACACACACAACCCCCTCTGTCTCTTCCACTGCTCACAGGGGTTGTCTGAGGAAACAGGTCCAGGGAGAGGGACTGGTTTCCTGGGTTCAAACATGCCCCTCTGGCCCCTCTCTTGTTCTGGTTGACAGGGACGGAGATAACGAGTGGCTGGCTGGTCGTCTGCATGACGCATGACCTTCACAAGACAGAAATAATTACACACGCACGCACACAGACACAAATGTGCATGCACATACAGTGCACTGTAAAACATTTCCTGTAAAATGTACAGTAACTTACTGGCCGAAATTGGCCAGTAAGTTATGGTCATTTATTTTACAGTACAGCTACTGTAATCCTTTTATGGTAATCCATTCTACGGTACTACAATTTTTACTGTAATCTAATTTACAGTAACATTTTACTCGAATGACCCATGCAGACCCAACATTACCCAGTGTTCTTTGCAAGTTTACATTTTTAGCAGGTGCTCTTGTCCTTAGCAACTTCCAGCATTTGTATTTATTAGGGATCCCCATGCCATCAGCTACACTTAATGGGGTCCAAACACATTAAAGCCACTTACAGTGGGGAAAAAAAGTATTTAGTCTGCCACCAATTGTGCAAGTTCTCTCACTTAAAAAGATGAGAGAGGCCTGTAATTTTCATCATAGGTACACTTCAACTATGACAGACAAAATGAGGAAAAGAAATCCAGAAAATCACATTGTAGGATTTTTTATGAATTTATTTGCAAATTATGGTGGAAAATAAGTATTTGGTCAATAACAAAAGTTTATCTCTACACTTTGTTATATACCCTTTGTTGGCAATGACAGAGGTCAAACGTTTTCTGTAAGTATTCACAAGGTTTTCACACACTGTTGCTGGGATTTTGGCCCATTCCTCCATGCAGATCTCCTCTAGAGCAGTGATGTTTTGGGGCTGTCGCTGGGCAACACGGACTTTCAAAGATTTTCTATGGGGTTGAGATCTGGAGACTGGCTAGGCCACTCCAGGACCTTGAAATGCTTCTTACGAAGCCACTCCTTCGTTGCCCGGGCGGTGTGTTTGGGATCATTGTCATGCTGAAAGACCCAGCCACGTTTCATCTTCAATGCCTTTGCTGATGGAAGGAGGTTTTCACTCAAAATCTCACGATACATGGCCCCATTCATTCTTTCCTTTACACGGATCAGTCGTCCTGGTCCCTTTGCAGAAAAACAGCCCCAAAGCATGATGTTTCCACCGCCATGCTTCACAGTAGGTATGGTGTTCTTTGGATGCAACTCAGCATTCTTTGTCCTCCAAACACGACGAGTTGAGTTTTTACCAAAAAGTTCTATTTTGGTTTCATCTGACATTCTCCCAATCCTCATCTGGATCATCCAAATGCTCTCTAGCAAACTTTAGACGGGCCTGAACATGTACTGGCTTAAGCAGGGGACACGTCTGGCACTGCAGGATTTGAGTCCCTGGCGGCGTAGTGTGTTACTGATGGTAGGCTTTGTTACTTTGGTCCCAGCTCTCTGCAGGTCATTCACTAGGTCCCCTGTGTGGTTCTGGGATTTTTGCTCACCGTTCTTGTGATCATTTTGACCCCACGGGGTGAGATCTTGCGTGGAGCCCCAGATCGAGGAAGATTATCAGTGGTCTTGTATGTCTTCCATTTCCTAATAATTGCTCCCACAGTTGATGTCTTCAAACCAAGCTGCTTACCTATTGCAGATTCAGTCTTCCCAACCTGGTGCAGGTCTACAATTTTGTTTCTGGTGTCCTTTGACAGCTCTTTGGTCTTGGCCATAGTGGAGTTTGGAGTGTGACTGTTTGAGGTTGTGGACAGGTGTCTTTTATACTGATAACAAGTTCAAACAGGTGCCATTAATACAGGTAATGAGTGGAGGACAGAGGAGCCTCTTAAAGAAGAAGTTACAGGTCTGTGAGAGCCAGAAATCTTGCTTGTTTGTATGTGACCAAATACTTATTTTCCACCATAATTTGCAAATAAATTCATTAAAAATCTTACAGTGTGATTTTCTGGATTTTTTTTCCTCATTTTGTCTGTCATAGTTGAAGTGTACCTATGATGAAAATTACAGGCCTCTCTCATCTTTTTAAGTGAGAGAACTTGCACAATTGGTGGCTGACTAAATACTTTTTTTCCCCACTGTACATTACACATAAAACAAAATAAAGAACAGTAAATCATGACATTATTACACCACTGCATATCTACAATACAAAATGTAAAATACCACGATACAACAATATTACAATGTACGTGTGTGTAGAGTGTGCGTGCTAGCGCGTATGCTTGTGTCTGCACCTGTGTGTGTGTGTGTGTGTCTCTCTCTCTTTACAGTCCCCACTGTTCCATAAGATGTATTTTCATCAGTTACCTGATGTGGAATGGAGTTCCATGTAGTCATGTCTCTATGTAGTACTGTGCACCTCCCATAGTCTGTTCTAGACTTGGAGATTGTTAAGGGACCTCTGGTGACATGTCTTGTGGGGTATGCATGGGTGTCTGAGCTGTGTGCTAGTAGTTTAAACAGACAGCTTGGTGCATTCAGCTTGTCAACACTTCTTACATAAACAAGTAGTGATGAAGTCAATCTCTCCTTCACACTCCATGAGAGATTGACATGCATGTCATTAATGATAACACCCATGTACATTTAAGGGCCAGTAGTGCTGCTCTGTTCTGAGCCAATTCTAATTTCCAAAGTCCCTCTGTGCCACCTGACTGAACAGTAGTCAAGGTGCGACAAAGCTAGAGCCTGTAGGACCTGCCTTGTTGATAGTGTTGTTAAGAAGGCAGAGCATCTCTTTATTATGGCCAGACTTCTCCACAACTTAGCTACTGTTGTGTCAATATGTTTTGACCAATACAGTTTACAATTCAGGGTTACTCAATCAAATGTATTTAAAGCCCTTCTTACATCAGTTGATGTCACAAAGTGCTGTACAGAAACCCAGCCTAAAACCCCAAACAGCAAGCAATTCAGGTGTAGAAGCACGGTGGCTAGGAAAAACTCCCTAGAAAGGCCGGAACCTAGGAAGAAACCTAGAAGTGCATTCAACCAAGGTTAATAAAAATAAAAAAAGTATCACAGCCATAGCAAGTGAAATGTTTCTGTAACCGTTACTGAAAATGTTGTAGTTAAGGATACTGTACATTGGTCTTCTAAGTAATTGTAATTCAAACAAGATATATTATATATCTGGATAGTGACAGTACAATATTGAGGTATTCACAGTAACTTGATGCCCGAACAATGAAACACAATACAGTAAAAGTCACTACTAAACTGTGAGAATAACATTTATACAGTATTTTTTATATATCACTTGCACTTCTAGGGCCCTAAACCAAGGCTTCCAAACTAGCCTAGACTACAGGAAAACAGATCAAATGGATGTGGGTAAATATTAAACCATTAAATGGTTCCCGGATAACTGTCACGATCTGTAAAATGAACAGACCAAGGTGTAGCATGTTGGTAGTTCCACGTTTTAATAAAGTGAAACTTAACCGATCAGACATCGGTGTGCACAACTGCACATACAATAACCCACAAGGCAGGTGGGGAAGGAACCAACTTAAATAGGATTCCCAATTAGAGGCAACGACTAACAGCTGCCTCTAACTTGGAACCAACACTAAACACAACATAAAGACACATAGAAAACCCTAGTCACGTCCAGACCCAAAACCCCATAGATAACCCAGAGGGCTATCTATGGCCAGGACGTGACAATAACGCTCTGTTGTGTTCCCTATGTATACTGAACAAAAATATAAACGCAACATGTAAAGCGTTGGTCCCATGTTTCATGAGCTGAAATACCACGATACAACAATATTACAATGTACGTGTGTGTAGAGTGTGCGTGCTAGCGCGTATGCTTGTGTCTGCACCTGTGTGTGTGTGTGTGTGTCTCTCTCTCTTTACAGTCCCCACTGTTCCATAAGATGTATTTTCATCAGTTACCTGATGTGGAATGGAGTTCCATGTAGTCATGTCTCTATGTAGTACTGTGCACCTCCCATAGTCTGTTCTAGACTTGGAGATTGTTAAGGGACCTCTGGTGACATGTCTTGTGGGGTATGCATGGGTGTCTGAGCTGTGTGCTAGTAGTTTAAACAGACAGCTTGGTGCATTCAGCTTGTCAACACTTCTTACATAAACAAGTAGTGATGAAGTCAATCTCTCCTTCACACTCCATGAGAGATTGACATGCATGTCATTAATGATAACACCCATGTACATTTAAGGGCCAGTAGTGCTGCTCTGTTCTGAGCCAATTCTAATTTCCAAAGTCCCTCTGTGCCACCTGACTGAACAGTAGCCAAGGTGCGACAAAGCTAGAGCCTGTAGGACCTGCCTTGTTGATAGTGTTGTTAAGAAGACAGAGCATCTCTTTATTATGGCCAGACTTCTCCACAACTTAGCTACTGTTGTGTCAATATGTTTTGACCAATACAGTTTACAATTCAGGGTTACTCAATCAAATGTATTTAAAGCCCTTCTTACATCAGTTGATGTCACAAAGTGCTGTACAGAAACCCAGCCTAAAACCCCAAACAGCAAGCAATTCAGGTGTAGAAGCACGGTGGCTAGGAAAAACTCCCTAGAAAGGCCGGAACCTAGGAAGAAACCTAGAAGTGCATTCAACCAAGGTTAATAAAAATAAAAAAAGTATCACAGCCATAGCAAGTGAAATGTTTCTGTAACCGTTACTGAAAATGTTGTAGTTAAGGATACTGTACATTGGTCTTCTAAGTAATTGTAATTCAAACAAGATATATTATATATCTGGATAGTGACAGTACAATATTGAGGTATTCACAGTAACTTGATGCCCGAACAATGAAACACAATACAGTAAAAGTCACTACTAAACTGTGAGAATAACATTTATACAGTATTTTTTTATATATCACTTGCACTTCTAGGGCCCTAAACCAAGGCTTCCAAACTAGCCTAGACTACAGGGAAAACAGATCAAATGGATGTGGGTAAATATTAAACCATTAAATGGTTCCCGGATAACTGTCACGATCTGTAAAATGAACAGACCAAGGTGTAGCATGTTGGTAGTTCCACGTTTTAATAAAGTGAAACTTAACCGATCAGACATCGGTGTGCACAACTGCACATACAATAACCCACAAGGCAGGTGGGGAAGGAACCAACTTAAATAGGATTCCCAATTAGAGGCAACGACTAACAGCTGCCTCTAACTTGGAACCAACACTAAACACAACATAAAGACACATAGAAAACCCTAGTCACGTCCAGACCCAAAACCCCATAGATAACCCAGAGGGCTATCTATGGCCAGGACGTGACAATAACGCTCTGTTGTGTTCCCTATGTATACTGAACAAAAATATAAACGCAACATGTAAAGCGTTGGTCCCATGTTTCATGAGCTGAAATAAAATATTCCAGATATTTTCCATACGCACAAAAAGCTTATTTCTCTCACATTTTGTGCATACATTTGTTTACATCCCTTTAGTGAGCGTTTCAACTCTGCCAAGATAATCCATCCACCTGATAGGTGTGGCATATCAAGACGCTGATTGAACAGCATGATCATTACACAGGTGCATCCTGTGCTGAGGACTGTAAAAGGCCAGTCTAAAATATGCAGTTTTGTCACACAACACAATGCCACAGATGTCTCAAGTTTTGAGGGAGCGTGCAATTGGCACGCTGACTGTAGGAATTTCCACCAAAGCTGTTGCCAGAGAATTGTTAATTTCTCTACCATAAACTGCCTCTAACATCATTTTAGAGAAGTTGGCAGTACGTCCTACTGGCCTCACAACCGCAGACCATGTTTAACCATGCCAGCCCAGGACCTCCACATCCGTCTTCTTCACCTGCGGGATCACCTGAGACCAGCCAATCTGACAGCTGATGAAACTGTGGAGTATTTCTGTCTGTAATAAAGCCTATTTGTGGGGGGAAAAATCATTCTGATTGGCTGGGCATGGCTCCCAAGTGGGTGGGCCTGTTCACTCCCTGGCCCACCCATGACAGCACCCCTGCCCAGTCATGTGAAAACTATAGATTAAGGCATAATTAATTGATTTCAATAGACTGATTTCCTTCTATGCACTGTAACTTAGTAAAATATTAAAAAATATTGTGGTTTGAATTGGGAAAAAACAGGAACTGGGAACTGGGGTTGGTTCTGGTTCAGTAGAGGGGAGGAAAAACAACCTGAGGAGCAAGCAGACAGACAAGGAAGTCCTAGACCCAGAGGCGGCACTCCCTTGTGGTCTGTTTGCTCTCGGTGAAGGTCTAGTTCATTGGTCCTTACTTCTCGCCTCTTCTGGTGTGGCGATGAATGGTTCCTGGTTCTGGTCTGGTTCTGTGAGAGGGGATAAGTGTAGAGGGAGGAAGGGGATAGAAAGGTAGCAGGGGTGTATGTCCATCGGCAGGCACTGGAGGACAGAGGGAACAAACATGGCCCAGACACACCTGGCCTCGGAGCACTCACCAACAGTTGGTATGTTTGTTCAGTGTGAGTGCCTCTGTGTGGGCAGTTCTCTGTATGTACCTTGTGCCATCTTTGTTAAAGGTTTGATACTTGCTGCCACTGATCTGTTCTCTACACTATATAGCTGTAATTGTTAGGGAACCACTACCACATATCACTTAAATGCATGGATGCCAAGGGAAGGCAGACTTCCCCAAAAATTCACCAAGAAAGAAATATGAAATAATGTATCTTTCATCTCTCTGTGCTTTTATAATTTTCCTTCAATTCGCCAGAGGCTGAATGTATGTCATGGAGAAAGCATCAGAGCAAGTGAAACAGCACCCCTCTCTCTGTATGTGTAGGCCATATATCTGATGCTGTCTGGTCATAAACAGTATGACATTGTTGCTGCCCATAGCGTTGAATGAAAGGGAAGCCAGCGAACATTTGGCCTCCCTTGATAAAAAAAGTAAAAAAGAATAGCCAATCAGCGTTGAGCTAAACAGAGTGAGCGCAACTTTGAATGGTCCTTGAGCAACAACAAAAAAGTGTTAAGGGAAGGCAGTTCGGATTCCGATCATTCCGATCACGTTGCTTCAAGAGAAATACGTCATTGACAGAAACAACTTGAATTGCCGCATCTCATTGTGTTGTTGTTCTCCGGTGGCTAGCAAAAATGGTCTCTTTCGGTGTATAGAGAGAAGTGGAGAAGGCCTAGAACCCGAGCCCTTTGGGACACCAGTAGTGAGAGTACGTGGTGTAGACACAGATCCTCTCCATGTCACCTGGTAAGAGCGGCCTGCCAGGTAGGATGCAATCCAAGCATGTGCAGAGGCTGAGACGGCCAGCCCTGAGAGGGTGGAGAAGAGGATCTGATGGATCACGGTGTTGAAGGCAGGTAGCCTAGCGGATAAGAAAGATGGACTAGTACCCGAAAAGTCACTGGTTTGAATCCCTGAGCCAACTATGTGAAAAATCTGTTTATGTGTCTTTAACTACTTAATTCAACTTTGGGATTTTGAATTTGGCACCTTGCATTTCATCGGGTAGTGTCAAGAGTGGACCGCTAGCGCCCCACCACTCCCTAAGTTTAACTACTTAGTTAACTACTTAGTTAAGAGAGAGCAGCTGGAGCAGCAGTGTTCTCTGGGGTGATTCATGTCTCCGTCAGGGCTAAAAAGTCAAGGGACTGAAGGGCAGAAAAAGCTGAAATGAACACAGTGTTCTTGACCTCAGATCAGAAGTACTAACACTAATTGCTAATTGCCTAGCAGAGGTGAATAGCACACTTCCCTGTACTAATTACTGATTGCCTAGGAGAGGAGAAACCACTCCCCCTCCAATACAGCCACTGATTATCAAAACAAGTCACAAATTGCCAACAATCATCTGCAAGTTATGAGACGTCAGCAGTTCACACACTAGGAAGACAGGCAGCACTTAATAAGCACATTTCCTCCCAACATCTGCCTTAGATTAATTTCTTTTCAACTCTCTCTTTCCCCTCCTTGACTCTTGACCTCACTCTTTCCCAATCCCCTGCAACTCACAAGGCAGGCAATATTTTGGACCTCATCTTTACTAGTCTCACTGCAACCCCTCCAGCTCAGATTCCTTTTCCGGTCTCCCTCCAACCCTAGCCACTCAGCCCCTATCCAGATGGTCATGCGCCGTTGCAATCTTTTCTCTCTTTCTCCCACTACTCTCTCCTCTTCTATTATCTCTCACTTCTGATAAATCCTTCTCCCTCCTGACTCCTGATTCTGCCCCTTCGACCCTACTCTTCTCCCTTTCCGCATCCAATGACTCACACTGTCCCATTTCCTACAGGCCAGCTAAGCCCTCCCCTCCTGTTCCGTGGCTGAGTGACTCATTGCAAGCTTACAGAACAGGGCAAGGGGCAGCTGAGTGAAAATTTAGGAAAACTCAACTTCCGGAGGATCTATCATCCTTTCACTCCCTCCTCTCCACCTTCTCTTCCTCAGCATCTGCTATTAAAGCCACTTTCTATCACAATAAATAAATGACTTTTCTAACAAAATAACCATTGGATGTCTTCGTTGGACACTTGGGAAGCCCTCAGCAGAATAATTCTACTTTTGGATTTTGAATTTGGCGCCTTACATTTCACCGGGTAGTGTCGCTAGCGCCCCACTGCTCCCTAAGTAGTTTCTTCTTAGGGAGCGGCAGGTGAGGTGACGGTTTTGGAGAGTCAGGCGTGCCCAAATCAAAATGCCTGCCACTCAGGCTCAGAAAATAGGATATGCACATAATTAGTACTATTGGATAGGAAACACTCTGAAGTTTCTAAAAGTGTTAACATAATGTCTGTGAGTATAACAGAACTCATTTAGCAGGCAAAAACCAGAGAGTTTCTGGTGACCTTTGGCTCTGTTAGACACACTATGGCTTCCACTAGATGTCAGCAGTCTATATACAAAGACTCAGAGAGATTGGAGTAAACACAATGAATAGGTACAGGAAATGGCATGGGGACCTGAAATGTCAACAAGTTTTCTTGGCGAGTCTGGCTGGAGCGCCCCACTTTATTTTACTTATATAAGGTATAGGTGACCATCTGAGTGAAATATTATCGCTAATATTCATAAAAGGATAGCTAAGGATGCATTTTAACCAGACTACTTGTTCTCTCATAGTCTGACAGCATCTGGTCATTGAGGTGGTGGCACAGGGCTACTCATTTCTCCTAAGTGGAGATGTTCTCTTTTCTCCCTCTCTCACCTGTCCATCTACTCATATGAATTCCATGCTATCATTGTCACTCTTTCACTCAAGCTTAAAGTAGATGGCCCTAGCTAACAAATAAACAGTACTAGGCAACATATAAAGACACAAATTATACTTCTCACTCCTGGAGATACCAGGAGTCCTCTATCTGTATAATAGCTCACCTGCAGAACTGAGCCTTTTTCCTAAATGCTTTATGAGTTGGAGAACACATTGGGAGGGATCTTAGACCATTCATCCATACATAATCTTTCCAGATCCTTGATATCCTTCATCTGCTCTTCAATTCAAACCACAGGTTTTCAATGGGTTTCAAGTCTGGAGACTTTTTATTTTGTGGCCAATTAACCATTTCTTTGTGGATTTTGATGTGTGTTTGGGGTTATTGTCTTGCTGGAAGATCCACTTGCAGCCAAGTTTCAGCCTCTTGGCAGAAGCAAGCAGGTTTTTGGGTAAAATATCCTGGTATTGGGTAAAGTTGATGATGCCGTTGACCTTAACAAAGGGTCCAAGGACCAGTGGAAGCAAAGTAGCCTCATAACATCAAAGCTCCACCACCATATTTTGCAGTAGGTATGGGGTTCTTTTCTGGTCATGTATTCTCATTTCGATGCCAAACCCACTACAAGAGTGCGTGGCCAAATAGCTTACACAAGGATTCTGTACGGTGGAATGGTCTAAGATCCCTCCCACTGTGTTCTCCAACACATACAACATTTTAGAAAAATGATCTCTGTGTCTTTCTCTTATCCCTCTCTGTCCTTCTCTCCCCCCCCACCCCACAAACGCGCACACACACACACACACACACACACACACACACACACACACACACACACACACACACACACACACACACACACACACACACACACACACACACACACACACACACACACACACACACACACACACACACACACACACGAGCGGTGCCTGGTCAGGTAGGTCTAACGCAGTTCTGCAGTATACAGTAATTAGTGTCAGAATTGTGTAGCGTGATAAAACACTTTTTATATTCAATTATAGTGAAGTAGATTTCTGGAAACCAGACAGCATTCTCTTCTGATGTAAAAACAAGGCTTCTGGATAACAATACATGTGTGTTATTTACTGTCTCTGTCCCCTGTGCCCGGTCAATAACACCATTTAACATCCCTGACCAGGCTCCATTATGGCTGATGAGAAGCGGGTATTACGACGATGAGAGATGTAAAACATATGGTCTGTTCCTGGGTCATTTTTTAGTGTAGTCCTGGGGGATTATGACAGCATCCTGTGGCCATGACACAGGAGAGGGAATAAACAAACAAACATTTGACCAACTGGGGACATTGTGTTAGTCCCCACAATGTAAAATGCTATTTCTACAGGATTTCAGGTTAAGATAATTAGGGTTAGAATTGGGTTTAGGGTTAGGAGTTAGGGTTAGTTTTAGGGTTAGGGTTAGGAGCTAGGGTTAAGGTTAGGTTTTGGGGTTAGTGTTAAGGTTAGGGTTTAGTAAGATTTTGAATTGTGTGTCCCCACAAGGTTAGTTAAACAAGACTGTGCGTGTGTGTTTTTATATGTGCACAGCAAATTCTCGTGTAAAGAAAAAATAATAAACACGTTGAGTGTTGAGTCTGTGGACCCATATAGACACCGGAACAGTGTTAAGAACTAGTTAGGGAGCGGCGGCAGTGCTGGGAGTTTTGGAGAGTCTGGCGTTGTCACGTCCTGGCCATAGGTAGCCCTTTTGGCTGCTCATTTGTGTTTTGGTCAGGACGTGATCAGGGGTGTTTTGGTCTATGTTTTGTATTTCTATGTTGGTTGGTTTGGGTTCCCAATTAGAGGCAGCTGTTAGTCGTTGTCTCTAATTGGGAATTCCATTTAGGTTGTTTAGTCCCCACCTTGTTGTGGGATATTATACTTAGGTTTGTAGCGTGCGTGCGTGCGTGCGTGCGTGCGTGCGTGCGTGCGTCGTGCGTGCGTGCGTGCGTTACGGTCGTTGTGTTCTTGCTTTTGTTTTGGTGAGTTGCATTTAAATAAATATGTTTCACTCAACCCTGCACGCTGCGCCTTGGTCCAATTCTGTCTACGAACGTGACAGGCATGCCCAAAGTAAAATGCCTGCCACAGGCCCACAAACTAGGATATGCACATAATTAGTACTATTGGATAGAAAACACTCTGAAGTTTCTAACACTGTTAAAATAATGTCTGTGAGTATAACAGAACTGATATGGCAGGCAAAAACCTGAACAAAATCCATCCAGAATTCTTTTTTTGTGACATGCCTTCTTTTCCAATGGTTGTCTATGGAATCTCCTGAATTCCATATCCCAGGTTGCAGTACCTATGGCTTCTACTAGATGTCTTAGACAAGGTTTCAAGAGTTCTTTAGACAAGGTTTCAAGAGTTTACCTTGAAAAACAGCCGAATACAGGAAGTTTTTCCGAGTGGAGTGACGAAGTGATTTCTGTCTGTGGCGCAAGGGAACCGGGAGCGCACACCTCTGTATTTTACTTTTCTATTCTTAAGGATATTATCTGTGTAAAATATAATAGTTAATATACATAATAGTGTAGCTAAGGATCGATTATAAACGATGTTTGATTTGTTTAGACAAAGTTGATAGGTATATTATTTGTCTTGTATAATGGGACGAGTGGACGGTGGATTTTCTGAACAGAACGCTCCAACCAAATGGAGATTAATTTAAAACACTGCCTAGTGTAAAGCCTTATTTTAAACAGAGTGCCTGGCTTTTCATGTAAACTGTAGAGTTACCACCCATTGCTGTATTTGTTAGTGACAGAGATCTGGTTGTTACATTCATCCTGTTTTGGCCGTATGGACTTCACAAAGTGATAGCCTAAGCGGTAATTATTCACTGTAATTTTCAACCTCTCCTTGTCCCAGTCTGTAATCCCCACATTCAAAACCAAATAGCTAAATGATCCATACTATCACCATCTTAAGACAATTCCATATTAGTTTAGCACCCTACTACGAATGTCTTATCGACTCTAAACACTTAAACTGTAACAAACATTTTAGTAATGGGTGCAACAAAAAAATCTAACTAATTTTGGGATTAGATTAGGAAAATGTATGTTATTCATTTTTGTGTAACATAAGATTAATCAATCAATGTACATGCGCAAACATAGATAATGAAGCTGGGAAATATGATAATGAGGTGCGTGGTTTTGGTTGAAAGTTTCAGGTCCCTGTAATAGGGTAAAATAAGGCCATATGAGTACGTATGTTATTGTGTTAAAGGTCCCGAACAGTCATCCTGATTCCCATGTAAAATAGCCTTTTGAGTGACTAAAATATCACCCATAATGTTTACTTTGGATAGAAATCCTCAGAAAGTTATCTCATTTATAACTACCAGGAAGTATGAATAGACAGGCTGAGTGGGCGGGGAATTTAGATTAATGACCTTGCCTTGACTGACAGATCTTGTCTCTCACAGCAACACTGTGTTGACTGATGGATGTGTTGACTTGACAACTGCACTATACACACATGTACACATTCATTTTGTATTGTAGAAATGTGGTAGTGGTGGAGTACGGGCCTGAGGGCACACAGTGTGTTGTGAAATCTGTGAATGCTGCCTGCAGCTAATGAGTATTCATAATAAATACAAATACAAACTGTCAATTTTGAATGACCCTTCCCCCCTTTTGTTCCATGCTGACTGAACACCAAGCTAGCCAGTAACTAGCTAACACCAGACACAGATGAAGACCTAGCTAGACAGTAACTAGCTAACACCAGACACAGATGAAGACCTAGCTAGACAGTACTAGTTAACACCAGACACAGATGAAGACCTAGCTAGACAGTAACTAGCTAACTACAGACACATATGAAAGGGGAAACATATAAGTATCTTTGCGATAGATTAATAAGGAAAACTTTTAATTATATTTTCTGACAGCCTACAGTAAAAATGTGGCACCAGTAGAGTAGCTACATCTAGCTATTTAAACTATGCCTCTCTGCAAACACTCCTTCTCCGATCTTGCTTACAAGGCCTTCCCAAGTTTTGTCATGTCACCCCGCTCCTCCGCACACTCCACTGGCTTCCAGTCAAAGCTCACATCCACTACAAGACCATGGTGCTTACCTACGGAACAGCACGATGAACTGCCCCTCCCTAAAATTATACTTATTTAAATTAAGTAAGAGAATATCATGCAACCATTGGTGTATTCAAATGAGAGTGCTAGGGTGATGTCACTCTATTCCATGAATAATCTCGCCTCCTGAATCCAGGTGTTTGACACAGGGAAGGGAACCAGTGACTTCATGATGAAACTTCAATGTAGAAAAGCAATCAATCAATCAAATTGATTTAAAAAGTCTTTCTTACTTCAGCTTATGTCACAAAGTGCTGTACAGAAACCCAGCCTAAAACCCCAACAGCAAGCAATGCAGGTGTAGAAGCACGGTGGCTAGGAAAAACTCCCTAGAAAGGCCAGAACCAAGGAAGAAACCTAGAGAGGAACCAGGCTATGACGGGTGGCCAGTCCTCTTCTGGCTGTGCCGGGTGGAGATTATAACAGAACATGGCCAAGATGTTAAAATGTTCATAGATGACCAGCATGGTCAAATAATAATAATCACAGTGGTTGTCGAGGGTGCAACAGGTTAGCACCTCAGGAGTAAGTCATTTATCATACATTGCACATCATACTTTGATCTGGTTTCATCCAATTATCATGATCTTTACATTTCATTAGCTTAAATATATATATATTTTGAATAACATAATCACTTAGGAGCTCACTTGGGGAATTCCACATGTTAATAAGTGGATGACTGCAACAACCATGACTCTGTCACTAACAAACACAGTCATGGGTGGTAACTCTACAATTTCCTCAAAAGGTATGGCACTCTGGGAAATACTTTAATAAGGCTTTACAATAAGCAGTGTGCCAATTTAACACTGTTCCGGTATCTACAGCATATATAATCTATATATAACAATGTTCCGGTATCACAGACTCAACACCTTTGGTGTTGATATAACACTCAATTTATTTATTTTTTAACACTGTATAATTAGCTTTGTGTGTAAGAGTTAGAGAGTGGGTGCGTTTGAGTGATAAGGCTAAAGCAACCGACTGTTGAGGATGCAGGTGCATCTGCGACAGCTGAAAGTCTGACAGTAATGTGCTTTTCCAACAGCAAGGCTCAGATCAGCATGGCAGTGTTGCCATTGTTTTTAAAATCGTTTTTTATGCTGAAATAAACAAGTCTGTAACCCCAATATCTCAACAACTGAGATCATATGTGTGTGTACATCGTATAATGTGTGTGTGTGTGGTTGTGTCTGTGTCTGTAAAATACAACAATAGAAAAACTGGGTTAGAGTGTGGATACAACTTCTTCCAACTCTATAATATTGCAGGCTGCTCCACCTGGGACGCTGCCTGGTGGAACTTCATTCCACACTGTGAACTGAAAAAAAGACCACCAGTACCACAGAGACTTGCACAGGGTGTTAATTAAGGTGAACACTCTGGGCAGCTCTACAGGAAGGAACACACTACATTTATACTTTACTTCACAGCTCTACTGTGAGATTGCATGGGGTGATATTTTAACAGTTTAACAATGCATTGCATTTGTGAAAACTCAATCACTTATGAACTTATATCAAAACGAGTTTGAAATGGATCATACTGCTGATTGCATCATGTATTACCATTAATAAATTGCAAACCCACATTCTGTCAATCTTGGCAAGTATTGGGCGTGATAAGACCTCTTCTTAAACCAACAGCACTTTTTGCCATCAACGCTTAGGTTGGTGAGAGAGAGAGAAAGAGCGCGAAAAAGAGAGTGTCTGAGCAATTCCCTATGGTTTCATCACACTACTTTCCACCTTATTCAATTCAACTTTGTTGGTTGACCTTTGACTCAGTTTGTTTCCTGAAAAAACTTAGTGTTCTTGAGATTCCTATTAGTTTGTAGCCCAAACGGTTTGGATGCTCCAGACAGAAGTTGGCAAATCGGCGGAACCGACTTCAGACGAGTCCCATGGGGCTTGTGGGAGTCTAAAAGAAAAATGGAGAACACCATCGTGTTTGTGACAGTCTCATTTTTCCATAGAGTGGTCATAATAGTTTAGACGCTATTGACATTTTCGTGAGAAGACCAATTTTCAGGATGTCTCACGGTCTTACAAACACTGCGGGTGCTTGGCCACCTTCCACCCCAGATCGGAAGGCCAACATAGGTGGATGTGGTGGATTGAGACGCAGCCCACACAGATATCTCTCGTTTAAACAGACAGATTTTGCTGGGTATTTTTTTATTATGTTACTTAGATTGACGCACAGTTACGTCAAGGATAGTTTTATTTTATTTATTTATTAAGGATCCCCATTAGCTGCTGCCAAGGCTCTTCCTACGGTCAGACAACTAGGCCTACATAACACAACACATTATTACACCACTACTGTACTAATACAGACACTACATGACCAAAAGTATGTAGACACCTGCTCGTCGAACATCTCTTTCCAAAATCATGGGCATTAATATGGAGTTGGTCCCCCGTTTGCTGCTATAACAGCCTCCACTCTTCTGGGAAGGCTTTCCACTAGATGTTGGAACATTGCTGCAGGGATTTGCTTCCACCACAATAGCATTAGTAAGGTCGGGCACTGATGTTGGGCGATTAGGCCTGACTTGTAGTCACCGTTCCAATTCATCCCAAGGTGTTTGATGGGGTTGAAGTCAAGGCTCTGCGCAGGCCAGTCAAGTTCTTCCAAACCAATCTCGACAATTCATTTTTGTATGGACCTTGCTTTGTGCATGGAATGGGGGGATTGTCGTTCTGAAACAGGAAAGGATCTTTCCCAAACTGCTGCCACGAAGTTGGGAGCACAAAATCGTCTAGAATGTCATTGTATGCTGTAGCTTTAAGATTTCCCTTCACTGGAACTAAGGGGCCCGAATCATGAAAATCAGCCCCCGGCCATTATTCCTCCTCCACCAAACCTTCCAGTTGGTACTATGAATTGGGGCAAGTAGTGTTCTCCTGGAATCTGCCAAACCCAGATTAGTCCGTTGGACTGCCAGATGGAGAAGCGTGATTCATGACTCCAGAGAATGCGTTTTCACTGCTCCAGAGTCCAATGGCAGTGAGTTTTACACCACTCATTGGGGCAGATCGTGTTCTCCTGGCATCTGCCAAACCCAGATTAGTCTGTTGGACTGCCAGATGGAGAAGCGTGATTCATGACTCCAGAGAATGCGTTTTCACTGCTCCAGAGTCCAATGGCAGTGAGTTTTGCACCACTCCACCCAACGCTTGTCATTGCGCATGGTGATCTTAGGCTTGTGTGCGGCTGCGCGTGGCTTCCAGAGACAATTTGGAACTCGGTAGTGAGTTTTTATGTGCTACGCGCTTCAGCACTCGGCGGTCCTGCTCTGTGAGCTTTTGTGGCCTACTACTACGCAGCTGAGCTGTTGTTGCTCCTAGACGTTTCCACTTCACAATAACAGCCCTTACAGTTAACCGTAGCAGCTCTAGCAGGGCAGAAATTTGACGAACTGACATGTTGGAAAGGTGGCATGCTATGACGGTGCCATGTTGAAAGTCACTGACCGCTGCAGTAAGGCCATTCTGCTGCCAATGTTTGTCTATGGAGATTGCATGGCTGTGTGCTCGATTTTATACACATGTCAGCAACGGGTGTAGCTGAAATAGCTGAATCGACTAATTTGAAGGGGTTTCCAAATACTTTTGTATACATATTGTATCTACAATACAAAATAATACAATACCACAATAAAAACAATACTACAACATTACAGTCTGTGTAGTGTGCATGTTTTAGCCTGTGTGTGTCTCTTATCACAATCCGCATTGTTCCATAAGGTGTAGTTTTATCAGTTTTTTTTTTATTTTACTGCTTGCTTGAGTTATTTATTGTTAAATCGAGTTCCATGTAATCATTGCTCTATGTATGACTTTGCATTTTCTAGTCTTTTCTGGAATTGGGGACGGTGAAGAGACCCTCTTGTGGCATATCTTGTGGGGTATGCATGGGTGTCTAAACTATGTGCTGGTCGTTTGAACAGACAGCTCAGCGCTTTCAGCTTGTCAATACTTCTCACAAAAACAAGTAGTGATGCAGTTAATCTCTCCTCTACTTGGAGCCAGGAGAGTTTGACATGCATGTTATTGATTTTAGCTCTCTGTGTACATTTAAGGGCCAGCCGTGCTGCTCTGTTCTGGGCCACCTGTAATTTGCCTATGTCTCTTCTTTGTGGCACTTGACCATATGACATAGTCCAGGTACAATAAAGATAGGGCCTGTACGACTTGTTTTCTTGATAGCGATGTCAATAAAAGCAGAGGAGCGCTTTATTACTGGCATAGTTATATAGGTCACTCACACACCGGCTGGTGCATAAGGGCAGCAACAAAGGCTCTCCACTTGTCTGTCTCTTGCCATATTCTCCACCACTCTGCTGAGATTGTTGGAGCTTAGTCTCAATGGTTCTCCGCCTTGTTGTTTTGGGCTTCTGCAAAAGGTGATATACTATTAATGTCTCTTTTCCATAAGAGGACATAATCACGTTGTGGGATACTTGACCTGGGGAAAAGGTTATTGGGGTTCATGCATGTTTCGGGGGTTGTCAACGAACGCTGAACCCTGAGAGGAACCTTCATTATCTAGCCTACCCCATCCTGTAAGGGCGATTTGCAGCACTGACCAGCCTGCATTGTGTTATGTAGTTAGATAATAAGATAGCACTACCTAACCATCCAGTTTATATACAGCTTACTGCTGGCTCATTGCTCCAGAGAAAATAGCTACTTAACCAGCTAGTAACATTAGTAAATGAAAACATTAGCTAAATAGCCAGGAGTAGCTAGCTAAATTAGTGTAACTTATATTCAAGGTATTCTCAGGTACCTTTGTATTATTTTTTGCCAGCAGTACAAAAGTGGTCCCTAACAATTCCGTACTACGTCACTTATGTGCAGATATGTGTACCACGTCAGTGCTCTCTCTCACTATTCAGTGGGTGCTAGCTGTCACTCATATTGCGAGGGGCTGAAGCTCATTGGTTGAACCCAAATTAATGTAAGGAAAATGGCGCAGCAAAGCTTCCAGAAAGAAAGTTGCTTGCAAACTTGGGATTTCGTGGCTAATTGATGTAAAACAGTAATTAGTAATGGGGGCGGCAGGGTAGCCTAGTGGTTAGAGCTTTGGACTAGAAACCGAAAGATTGCAAGTTCAAATCCCCGAGCTGACAAGGTACAAATCTGTCGTTCTGCCCCTGAACAGGCAGTTAACCCACTGTTCCTAGGCCGTCATTGAAAATAATAATTTGTTCTTAACTTACTTGCCTAGTAAAATTCTATGCAATGTTACCTATTTTAAGCCCCTGTCACTCACTCATCACTCAGATGCAAGAAGGCAAAATAAAACAATATTACTTAGAATTTGATTGGCTGATGGGAAACAATGTGCGGATTTGGGTCGAGCCGATTCAAACTGAGCCAATGTGTGCTCCTTGGAGAAGGGTGTAATTGCAGACCGCAATTATTTTCTGATATCAACGTTTCTTGATGTCAAGTTACACCCAATGATGCTCGCCATTGGTCCATGGCCATTTCTTTCATGTCAGAGACAACATTTGTTGACAACTGTATAATTGTAGCTCAGCCTAACCCTTTTCCTAACCTTAACCTCATTCTCCTAACCTGCCACGCTAATTTACTTAACCTGCTATGCAAACAAATCATCTGTGTAGAAAACCACCAGTCTCATAACACAGAAACTGACCAATGCGTATCCTGATATCAAGGAACGCCCACATCAAGAAACTCCCTGAACTGCGGTCTGCAATTACACCTTATTGGCTCCTTGCACTGGCCTTGGAAGTCACATGTTTGTTTGTGAAGCTATAGGTTGGATAGGCAATATTCGTCTTTGTAGAGAGAAGTTTCTTATCTTAATATCCACGCCTTATATAATTTGTGGCAGCAGCTGGTGAACAAAACTTTTAACAGAAATTACGAACTTTGTGTTCCAGGTTGCCGGCTGTAACATTAGCTAGCCAGCTAGTTGAAAAGAACTGTGAAGCTAACAACCAGCCCGGCATGAATGCTACCGAGTCAAGACCAACAACAAAACTAACAAACTATACAGCTATTAATGAGTGGAATAACAACCATACTATACAGCTATAAATGAGTGGAGTAACAAACAGACTATACAGCTGTAAATGAGTGGAGTAACAACCAGACTATACAGCTATAGATGAGTGGAGTAACAAACAGACTATACAGCTATTAATGAGTGGAGTAACAAACAGACTATACAGCTATAAATGAGTGGAGTAACAAACAGACTATACAGCTATAAATGAGTGGAGTAACAAACAGACTATACAGCTATAGATGAGTGGAATAACAGACTATACAGCTATTAATGAGTGGAGTAACAAACAGACTATACAGCTATTAATGAGTGGAGTAACAAACAGACTATACAGCTATAAATGAGTGGAGTAACAACCAGATTATACAGCTATAGATGAGTGGAGTAACAACCAGACTATACAGCTATAGATGAGTGGAATAACAGACTATACAGCTATTAAGGAGTGGAGTAACAAACAGACTATACAGCTATTAATGAGTGTAGTAACAAACAGACTATACAGCTATAAATGAGTGGAGTAACAACCAGACTATACAGCTATAGATGAGTGGAGTAACAACCAGACTATACAGCTATAAATGAGTGGAGTAACAAACAGACTATACAGCTATAAATGAGTGGAGTAACAAACAGACTATACAGCTATAAATGAGTGGAGTAACAACCAGACTATACAGCTATAAATGAGTGGAGTAACAAACAGACTATACAGCTATAGATGAGTGGAGTAACAACCAGACTATACAGCTATAAATGAGTGGAGTAACAACCAGACTATACAGCTATAGATGAGTGGAGTAACAACCAGACTATACAGCTATAAATGAGTGGAATAACATTCAGACGATATGATAAAAAGTTTGAGGAATTTATTGGATTGCAGATTCCAATCAAATCACGTCTCGAACGCAACGTGAGAGGGGGACGTTTTACCCCCATCGGAACCTACCGAGAGGCACGTGAGGTGACGTCAGAGAGCCTGTTGCTGCTGAATCCTATGTGAGTACTGACCATGTAACTTCCAGTTAGAAAAGAAAGAATGCATTTGATAATCAAAGACTGATCATGAGTTGTATGTAGTACGTAAAAGTGTATTTTTTTTAATGTAAATTGTCAGTATTCCTATTCGAAATGCGCTTGAATGCAATGGATAGCATCAATGGATTGTTCATTTATGAAGTTGCTGTCTAAGTTATGTTATAATAGCAAAGAAATCCAACTCCTCTACAATGTAGTTGTTTGTACAGCCCATACACAATTACAGATTTGTTCAGAGCTTTCTATCATCAACGTTCACCATAGTATCCCCCCGATACCTTCATCACTACTTGTTTTTTGTACGAAGTGTTGAAAAGCTGAATGCACCAAGCTATCTGATGTATTGTTGTCTCTACCTTCTTGCCCTTTCTGATGTTGTCTTTGCCCAATAATGTTTCTACCATGTTTGTGCTGCTACCATGTTGTGCTGCTGCCATGTTGTTGTTATGTTGTGCTGCTACCATATTGTCTTGCTGCCATGTTGTTGTCATGTGTTGCTGACTTGCTAGGTTGTTGTCTTAGGTCTCTCTTTATGTAGTGTTGTGTTGTCGCTCTTGTCATGATGTGTGTTTTGTCCTATATTTTAATTGTTTTATTTTATTTTTAATCCCAGCACCTGGTCACCGCAGGTGGCCTTCTGCCTTTTGGTAGGCCGTCATAGTAAATAAGAATTTGTTCTTAACTGACTTGCCTAGTTAAATAAAGGTGAAATAAAATAAAATATCTGTTTTAAACTACTAGCACACAGCTTGGAAACCCATGCATACCCCACAAGACTTATCACCAGAGGTTTCTTCACAATCCCCAAGTCCAGAACAGACTATGGGAGGTGCACAGTACTACATAGAGCCATGGCTACATGGAACTCTATTCCACATCAGGTAACTGATGCAAGTAGTAGATTCAGATTTTAAAAAATGAATGATAATGCATCCAATGGAACAGTGGCGACTGTGAAGAAATACAAACGCAGGTACAGACACACGCATTGTAATATTGTTGTATTGTGGTATTATACATTTTGTATCGTAGATATGTAGTGGTGTAATAATGTAAAAAATGTACAGTTTTATATTTTGTTTTAGATGTAATGTAGGCACCTTAATGTGTTTGAACCCCAGGAAGAGGAACTGCTGCCTTGGCAACAGCTAATGGGGATCCCTAAGAAATACAAATCCCTATGCATTCTTGTACGCACTGTACGACTATGCACATTGTGTGTATGATAGCAGCCATCTACATTACATGCCTGGTAGTTGATTGAAATGTTTCTGAGATACTGTACACATCACTCTCCTCCTCTGCTGGTTCAATATGTAAATTCCCACACTCGACTCTCCCACTTCACTGTAAACTAGATTAAAGTTCCCCTATGCTGCTCATGCTGAGGAATTCCCCAGTCCATCACTATTTTACAAGCAAGTCAACATTTATTGGGATGAATTTTTTCCTGGAGGCATCACTGAGCGATTTCCACTAGATGGGCCAGCTGCAAAGTAAAAATTTGCTAGGCCTATATCGTAAAGATTTATGAAAACACAAATGTGCTTTTTGGTCTTATTTTAAGGTTAGGGTTAGGCATAAGATTAGCAGTGTGGTTAAGGTTAGAGTTAGATTCAGAGAACGGCTCATAATAATGTCATGGAAACCATGTTTAATGTGTTTGATACCATTCCACCTATTCTGGTCCAGCCATTACTATGAGCCCGTCCTCCCCAATTAAGGTGCCACCAACCTCCTGTGGTTAGGTTTAAAGTCAGATTGTATTACTTTGTGGCTGTGCCAGCTAGCGACTACCCTGAGTTGCCTACAGTACATGAGTCATCCCAATAAATGCTAATCTGCATTTAACATGGCAGCAGATGAACGATCTTGCTCGCTCCTCCGAGATTCAGGGCAAATTTATCAAGCGAATATAGACATCCATAGCATGCAGGGGAGTGACAAGGTTACGGTTGCTGGCACATTCAATCACATCGCTGGAATAGGCCCCTATCTCTATTTTTCTCACTCAGATGAAAATAAAATACATCAATCAAGCAGTATGACAGGCCTCAGCAGATAACTAACTGTTAGCATAATGATTGCCTTGCAGACGCAACTCACACAGGGGGCGTTGTTCAGGGGCTCACAGTTGGTTCGCCAGCTGGTCAGTTTTGTCTGGCCAGTGTGTGTTCATTTGTGTGTGTGTGTGTGTGTGTGTGTGCGTAACGATATGCGTGTGTTAAATCTCTGTTGTATCCACCAAAAACAGCAGTATTGACAAATTAAACCTCACAAGTCCAGCCTGATGACTGAATCACTAGATCCATGCAAAAACACCCCTCTAAAATGAAAAATAGGCTAACCGCCCGCCCGCCCGCACTCCCTCCCTCATCTCTTGCTCCAGGCTCTCTCTTATCCCTTAACATTATTAGTGAGTTTACAGGGCGAGAAGTTTCTTTGTGTTCTCTATCTCTCTGGGAAATCTCAGAGGGACCAATCAGTGCACAGATAATCCCACAGTCTAATATGAGTTTCTATCTTCTTTCTGACAGTCTACCTCTCTTCCTCGCCCACAATCTGCAATTCAAAAGCATTTAGAGGGATGGAAAATCCTTAATACCGATAGTGTTTTTTTGTTTTCTGAGCTGAGATATTCCCATCTCTGCCTCACGATATTACTCTTTTATGGATCTCTCTCTCTCTCCCTTTTTTCTCTCTCTCTATTTTTTTCTTCTAATCCTTTTGTGCAACAGCCTTACATTATCTTCCCTTTCCTCTCTAGTCAAGTGACAACCAATGAACAGCAACTACACAACACAAGATACAGTAGCTCCTACATGGCAATGTAAACACACTGCGATAATCTACCATGAATCATTTACAGTGCATTCGGAAGTTGTAGAAACATCTCAAGGATGATCAATGGAAACAGGATACACTTAAGTTCGAGTCTCATAGTGAAGGGTCTGAATACTTATGTAAATGTGATATCTGTTTTTCAATGTCTAAACTGTTTTTGCTTTGTCATTATGGGGTATTGTGTGTAGATGGATGAGGGGGAAAAAACGATTTAATCAATTTTAGTATAAGGCTGTAACGTAACAAAATGTGGAAAAAGTTAAGGGGTCTGAATACTTTCCGAATGCACTGTATGTGTCATTTAATGGGGCATCCTTGTAATGCAGGCCTGGGCAATTATTTTCCATGGAGGGCCACATTAGAATATATTTTTGCCAGCGTGAGCCAGAATCCTATAACATTATAATATTATATTATATATATATTATACGTCATGTGTATGGCCGTGTTGACAGATATATCTACTGTAAATCACGTCCAGATACACTACTTATTTAACTTTTTTAACATGCACTGAAATAAACCTCATCCATGTCCTCCTTTTGGTATGTATTTTCATTATTAAACATGCAATGAACTACTCAGAGGGAAAAGTACACTGTGCATTCAGCACCACGGACAGAACTCTTGTTAACGGGTATGCACAAAAACACATGAAAGAGAGAGAGAGCTCAACATTACTTTTAAACTACTCAATCAGTGTGAGGAGTGAAGTCTCTGGATTGCTCAGAGGTGAGAGTCAGTAAGAAATGATCTGTGGCTTGACATATTTCATCACTGAAAATGTCTGTTCACATACATGGGTTGACCCAAACAGTACAAACATCTTCTGAGCATGACTCCTAATCTTTGGAAAGTTTTGTTAATAGAGAGATGCATAGAACTTCATCAGTGACACTGTTTTGAATAGTTGTCCAATCACTGCATCAGACTGAAGATCGATAAGCTCAAGTTGCAGGTCAGTGGGAGCGTTATCCACATTGAAGGTGAAAGGAGAGGAAACCAACAGCATGTCATTTTCCAACACTTTGAAATCCTCAAAACAACAAGAAAACTCACCGCTCAAAGCACGCAGCAGCGATGTATACTTCTCCTGCTGGTCATCTGATAGGCAGCAGACTAGTAGTGTCGGAAGGTGGGTGAGATTGTTAGCTTCTACTTGGCAGGTCAGGAGGAATAATTTCCCCTTGAAGGCTGAACATGTGCAAAAAGACCCTACCCTTCTAGTTTGGAATTCAGTTCATTCATGAGGGCCATGATGTCCACGGTAAAGGCAAAATCAGCCAACCATTCTTTATATTGCAGCTGAGGGAAATCCACATATTTTCCTTTCATTTGCAAAAACTCAGCAATCTCTGACTTCAGGTCCCACAACTTTTAAGCACCTTCCCCAAACTCAGCCATCTCACGTTTGTGTGGTAGGGGAGATCTGGATGACCAGACTCTGTCTCTTCCAACAGTGATACAAACTGCCTGTGGTTTAAAGATTTTGCTCTTATGAAGTTTACCACTTTAGTGACTGTATCCACAACATGGCTCATTTTCAGAACACATTTACAGAGCACCTCCTGATGAATAATGCAACGCAGGAAAATCTTTTTCTGATCTGGGTTCAGCTCAGCTACTTGATCTTGTATCCTTTTCAAAAGGCCAATGTTTTTTCCTGTCAAGTTTGGGCACCCATCAGTGGTCACACTGGATAACTTTTCAAAACTCAGTCCCAGCTTTGCCACACACTTATTAACCTCCACCAATACATTTTCCCCTGTGGTTGTGCTCTTCATTGACTGCTCTGAAGCAAGCTCCTCTGTAATATCAAAGTCTGGGGTTATGCCTCGTAAGAATATCAACAACTGCGCCGTGTCACGTGCATCACTGCTCTCATCCAGGGCCAAGGAGAAATAGGTGAAATCCTTTACCTTGTCTTTCAACTGTTGTTCCATATTCTCTGCGATGTCCTCAACACGCCGTGTCATTGTTCATCTTGACAGCGAAACATTTTCAAACAGCTCTTTCTTGTCGGGGCAAAGTGTTGCTGCAGTGTCAATTAAACATTCTTTAATGAATTCACCCTCAGAGAATGGCTTGCTATGTTTAGCAATTTTGTGGAACAGTACATAACTAGCTCTCACAATTCCGTCGTTTGTTGAATGCAGTTTTGTGAAAAGTCCTTACTGCTTTTGCAGCTGAGAATAGCTCAGAATACATATTCCTATATTACTCTGCATGCTTCGCCTGGAAGTGTCAGGACAAGTTGTAGTCTTTCAAGACAGAGATGATCTCTTTGCACACTAAGCACACAGCTTTCCCTTATACCTATTTATACCTATTTCAATGTCCACTCTTGCTGGAACACCCTACATTCATTGTCTACTGTACTTTCCTTTTCTTTGAAATCTTTTAAGAATTAGTTTTTGCGCAATTTCTAGCTAGCTACTATTTGTAACAGGGACGTGTGTGTCAGCCTGTCAGTCACTGTCTGTCCTTGTGCAGTTGTTATTTATACGTGCCTTCAAAATAAATGTCCCACAAGTGATGGTGGTTAAATCATTACACAAAGGCGTGTATTCATTGTGCTTTTAATTAGAATAACAAATACGTTTTTCAAAACTTTACTATCGCAAATTCTTAATGTGATCTGAGCATGATTCCGCGGGCCATATTGACTCAGGTTGCGGGCTTTGGGCCGGCCTTTACCCAGGCCTGCTCTAATGGGTCTTTCATGTTGGTCCTGTTTTATTCCACAGTTATTGTGTGTAGAAGCTTTCATCCTCCTCCCTTGTTATTGTCCTGGGAGAGATGGTTAGTCTGGCCGACAGTGGAATGTTGTTGGGCTTTTTTTGTGCTACGGTTCTGGAACTCAAAGGTTCTGGACCATTCTACTGTGGAACTCGTTGGCTAGCTGGGCAACACTTCCTGTAAGCAAATGTGATTGGGCTGCCCGCAGAGGCATTGTGCCACCTGCCAATAGCGACAATGCATGCACAATCTAATCTGCACGCTTTAGACTGAGACAAAAGACAACACACTTGCTCAAAGTCGACAGGTAGCCTAGCGGTAAAGAGTGTTGGGCCAGTTACTGAAAGGTTGCTGGTTTGAATTCCTGAGTGGACTAGATGAAACATCTGTTGATGTGCTGTTGAGTAAGGCACTTAAACCTAATTGCTTCTGTAAGTTGCTCTGGATAAGAGTGTCTGTTTTATTTCTTAAATCACTTCTAAGACAGGCTTGCCTGAAGATGATAGTTTCCATTTCAGTTTACAGTAGTGAGAGCATACTACATTTTCATACTTTTTTATTTTTTATACTGCTCTCCAGTGGGAATCGACCCCTAACCCTGGCGTTGCAAGCTCTACCAACTGAGGGGGATTGTGTGGCCTGTAACAGTGATGCAACCTTGGGTAGCTGTTTGCTACCTCAGGCTAGTAAACCTAATTGTTCTAGTCCACTATAGGGGTATGTAGAATAGAATGTGTTTTGAATGGGAGAGGGAACAGATGCAGTGTCTAAAATAACAATGAAGAAACTACAGACCCCAGCATAGAGACACAACAACCTGAGCCTGAAACCCAGAATGAATGTTAACAGTAACTGAAACCTACAACCATGCAATGGAGATGTTTATATCAATTGGCCTGTGGTGGAGCTGGCACGGGAACAGGGAAATACATCCTGCTACTCCAGCAGGGCTATTACCCATTGTTGGTCTTGAGTAGATGGGATGTAACAGCCAGAACTACAAAATGAGATGCATCTGGAAAAAGACAGTTGATTTTCTTCCATCTCTCTCTCTCTCTCTCTCTCTCTCTCTGGGGAAGTAAGCAGGAGTGAATTTACTGAAAATTATGTGAATAAACAAAGTGAAAAGACAACCTGACATACCAGGGAAATTATTTATTCTTAATTTTAGGACAATTTAATCCTGTCATAAAAAGAGCCCTGGAGAACTGACGAGGGGAGATATATTTTATATTTACTAAATCTGTGTGATATCGAAGTAAATAAAAGTAGACAAATAATTGGAGGGAGAGACAAGAGCTACCGGCACTTGTTGTCTAGCACGTGGTTTCCCAAACTCAAATAACCAACTCATCATCAAGCTTTGATTATTTGAAGTTGCTGTGTAGTGCTAGGGCTAAAACCCAAATCTTCCCCCATGGGGGGCCCCAGGACTGAGATTGGGAAACCCTGGTCTAGAAGACATTGAGAATTATTCAGTTGGTGACCAATTTAGAATGGAATGCTTGTTACATCTTAGTAAGGCATTGCCATAGCAACAAAAGTTAAATGGTATAAGTCTCAATGTGTTTTGTACTTCATGTTAGGCAGTTTGGCACCTTTACAATTATCTACTAAACTTCATAACCTGGAAGTTTCACCCAAGACTCTCCAATCTCACTGCTCTCTTTAGCTGGCACAAACACGACTTTGAGAACCTGAGCAACACAGCTGATTCAAAATGACCACCAGGTGAGTTGTGATCAGGGTATTGTGTGTGGGATCATTGGCTCCACTTGGGCAGTGATCAACTGACAGACAGACTGCAGTTTCTCCCTGGGTTGTTTAGGTGCTGGAGCCAAGACCTTGGAAAGCCAGGAGGGAGGTTCAGTTGTTGCGTGAGGGAGGTTCAGTTTTTGAGCTGTAGAGAATCAACAGATGGTTGCTCTATGTGCTGCGCCATCTCATGCCTGTAATGTGCACCGGTTCACACAAAGTCTGCAGGCAACTCGATATCATGTGGCCACAGGTGGGATTATCACATCCCCCTCACTCCACCCAAACTCAACAAGAAAGATGACAGAACCCCTAGAAGTGTCCTGAGTTGACTAGTGATACATGTATTACATCCAATTATTAATTATTAAAGTGGCTAGAGATTGAGTCTGTATGTTGGCAGCAGCCACTCAATGTTAGTGATGGCTGTTTAACAGTCTGATGGCCGTGAGGTAGAAGCTGTTTTTCAGTCTCTCGGTCCTAGCTTTAATTCACCTGTACTGACCTAGCCTTCTGGATGATAGCGGGGTGAACAGGCAGTGGCTTGGGTGGTTGGTGTCCTTGATGATCTTTTTTGCCTTCCTGTGACTACGAATGGTGTAGGTGTCCAGGAGGGATGCGTTGTGCAGACCTCACTACCCTCTGGAGAGACTTACGGTTGTGTGCGGAGCAGTTACCTTACCAGGCGGTGATACAGCCCGACAGGATGCTCTCGATTGTGCATCTGTAAAAGTTGGTGAGTGTTTTTGGTGACAAGCCAAATTTCTTCAGCCGTCTTCAGGTGGACCATTTCAGTTTGTCCGTGATGTGTACGCTGAGGAACTTTCTCCACTGCTGTCCGGTCGATGTGGATAGGGGGGTGCTCCCTCTGCTGTTTCCGGAAGTCCACGATCATCTCCTTTGTTTTGTTGACGTAGAGTGAGAGGTTATTTTCCTGACGCCACACTCCGAGGGCCCTCACCTCCTCCCTGTAGGCCGTCCCGTCGTTGTTGGTAATCAAGCCTACCACTGTAGTGTCGTCTGCAAACTTGATGATTGAGTTGGAGGCGTGCATGGCTACACAGTCATGGGTGAAAAGGGAGTACAGGAGAAGGCTGAGAACGCACCCTTGTGGGGCCCAAGTGTTGAGGGTCAGCGGGGTGGAGATGTTGTTTCCTACCCTCACCACCTGGCGGCGGCCCGTCAGAAAGTCCAGGACCCAGTTGCACAAGGCGGGGTCGAGACCCAGGGTCTCAAGCTTACTGACGAGTGTGGAGGGTACTATGGTGTTAAACGCTGAGCTGTATTCGATGAACAGCATTCTTACGTAAGTAGGGAGGGCTTTGTGTGCAGTGTGATTGTGATTGCGTTGTCTGGGGGCGGTAAGCAAATTGGAGTGGGTCTTGGGTGTCAGGTAGGGTGGAGGTGATTTGATCCTTGACTAGTCTCTCAAAGCACTTCTTGATGACAGAAGTGAGTGCTACGGGGCGATAGTCGTTTAGCTCAGTTCAATTAGCTTTCTTGGGAACAGGAACAATGGTGGCCCTCTTGAAGCATGTGGGAACAGCAGACAGGGATATGGATTGATTGAATTAGTCAGTAAACACACCAGCCAGCTGGTCTGCGCATGCACTGAGCACATGGCTAGGGATGCTATCTGGGCCGGCAGCCTTGCGAGGGTTAACACGTTTAAATGTTTTACTCACGTTGGCTACGGTGAAGGAGAGCACGCAGGTTTTGGTAGCAGGCCGCGTCAGTGGCACTGAATTGTCCTCAAAGCGAGCAAATAAGTTGTTTAGTTTGTCTGGGAGCAAGACATCGGTGTCCGCGACGGGGCTGGTTTTCGTTTTGTAGTCCGTGATTGACTGTAGACCCTGCCACATATGTCTCGTGTCTGAGCCGTTGAATTGTGACCCTACTTTGTTTCTATTCTGACGCTTAGCTTGTTTGATTGCCTTGAGGAGGGAATAGCTACACTGTTTGTATTCGGTCATGTTTCTGGTCGCCTTGCCATGATTAAAAGCAGTGGTTCGCACTTTCAGTTTTGCTCAAATGCTGCCATCAATCCATCATTTCTGGTTGGGGAAGGTTTTAATAGTCACCGTGGGTACCACATCACCGATGCACTTGCTAATAAACCCGCTCACAGAATCAGCGTATACATCAATGTTGTTGTCAGATGCTATCCGGAACATATCCCAGTCCACGTGATCAAAGCAATCTTGAAGCGTGGAATAAGATGGGTCGGACCAGAGTTGAACAGACCTGAGCACGGGCATTTCCTGTTTTAGTTTCTGTCTATAGGCTGGGAGAAACAAAATGGAGTCGTGGTCAGAGTTGCCGAAAGGAGGGCGAGGGAGGGCTTTGTATGCGTCGCGGAAATTAGAGTAGCAATGATCCAGGGTTGTTCACTTCATGTAGGACTATAGTTCACTTTCTATGGCTGTCTAAACTTCCTGGTAGATACATATATACAAGGCCTGCCACAACTTGAGCTGTAATAATATCAGTGTATCTAGCCAAAGGCTGAAGGCCTTGATTGCCAGTTTGTCTAAACATTTTAAAAACAAACTACATTTCAAGACCAAATAGGTTAGTGACATGGTGTGCTTACTTTGGTCTATGAGCCGAGCCAATGTACATTTTCTACTGAGACACTCTCTCTAGTGGGATGATAAGTTGATTGTTTATAACAACAGCATTATATCTAACTCAATGCCTTTGATTTTGTGTGTGTGTGTGTGTGTGTGTGAACACTTCCACCCCCCCGCCCTCTTGAGGGTGTTGAAAAGCGAGGGGACTTTTTAAAAATTGTTTTTCTGCAAACCTCAGCAGCTGTTCCTCTTCTGACTAATTAAAATGCGTACTTGGCCTGCCCTTCACCTCTGCTAAGGGAACCAAACAACTTCAGCAGCAATGTATAATTTGCAATATCTAGCAAAGATTTGATAGTTAACTATGTGATCAAATGCTGTAATTTTTGCAGTATGTTATTTTCTTGTCATTTAGCTGATGTTCTTATCCAGAGCAATTAAGGTTAAGTGCCTTGCTCATGGACACAGGCAGTTTTCCACCTAGTCAGTTTGGGGATTCAAACCAGCGACCTTTTGTTTACTAGACATACGCTCTTTACCACTAGGCTACCTGCTGCCCTACATGTGTAAGTCTCTGGCCTATAGAGACCTCATTCACCATGCTACACCGCTATGTAAATCAAGTAGATACATAGCTACAGTACATACAGTAGACTGTCAGATGCATATTCATTCATTTATGAGTAGCCAAATATAACTTTGATATAAAAATGGGTGGGGGATGGTAGAATATTTTAACATATTTAAAAAAAAGACTTTGACATGTTAGCTTTCACATGCTACACTAGCAATTTCCTCTCCTATAATTTCAAATTCTGACTGCTTTTAGCTATGACTTAATTAGCCATATTCATCTTTAACTCAGACAGTTCATCCATCAGGTCCTTGTAATGCCATCTCATCTGGCTGAATTTGACCACAGAGGCCTGTATACTCCCAACCACAGGCACTCTAGAACCACGTCCATAGACATAGTACAAAACTGACACATAATAAAAAGAACAACAATAATAACAATAATAAGTCTCACTTTTTGTAATGTCTGTCCTTGGTCAATTGGTATTTACTGTATCCTATGTAGAATATTGGTTTGTACAATACTGTGTATACAGAGTTGTTTCCAACTGAATGAGAGGGGAGGCACAGCTAATGTATTCAGCTGATGTCCAGTCCATCTGATGTCCCTTTCCATTTGGCCTTATGAACCAGATGTGAGAAAAAAGCCGGCCGTCAGACCCTGAGCACGACTCTTCTTATGAGCACCATCACACATAGGCGCAGCACACCGGCTATATGTACACCTACTTTTAACTGTTTTTGCTTACTTGTTTAATTACTTGTATGTGCTGTGTACTGCAACTCAGCTTTTAGATGCCAAGTACAGCGTACATAATGCAATAAAACTCCAACTATGATGTGACATCAACAGATCAAACATTCCAAACTGTGCATCTAGTATCGCAGCCACTACACCCACCCTAGATTTGTAACTAATTCTACTACTTGTGACCAGAGCCACATTGAGCCATAGCTAAATACAGTGTATAGCATGGAACTGTAATGTTCCTCTTGTTCTAATTGACCCTTCGCTAAGCCCCACCCCAGAATTTGGGACATCCAATCGCAGCACTACAATGGGTAGCAACTGTTGTCGAGTCCGGGCACCTCAGACAAGCTCACATTTTAAACGCATTAGAAGCCATTGAGGGCATGACAAAAAAACATGTTTACCCAACTACTAAATGTTTAAATGGCTAACTAATTGTAAAGTGAACCAGGAGTACTTGCTACTGTGATTCCTGAAATGCAGAGCCTGTTGGAGTATTTTTTTAATACAAAATTATACTTTTGTTTCATTGTATGATAGTTTAGCTGGTTAGCTCTCAATCTCATTGACCACCCAATGTGTCTAACTCTAGCTAGCTAGCCAGTTAATATAAAAAAATAAAAATAAATCTAAATGTATGTTAACTAGCTAAGTTAGACATCTTATGAATACAACTCTCATCTGCTGTCGACATCAGGACATGATTTGAGATCACTAACAGTGCATTCAGAGACATCCAGTGGCTAGACACACTACCACCTTCATTGTATAGGGTGTCCACCCACTCTGCCCAGAATATATAAACTTTGGTGATGATATTTCACTTCCTTAAGTTATAAAGTAAATGTTACCAAGACGAAAATATGATTATTCATATTCTGAATGGTTCAGTGGGGTCTTTTTAGAACTTTTCATGAACAGTATATTCATAAAGTTGACAGAGCGGTGCAGCTTTCTCGCATAAACCTTTAAGGATTTTACATGTTGTGGTGGTCGTCTTCAAAGTGGTTTCCGCGGCTGGCAAAAAAGCTAAATTAGCATGACACGAGCTGAATTAAATGTTAGGCTTTGAAAGTACAATGCTTGAGGTATACTCAGTACTCTGTTGACATTTCACAGAGATACACTTGTTCATGTGAGAAATCTTTGAAAATGAACAGAAATGTAGCATTAATATGAAAAGCTTTTACTAAAATATGAAAATGCTATATGTCATGTCTCAAAATTGATATCTATCTTACCTTCTATATTGTTTTTTATCCTGCAGATTCAAGAAGAAAGATGACAAGTTCAATGAAGTGAGCCTGTCATGTAGCCTTCATTCTGACACAGCATCCAGCCTCGCTGATGTGATGCTGTGCAAATGTCCTTCTTTTTACCACTTTCTTTCTCTGGCCTTATTTAGTCAACCTTATTTTTGCCATCCTATAAGATTTGAACGGTTTATGATAGAGACATGAGGTTTGGACCAGGGGAGGCCGGTGGGAGGAGCTATAAGAGGACGTGCTCGTTGTAATGGCTGGTATGGAACTAATGAAACGGAGTCACTGTTCGGATACTGTTCCATTGATTCCATTCTAGTCTTTACAATGAGCCCGTCCTCCTATAGTTCCTCCCACCAGCCTCTGTTTGTTTGGACCGTTGGTTTTCTTAGACCATTATCTACACAATTAACATAATAGTTTACCCATTGGTCAAAATATACATTTTTGATTGGACACCTGACATTTTACCATGTTCCCGTGAAGCAATTGTGATGACAGTCCACAACAACATACCCAAGAGTCTCCTGATTAACAAGGGATACGCTGTGTTCAATTTCATTGTGTATTAAAAATAAAAATAAATATCACTGTAAGGGGATTTCGCCAGAGGTTCGTATGGGGAAATGGGCTTCTCAGGAAAATGTTGACCGAGGTTGCAACAGTAACCAAGGGGTGCGGGGATAGTGAAGGGTCAATTTGACACACCTACAGTATCCATACCAGGGGAGCTGAGGTATTCCAGAGCCCCCTCATCTGCCTCTCCTGCAGCTGTGTTTGTAGGCCTATTTGACCGCTGAGGGGGTGTTTTCTCCTGCTAATATAGCCCCAGGCGTGTTTTCAGGGGGGCTTTGGATTCACACTGGGAGCGCCCATACAACTGTGGGTCTGCCACTGAGAGAGCTACACTGGTAAAAGATGACTGGGTTGAGAACTTTCCAAAACACTTGTTGGGTGTATTTTCAGATGCGATTGATTTATTCCTGTTTACATTACTAGGAAGAGTAATGAGGAGTAATATTCCGTAATCCCGAATGGTTTTGTTTTGATGTTGTGTTGAATGTTTTGGTATTTGGTATTTTATTAGGATCCCCATTAGCTGTTGCAAAAGCAGCAGCTACTCTTCCTGGGGTCCACACAAACATGAAACATGACATAATACAGAACATCAATAGACATGCGATTCTTCAACCTGTGCAAACCTGTCACGTGTTATTTGTCCGAGGGAGGTGTCGCAGCAAAGTAAACATGTTAAAATCTGAGTAATATTCAGTATGCATGCCAATGAATAGAGGTGGTTGAAACACCACTCTTTTTCTATGCTGTCTATGTCTCCATGCAAATGTTTTACAGTTGCTCTAAGTAATTATTTATAATCTTGATAATTTTTTTATTCCTGAGAAATACAACACCATGCCTAGTCTTCCTAACACCGACACCACTTACATTTAGTGCTGAGATCCACACTTATGTGTGCCATAAGCACCACTTTCTCCTCTCCTGCCTTCCTCTCCTCCTTTCCCATCCCCTCTATATTTCTATAATTGCATATAGCACCCAACCCTTTTCCTTTTTTTTTTAAATAATTTCCACTGACTTATTCTTAGGCTCCAAAGATGCGTTTGTGTGTGTTATTTTTCTGTTCATCTCTTTTTTTCTCATTCCCCAAGTGGAGTTGAGACCTTCCCACTAGCTGCATGTGTAAATGACTTCTCATCCATGTGACGTGGAACCCTCAAACCGAGAGAAGAGGAGCTGAGGAGCTCGCTAGAGTGCTAGCTCACTGTCAGAACAGAGGCCTGATTACTACAGTATTATTGTGACAAAAGACATTGGTTTCCATAGCAACTGTCTAGTTAGTTAGCCTTGGTGCTACGGTAGCTAGCCCAGCTGGTGTTAGATGTATGTGTCCTCTCCTCTGATGTGTGACATGTATGGTAGCTGTGTGTCGATGCTCTCGCTGACACATTCCTGATCCACTTACATTATCTTGTCTCTGCTGGGTTGCATTGAATGATTCTGTCATGAGAGAGAGTATACTGTACTACAGGGAAGGTGTGTGATCTGCATACATTCTGACAACACTTTTGCATTGTTAGTAAACCTGCTACATGTATGTGACTCATACCAATATGGAGCACATGCAAAGTTCAGTTCAAAACTGGTTTGGGTCAGAAGACACACATTGATTTCTGGGAACACTTTGGAATCACTATTTCTAATTAGACCAGGGGGAATGTTCAAGCCATAAGTTACTCAGCACCATACCTCTATGCTGTGCTTCAACATGAGATATAAACAAATACCGTATACCACTAACGTCACAGAGAAAATGTCAAGGTTACTTTGATGTTCTCTGAACATTATGAAGAAGGAGTGGGGAGAGAAACTGCTACCACTGTTTATAGACTTATAGTTGAATAAATACATTAATAATTATCTCATCGCGGGGTAGCTAGCTGGCTAGAGAGGCACAAGTGTCGAAGCCCCATTGTTGAATGATTCAATTTCTGCATTATTTAACAAAGCTTTATGTACTCTCTCCAAAGGTTTGAATTTTTGTTGACAGTGCAACTTTGTTTCAATATTAAAGGGCGCTGGCCTTGTGTGTTTGGGTGAATGGGTACAGCATAGGTACTGGCCTCTCGCAATGGGAAACGCCTTATCTGACATTGTTGTACGATTCTCAGCATCACAGAGCAGTCACTGGGTGTAGGGCAGTGGTTCCCAAAGGGGTTCCCAAACTATTTTGGCCGGTAATCCCATTTTGATATAAAAAAAAATTCATGACCCCACCATGTAAAAAAGAATGATGTAATCAACAGTCAATGTTTACTTTTTTAATTGGGACACCCCTATACCCAGGTCACACCCACTAGCCCCCACCTGGGTGTAGGTGTAGGGAGTGAGACCAGGGGCTAGGGGGTGTGGCCTGGGTTTAGAGGGTGTGGTGGGGGCTAGTGTACTGCCACAGTATGTGGTGGTATTGTTTTAATGTATATTGTGTCTCCCCCATTTACAACTGACCACTTTTTAACCTCGTATTCATTATCTCCAGCGCTATACCAATATGGACATATTTCAAAACGATGCATTCCTACATATAACAAAGTGAAATTAAAAAAGTGAAATTTGATGATATCATCAAAAGTAACAACATTTTAAAAACAGTGATTTTCAAAGGTGAAGTGGGGAGAAGGAAAATGACCTCCCCTGGCTAGAAACTCAAGGCAGGTTTAAAAATCACAGTTTTTTATAAAAAAAAAAAAACGATAATGTAATTGAGTTAGACTTTTTTAGGCTCTTTCTTCTTATCTTTTAAACCACAGGACATATAAACAGTTGCCCTTTAAGCGTCTACTGAAGTACAATGATTAGTGATGTGCAGTTCGCAAATGATTCGTTCTTTTTTAATTACTCTGTAGTCTTTCATTTTTTGTTGTTCTTTTGCCCTGCTGGCCGCAATTAACTGTACAGCAGGATTAATACGTGCTCTTCCGGCTCAGCGGCTCCGATCACAAACTGTCTGTCTTACCGTATATATGCGCGCAGGAAAATAGATAGTGCTGCAGGTAGGCAGCATAGAGAAGAAAAATACAAGTTTAGAACTAATAATTGATCGCATGGTGCAAGAATGACTGGAAGTGTTAAAATATTGTCTGTGAGTATAACAGAACTGATATAGCAGGCGAAAACCCGAGGAATTTCTGTCCTGGAAAAAGTGTTTTTGACACATTGCCTCATTTTGAACCCCTCCCTATTCCAAAAACAGCTATATATGGGAGTAAGATTGCAGTACCTATTGCTTCCACTGGATGTCAACAGTCTCTAGACAGTGTTTGGTGATGTTAGGTTGCTCTGGATGGTAATAGAAGAAGAATTTCGAACTAGTCACCAGAAAGAAGAGGATGCGCGTTCACGGGCTTGCGCGTGCTGTGGTTTTTTCCTTTCCTATCGTCCAGTTTATAATCCGGTTGAAATTTTATAGTAAATATACATAAAAGTGTTCCTAAGGATACATGATCAATTATGTTTGATTGTTCTTGGACAAGTGTATAGGTATAGGTTGAATGTGTTCTCTTCATGGTTCAATGGGCGAGTGGATGCTGTGTTTTATGAACATAACGCGCCAACCAAACGGAGATTTATGGATATAATAAATTATATTAATTAAATTATCTAACAAAAGAACCATTGGATGTCTTCGTTGGACACTTGGGAAGCCCTCAGCAGAAGTTCTTCAAAAGTTAAGGGATTTGTTTTTTCGCTGTGAAATGGGTTTTGTGTGAACCGCGATGGTTTATGAATTAATGCTAATGGAAAAATATTGTAGGTGCTATCCTCAAACAATCAAATGTGCTTTCGCCGTGAAGCCTTTTAAAAATCTGACAATGCTGTGATATTGCCAAGAAGCAGAGCTTTTGATGACTATGCAACACTTGTATATTGATGCATGTTTAATAATTCAACTTTTGGATTTTGAATTGGCGCCTTCCATTTCTCCGGGTAGTGTCGGGAGTGGCCATATAGCTAAGGACAAGTTTCAGAAGCCATAAGGCCATATAGCTAAGGACACATTTCAGAAACTATAAGGCCATATAGCTAAGGACAAGTTTCAGAAACCATAAGGCCATATAGCTAAGGACACATTTCAGAAACCATACGGCCATACAGCTAAGGACACGTTTCAGAAACCATAAGGCCATATAGCTAAGGACAAGTTTCAGAAACCATAAGGCCATATAGCTAAGGACAGGTTTCAGAAACCATAATGCCATATAGCTAAGGACACGTTTCAGAAACTACAAGGTCATATAGACATGGGGCAAGTTTCATAAACCATACGGCCATACACCCAAGGACAAGTTTCAGAAACCATAAGGCTATATAGTACTTATGGTACTTATTTATTTTGATCCAAAGCCATGAATGAGTGAGTCACTCAGCTTTATGTAGGTGCCGTTGCTATATGACTGCGCCATCAACTTGATTATTTTGCAAACATCACTTGCTGCATATATTCAGTAAACACATATATTTTAAGAATATCATGGAATATAATTTTCTCTTTTTTACAGCTTTCAAAAGCATAACCAGTGCTCTAACTTCCCCTTGCATTCGTCTGGAGCAATGAAGCAGTGACGCAGGGTACCGTGCTAAACCCGCGGCATAATCTCAAAACTTTTAGTTGAGGAACCATTGTATGGACAACTTTAAACCACCTCCCTCAGTCCCTCTGCTGTGGTCCCTCCCTACTGTCTGTGTTCCCTGCGTCATAGAGGGAGCAGTACAGTACACTCAGGACTAATCTCTTTCACTGGCACTTATTTCATATTACAGCTATCATCTGGGCAATTTGCTGTGTAATGGCAGTGGTGGCTGTGGCGCTGGAAGCATCCAATGAAGCCTAATCACTGTAATATATTTTCAATCTAGCAGCCTTCTGGCTGGGCCGCCGCTCTATACTGGGCCCAGATTGGGACGCCCCTCTATACTGGGCCCAGACTGGGACGCCCCTCTATACTGGGCCCGGACTGGAACGCCCCTCTATACTGGGCCCGGACTGGAACACCCCTCTATACTGGGCCCGGACTGGGACACCCCTTTATACTGGGTCCGGACTGGGACGCCCCTCTATACTGGGCCCGGACTGGGACGCCCCTCTATACTGGGCCCGGACTGGGACGCCCCTCTATACTGGGGCCAGACTGGGACACCCCTCTATACTGGGCCTAGACTGGAACGTCCCTCTATACTGGGCCTAGACTGGGACACTCCTCTATACTGGGCCCAGACTGGGACACCCCTCTATACTGGGCCTAGACTGGAACACCCCTCTATACTGGGCCTAGACTGGGACACTCCTCTATACTGGGCCTAGACTGGGACACTCCTCTATACTGGGCCCAGACTGGGACACCCCTCTATCCTGGGCCCAGACTAGGACACCCCTCTTGCTCCACACCCCCTCTATACACCCCTCAGACTCAGCTTGTGACTTCCCACACAACATACCAAACACAAACACACACAGGATTCACCCAAGTCACGACAACCTTGGAGTCTCTGCCAACCTGAGGAGATTACATTGAGTGGATGGTTAGATGAAATGTAATTGAGTTTAGTTTTAAAGGTGAAGAATTGCCACCTGCAAAATAATCGATGTAGCCCTGAGTGGATAATAAGGAGTAAGTCTCTGGTAAGTAAGTATTGTATTGTGAGGTAAGCCTAAGGACTTTATTCAGTCTGTGGCGATGAAGCGTTACAGATTCCGTGATAGAAATGTAAAGGTAATTTCCGATTGAGTCGACATATGCAGCATTTAGCATCAATGCAGTCTTCAGTGGAACTGTGCCTTTAAATGTCAATCATGCTGTATGTTCAGTTTTAGCAATACACGTTGAATAGAACACTAATTAGTGTAGATTCCTGCAAGATACATTTTAACCCTGTAGTCTAACCCAGGGGTCGGAATGGGGGATGGGGGTGGGGTTCTACTAAACAGTTTTAAGATGATCACACCAAGGATCATTTAACTATTTGATTTGGAGTTTTACCTTCAGTAATCAAAAAAGTATAGCATTTTTAATTGTTGGTGAAACATTACATTTGGCTTTACTGCTGTTGGCCAGTAGAAACACATTGAATAATTGATTGATACATGGATAAACAGATAGTCCCCCCCCAAAAGAAAACCTAAAGGAAGTTGGTTCTGAAGTGTCTGTCCTGTATATAAGATACATAACAAAGATCTGGAAACATTTCTTACTTTAAAAAAAATGTACTTAACCCCTTATTTTAAACTATCTCCATACATACTTCCATAAATTGTTTTAACTTTTACCCAGCTACCTTCAGACTAGTCTTGTGATGCTAGAGCAAAACAACCAACATGTACGTGTTTGTGAGTCTCATCTTTCCATAGATGGGTTATAATAGTTTGTAGGCCAAACAGTTCGGAGGCTGCAGATGTTTTCGTGAGAAGACCGATTTTTGGGATGTCTTATGGTCTGACAAACATCGCTCTAGCACTGCCAACTTTCACCGCAGATGCGGAGGGTGACATCCCCAAAGGGGTGTCCACATACTTTTGTGTATCTCTAGCTTAAAACCAGTTAAATGTAATTAAATGTAATCTAAATGTGATCTACAAAATCCCCAAAAGTAATTATTTACAATTAGAGGGCCATAAACAATAACAAGTAATGCTGCATACACAAAGAAAGGTTAGAGTAACATTTTTATAAATTTCTGAATGTAGTCACTTTTGAGGACACAAGCTCAAGTAAACAGTAGAAATTTGCTAAAAATATATACAGTATATTTGTAGTAGTTTATATGATTTATTTCCTATTCAACAGAACTGTATGAATAAGGTTCCAACTGTCTTATATGCTTTCTAAATATACCATCATCAAATTTTAAAATGACTAACTCTAAGATTTTACCTTACTAATAACTGTAAAATACAAATTTGTACCTTTTCAGTTTCAGAGAAAATGTGTATCGTGTTGGAAACATTCCTTGCACATCAAAGGAACGTGAAAGATAATCATCTAATGGAAAGCTACGATATGTAACTGTTTGAGCGACCTGACCAAAATGACATAGAAATACAGTACCAGTCAAAAGTTTGGACACACCTACTCATTCAAGGGTTTTTCTGTATTTTTTACTATTTTATACATTGTTGAATAATAGTGAAGACATCAAAACTATGAAATAACACATAATAACACACCGAAAAAGTGTTAAGCTAATCAAAATATATTTTATATTTAAGGTTCTTCAAAGCAGCCACCATTTGCCTTGATGACAGCTTTGCACACTCTTGGCATTCTCTCAACCAGCTTCATGAGGTAGTCACCTAGAATGCATTTAAATTAACAGGTGTGCCTTGTTAAAAGTAAATGTATAGAATTTATTTCCTTCTTATTGCGTTTGAGCCAATCAGTTGTTGTGACAAGGTAGGGGTGATATACAGAAGGTAGCCCTATTTGGTAAAAGACCAAGTCCATAGTATGGCAAGAACAGCTCAATTAAGCAAATAGAATTGACAGTCCATTGTTACTTTAACACACGACAGTCAGTCAATACAGAAAATGTCAAGAACTTAGAAAGTTCCTTCAAGGGCAGTCGCAAAAACCATCAACTGCTATGATGAAACTAGTTCTCATGAAGACCGCCACAGGAAAGGAAGACCCAGATTTACCTTTGCTGCAGAGGATAAGTTCATTCGAGTTACCAGCCTCAAATTGCAGCCCAAATAAAGGCTTCACAGAGTTCAAGTAACAGACACATCTCAACATCAACTGTTCAGAGGAGACTGCGTGCATCAGGCCTATGGTCGAATTACTGCAAAGAAACCACTACTAAAGGACACCAATAATAATAAGAGACTTGTTTGGGCCAAGAAACACGAGCAATGGACATTAGACGGAGGAAATCTGCCCATTTGTCTGATGAGTCCAAATTGGTGATTTTTGTTTCCAACCGCCGTGTCTTTGTGAGAGTAGGTGAACAGATGATCTCCGCATGTGTGGTTCCCACCATGAAGCATGGAGGAGGAGGTGTGATGGTGGGGGTTCTTTGCTGGTGACTCTGTATGTGATTTATTTAGAATTCAAGGAACACTTAATCAGCATGGCGACCACAGCATTCTGCAGCGATACACCATCCCATCTGGTTTGAGCTTAGTGGGACTATAATTTGTTTTTCAACAGGACAGTGACCTAACACACCTCCAGGTTGTGTAAGAGCTATTTGACCAATAAGGAGAGTGATGGAGTGCTGCATCAGATGACCTGGCATCCACAATCACCCTTCCTCAACCCAATTGAGATGGTTTGGGATGAGTTGGGCTGCAGAGTGAAGGAAAAGCAGCCAACAAGTGCTTAGAATATGTGAAGATAATGCCAAGAGTGTGCAAAGCTGTCATCAAGGCAAAGGGTGGCTACCTTGAAAAATCTCAAATCTATTTTGATTTCTTTAACAATTATTTGGTTACTACAAGATTCCATATTTGTTATTTCATAGTTTTTACGTCTTCACTATTATTCTACAATGTAGAAAATAGTAAAAATAAATAAAAACCCTTGAATGAGTAGATGTGTCCAGTCTTTTGACTGCTGTCCTTTGTGTTATAGATCTATCACTCATTGAAAGCAAGTCTAAGAAGCGGTACATCTGTTCTATTAGAGCTGTTTCTATGCTTCCTGTTCTTAAGTTTCATTTTTGCATCTTTTAATTTTTGTTTTGTACACCAGCTTCAAACAGGAAAATATATTTTCACAGCGGGTTTGGATGGTACAATGATTCTCTACGCTATACTTGCTTGTTTTGTCACATAAATGGAAATTTGGCAAACTATTCAAATTTTAGCATCCAGGAAATGGTGGACGATTTGTGCATAGTGCATCTTAAGGGAACATTCTCTAAAGTAGTGGGGACATTTGTTGTTAGCTGTGGAGACACCTGGTTTAAATAATCAAGAGTTTTGGGATTGACTGATTAGTTTAATCAGGTGTATTTGTGCAGGGATGCAACGGAAGGTGGACTGTCTGGTTGTAACCTAGGTCAGGGTCACTGTTATTTCAATCAGCTGTGTAGTGCAACCAAAACCTGCACCCAGTTTCCCAGAATCATAGTTGCCCTGAAAAATGTGTTTTGTTGGGCTGGCTTTTCTAGTCAGAGACCGAGTGACAAATTGAGGGTCACTTCATGTTGGGACAGAATGTATCATTCAGACAGACACTCAAAATAAGAAGCAGTGCTAGGTCTTAGGACTTGGCATTCAGAGTGAGAGGAGAGGAGGAGAGACACAGAACAACAGCCTCTCTTGATTCCTCAGGGATTCATGTGCCTTATTTACAGCAGTCTATTGTCTACCATGTATCCTATCTCCCTGCTCTCTGCTCTTGTACTTTCAATTATTTGTTTTCTCTCTCTTGTTTTAAGAGGTGGGGAGAGGGAACAGGCGAGGAGGCCAGACGCATATCAAATCACCACATAGCAAAGCCGAGAGATCCTCAGCTGTAGATGGGTTTTTGATTACGCCAGATCTTTAGAGGTTTGTTGTGGGACAGCAACAAAGGGAATGGGGGGGGGGGTGGACGGACACATAATTGCATTAGTCCCAACTGGCACCCTATTCTCTATTGCATGCGTCCCAACTTGTTATAACATTGGGGCCCCGCCATGCTTTGACATGAGCTGCTGTCTCCGTAATGAGGGGACACTACGGAGATGGCATACATGCACGTTGGAAAGGTAAAAAAAAACACAGACACAAAGTGTTGACTCTATGGATAGACTCCATGGCTGTGTTTTCGTAGTGCGTAAGAGACTTATAGCTATAGCATTTATGACAGTGACACTGTTGCACTGCTGTGATCTGTATGGAATGGAAGCCGAGACAAAAGTCAGCTCATGGATGTCGAAAATATTACACCTCTGCTCAACTGTGCATTCAGGATCAACCTGACAGACAACCATAATTAGAACTGTTCTGTTCTTATGCGTGAAATGGCTTTTCTATTTCCATAAGAATCCAAATAGATGGAATATTAAAACGCTGAAATGTAAATCCTATAATTAGTAGGATTAATATTTCACAAATAAACGTAATATCTCAGATGTTGTAATGACGCGTGTGTGTGTGTGTGTGTGTGCTTGCCTGTATGGATTATGTTTTCTTTTATGATGAAGTGCCTAAATCCTTAAACTCATATACAGCCGGCTGTAATGCTAGGGTAACAGATTGGAAATAGTTATTGATTTGTTAATTTAGAATGACCCCTAGACCCCTGTCACCCTGTAGAAAACTATAAATGGCATGATTAATGACAATGCTCCAGGGATTAAATGAAAATATTTTGATTCAATTATTGAATGTAAAATGAGATCGATGGTAAATGGTTGATTTTACCATGCCTTCTTACAGTGGTAATAAAAAAAGGCAAAGGAAAGCATAGCTTATGTTTCCATTACATGCCAAACCAAAATAAATGACGAGCCCAAACCTCATCAGCTGTACGTCTATCTTGACATCCCTGTGCAACACAGAGCCACCCTGAATATCTAGTTCCATTAAAAAGTGTTAAGTTATACATTAATAAAATGTCCTTTCTAATCCCTCCTTTAAGCACATATCTACCCTGGGGTTCTCCCTAACCCTCCTTTAAGCACATATCCACCCTGGGGTTCTCCCTAACCCTCCTTTAAGCACATATCCACCCTGGGGTTCTCCCTAAACCCTCCTTTAAGCACATATCCACCATGTTCTGACAGAGGCTGCCTGTTTCACCCTGATAACTGCAACTCTTCTTTCAGACGGCCGGCAAGAGCAGAGGCCATTAAGTCATTGGTAATACAATGTTCATTCTGTGATTTAGAAGCAGCGGTGGGAAAGGACAGCAGACTCTTTCTGGTTGAACAGAAAGAGATTCACAATACGCCTCTCTGATTTAATAGTGTTTCTCCATGCTGCTTTGAATCTGAGTGGAAGAGATATAGCCAACTGCACTGTAAGAACAGGCTGCACTGCCTTAAGACATACAGACGGAGGAGCAGAGCCTTATGGGCCGACCGACACCCTTTTTGTAGGAAAGGCTATTGATGAGACATTGAACTTCAGTGTGTTCTGCAGAAGTGTCAATCAAGTGTTTGATTCCAGCCTGTGTTGGTGTTCCAATGCTCCCTGGCTGTTGCTATGAGCATATAGTCAACGTGAGGGTACTGAATGTGTATAAATGGGAACACCAAAACACCATGTAAATCAAACTGCATTCTGACACCAGTGCATGCCACTGAATTCTGTATAAAGACAGCTGCTACACACACATACTCTGATTTATCCTCTGAGGGCCTAATGTCACCCAGGCCGTTCCAGTCGCCAGGCGGACAGACAGCTCCAACCCAGTATTATGTGTGTGTCTTGTGCATGTCGCTGTGGCTCAGGGCCTTGGGAGGGAATGAAGACAGATTACTCAGGCATCAGTGGCCTCCGCCCGGCAGCAGCCAGCAGGCTGCAACGGGGGAAACAGCACACTCAGCAAGAGCCTTGCTCCCCGCTTCGCTCCGAACACATACTTGATTTCCCCCCAGAACCTTCATAAAGGTCTGGTGTGTGTGTGTGTGTCTGTGTGTGTGAGAGAGAGAGAGAGAGAGAGAGAGAGAGAGAGAGAGAGAGAGAGAGAGAGAGAGAGAGACTACACGTGTGTGGTCTCATGGGACCTCTCTCCATGTGTCCGGGGACAGAGAACCACAGTCTGTCACACATCCTGGCCTTTTTCATAAACCCTGCAGATGTTACTCTTCTCTTCTTTTCTCTCCTCCATCCTCTCCTTCCTCCCCTGGGCTCACAAGGAAGATAAATTAGGTCAAGGGGATGCTACTCTTGTCTGGCCCTTCATTTGTTCCTCTATGAGTCATACTGTGTATCGACATCATCCCGCGAACAGTAATCCCCACATGCACTGTGAAAACTAGGACATTACAATAATATTCAAAAGTTGTGTGTCAATGGACCACTAGGCTATAAATAGGAGCTAAGTGCAATGGTCGGGTCACTCTGAGGAAGACGGCAGCTTGACGCTGAAACGTCAGTCACCTGTTTGCATCCTGTACAATGGATTAAAGTGAGCTGAATTAAATAAATCTCAGCTTTTTGTTGTTGAGTGCTCCAACTCCTTTCTACCTCAAATGAATCCTTTTGGAGGTTTTTCCGGGTAAGCGCTTCTCATGATTTGTTGTTGAGAACCCCTCCTTTCCTGTGTTTGCTGAAGTGTGAAGGCCCACCTGAGTCTTTTTGGGACATACGTACTATTATGTGACAATGGTGATCGGAACCTCCTGGCCACATCAGGCTTGCAAGTCACATTATGTTGGCTTGCAAAGTGATTTTCTATTGGAATCCAACTACAGTTAGGACATCCAACAGTTTGAATTTGTTCGTCATTTTATTCGTTTTTTCCAAAATTCTTTACTACATGTCAAAATGATCAATCGATACATCTTTCAAAGCATCATTAGGTTTAAGTAAAACTATTCAAACAATAAGTAATCAATCCAAGTTAGATGCAATCTCATGCAATCAATCATAAAAAGGAATCCTAATAATCAGCTCGTCAGTCCACGATTTGTTTGTTTTCATTTCAGTGTCTTCGAGGGGTAGGTCTAGAATTTGCCATCGTTTGGAGTCTTGCTTATTTGGTTGGTCTGGTGGAGTGTTGTTTGTGTGTTTGTGTTAGGGAAGAGGAATGGGCTGACAGTTGCTGGATGGAGGTGGCAGTTGCGGTTGGTTGGTGCTGTGTCCTGGGTTGGTGCTGGGTCCGGAAACCAGAAGGTGTTGGGTCTGGTGTTGGGATGGAACCTGGGAACCAGGAACTGGGGCTGCTGCAGGTGCTGGGTGGGGATCAAGCAGACACACAGAGGTCAATGGTGGCACTCCCCTGTGGTCTGTTTGCTTAGGGCGTAGGTTAGATGTTTGGTCCTTCTTCAGCGCCTCGTCTGGTGTTCTGGTGCTGGGACTGGTATTGGATCTGCAGAGGGGAGGAAAAACAACCTGAGGAGTGAGAAGACACACCAGGACCCTCGAGGTCAGTGATTGTACTCCCCTGTGGCATGCTCTCTCTGGGTGTAGGTCTTTAGTCTTTCCTCTGCACCTCTTCTGGTGTGGTGACTGTTTACCGGTTCTGGTTCGGTTGAATGGTTCCTGGTTCTAGTCTGGTTCTGTACGTGGTATAGGTATAGAGGGAAAAAAAAGGGGAGAGAGATGGACAGTGAGCAGGGGTGGTGGAGGGTATGTCTATGGGCCTGGGCTGGTGCTGGAGGAGGAGTGATGCAGCAGCAAGGCTGGAGGACAGATGGAACAAATAGGACCTAGACGTGCCTGGTCATGGACCACTCACAAAACAGTTGGTAGGCGTGTTCAGTGTGAGTGCGTCCATGGGGTGCAGTTCTCTGTATGTACCTTGTGCCCTCTTTGGGGAGGCAGCCATGGACCGTTCTTCAAGTGCCCTCTTCCTGTGGTCTATCTTCTGGGAATATTGGCAAGGTCATGACATTGCAGATGTGGGCTTCTAGCAGGTCATTTTGTGGTTCTTGGCTGTCCATAGGTCTTGATTTGCCTCCCTACTGACTGGTTGGTTGGTTGGTTGGTAGCCAGCCACCTGTACCTACTGGTTGGTGGGATGAATGAAAGGGTGAAGACCATTCAGATGGAATTTTTATTCACCCACAACCTGCATTCAGAATGACTGTCAAGTTGAGAAACATCAATAGAAGTGACTAAGCCATTTCAACTGGAACAACCATTTCAGTAACGGGTGCAATAAAGCTAACTAAGTGATTGGATTCGTTTAGAAAATGTGATGCTATTCATCTTCATGTAGCATAATATGAATCAATCAATCACTGTACATGCAAAAACACAGATAATAAAAACATTCCTAAAAACATCTACCTGATGTAGAGCATGCTGGGAAATCTGATAATATGGGTATGGTTATTATTAGTGTTTTACTTTCCACAGAGTAAAATTGACACAATCACACTCTTACAATCAACACCACTGAGTGTTACTTTCTCTCTTAGATAGTTAATAATTTAACTCTTGAATCAACACTAGAAACGTTACACTAGGTAACCATGGCCATTTGTTGTGTGGAGACAATGGGGATAGACACACTAACAAGACAATCTCAAAATAGCAGCAGTACAGTTATAGTCATGGCCACAGGATTTTCTCTGTCTTCTGTTTATGTAAGAAAGAGTGGATGGATCCTTAAAAACAGCCCCTCCATGACTACTCAGCAACCAATCAGATGCTTCGTGATACATGAGGGACGCAGCCGCATAAAATACATATTACCTGTTACATGACGCATGGAGACTAACGTCCTAAATCTGTTGAATACTGTATGAACGTTGAGCATCTGAGAGAAACGCTATGTCCAAGGAACCCTAAATCTAATGTGTTTTGAAGAAGACTTAAATTGATCATCAAAAATACATTTTACGAAAAGGTTGTGTGACACACTTGATTTTTTTTATTTAACTAGGCAAGTCAGTTAAGAACAAATTCTTATTTACAATCACAGCCTACCCCAGCCAAACCCTAACCGAGACAACGCTGGGCAAATTGTGCAACGCACTATGGGACACCCAATCACGGCTGGTTGTGATACAGCCTGGAATTGAACCAGAGTCTGTAGTGATGCATCTTACACTGAGATGCAGTGCCTTAGACCGCTGTGCCACTCAGGAGCCCTGAGAAACTACATTTAAACTATTTATCACTTGTCCCTTTTAACTAAGAAAATGCAAACCCGTGAAATTAGAGTTTCTCTGTAGTGTCTTTCGGTTAAAGATTTCTGTATACTATAGACAACAGACGACCTTGTGTCATGTGAATTGTCTAGGCATTATTCCCTGAAGACTCTTCACAGTGGCTGCAATGTCAGTAGGGAATAACCAAGTTCAAACCAAGCAAGTGTGGGCAATTACCAACCTCTAATTATACTTTTACATTTCGGTAGGGGAAATAAACAAGAGATATAAATATGAATAAATAAGGCGATCTGTCAGCATGAAATGGGATCCTGCTTAATCTTCTGAATATAGCTAACCCTCCTGTCTCATTAATTTGAAAACGCTGAATAATTTTATCAGAGTTCGTTCCGCTGACACACACACACACACACACACACACACACACACACACACACACACACACACACACACACACACACACACACACACACACACACACACACACACACACACACACACACACACACACACACACAAACAGACACATCAAAGTCCTATTCTTTAACTTTGGTATTTGGTTTAGACGGAGTGGTGAAGATAACGTTTCAAATATTGATTTAATTTGAAGCAAATAAAAATTAAAGCCAGACTAAGTCAGTGGCACAGATAGAGCTATCCAAGCAGAATAGAAATATCCTTCAAATGTTGAAATTTGGTTGTTCAACCAAACACAATTGAATATGTAAGACAGCGAATAGGCTAAAGTTAAGGCTATCTTGCAAACTAATGTAACATTCATGTTGAGGTTACTGTAACTATACAAGTTCTTCTTATGGAATCATATAAAGCATGCATGTGCAAGATGGCATGTCGTCACAGGTTTCTGGAGATGTTCACAATCACAGTAATAATCTGCTCAGTCTCGAACGCCATTGATCACTTCCCTTTTAATGTATTCTCAACTGCAATCCAAGTCAATTGGTTCTACTGTTATGAAGCACAGTTAACACAATCTGCTGTATAAATAAACAAAATGCACTACATGACCTATGTGAACACCTGCTCATCGAACATCTCATTCCAAAATCGGGGGCATTACAGTTCTTTTCAATTGCTAACATGCATTGGTCAAAAATCTTCAGCGAAACAGAAGTGTATGTGGACCAAACTGTGAATCATTTTTCATTGCTTTCACACAAAATGCATTCAGTGACCACATTCTCCGAAATCCATGAACTCTTTTCTCATTCATACTCCACCACCTGCAAAACGATTTATTTGCAGCACACGTTATGAATTGCTAACACACTATTTTTAAAACGGTTAAAAACACATTCAAAACAGATGTCGTGCAATTCTGCAGTAAGCAGATTGAAACATATAGAAAACCAACAGGTGGAATCTGCATTCTTCAATGATAATTTAACTAAATATTACAGTACAATACAGTATGTTCACATTTTTACATGTACTGACATTTTGAAATATATTGATTGTTTTATGTTTTTCAGTAGGATCCAAGGGTTGCCTCCCTCAGGAGGGAGAGGCAGAATATTATCAGATGCGCTGGAAATTGCCATTGTTGACATGGTAATTGGCAACAATGCAATAAAACTGCGGGAAATTCAGGACAGAGTGCTGACAAATAATATCACTTTTGGGAATGTGAATACGGTCAGCAAAACGACAATTGCCAGAGTCCTAGAGAAACATAAAATAAGGATGAAGCAGTTGAACACTGCACCCTTTGAGAGAACCGGTGAACGTGTTAAAGAACTCCGGTATCAATACAGTGAGGGAAAGAAGTATTTGATCCCCTGCTGATTTTGTACGTTTGCCCACTGACAAAGAAATGATCAGTCTATAATTTTAATGGTAGGTTTATTTGAACAGTGAGAGACAGAATAACAACAAAATGGTCCAGAAAAACGCATGTGAAAATGTTATAAATTGATTTGCATTTTAATGAGGGAAATAAGTATTTGACCCCCTCTCAATCAGAAAGATTTCTGGCTCCCAGGTGTCTTTTATACAGGTAACGAGCTGAGATTAGGAGCACACTCTTAAAGGGAGTGCTCCTAATCTCAGTTTGTTACCTGTATAAAAGACACCTGTCCACAGAAGCAATCAATCAATCAGATTCCAAACTCTCTACCATGGCCAAGACCAAAGAGCTCTCCAAGGATGTCAGGGACAAGATTGTAGACCTACACAGGGCTGGAATGGGCTACAAGACCATTGCCAAGCAGCTTGGTGAGAAGGTGACAACAGTTGGTGCGATTATTCGCAAAAGGAAGAAACACAAAAGAACTGTCAATCTCCTTCAGCCTGGGGCTCCAAGCAAGATCTCACCTCGTGGAGTTACAATGATCATGAGAATGGTGAGGAATCAGCACAGAACTACACGGGAGGATCTTGTCAATGATCTCAAGGCAGCTGGGACCATAGTCACCAAGAAAACAATTGGTAACACACTACGCCGTGAAGGACTGAAATCCTGCAGCGCCCGCAAGGTCCCCCTGTTCAAGAAAACACATATACATGCCCGTCTGAAGTTTGCCAAGGAACATCTGAATGATTCAGAGGACAACTGGGTGAAAGTGTTGTGGTCAGATGAGACCAAAATGGAGCTCTTTGGCATCAACTCAACTCGCCGTGTTTGGAGGAGGAGGAATGCTGCCTATGACCCCAAGAACACCATCCCCACCGCCAAACATGGAGGTGGAAACATTATGCTTTGGGGGTGTTTTTCTGCTAAGGGGACAGGACAACTTCACCGCCTCAAAGGGACGATGGACGGGGCCATGTACCGTCAAATCGTGGGTGAGAACCTCCTTCCCTCTGTCAGGGCATTGAAAATGGGTTGTGGATGGGTATTCCAGCATGACAATGACCCAAAACACACAGCCAAGGCAACAAAGGAGTGGCTCAAGAAGAAGCACATTAAGGTCCTGGAGTGGCCTAGCCAGTCTCCAGACCTTAATCCCATAGAAAATCTGTGGAGGGAGCTGAAGGTTCGAGTTGCCAAATGTCAGCCTCGAAACCTTAATGACTTGGAGAAGATCTGCAAAGAGGAGTGGCACAAAATCCCTCCTGAGATGTGTGCAAACCTGGTAACCAACTACAAGAAACGTCTGACCTCTGTGATTGCCACCAAGTACTAAGTCATGTTTTGCAGAGGGGTCAAATATTTATTTCCCTCATTAAAATGCAAATCAATTCATAACATTTTTCACATGCGTTTTTCTGATTTTTTGTTGTTGTGATTCTATCTCTCACTGTTCAAATAAACCTACCATTAAAATTATAGACTGATCATTTCTTTGTCAGTGGGCAAACGTACAAAATCAGCAGGGGATCAAATACTTTTTTCCCTCACTGTATGTCCAAGTAAGACGGCTGTTCAATAACCAAACAGGGTATATACACCGCTATGCATAATGTAAAGTACTGTAAAACTGTGGATTCACTGTATTTTAGAGAGTAATGGAGATGGAAGCCAGGCAAACTGCACATATATTCATCTTTGTAGATGAAGCTGGATTTAACCTGGCAAAAACACGCCGCATGGGAAGAAATGTGATTGGACAGAAAGCAACCGTGGATGCCCCAGGCCAGAGAGGAGCTAACATCACAATATGTGCAGCACTGTCCGATGATGGTTTGCTGTTACACAAACCACTCATTGGCCCCTACAATACAGAGGCAAAAAAATTTCTGGATGACCTGCATTATCGACTTGTGCCAGCGGAGGACAGAGGGGCAAGAAACTCCCATACCTTCGTTGTTGTGTGGGATAATGTGGCATTCCACCACTCTGCTGCAGTCACAGACTGGTTTGCTGCACATCCCAGGATGTCAGTACTATTCCTGCCTCCATACTCCCCCATAAACTGAACAAGTTCCACAGACGTGATTAACAGAAATGTAATATTGTGTCCCTGAAAAAGGGGGAAGGGGGGGCAAAATCAAAATTAACAGTCAGTATCTGGTGTGGCCACCAGCTGCAATAAGTACTGCAGTACTTGCTTTGAGATGTTACCCCACTCTTCCACCAAGGCACCTGCAAGTTCACAGACATTTATGGGGGAATGGCCCTAGCCCTCACCCTCCAATCCAACAGGTCCCAGACGGGTTTGAGGATTGAGATCCGGGATCTTAGCTGGCCATGGCAGAACACTGACATTCCTGTCTTGCAGGAAATCATGCACAGAATGAGCAGTATGGTTGGTGGCATTGTCATGCTGGAGGGTCATGTCAGGATGAGCCTGCAGGAAGGGTACCACATGAGGGAAGAGGATGTCTTCCCTGTAACGCACAGCGTTGAGATTGCCTGCATTGACAACAAGCTCAGTCCGATGATGCTGTGACACACCGCCCCAGACCATGACGGACCCTCCACCTCCAAATCGACCCCGCTCCAGAGTACAGGCCTCAGTGTAACGCTCATTCTTTCGACGATAAACTTGAATCTGACCATCACCCCTGGTGAGACAAAACCGCGACTCGTCAGTGAAGAGTACTTTTTGCCAGTCCTGTCTGGTCCAGCGAAGGTGGGTTTGTGCCCATAGGCGACGTTGTTGCCGGTGATGTCTGGTGAGTACCTGCCTTAGAACAGGCCTACAAGCCCTTAGTCCAGCCTCTCTCAGCTTATTGCGGACAGTCTGAGCACTGATGGAGGGATTGTGCATTCCTGGTGTGACTCGGGCAGTTGTTGTTGCCATCCTGTACCTGTCCCGCAGGTGTGATGTTCAGATGTACCGATCCTGTGCAGGTGTCGTTACACATGTCTGCCACTGCGAGGACGATCAGCTGTCCGTCCTGTCTCCCTGTAGCGCTGTCTGAGGTGTCTCACAGTATGGACATTGCAATTTATTGCCCTGGCCACATCTGCAGTCCTCATGCCTCCTTGCAGCATGCCTAAGGCACGTTCACGCAGATGAGAAGAGACCCTGAACATCTTTCTTTTGGTGTTTTTCAGAGTCAGTAGAAAGGCCTCTTTAGTGTCCTAAGTTTTCATAACTGTGACCTTAATTGCCTACCATCTGTAAGTTAGTGTCTTAATTAACGACCGTTCCATAGGTGTTGTTCATTAATTGATTACGGTTCATTGAACAAGCATGGGAAACAATGTTTAAACCCTTTACAGTGAAGATCTTTGAAGTTATTTGGATTTTTAAGAATTGTCTTTGAAAGACAGGATCCTGAAAAAGGTACGTTTCTTTTTTTGCTGCGTTTACTATACATGTTGTTGATGTTTTTTTTGTAATTGTTATTGCAGCCCTGGAATTTCAGGAATGTGTTTTTTGTTTAAACTTTATACTTTTCACAAGTAAATTACTATATGCAAAGATATAAAATAAATGCTATTGATGGAAAATGCTGCATTTCTAGTTCATTCTTGTTACATATACTTGAGTACAGTCAATAAAGTGAAGGTGTTAATATTATTCTATAATGAAATACTGATTTATGTGAAATCAGTCAAACTTCAAAGTGAAAAGTTAATAATTTATGTAATGCACCCTGTTGTTAGGTCAGTGTGTTATGAGTGACAATGCTTTCTGAGTGGGAATTGTTGACAGTATGGTCGAACAAGCTTATTTTGAGACATGTATGAAGTGTTTTGGTGGTTTGAGTGAGTTTTGGAGATGAGATTAACTGTTTGTCCAAGATGCATGTTGGTAATGCAGACTGTGTGAAGTGTTTTGAAAAAGTGGCTTCAGTATTAAGGAGAGATCTCTGTTCTTCCTCGGTAATAGGGGCATTAAGGAGAGATCTCTGTTCTTCCTCGGTAATAGGGGCATTAACCGATGCTTGTTAGCAATTTAACAAAAACTGTAATATGGAGTTGGTCCCCCTTTGCTGATATAACAGCCTCCACTCTTCTGGGAAGGCTTTCCTCAAGATGTTTCAGCACTGCTGCGGGGACTTGCTTCCATTCAGCCAGAAGACCATTAGTGAGGTCGGGCACTGATGTTGGGTGATTAGGCCTGGCTCGCAGTCACCGTTCCAATTCGAGAGAGAATGATTTATTTCAGCTTTAATTTCTTTCATCACATTCCCAGTGGGTCAGAAGTTTACATACACTCAAAATTGAGTATTTGGTAGCATTGCCTTTAAATTGTTTAACTTGGGTCAAATGTTTTGGGAAGCCTTCCACAAGCTACCCACAATAAGTTGGGTGAATTTGGCCCATTCCTCCTGACAGAGCTGGTGTAGCTGAGTAAGGTTTGTAGGCCTCCTTGCTCACACATGCTTTTTCAGGTCTGCCCACAATAGTTCTCTAAGATTGTGATGGCCACTCCAATACCTTGACTTTGTTGTCCTTAAGCCATTTTGCTACAACTTTGGAAGTATGCTTGTGGTCATTGTCCATTTGGAATTTTGACAAAATTATTGCATTATGGGTTAAAGAGGCAGCATTGAATTGGGTACCATCATATCTAACTGACAGTCCACCTATATCAATGGGTCGTTTTCTTCTCCGGTCATGCTTTAAACTGTGGAATACCACAGGGTAGCTGCCTTGGGCCACTTCTTTACTTACCATATACCAACGACCTCCCTTATGCCTTATGAGAAATTCAAGCTACTATGTTTGCAGATGATACTACAATTTATACAGCAAGTCAATTGGTTCAACAGGTACAGCAAGCTCTACAAGTAGATCTTGGAAATATCAGGGAGTGGGTTAGCCGGAAGAAAATTGTTTTGAACACCAAGAAAACCAAGGTTATGTTGATCTGTTCCACCAGGAAAAGGCCAACAGCATGGGATACAATTAAGTATGGGGGGAGAACAAATTGAAGAAGTAGCAGAAACCAAACTACTAGGGGTGCAGCTAGACAACTGCTCACCATGGTCATCTGAAATAACTTATCTATGTAAAAATAAAACTGCATGCATGATCAGACGGATAGCTAAATATTTACCAGGAAAGATTCTTAACTTCTTAGGGAGCGGCAGCAGAGGTGATGGTTTTGGAGAGCCTGGTGTGCCCAAAGTAAAATGCCTCCCATTCAGGCCCAGAAAATCGGATATGCACATATTTAGTACCATTGGATAGGAAACACTCTGAATTTTCCAAAAGTGTTAACCATTTGCTGTGAGTAAAACAGAACGCATATGGCAGGCGAAACCCCGAGGAATTTCTGTCCTGGAAAAAGTGATTTTGACACATTGCTCATTTGGAACCCCTCCCTCATGAAAATGACCATATAAGGGCATATGAATGCAGTACCCATCGCTTCCTTTAGATGTCAACAGTCTTGAGACAGTGTAAATTTTCAATTTGGATGCTTTAGACCAGAGAATAAGAGCAAACCAGGAAGTGTACTTTTTATGTCAACAGTACCCAGCGCGCGCTCCCGACAAGGCGCGCAATGTCTTTTTTACCGTCTTTATCGATCAGTATATATTCCGGTTGATTTATAATAGTAAATATACGTAAAAGTGTTCCTAAGGATACATTTAAAACTATGTTTGATTGTTCTTGGACAAGTTTATAGGTATAAGTTGAACGAGTTCTCGTCACGTTTCAATGGAGGATTGGAGGCTGTCGTTTCTGATTATAACGCGCTAACCAAATGGAGATTTATGGATAAAATACATTACTTTTTCTAACAAAAGAACCATGGATTGTCTTCGTTGGACACTTAGGATGACCTCAGCAGAAGTTCTTCAACAGGTAATTGATTTGTTTTCGCTGTGAAATGTGTTATGTGTGTGCCATGATGGCTAATGGATTCATGGCTATGGGAAAAATATGTGAGGTGCTACCCTCAAACAATCAAATGTGCTGCTTTTGCCGTAAAGCCTTTTTGAAATCTGACAACGCTGTGATATTGCCAAGAAACAGAGCTTTTGATGAGTATGGAGCACTTGTATATTGGTGGATGTTTAATAATTCAACTTTTGGATTTTGAATTTTGCGCCTTGCATTTCACCTGGTAGTGTCGGGATTGGGGCGCAAGCGCCCCAGCAATCCCTGAGAGGTTAAGCAAACAACCCAAGCATTAATTGGGAGTCAGGTGAACTACTGTTCTGTGGTCTGGGGAAATGCATCCGCAAGGGAAATTAGGAGGCTGCAGAATGCACAGAACAAAGCAGCAAGGATTGTTATAACGTGGAGATATGGTTATTCTGTTGTAGTCATGCTCACTGCTTTTGGTTGGTCATCCATCAACAAGATAATAGAAAAATGCATGATTATTTTATTTCACAATGTACACCATATAAAACGGCCAAACTCAATTCACGACAGTATTCAGTTGGTAAGAGACAGACATTCAGTAAATACTAGGAATAGATTGTGCACCATCTATCTATGTGTTATCCAGACAGAAAAGAGAAATAGCCAAAATAATATTTCGATTTAGAGCAATAAAGAAATTGAATAATTATTCTGAGCAAATCAGAAACCTTTCAAGAAATAAATTCAAAGAATACTTTAGAACCATTTCAATATAATAAATTGGAAGGTAGATGGTGGATGAAGGAATCAATCTATATTGTTCAGACTGTTAGAGTATTTATCAGGTCAATATGTCAGTGTATTATGTCTGTTTGTAACAGTGTGTTACATGTGAAAATGTGATCGTATTATACCTTTTTTTTTTTATGTTTAACTTCTTAGGGAGCGGCTCCCGAGGTGACGGTTTTGGAGAGTCTGGCGTGCCCAAAGTAAAATGCCTCCCACTCAGGCCCATAAAATAGGATATGCACATAATTAGTACTATTGGATAGGAAACACTCTGAAGTTTCTAAGTGTTAAAATATTGTCTGTGAGTATAACAGAATGGATATAGCAGGCGAAAACCAGAGGAGAATCCATCTGGAATTACTGTTTTTTGTGTCCTTTGCTCTGTTTGACAGTCTCCCCTATTTATTTCAAAGGCAAGCAGCTCCGAGATTTCAGTACCTATGGCTTCCACTAGATGTCACCAGTCTCTATACAAAACCAGGAAACGTTAGCCCTGACCAGAACGGATAGGGAGAGAATATGGTCCAGGGAGCTCAGATGTCAACAAGCTTTTGCAGGCACGCAACCGAGTGCGGCTCCACTGTTTTTTCCTTTCTTATCGTTCAGGCTACAAAAAATAGGTATACATAAAAGAATACCTAAGGAAACATAAAATTTTTTTGATTTGTTTGTAGAAATATGATAGGTATAATTTCAACGCGTTCTCTTCACGGATCTATGGGCGACTCGACTGGGTGGATTTTATGAACATAATGCGCCAATCAAACAGAGATTTATGGATATAATAAATGACTTTTTCTAACCAAAGAAGCATGGATTGTCTTCGTTGGACACTTGGGAAGCCCTCAGCAGAAGTTCATGATTTTATATTAGTGATTTTATGCGTTTTGTGAGACCCGGGTTGGGTTATGGATTTATGCTAATGCATAAATATTAGAGGTGCTACCCTCAAACAATCAAATGTTGTGCTTTCGCCGTGGAAGCCTTTTTGAAATCTGACAACGCTGTGATATTGCCAAGAGTCTGAACTTTTGATGGCTATGAAACACTTGTATATTGATGAATTTTTTATAATTCAACTTTTGGATTTTGAATTTGGCGCTTTACATTTCACCGGGTAGTGTCGGGAGTGGGGTGCCCCACTGCTCCGTAAGAGGTTAACTAGCTTAATGTTGCTGGACCCCAGGGCAGCAGCTAATAGTTTATTTGTTAATAAATAAAAAATACCAGCAAAAACACAACAAAGGCTGGTCTGCCAGCATAACCAGCTAGACCACATAAGCTAAACTCATTCCAAGGAGGGCAGCGTGTCTGCAGGTTTTTTCTCCTCCCTTGTCCTTTATTGATTAAATAAGGTCACTAATTAGTAAGGAACTTCCCTCACCTGGATGTGTAGGTCTTAGTAAGGACCACCCCTCACCTTGTTGTCTAGGTCTTAGTTAGGAACTCCCCTCACCTGGTTGTCTTCGTTAGGAACTCCCCTCACCTGGTTGTCTAGGCCTTAGTTAGGAACTCCCCTCACCTGGTTGTCTAGGCCTTAGTTAGGAACTCCCCTCATCTGGTTGTCTAGGTCTTAGTAAGGAACTCCCCTCACCTGGTTGTCTAGGTCTTAGTTAGGAACTCTCCTCACCTGGTTGTCTAGGTCTTAATTGAAAGGAAAAACGATACCAGCACTCTATTGAACAGCTAGACCAGGGATATTCAACTCATACCCTACGAGGTCCGGAGCCTGCTGGTCTTCTTTTCTACCTAAAACTAGTTCCTGATTAGAGGGCAACAATGAAGAAGTGCAGTGCAACTGGCTTAAAGAGTTGAGTTTGAGGGAGATAGATCATACTCCCATGTGAAATAATTGTGACAAAATAGGGATGCAAAATTTCAACATGTGATACCATGTAAATACACGTGACAACACGTGAGCACATGCGTGGCCTTAACCACAAACCTTTAACCTTAATACACACACTCACACACATATACACACACACCCACTGAACACATGTAATAGCTGCAGGTAATGATACTGCATACATGTAAGTCAGAGCTTTAGGAGGATTTTGTATAACATGAAAGAAGAGGTCTCCTTCTACCAGCAAGAGGGGCTTTATTAGTATTCTCGCCACCCACATGCACAGAAGCTGTATGACACAGGATTACACAGTTGGCCAGGCACGCTGAAGGAAACTCATCAATCCGCTCAACAACGTTCTGAAAACAGGAATAAAGTTTTATTTACACATGTTTTCATTCCCGTAAAGGACAACCAATAGACAAGGGTCTTGCCTTGAGAGAAAACAGTTTGAATTATTTTTAAACTCCCCAAGAATCAAGATTATAACTTTTACATAGCTGATATTACATGATAATATACATTATTATTATGTTCATTAGCATTACAACGAGAAACAATTGTGCTATTACAACATCACTATGAATGGATTGAATGTCTATTAACAAATAGATCAGGCTGCAATACACTCTTAGATAATAGAGTTCAAAACTATTTGTAGGTTCCAGGTACACACTAAAAAAATGAGGGTTCCTCAAGGGTTCTTTGGGAAGGGTGAAGGTTCTATGTGGAACCATAATGACTCAAATAACCTTTTGAGCTCTTCAATAGTTCTTTACAGTTCACAAAATGGTTCTTTGCTCTTTTAGTGATAATTAAAATGTAGGGGAGGCAGCTCATTAAAATATTTTGGGGTGTGGTGTGTTTACAGCTCTTTTTGTGCAACTGTGAGTGAGAGTCTCATTCTAGTTTGTCTAATGTGTTCTGTTCTATAATTATATGTAATTATGGCCAGTGATCGTGTCTTGTGAGAGATTTACATATGGCCTTGTGTTAATTGAGAACAATTGACTAAATTAGTGGTAGTAATTGGAAACTGTTATGCTGATATATTTTCATTACTCAAAGCTTCTTTATAGGTTCGTAATGTGCAGTAGTAGCATCTGCTGGTTAGCAATAAATAGCAGCGTGTGGTTATGAGATAGACTTCTTTTGTTTTTACTGTTTCCATCAAAACTCTGTGGTGCCGAGGTAAGTAGTTGGCTTTAGTCACCTATAATCATGCTTCTCTTTTTTCCCTTGAAGTGAACTATTTTTCAAAAACAGAATCTATGGCATTATTTAGGGTGCTTAAGACAACGCTTTTACTGTACTAAATAAACAAATTATTTGAACAGTACAGAAAGTGTGGTTTCACATAAAATGTATTTTTAAACATTGTGCCTTCAACGGGATTCGACCTCAGACCCTCACATCCCTGAATGATCCATAGTTCCCTACTTTACCTGCTGAGCAAAATGCTAACTATATTTGTAAGTACGGTGTGCAGTAGAGGTCGCTGTTTGAAAACAGCTTGGAATCGAAGAAAGCACTGGAACACGGCGAAATCAGTGGAATCTCACCTTTTAGCAACACATGGTTTGAAAAAGCACATTACCAAACAAAGCTTAGGACGTCATTGATGAATTACGTCTGATAAAGTGATTTTTCGACAAATGCCTCGGAGCTCTGATGTAAAACGTAACATCACTAGTTAGTGGTTCTCAATTCTCTCCTTAGGACCCCCAGCGGTTCCAGAGGTAGCTCACCTGATTCAACTTGTCAATTAATACAATAACAACACCTATGAATTAACAATATAATATGGCTAACCAGAATAAAACCCTGTATGTCTCTTCAAAAGGACATACAAAAGAGCCGTTCTCATTCTCATTAAGCTTCTATAAAGAACCATAAAAAGTGTTCTATACAGCCCCAAAAATTATTGTAACCACAGCAGAACCATTTTTTGTTGCTATATAGAACCTTTTTGAATGATTCTTTATAAAAACTTATGAAACGGTTCTTTATAACAGCAATACAGGTTCCATTTAGAATTTCATGGTCATGGTTCTTTATAGAACCTTCAAAAAAAAAATCTATATACCATGTAAAAATGGTTACATTATGGTTACAAGCCAAAAAAAACCTATCTGGTACTATTTAGAACCATTCTTTTTTTGTGTGTTGAACTCTTTTGGGTTCCATGTAGAACCCTATATGGAAAGGGCTCTACATGGAAACCAAAAAGGGTTCTTCAAAGGTCTCTCCTATGGGGACAGCTAAATAACCCTTTTCTGTTCTAGATATCAAATCAAAATGTTTTTGTCACATGCGCCGAATACAACAGGTGTAGACCTTACAGTGAAATGTTTACTTACAAGTCCTTAACCAACAATGCAGTGTTAAGAAAACATCATTGTTAAGAAGGTTTTTACTAAAATGAACTGAAGTAAAAAATAAATACAAATAAAAATAACAAATAATTAAGAAATAACAATAAAATAAAAGTAGCAAAGCTATATACGGGAATATATCACAATACACATACAGTACAGTAACACCATTTTTTTTTAAAGAGTGTAGATACTGTGCAGACTTGGAATACAAAGCATTCAAACTTGAGTAACCTTAGGCATTTAGGGTTAAACACTTGCTGTGTTTATATGTCTATAAATCAATTTCTTCCAAGTGCCTTTAATTCTGCTTCATATAAATTTAAAAGGATTTGTGTGAATTAATTGGTGAGCCTTTGTAAGCCACCTCACCTAACCAAATGCAAATTGCTTATTGAGGCGAAGTAATTAAAAAGAACCCACACCCCATGAGCTCCATCAATTATCTAAAGGACCTATTTAAACTATGACAATAGGTTAGGGAGACACATACATACTCTCTCACACACACACAGACACACACACGCATGCAGGCACACATGGATGCACACGTGAAAGTGTGTGAGTAACTGTATGTCAGTAACTGTATATCATATTAATATAATGGTATAACTTGTGATCTACAGGAATGTATTGTACTTTATGGATAATTGCTGGGTGGTAATTTTAAGAAATGGTGTGAGTTTTTTTTCAGTTACTGTATGTCACACCTGAGTGGTGTGTATTGTGATACAGTTTATTGAGTGCTAACCTGCCTAATTGCTGGTGCAAATGACTAAAGAATTGACAAACTCACTGACTGATATAAAATTTAACGACATACTGAGCACCATAGGCTATAGTGTATAATATACAGTAAATTTGGAAAGCTCAGGGCGAGGATCTCCTTCCAGAGAGACATCAGGGATTATAACATACTCTGTTTCATGGAAACATGGCTCTCTCGGGATACATTGTCTGAGTCCGTACAGCCAGTTTGGCTCTCAGTTCATCTCGCAGACAGGAATAAAGTTATTTCCGGGAAGAAGAAGGGCAGGGGGTGTATGTTTCATGATTAACTACTCATGGTGGGATTGTGATACTTTCAGAAAATCAAGTCCTTTTGTTCACCCGACCTGGAATACCTCAAAATCAAAAGCCGACCGTATTACCTCCTGTAGAGGTAATTCTCTTTGTTTATAGTCACAGCAGTGTATATTCCCCCTCAAGCCGATACCACAACGGCCCTCAAAGAACTACACTAGACTCTATGCAAACTGGAAACCACATATCCTGAGGGCGCATTTTTTGTGGCCTGGGAATTTTAACAAAGCTAATCTGATGAAAATGCTACCGAAGTTCTACCAACACATTGACTGTAGCACTCGCTCTGAGAAAACATTGGACCACTGCTACTCAACTTCTTGAAATGCCTACAAGGCCCTTCCTCCCCCTCCCTTCACCAAATCTGATCACATCTCCAATTTGCTCCTCCGTTCCAACAGGCAGAAACTCAAACAGGAAGTACCCGTGCATTCAACGCTGGTCCGACCAATCGAAAACGCTTCAAGAGTATTTTGATCACAAGGACTGGAAAATATTCCGGGAAGCCTCTGAGAATAATATTGACAAATACACGGATACGGTGAGGGAGTTTATTAGGAAATGTATAGGACATGTTGTACCCACTGTGACAACTAAAAGCTACCCAAACCAGAAACCGTGGATTGATGGCAGCATTCGCACAAAACTGAAAGCGTGACCCACCGCATTTAAAGATGGCAAGGTGACAGGGAATATGGCCCGAATACAAACAGTGTGTTTATTCCTCCCGTAAGGCAATCAAACAGGCAAAACGTCAGTACAGAGGCAAAGTGTAGTCGCAATTCAACGGCTCAGACATGAGACGTATGTGACAGGATCTACAGACAATCACGGACTACAAAGGGAAAACCGTCCACGTCCAACGTCCAATAAGTTAAACAATGGTTTAATGTCATTCTATACTTCTACTACAGTGTTGTTATCAAATAATACGTATTATATACCTATAATGTAGTAAACAATACTACATTATATGCCCCTTGTTTTGCCTGAAAAGACACTCAAATCTAACTGCCTGTAGTTCAGGAAAAAGATAATACAAAGAAAAAAACAACCGTTGTATTATTCCAGCCCATGTGCAATACACATTTTGTGCAAAGTTTTAAACTGATCCAATGTACTATTGCATTTCTGTTCAAAAATAGGTATCAAGACTGCCCAAATGTGCCTAATTTGTTTGTTATATTGTGCACTCTCCTCAAACAATAGCATTGTATTCTTTCGCTGTAATAGCTTCTGTAAATTGGACAGTGCAGTTAGATTAACAAGAATGTAAGCTTTCTGCCAATATCAGATATGTCTATGTCCTGGGAAATGTTCTTGTTACTTACAACCTCATGCTAATTGCATTAGCCTATGTTAGCTCAACCATCCCGTGGAAGGGAGACCGATCCCGAAGAAGTTATTAATATCTTAGCTAACTAGCAACTACATTTGAGATCAGAATTTTAAACTCAAATATAACGCTTTCTTAGAAATGATATGCGAACCACTCCAATAGTGTTAAACAAGCACTTTTTAAAGTGTTGACAAACTAACACCCATAGAGTAATGGTTCCCTGAATAACGCTTAATTATAGTTGATGCTCCTACACTTTCTCAGTGTTAAGGAGTAACACATTTAGTGTTACAGTGTATATATATATATATATATATATATATATATATATATATATTTTTTTTTTTTTTTTTTTTTTTTTTTTGGGGGCCTAAGCCCTTGATGACAATATATTATACTTTCATAAGGCCGTTAGTTATGGCCTTGTTATCTTCAACAATGTGGTCTGAAACTCTTGGCTCATTGGCCATTAGTAATTCCCATCAGAATCCAGTCATAGAGAAGGAGAATATTCAACAATTGGTATGTTTTTCCCCCACAACCGGCATTCAGAATGATTGCTAAGGTCAAGGGCTCATCAAATAAGACCACCTAAAACCTCTAAGTAATGGGTGCAATAAGTCCAACCTCTTACAGATTGGTAAGTTATTTATCTTTGTATATTGTAAGATCAATTAATCAATCAATCAATGTTCATGCAGAAACGAGAGTTAATGGAAACGAACTCAACACAGTCGAGTAACAACAACACCACACTGTGGGGATTCCACTGTGATTCAAATAACACTTCATTTATTCACCACAGGTGGTGTCAATGTTAATCCCACTGGTGTTATTAACAGAATCAACACTCATAAATAACACTGGTTCTTAACCCCACTAGAATCAACACTCAGAAATAACACTGGTGTTAACCCCACTAGAATCAACACTCAGATATAACACTGGTGTTAACCTCACTAGAATCAACACAGATATAACACTGGTGTTAACCCCACTAGAATCAACACTCAGATATAACACTGGTGTTAACCCCACTAGAATCAACACTCAGATATAACACTGGTGTTAACCCCACTAGAATCAACACTCAGATATAACACTGGTGTTAACCCCACTAGAATCAACACTCAGGCCTCCCGAGTGGCGCCGCAGTCTAAGCTACTGCATAGAGGCGTTACTACAGACCACAACCGGCCGTGGCCGGGAGTCCCATAGGACTGCGCACAATTGGCCCAGCGTCATCTGGGTTAAGGGAGGGTTTGGCCGGTGGGTTTTTACTTGGCTCATCGCGCTCTAGCGATACCTTGTGGCCGGCCGGGTGCCTGCGGGTTGCCAGTTGAGCGGTGTTTCCTCTGACACATTGGTGCGTCTGGTTTCCGGGTTGAGCTGGTGCGTGTTAAGGAGTGTGGATAGGCGGGCCATGTTTCGGAGGACGCATGACTCCACCTTCGCCTATCCCGAGCATGTTGGGGATTTGCAGCGATGAGACAAGATCAAATCTTGGGGAGAAAAAGGGGGTAAAAAATGTAACAAATAACCCCACTATAATTAACCCTCAGATATAACACCTTAAAAAGTACAATGACAATTGAATTTTGAAAATACCATCCCCTTATGAGTAGACTGTAAATGTACATTATTTATGAACAAAACACAGTGGCATCAGTGTACTTAATACATGTAACTTTTCTGAAGATTACAGAAAAACGTGCCTATGTCTCTCAGTGCATCAAAATAAGTTGAGCATGACCATGCAGGGCAAGACATAAATAGCCGCTCCCCTATTCCCGAGGATACAGGCATGCATAATAACAACTCTACATGCTATTTGAATATATGAACCAGGTGGAATTGACAAACAACTGTTACAAAGGCAATCCTTTAATCCAGCATACGTAGTCTACCATGAAAAGGACTGGCCTGGCTGGCATCAGGTCTAAAGTTAACTAATGATATATCAATCCCACCGGGCACACATGGTTGAATCAATATTGTTTCCACGTCATTTCAACCTCCAAAATGTATCTGATGGCATTGGAAAACAAATTGGATTTGCAAAAAGTAAAGGCATTTAGTCAATTTTTTCACCCAACTTTTAACCTAAATCCAATGACATGGTGAAAATGTTTGTTGATTTCACATTGAATTCACATTAGTTGACATCTCAACCAAATGTAAATCAAAACTAGATGTTGAACTGACGTTTGTGCTCAGTGGGATGATTGATAGGCCTACTTCCTGATTTCCTGATTTTAATAAACTGACAATTCAGAGAGAGACTTTGATAAGGCAGAATGGAGGTAAAATAGAAATGTGGACCATCAATTGTGCGCCAACTGTACCCGGAATGATTAAAATATTTAAATTAACAGTATTTGCCAATTCCGAAATCCATTCTATAATGATCTTCATTTATCATGTTCCCATCCCTGGACGGTAACAATTAAATCTACTCGGGATGGTCCCCTCCCTAGACGATAACAGAGGATTTACCCCTTGGGCTGAAGGAGAGGATATCAATTTCCATCATAAAAGCTGTTACCAATATACATAATCACTGAGGGTTCAATCCATTTTTTCTTTCTCTTTCCCCGGGTTGTTAGCGCTGGTGGAGGATAGACATGTAACAAGCCTTCTCTCGGGGCTCACAAGTCATAATCCACCTCATAATGGAGTCTACCTGTATTACAATTCAAAAAAATGAATGATTGTTCAAATTAAATGTAATTAGGAAAGGGGCCAGGGTGGTGGAATTGATTAACTCCCAGAGCAGTGGTTTCCCAGAGACCGCCAGTGGCTTTGCTTGGGCTCCGGAGACGCAGCCGCTCCATGCCAATGATCCACTGAGCCTTTGAAGGACCTTGCTATCCCAGCTCACAATAATCAGGATGGCTTCTATGGTCTGTGCTCTCCAGGGTCATCCCCAGGGCAACCTGGACAGGTTCTATGTTCTCCAGGGTCATCCCCAGGGCAACCTGGACAGGTTCTATGTTCTCCATGGTCATCCCCAGGGCAACCTGGACAGGTTCTATGTTCTCAATGGTCATCCCCAGTGCAACCTGGATAGGTTCTATGTTCTCCAGGGTCATCCCCAGAGAAACCTGGACAGGTTCTATGTTCTCCAGGGTCCACCTCAGGGCAACCTGGACAGGTTCTATGTTCTCCATGGTCATCCCCAGGGCAACCTGGACAGGTTCTATGTTCTCCAGGGTTATCCCCAGGGCAACCTGGACTTGCTTCAGGGTACTAAAGGGTAGCCTCACATGACCTTTCTCACAATTTTCTCTATTTCTGGTCAGTCTAGTTGTTATCGACGATATAACATTACTACCACTATGTCGCAGTTTTTTACTAGGTGTCTTCAGGACTTAATATTAATGATGTACATCGAATTGTTAAATCAACCTCAGAGACTCCAGCTAGCAAGAATGAAAAGGGGTTCAAGATATATCGGAAGCTACATAGACAACTATGAAGGTGAGTACCAAGTCAGTGACAGATATAACATTAGCTAGCTACAATCATTAGCTAGCTAATTTAACTATTAACTGTAGCTAGCTAGTTACTTCGTAAAATGATGTAACGTTGACAGAATCTACCTGAGAATGTGTGTATTTTCGTTAGCTTGGTTAAGTTATGCTTGCTAGCTATATTTGCTAACTAAAAATAATTGTTATTCATGTCTTCTACACAGTATCTAACAAAAATACATTGACAGGGGAGATCACCGTGAGGGCTTCCTGTCACAGGTCCATGAGGAAGAGTGAAAAGCCGCACAGCATGAGTAGGGAAAGGTTATTGATGGCTATAGGGACCTTGTTAAACATCTCTGTGGGACACTGTCATCATGGTCAAAATGTGTTGGAGACAGTGTCAACATTTAATCTTATCAATATATAGATATTAATGATGGGTCCCAATTTAGAATTGCCCACTTAACAGGTTATTTGGTAAAGATCTGTTGATGCAGTGTTTGGTAATTGTGTTGCTGAGACACAATCTATTCCTGTATAGTTAAATGAGCACCTAGTGAAGAAGACTAGACACTACTATGTTTATTGTTATTTATGGGCCGCATCATTCTTGTTTCTCACTTCAGTCTTTCATCACACTTATCTTCACAGACGGTGTTAAAGCACTCCGTACCAGTGATAGTGGTCCAAAGCCACTGCTCCTGTGTTGCAGGAAGTGATATGTGCAATCAAACATTTTCTTGTGATTGTTTTTGTATCCAGATGATACGCCTATTGTTTTTGTATCCAGATGATACGCCTAAACAGTGGTGTCTTTACAGGGGTGGCAGGTAGCCTAGTGGTTAGAGTGTTGGACTTGTAACCGGAGGGTTGCAAGTTCGAATCCCTGAGCTGACAAGGTAAAAGTCTGTCGTTCTGCCCCTGAACAAGCCAGTTAACCCACTGTTCCCTGGGTGCCGAAGACACATTTCAGTTGAAGGCATTTGGTTGTACAACTGACTAATAATGGTGACTTTGATGTAATGACAAATGTTTGGGACAAAGAATGGGGGGAAATATATAATCTGTATATTTTAATTCATTTTATTTGAACTTTTCGGGCTTGTGCTTTTTATGGAAAAGTTACATGAGTCATTGTCATAGTAATCTCTCCAACCTGATAAGGTAAAAATGTTTTGCAGAAGTTCTCTCTACAAAGCACTCAATGGATACATGCCTGACATGGACCTTCTCTGCGTCTCAGAAACGTATGCCAACTTTTCTCCACTTACTGCCCCTTTTGTGACAACAATGGAAATGTCAGCTGACGTTGAGTCTGCCTTTGGGCCAGTGCAATCTAGAAGTGTTCTGTCCTATCAGCATCCACAGCCAAAGACCCGTGAAATTGTGAAGATTGCCAATGGCCTTTCTCCACCAATACTTCCATTAGATGGCTACAGGCTTCAGTCTTCCCAGTGTGCTTACGTCCTTAGCCATCAGGAGCAGTTCCACGTCAAGGCATTAGAGACAACCTACGAGATGTCACACAAAGTCGAGGTTGCTACAAGGGAGCAGAGCAGCAGCCCGGAATGGCATCAGCTTAGGAAAATGAGAATGACATCCTCGCGTTTCCAAGAGGTTTGCCATGTCCGGGGAGAAACCTCAGCTGACTACTGCACACTGTTAACTTCTTTCCGTGTGGCTTCGTAGTGCACCCAGATGCCCCATGGTTAGGATCCTCTCAAGATGGAATCATAATGGATCTTCTCACAGGTTGTAGCTGGTGTGACTTTGTCATCTGTGCACAGGAGGACATCCTAGTTGAAAGGATATATAAAGATCTCCAGGTTTCAAAGACTATAAAAGAGAATGTTGACCACTTTTATTTTTACCACTACTTGCAGAAGTGTCTCGCACCTGAATGGATCCCCTGCATGGGTGCCAAGTTGCATGGGTGCCAAGTTGAGTGGTTTCATGAAAAATAAGTGCTGATGTTCTTGTGAAGACATCTACAGTAGAATAGATTTGTTTAAAAAAAAATCAGGGGGATGACTGTGTCAAACAGCTTGTGCTCCTTTACTCTGCGGATCATTCTTTCAACATGCACTCTCAGCCTGGCAATGGATTGGGTCTCCCTAACCTCATGCGCTGGAATCTGTGTGCGTTTTGACAGAAAGGCTTGCCGGTAGACCTTGCACGGAACAATGTCATCTACGAGAAAGCCCTTATCCACCATAATTGCCATGTATGGGGTGAGTAAGGAAATAATTCCAGACTGCTTGAAGATCTTCTTGTCACTCACAGATCCAGCATACAACGATGACACAAAAGTGACATCTCCATGTGGTGACATTGCCAGCATGCCCTTTAAGGTACAGTGTGACTTGTAGGAAGAAAACACCTCACTCTGCAGTAGTAGTGAAGATGGTGGCTGGCAGCGAAGTTCAGTGCAGTCGATCACTACCTGGGTGTCTGGATAGTCCTCAGGTGGTAGGTGGGCTTTGATGGTTTTCTTGGGGATCCATATCCATGCTGATCCAAGCAGACAGTAGAGGAAGTTGGCCCAAGAGATGATAATCCGTCTCACTGTCGATTGGTGGATGCTGAACCGATGGGCTAAATCCTTGTGCTTCAGACCCAACAACAGATGAGTCATAAACAAGAAGAACTCGTCGATTGATTGCAGTGTCTGCCCATTTTAGTACAATAGTCCTTGTATTTGGTCCATAACAAAAAGGAAATAATGTTTAACAATTACAGTGAGATCAAGTAATATTCTCTAAAGTATTTAAACTACTTAGGGAGCAGTGGGGCGCTAGCATAAATTCAAAAACCATCACGGTTCACACAAAACCCATTTCACAGCGAAAACAAATCCCTTACCTTTTGAAGAACTTCTGCTGAGGGCTTCCCAAGTGTCCAACGAAGACATAAAATGGTTATTTTGTTAGAAAAAGTCATTTATTATATCCATAAATCTCCGTTTGGTTGGTGTGTTATGTTCAGAAAATCCAACGTCGAATCGCCCATTGAAACATGAAGAGAACGCGTTCAAATATACCTATAAACTTTTCCTAAACAAATCAAATACCAGTTATAGTTGTCCCTTACCGGTTTTCTTCGAGTAACACTTGTTTCAGATGGATTGGCGCTTGTGACTCTTTTAAACTTGGTCTCTGCTGTCCGCTCAATCAAGTGCCAGAAGGCACTCAGGTGGGTGTAGCTTGCAAATCTATGAAGGACCCAGAGTATTTGAATACCAAAAAAGCGAATTACTATTATTGCCCATCTTCTCTAAGCCTTAAGTAGAACTAGACTTGACCTAGCTGATATTGTAGCCTGTTTTCTTGTTACTGCAATTCGTACTGTAATTCAAAGCAGCTATCATCACAGCAGTGAATTTGTTTGAAATGTTCCATTATTTAACCTGGAAAGTGGACTAAGAACCAAATCTTATTTGAAGCAACGACCTGGGAGCATTTTTGGGGGTTAACTGAAAACGAATGTAAAGACAATATACATTCAATGTGCCTACTTAGGCTAAGATATGCTAGCCTAGTTTTAAATAACAATGAACATGTACTTAAAAGGTAAGATGGACTTTGGGATAATAATAAAAATTAATAGTAAATAATAAACAATAGTAATGCTGGATAATAATATATCATTACTGTACCTTGTGTAAAAATGTATATCCTCGTCAGAAACAGCAAATCGCTGTAGACCAAAGCTGTGTTGAGCGGTCAGTTTCTCAAGCTTGGCTCGAAGCTCCTCAATTTCTATTACTTGCTCATGGTTTGCCATTAGGGCCATGTCCAGGGCTGCGGGTTCGGGGACTGCACAGTAATCATGTGTCTGGACCGGATCAGAGACGGAACAGTCCATAGGCAGCGCACCTTGTTCTTCATCCTCCTATGTCGGAGCAGGAGGTTTCAGTCTTCTTTCCCAAACACCAGGTCTCTTTTGAATATGCCAGTTCCACATGAAGACTGTAGGAACAACACCTCTTTTTAGGTATTGTCGCCCCCCAATTTTTCCCTCAACAAAGTCACTTTCGACAAAATGTGTACTACACACCTTTGTGTGTTTGGTGACAGTAAAGTTGTCACGACGTACTGCCACCAACCACCTTTTTCTGAGCTTTTTTCGACCGGGAAACTATGGAAGCTCACAATACCATTACATTTGGAAGTCCCATATCTGCAATTTGGTCAGGTATTGTTTATTCATGAGAATTCTGAACTCCAAATGTGAAAACAGTCTTTTTATATTGTATAAGCTTTAAGCTGAACACAAATTATAGTCAATCTGGACAGCTCCTAGCAGTCCCAAGGACTCTCCTGAAGTCTGGTTTCACAAATAATTCTTTGTTCTCTCAAACACATTCATTACCACCTTGTTCCACTCTCTATACGATATACATTTCTATGCACACACACATCAATTGGATTATCATTGTTTTATAACCCTATCCCTATTGCATACATTTTCAGAATGGAATATTCTTAGTCATTACTTAAACATCCCTATCACTTATAGACTTACTTCTAAGCGTAATCAGGTACGCGTCCTTACTCAACATTGACAGGAGCACTCCAAACAAAACTCGTGAATGGAATGAAATAAACCAAAACTTGTTTCTCACAAGTGTTGCATAGGTTGTGTGCTCTGCAAACAATGTGTCCACTCAGACAATGAGAACGGTAACAGGAATCATAATATATGTAATGCAATTAACAAAAATGTACGTAACCAAACACACATTGTAGATTAGAAATGATTGGAATCAACAATAAATGTACTACTGGTTATATATGTAATGGGGAATTGATATACACTAACAAACGCAAACAATTCACACAATGAAGTTATGTAACAATGAATGTGCACAAATTGGTGGGAGAGAGAGCATTCTGGAGAGAGAAGTGCTTTGTGCGTGGTCAATCCAACTTCTGCATTAGCCATGCAGCATTTATGGTGATATGGTCTCAGCAGAAGTCAGGGCATCCATACTTCTTGTGGAGCAGTGCAGAGTTGTTGTCAAGTAAGTGAGTTTGTGTTTATACAGGATGTACCGCTCCCACCTACCGTCAACCAATCATATCAATGCGGAGCTATACAGAGCTCTCTGCATTGTTACAACATTTGGGAAGCACATGGCGATACGGTACAGAGCTCAATTTGACCTCTGCATGCTGCCGGAGGTGCCGCAATTGCGTCACACCCGCCATATGGAGCCACCAACCACATTTACAGATCAAGCACAAATTGGCTTTTAGTCTATGCCTCCACAATGGATTGGTTCACTGAGATGGGCGCAAATATATATATAAAATATGCTACTGCTCCACTTAAAAAATGTTGGTCGACCAACAGCCTATCAATCAAACAGTTGACCAGTCGACTAAATGGGGTCGGCCCTAATGTCCTGGTGATTTATTCCTCTCCTCACACACAATGAAGGGGTTGCTGTGAATTTGACAGTAACTTACAGGCAGGTAGTTGTAAATGTATTTAAAAAACAGGGGAAATATGCATACTTTCCTTATATAACACACAAGTGGCTAAAATGCTAATCCCAGATGTTGTGTATTGCGTTCAGCTAATCATGTTGCAGCATTCTGTTGTTGTGTATCGCGTTCAGCTAATCATGTTGCAGCATTCTGTTGTGTATCGCATTCAGCTAATCATGTTGCACCATTCTGTTGTTGTGCACCGCGTTCAACCTGGGGTGAACATCAGGAAGTAGCATTCCAAGGCATTAGCCACTTGCCATTTATTCTTGCCATTAAATAAAGTTGAAGCCTTTGCAGCCTGAACAGAGATTGTTTTAGGTATGAACCGGTCCACGGGGGATCAGAGAGTACTGCCGGCTGCATACAAAGCATTTGGACGGTAAGATGAAACGACTCAATATTGCCGTCTGCCGGCCTTTGGGCTAGCGGCGGCGGCTGCAGTAGCAGGTGTTATCGAAGAGGATGTTGATGCTTCACCCTTTTCAAGATTAACTTTCAAAAATAAGTTATGTTTCAAATGATCGTCATCTGGTCAAATGTTTTTTTTATTGCAGCTTGCTTGCTGTTGTTAGCAATCAATCGCTAACAATAAAAATAATGCGGTATGCGTTTAAAACATAGTTACATTTAAACTTTAGTTTCCAGAGAGAGAGAGAGAGAGAGAGAGAGAGAGAGAGAGAGAGAGAGAGAGAGAGAGAGAGAGAGAGAGAGAGAGAGAGAGAGAGCATTGGTTCTGTGGCATCGACATGGCACATGGCACTGAACTTACCTTGCATGGTACTTACCTTGTGAACTTTCCTTTTCAAGTGAACTTAACTGAACGTACCTTGCATGGTACTTACCTTGTGAACCTTCCTTTTCAGGTGAACTTAACTGAACTTACCTTGTTGTTTTTCAGATTTTTTAAAAATATATTCCTTCATAGCCAGTAGCATAGCCAGTAGCTAGAATATTTTTCTCTGTCATTGAAAGCCAAACTGGAAAATTACACATTTGTTCACCCAAACCTTTTCTGCTAGTGCCATGCTATCAACTTTGTGTGATTGTGTTGTCAAGGTAAACACATGATGCCAGAAAAGGTGTCTGTATTCATTCAGAGACAGCCACTTTACAATGTCAACTACAGCTAAAAAGGTACTGGTGCTGACAAACATAGAATAAAGCCAACTGACTTGACTCTGAACAGGAGCGAATATAGAGTATGTGTTTACTTAGGAAAGCTGCAATTTAAGACAAAAGCCAAGTCATGTCGCAGTATTTCTGAAAATGTTACTTGTTTGGAGTTTCTGTGGAACAATGTAGAATTCCACTATGCACACTAATTCAATCTCATCAAATAGAGAAGGTTTCTCTATTCTATTACCCTAGTGCACTATCTTGATCTCATCACACAAACCTAATCTAATATCATGCCACCGCTGAGAAAATGACCTGCTGCTACCGCCCACACCCACCATTAACCACGCAAGGTCGATGTCCGCGCCCACATAGAAAGCCATCAAAATCTGTCTGTTTAAGCTAGAGACATTTGTTTTTCTTTATTCACAGCAAATTTTTCAGTGTAAAACAAACAACTAAATTAACACTGAGAGTGTTAAATCAACACTGAAAGTATGGAGTCTGTGGACCCATATAGAAACAGGAACAATGCTCATATTAACACATTGCTCAGTGTAGAACCTTCTCCAAATATTTCCCAGAGTAAATTGTAGTTACCACCCATGACTGTATTTGTTGTTAGTGACAGGTTGTTGCCTTCATCCATTTTCGGTCCTATGGACTTCACCAAGTGAGATCCTAACACTGTCAGTGTTCATTTGTTTAGTTTTTTAACTTTGGAGAATTTGCTGTGTGGGCTGGGTCTCAATCCACTGCATTCGCCGATGACGGCCTTCCGCATCTGCGGTGTCTTTCAGAAAAGGAGACATCCCGAAAATTGGTCTTCTCACTCTCTGAACAGGTTTTCTCACAAAAAGCGCTTTTCATAACAGAAAGAATCTCAAAGCACTTAAAAAAGCTAAACAAACAAGAATCAAATAAAACAGCTATGATACAGTGGTTCTGGACTACGATTTCAGCCAGAGTTTAACGTTTTCTGTTCCAAAAGCCTCCAACAGATAGAGCAACAGTCAAGGGGGAACCACAGGGCTTGAGCAGAGGGAGGATGTGGTCAACAGGGGGGAGATGAGCAGGTCCTCTGAAAGCAGGCAGCACATTACAGTCTCTGTTGAAGACGTCTCACCAGCGCCTCGCTGTCCCCGCCGTCTGACGGCGACTTCTCAGTAGTCGCTGACTCTCTCCACTCCACAGGATAATGACGACAACCCGATCTTAACTAACCGCCAGCTGGCCATGCACTGTTGTCCTCCTCATTGGGTCAGACCGTAGACAAAACAAAAAAATAGACAGGTGTATTCAAATCAAAATACAGTGGCTACAGTAGCTATATAACCTTGTAATAGACACATTATGATGCTTATAATCTTACAAAGACACTTACCCTCTGCTGTGTGAATCATTAGATACAATCTAATGAATTTGCTGACATTTTAATCATATCTGTCTATCTATCCAATAGACGGGGTATGTGATTAACCAAGACAAGTCAGGAAATAGGCATTCCATATACAATCACACGGTCAGAATTGGTTTGACTTCATATAGGGGTCCTGTTCTCTATCTCAGAGGACATTGTGTGTGTGTTTGTGTATGTGTGTTTGTAACAGGGGGGAATGCGGTTGTTAGCTCCAATGACTGCAGAGATGACTCTTTCTCTCTCGCTCTCTCTCTATCTCTCTCTCTCTTTCACAGAGTCAGCATAAACAAACCCTTTGTCCTCAATCAGTCAGATAAATGGAGACACACTGAGATGAATTAATGACCATGACCTTTGTAACTCGCCATAGGAGCTGTTGTATACAGGTCATCTCCCTGTTCGCTGTTAAGAGGGGAGCCCGCATGTACTAAGGGGTCATTACTAAGGGGTCATTACTAAGGGGTCGTTACTAAGGGATCGTTACTAAGGGTAATTTGGGGAGGAAGGACAGCTAATTCTCAAAGACAGGATTGTAAACTACCTTTTTCCCATGTACCACTGAAACTGCATGAGGCCGAGAGGGAAAGAAAATCTGCTGTCATGTTCACAAATTCCCCCGCTGGCTTTCCCAAGACATGAGCCTGGAAGAGCGGCATGTGCTGTATTCCCTTTGATTCCCTCTCTTTCCCCTCCCTTCCCTCTCCAAGCTACATGCCCAAGCTACCAGTAAGCAAACGTGATCCACTCCAACGCTCAGCATCTTTCTTTAAAAAGAACCCCCCACTCCTTCTAACCTTACCCTCCTCTTCTGGAAGCCCTTGTGAGAACAGGATGCGACTCGAAACCCCACAGTCAACCTATATCCCTCTCTTGCTCTCTCTCACCCCCCTCTCTCTTTCCCTCTCCCGCTCTCTTTTCTCCTCTGTCTCTATATTTCTCTTTCTCTCCTTTCACACCACAACAGCTCAACACCAGCCCTTGTATACCAACCCCCCACTTCTTCTCCATCAACCCTCCATTCTTTATATAACACCTGTGAGACATGGGATGAGGAGAGATGAAGCAAGGTCTTCTCAGTCCACATCCCTCCTTCTCTCTGTCTTTCACGTCCTACACCACAATCCCAGCTCAACACCATACCTTTCATGATGAGCCCCTCCTTCCCTTCATCCCGCCCTCTCTCCTTTTGAGACACAGCATGAGGTGACGTACACTCAGTCCACACTAGGCTCTTCTCCACATCCCTCTGTCTCCTATCCCTTTTAAAACAACCATTCTTCACCCTCCTCTACCTAAAGTCATTATGGCACCCAATATGAGGCAAGGTATAGTCAGTCTATACAAAACAACCCACTCCACCACCTGAAGTCCTTATGAGGCACAGGATGAAGACGAAGCGAGGTATCCTCAGTCCACATCCCTCCATCCTTCAATTTGATTGGGGGAAAAGCAGATCAACCCAGACACTCTGCCTTTCTCTCTCCTCTCCCCTCTCTGTCTCTCTCCCTCTCTCTATATCCCTACTCTATATCCCTCTCTCTATCCCTCTCTCTCTCCATCGCTCTCTCTTTCTAGTACAAAAGGGAAAATTGATAATCATAAATATGGGTTGTATTTACAATGGTGTTTGTTCTTCACTGGTTGCCCTTTTCTTGTGGCAACAGGTCACAAATCTTGCTGCTGTGATGGCACACTAGTATTTCACCCAGTAGATATGGGAGTTTATCAAAATCGGGTTTGTTTTCGAATTCTTTGTGGATCTGTGTAATCCGAGGGAAATATGTGTCTCTAATATGGTCATACAATTGGCAGGAGGTTAGGAAGTGCAGCTCAGTTTCCACCTCATTTTGTGGGCAGTCTGCCTACGGCAGTCTTTCTCAATATGCTCACTGAGTCTGTACATAGTCAAAGTTTTCCTTAAGTTTGGGTCAGTCACAGTGGTCAGGTATTCTGCCACTGTGTACTCTCTGTTTAGGGCCAAATAGCATTCTAGTTTGCTCCGTTTTTTTGTTAATTCTTTCCAATGTGTTGTCCTGTTTATGGATATCATTAAATGTGAAGACTTGTTTTATCAAATCAATTCTCTGTAATTATTATTACGTGATTAAACTAAAAATGTAAATGTAATTATCTAGGAAGTCAGGGCACCACTGAAAATCCTCAGATTACAAAATTATAATTTTCAGAAAATAACTCTTCAGATATTTTAATTAAGTCTTCTATTAATGAATTATTGTTTACCTTACGTCAGTCTCATTTCAAACGTCGTAGAATTTTTGGTTATCTGCACGAACCCAGGCTAAACCATGAATCATCCATACACCAATTGGCTCAATCATTTATTTACTAACTAACTAAATATTCGAATTGTGTTGCTGTCCTCGGGCTCTGGGGCTGCATTATTTGGTGTTTTACGTTGTACACAGGATATTTTTGCAGAATTCTGCATGCAGAGTCTCAATTTGGTGTTTGTCCCATTTTGTGAATTCTTAGTTGGTGAGCGGACCCCAGACCTCACAACCATAAAGGGCAATGGGTTCTATAACTGATTCAATAATTTTTTGCCAGATCCTAATTGTTATGTCGAATTTTATGTTCCTTTTGATGGCATAGAATGCCCTTCTTGCCTTGTCTCTCAGATCGTTCACAGCTTTGTGGAAATTACAGTGAGGGAAAAAAGTATTTGATCTCATGCTGATTTTGTACGTTTGCCCACTGACCAAGAAATGATCAGTCTATAATTTTAATGGTAGGTTTATTTGAACAGTGAGAGACAGAATAACAACAACAAAAAAATCAGAAAAACGCATGTGAAAAATGTTATAAATTGATTTGCATTTTAATGAGGGAAATAAGTATTTGACCCCTCTGCAAAACATGACTTAGTACTTGGTGGCAAAACCCTTGTTGGCAATCATAGAGGTCAGACGTTTCTTGTAGTTGGCCACAAGGTTTGTACACATCTCAGGAGAGATTTTGTCCCACTCCTCTTTGCAGATCTTCTCCAAGTCATTAAGGTTTCGAGGCTGACGTTTGGCAACTCGAACCTTCAGCTCCCTCCACAGAATTTCTATGGGATTAAGGTCTGGAGACTGGCTAGCCACTCCAGGACCTTAATGTGCTTCTTATTGAGCCACTCCTTTGCTGCCTTGGCCGTGTGTTTTGGGTCATTGTCATGCTGGAATACCCATCCACGACCCATTTTCAATGCCCTGACTGAAGGAAGGAGGTTCTCACCCAAGATTTGACGGTACATGGCCCCGTCCATCGTCCCTTTGATGTATATATCAGAAAAACACCCCCAAAGCATAGTGTTTCCACCTCCATCTTTGACGGTGGGAATGGTGTTCTTGGGGTCATAGGCAGCATTCCTCCTCCTCCAAACACGGTGAGTTGAGTTGATGCCAAAGAGCTCCATTTTGGTCTCATCTGACCACAACACTTTCACCCAGTTGTCCTCTGAATCATTCAGATGTTCATTTGCAAACTTCAGACGGGCATGCATATGTGCTTACTTGAGCAGGGGGACCTTGCGGGCACTGCAGGATTTCAGTCCTTCACGGCGTAGTGTGTTACCAATTGTTTTCTTGGTGACTATGGTCCCAGCTGCCTTGAGATCATTGACAAGATCCTCCCGTGTAGTTCTGGGCTGATTCCTCACCGTTCTCATGATCATTACAACTCCACGAGGTGAGATCTTGCATGGAGCCCCAGGCCGAGGGAGATTGACAGTTCTTTTGTGTTTCTTCCATTTGCGAATAATCGCACCAACTGTTGTCACCTTCTCATCAAGCTGCTTGGCAATGGTCTTGTAGCCCATTCCAGCCTTGTGTAGTTCTACAATCTTGTCCCTGACATCCTTGGAGAGCTCTTTGGTCTTGGCCATGGTGGAGAGTTTGGAATCTGATTGATTGATTGCTTCTGTTGACAGGTGTCTTTTATACAGGTAACAAGCTGGGATTAGGAGCACTCCCTTTAAGAGTGTGCTCCTAATCTCAGCATCGTTACCTGTATAAAAGACACCTGAAAGCTCAGAAATCTTTCTGATTGAGAGGGGTCAAATACTTATTTCCCTCATTAAAATGCAAATCAATTTATAACATTTTTCACATGCGTTTTTTCTGGATTTTTTTGTTGTTATTCTGTCTCTCACTGTTCAAATAAACCTACCATTAAAATGATAGACTCATCATTTCTTTGTCAGTGGGCAAACGTACAAAATCAGCAGGGGATCAAATACTATATTACAGTGAAACATTTTGTCCAGGATATTGTCTAGAAGAGATTGAATTTGTTGTTGCCAAATTGTTTTTTGGTAGATTTCCACACTACTCTCCTTCCATCTATAGCATTTCTTAATGTTATTGAGTTCCTTTGGCTTTGATGTCTCATGATTGAGCAAAGCTCTGTTCAAGTAGAATGTGATTTTGCGGATATCTGATTGGGGTATCAGTGGGCTGACTGTGAACGCTCTGAGAGACTCTGGGTTGAGGTCAGTGATAAAGTAGTTTACAGTACTACTGCCAAGAGATGTGCTATAGCTGTTCCTACCATGGGAGTCCCCTCAAAGCCTACCATTGACTATGTACATACCCAGCGTGCGACAGAGCTGCAGGAGTTGTGACCCATTTTTGTTGGTTATGTTGTCATAGTTGTGCCTAGGGGGGAAAATGGGGGAGAGAATGCTATCCCCTCCAGGTAGGTGTTGGTGCCCTTGTGTGCTGAGGGTGTCGGGTTCTGATATGGGGGCCTATATAGAGTGTGGCCAGGGTTTGCTTGGGGTGGTCTTAGCTGGTTGGGGTGTGGCTGGTGATGCTGTGTTCTGGGTGTAGGTCCTCTTGGCGTGGGTTCTCTTGGTGCAGGTCCTTCAGGAGGGGGTCTTCCAGGTCTGGGAGGGTGTCTCGTTGGTCTCAGCGGAGTGTCCTTTGCTCTATCCCTCTCTCTCTATCCCTCTCTCGCTGATGTGCCATCACAGAGAGTCCTCCCCCGGGACACTCGTAATAAGGTCATAATAAGACAAATTTGACAAATATATATTTTTTTGATTTGAAAGAGGGAGTGGGGGAATAAAAGACAACAACCTCATCTTGTCTTCCTGCTTTAAGTCCTCATAAGTCTGACTATGGAGGTTAACTGCATGGGGAAATAAACAGAGGAAAAAGAAAGACAAGTGAAAATTAACACAATTATTTTGTAGTCAGAACTTCACATTCAGCTAGCTAAATAAGGCAAGTCGTAGCTACAGTGTTTTCAAAAGGGTGTATCAAACAATGTGATTATTTACATTCTTACTATTTTCAAACACTTGTTACTGAAATGTGTTTAATGTGTGCTGTTTAAAACATGCTAAGAAAGGTCCTACGGCTCCTACCGCCCCAATTCACTGATCTGCACTCTAAACCTTTGCTGCTTCGCCAACCCTCCTCATACCCACACTACTTTCAACACACCCATTAGATGAATTGTGGTTGTAGTTTGGGTGAACTATCCCTTTAAGACAGAGGTTCTCAGTCTATCTTTAGGAAAACAGGAAGTTTCCCCGAGCCTCTCTAGGAAGATGCTTTATTCCCAGCCCTGCTCCTAGTGGTGCCCTAATTACAGCTATAAAATATGAAAATAATAATGGTGGAGTTAGTGAAGCTTTAAGGCTGTGATATATCACTTCATATACGTTAAAGGTCTAGCGCCATCAATCATCATTAGTATGTATCAACACAGAGAGAGTGTTTGACTTAAATTGTCATGGCCATTTATAATTTGGTTAATTATTCTGTCAGATGTATGGGCAACGTGTGTGAGGAGGGAAGGAGGGGGGGAGAGAGAAAGAAGGAGGGAGAGATAGGAAGGGAGAAGGAGAGGGGGAGAGCAAAAGAAGGAGGGAGAGATAGGGAGGGAGGACGAGGGATAGGGGGAGAGAGAGAGCTGAGGAGAATACTGTCTGATCTAATAAGCTGTATGAAGAGCCACAGTAATAGACTGTGTTGAGACAAGTGGGTGGTTGCAATAGCTACTGTACAGCACAGGATTGGATCCCATTCAATGTTATTTTTCTGCCCAGAAAATCCCCAGTTCCAGCATGAATAGTTCAGTTCCAATGACGCACATATTTCTCATCTGAATAGAGTGTGTCTTCAAAAGGCCCTATTTCCTGATGAAGCCTCCCTACACTCTTCACCTCCATATCGCCATCCTGTTTCAGGGCTTTTCTTCAAGAGCCTCTGATCAACATCACACGTGCGTGTGTGCGTGTGACAACTTCCCTCTCACCATGGAGCATTTAACTCTCAAGCTAAACCCAGAAGCAGAGTTTTGATCATAGCCCAAATGTGGTTTACTAAATTCTTGTTCATGACTTCTTCAATCAACCTGCTAAGCACAGGCAAATCTAAATCTTTGTGTTTCTGTATCAATATGGACTTTGGGGTCATGTAAAAATGTAAGTCCTTTGGGGTCATTTTGACCCCAGCCAAAAAAAACGACTTTCGCCTATAGTAATTTGATAGGTAGGACCTTTATTTAAATCAAGGTTTCTCAGGAGACATAATTAGTTATCCATACCGCCAGAGTTTGGAGGGGGACCTGTATCAGTGATTTTGACCAGATAGACTCCTCATGTACTCTCCTATGATTGTACTTTTATATACAGTGCCTTCAGAAAGTAATCACACCCCTTGACTTGTTCAACATTTTGTTGTGTTACAGACTGAATTTATAATGAATAAATTCTGATTTTGTGTCACTGGCCTACATTGTAGTTGATCAACAATACTAACCTAAATGACAGTGAAAAGAAGGGAGCCTGTGCAGAATAAAACATATTCCAAATGCAAATCCTGTTTGAAATAAGGCACTAGTAAAACTGCAAAAAATGTGGCAAAGAAATTAACACAAAGTGTTATGTTTGGGGCAAATCCAACACAACACATCACTGAGTACCAATCTTCATATTTTCAAACATGGTGGGGGCTGCATCATGTTTGTCATTAGCAAGGACTAGGGAGTTTTTTGGGGGGTTAAAAGAAACAGAATAGAGCTAAGTACAGTCAAAATCCTAGAGGAAAACCTGGTTCAGTCTGCTTTCCAACAGACACTGCTCTCTCTAATTCTCTCTCTCTTTCTCTCTTTCTTTCTTTCTCTCTCTCAGAGGACCTGAGCCCTAGGACCATTCCTCAGGACTACCTGGCCTGATGACTCCTTGCTGTCCCCAGTCCACCTGGCCGTGCTGCTGCTGCAGGTTCAACTGTTCTGCCTGCGGCTATCGAACACTGACCTGTTCACCAGACGTGCTACCTGTCCCAGACCTGCTGTTTTCAACTCTCTAGAGACAGCAGGAGCGGTAGAGATACTCTGAATGATCGGCTATGAAAAGCCAACTGACATTTACTCCTGAGGTGCTGACCTGTTGCACCCTCGACAACCACTGTGATTATTATTATTTGACCCTGCTGGTCATCTATGAACATTTTAACATCTTGGCCATGTTCTGTTATAATCTCCACCCGGCACAGCCAGAAGAGGACTGGCCACCCCTCATAGCCTGGTTCCTCTCTAGGTTTCTTCCTAGGTTCTGGCCTTTCTAGGGAGTTTATTCTAGCCACCGTGCTTCTACCCCAGCATTGCTTGCTGTTTGCGGTTTTAGGCTGGGTTTCTGTACAGCACTCTGTGACATCAGCTGATGTATAAATAAATACATTTGATTTTATTTAGATTTTGAAATTCACCTTTCAGTACGACAATAATATAAAACACAAAGCCAAATGTACACTGGAGATGACATTGAATGTTGCTGAGTGGCGTAGTTACAGTTTTGACTTAAATCGGCATGAAAATCCATGGCAAGACTAGAAAATGGCTGCCTAGCAATGATTAACAACCAACTTGACAGAGCTTGAATATTTTTTTAAGGAATAATGGACAAATATTGTACAATCCAGGTGTGCAAAGCTCTTAGAGAATTAACCAGAAAGATAGGTAATTCTAAGATGTAAAACATCTATGTAATCCATTTTGAATTCAGTCTGTAGGTAATTCTAAGATGTAAAACATCTATGTAATCCATTTTGAATTCAGTCTGTAACACAGAAAAAAGTAGAATATATGTCAAGGGGTATGAATACTTTCTAAAGGCACTTTATCATATGATTGTGTGCAAAACCAAATGTACCATATGTTTGTTCATATAAAAATCTTCGAATGGTAAACAAAGTCCACCAAATACTGCATTACAGAATTCAGATGTGCTCTGTATATGCACAGAGAGCTGTATCCCCATATGTTGGTAGCTTGAGGGTTAACCTGCTTTCTAGAAACAGTGGCGGTCTATGCCGTTTAAGATGAGGGAGGTTGATTCTTTTTATGAGCATTTTTATTACAGAATATTGGTTGACTTCATATTCCATTCTCCCAGCTCAATGTAACATTGATAGATTTAGGCTACTACATGATACTCTGATTTTCCCTATACCCACCATGAGGTTGCTACAACCTAGCCTGTTAATGAAAGTTTACAGCGTAGGTGCACTCAGGTCGAGAGAATTTAGAGTAGTCAAGGTGACAGACAGTGACATATTCAATACCGCTTCGCACACTCTTGCCTGCATCTAGCTGATCTAGGGTGTAATCATCAGTCCAACAGTTGCAAACGAGAGTTTCTATTGGACAAATTCCGATAAATTCCAATAGGTTTATTTCCGCTTCGTTACATTTGCTTCTGTTTTATGAAATGTTTTTCAAGAGAACCAGTTAAATGAATACACACCTGATCACATGCAAACACAGTTTACGTTCATAGCAGCCACATACAAACAGCATAATCACTTTGCTCTTGTATAAGTTATTCTTGCATCTACGCTCTCTCCTCCTCCTCTCACCTTTTCCTTTTGCTTGTGGACTTCATTGCACAACACAACAGCTGTCTGTGACCAGGCAAGATAACCTTTCCAAGCCAAACCTTCATATCATAACCGCTAAACACAGCCTACATCGTTGTCACCATATGAGCTAACATCATAGTCAACATAGCTAACAGAACTAACACGTTGGTGAACCAGCTACAATGAGTGTACAGTAAGCAATCAGTTAAGCAAGCACTTACACCAGCGGGCCCGAGAGGCTATAAATGAATACAACCAGCTAACATAGCATCCCTCTCTGTTTAAGTAGGCTAAACTAGCTAGCTGCATTTGACACTAGCTAAGTAAGTGAAAGTGAAAAAATACAACGAAATATAGCTAGCACATTTTATGCACTGCAGTGCCACCTGTAGCTTATGCTTTCAGTACTAGATTAATTGTACACCCAATCCTTTGATTGGGTGTAAAACATGTAATTTCATGTTGCAAGAGCTCTGATAGGTTGGAGGACATCTTCCAGAAGTTGTCATAATTACTGTGTAAGTCTTTGGAAGGGGGTGAGAACCATGAGCCTCCTAGGTTTTGTATTGAAGTCAATGTACCCAGAGGAGGACGGAAGCTAGCTGTCTTCCGGCTATACCATAGTGCTACCCTACAGAGTGCTGTTGAAGCTACTGTAGACCTTTATTTTAAAAAGGATCCATTTTTTATGTTTCACTATTTTATTTTCATGAAATTCAGATCTAGAATTTACTTTTATCCCCAGTCAATTAACTTGTCCGTCTATCAATACAATGCAGTGATTTGAACAAACCAATGTGTTGCAACAGTAAGACATCTGAAGAAATCATGGTTGTTTCACATGTAAAGGAACATTGGTGTTGAACCAGTGTTGGGTGTTGAGGAATAGTCCTGTAGCCCTGTGATAAAGCGATGCTGTCAGGTGCCATCAAAGCTGTAGAGCGAGAGCGAGAGAGAGCGAGAGCGAGCGAGAGCGAGCGAGAGATTGCGAGAAAGAGAGAGAATGAACAAACAAACCTGGGTTAGTTGGTTTAGTGGGTTAATTGGCTCGTCAGAGCAGTGGTGTCAGGAGGCAGGGGGCAGGGTGATTCATCACACCAGGAAGTAAATTACTCACCTGGTGTGCATGGTTACCATCGCATGGCCTCGTTGTACAGTAACTGATCAGTCACCCTCACTGCCACTCACAAAGCTTAGGTCATTAACATAGCACAATTTAAAACACATCTGAACATGATCAAGGCTGTGTCAGCTATACTGAACAAAAATGTAAACAAAACATGCAACAATTTCAACACTTTTACAGAGTTACAGTTCATATACGGAATTCAGTCAATTTAAATAAATAAATTAGGCCCTAATCTATGGATTTCACATGACCGGGCAGGGACACAGTCATGGGTGTGCCTGGGATGGCGTAGGCCCACCCACTTGGGAGCCAGGCCCACCCATGGGGGAGCCAGGCCCAGCCAATCAGAATGAGTTTTTCCGACCAAAGGGCATTATTACACCCAGAAATACTATTCCAGATTTTTTTGGACATCATTCGACTGTTCTAGACCGTCTTCTCTTCTCTCTATACACCAAGTCACTCTGTTTCGTCATATCCTCACATTGTCTCTCCTATCATTCCTATGTGGATGAAGCTCAAATACTTTTCTCCTTCCCCCTTCTGACACCCAGGTGGCGACACACATCTCTGCGAGCCTGGCAGATATCTCAACTTGGAAGTCAGACGACCACCTCAAGCTCAACCTCGACAAGACGGAGTTTCTCTTCCTCCCGGGGAAGGCCTGCCCACTACAAGACCTCTCCATCAAGTCCACGGTGTTCCCCTTCCAGAGTGTTAAATAACCTTGCCGTGAGCCTGGACAATACCCCTCTCTGCAAACATCCTGTAGGTTCATGCTCAACAACATCCGTAGAGAAGGACCCTACCTCATACAGGAAGTGGTGCAGGTCCTAACTCAGGTACTTGTCATCTCCCTTCTGGACTACTGCAACTCGCTGTTGGCTAGGCTCCCCACTTGTGCCATCAAACCCCTGCAACTTATCCAGAATGACGTAGCCTGCCTTGTGTTCAACCTTCGCAAATTCTCCCATATCACCCTGCTCCTCAGCACAATCCAGTGGCTTCCAGTTGAAGCTCGCACCCACTACAAGATCTACTTGTCTACAGAGCAGCCAGAGGAATTGCCACTCCCTACCTTCAGGCTATGCTCAAATCCTACACCCCAACCTGAGTACTCCATTCTGCCACCTCTGGACTATTGGCCCTACCTCTTCAAAGAGTATCTAAATTAAACCCCCTCGCACCCTCACCCCTCTCCCCACCCTAAAAATAATAAATACAATTAAAATGCAGTATTCCAACACTTACACTTGAGATCTTGCTACCATGGAATGGAAAATACCTGTATATTTGTGGGAAAAAACCTTGATTAACTCTTTAGTCATTTCCCAGTTTACCCATTTGCTTATGGCCTTGCCTACACCTAGTGACTTGTGTTTTTAATTATATGAGCAAACAATATTCCATTTTATTTTGAACAGTAAGCCAGACAAAATTAAAACAGCCTATTTATATAATGAATATGAATGCAGAGGGCAGAAATTATTAAATGTTAAGGCATTAGACTTCTCACTAATGGCTTCGGTCATACAAAAGTTATACCTAAATCTGAACTTATTAAGAATGTCTCACCCCATGTTCAAGAATGTCCTTTTTACCCCCTTTTTCTCCCTGATTTCGATCTTGTCTCATCGCTGCAATTCCCCAACGGGCTCAGGAAGCAAAGGTTGAGTTATGCATCCTCTGAAACATGACCAGCCAAAACACACTTCTTATTAACACCCACCCGCTTAACCTGTAAGCCATCCTCACCAATGTGTCGGAGGAAACACCGTTCACCTGACGGTCAGGGTCAGCCTGCAGGCGTCTGGCCCACCACAAGGAGTTGCTAGAGCGTGATGAGCCAAGTAAAGCCCCCCCCGGCCAAACCCTCCGAGACTCCAGATCACGGCCAGTTGTGAAACAGCAATTTAATCCACCATGAAAGACAAAACAAATATATCAACAAATACTATGGTTAAACTCAACTATACTTGAAAATTGTATAATCATTGTAAATTATATCATAAATAGGACTCGTGGAGTTATGTCACACATGCAGCTAACAAAAATATCAAATCAAATCAAATTGTATTTGTCACATACACATGGTTAGCAGATGTTAATGCGAGTGTAGCGAAATGCTTGTGCATCTAGTTCCGACCATGCAATAGTATCTAACAAGTAATCTAACAAATTCACAACAACTACCTTATCCACACAAGAGTAAAGGAATGAATACGAGTATGTACATATAAATATATGGATGAGCGATGGCTGACCGGCATAGGCAAGATGCAGTAGATGGTATGGAGTACAGTATATACATATGAGATGAGTAATGTAGGATATGTAAACATTATATAAATGGCATTGTTTATAGTGGCTAGTGATACATTTATTTCAAGACTGTTGGAAAAGCATTCCAGGTGAAGCTGGTTGAAAGAATGCCAAGAGTGTGTGAAGCTGTCATCAAGGCGAAGGGTGGCTACTTTGAAGATTCTCAAATATAAAATATATTTTGATTTGTTTAAAACTTTTTGGGTTTGCTACATGATTCCATATGTGTTATTTCATAGTGTGTTGATGTCTTGATGTAGAAAATAGCAAAATTTAAGAAAATCCCTTGAGTGAGTAGATGTGTCTAAACTTTTGACTGGTACTGTATATACTATGTATATATTCAGTATATTTCAAACAAATATATATGGGGGATTGAAAATGGTGCTGACAATTACATTGAGCAACAATCTATCTACAATATTAAAGTTAATCTCCTACCTAATACAAAATTTAAATAACACACAAAAAGCACTTTCACTTCACTTTTCCCCCCTACCATCACTGACTTTGCTGATAGCTACATTATTGAATAAACATTGACTGACTAAATCAAATCAAATCAAATGTTATTTGTCACATGCTTTGTAAATAACTAACAGTTAAATGCTTAGTTACAAGCCCTTCCCAACAATGCAGAGATATATGTATATATATTTTTTATAATAGAAAAGTTATAACATGCAATAATACAAGTTATAATAAATACACAATGAGATATGATAACTTGGCTTCATACACAGGGTACCAGTACCGAGACAGTGTGCAGGGGTACGAGGTAATTGAGGTAGATATGTACGTCTAACTAGGACTAAAGTGACTAGGCAACAGGATAGATACTGAACAATAGCAGTGGTGTATGTGATGAGTAAAAAAAGTTTGTGAAAAAAGGGCCAATGTAGATTGTTGGGGTAGCTATTTGGTTAACTATTTAACTAACTATGTAGCAGTCTTATGGCTTAGGGGTAGAAGCTGTTCAGGGTGCTATTGGTTCCAGACTTGGTGCAGCGGTACTGCTTGCCATGCAGTAGCAGAGAGAATAGTCTATGACTTGGGGGGCTAGACTCTTTGACAATTTTAGTGGCATTCCTCTGACACCGCCTGGTATGTAAGTACTGGATGGCAGGGATCTCTGCCCCAATGATATACTGGGCCGTATATGCACTACCTCTGTAGCAACTTGTGGTCAGATACCAAGTATTTGCCATACCAAGCTGTGATGCAGCCAGTCAAGATGCTCTCATTTGTGCAGCTGTATAACCTTTGGAGGATCTGAGAATCTTTTCAGCTTCCTGAGGGGGAAGAGGCGTTGTCGTGTCCTCATCACGACTGTGTTGGCGTGTGTGGACCATGATCCTTAGTGATGTGGATATTGAGGAATTTCTCATCGACCCTCTCCACTACAGCCCTGTCGATGTGAAAGTGGGTATGCTCGGCCCTCCATTTCCTATAGTCCGCAATCAACTCCTTTGTCTTGCTAACATTGAGGGAGAGGCTGTTGTCCTGGCAACACACAGCCAGGTCTCTGACCTCCGCCCTATAGGCTGTCTCAGTGATCCGTCCTACCGCTGTCGTGTCATCAGCAAACTTAATGATGGTGTTGGATGGGACTAATCACACACCCCTGAGGGGCCACCGTGTTGTGGGTCAGCGTGGTGGATGTGTTGTTTCCTACCCTCACCACCTGGGGGTGGCTTGTCAGGAAGTCCAGGATCCAGTTGCAGAATGAGGTGTTCAGTCCCAGGGTCCTTATGTTAGTGATGAGCTTGGAGGGCACTATGGTGTTGAACGAGTTATACTCAATGAACAGCATTCTCACTTAAGTGTTCCTCTTGTCCAAGTGACAGAGGGTAGTGTGGAGTGCAATAGAGATCGCGTCATCAATGGATCTGTTGGGGCGGTATGTGAATTGAAGTGGGTCCCATGATGTGTCTGCAATTGGTGTTGATGTGAGTCATGACCAGCCTTCCAAAGCATGGCTACAGATGTGATGGCTACAGATGTGAGTGCTACAGACGTGAGTGCTATGGGGCGATAGTCATTTAGACAGGTTACCTTTGTGTTCTTGGACACAGGGACTATGGTGGTCTGCTTGAAACATGTAGGTATTACATACTGGGTCAGGGAGAGGTTGAAAATGTCAGTGAAGATGCTATACAATGACTGCTATATGGTTGTGCCACCTAACTATCTTAAGATCAATGCATGAACTGTAAGCCGCTCTGGATAAGACCTTCTGCTAAATGCCACAAGAAAAATAAAATGCAGCAATTTGAACAAACTATGCTGTGCTGGAACAGTATGACTTAAAAATAAATTGTGTTTTTTCACATGCGAAGGAAGGTTGGCGTAACCAGTGCTTGTTGAGGAATAGTCCTGCAGCCTGGTGATGAAGCATTGCTGTCAGGTGCTGTCAATGTTGTGGAAACAGAGAGAGAGATGTAGAAAGAAAGAGAGAGCTTGAGAAAGAGAGTGGGAGGGAGAGAGAGCGCTAAAGATGGAGAGAACCTGGGCTAATGGGTTTAGTGGGTTAATTGGCTCGTCAGAGCGGTGGTGTCAGGAGGCAGGGGGCAGGGTGATTCATCACACCAGGAAGTAAATTACCTGGTGTGCATGGTTACCAACGCATGGCCTCATTGTACAGTAATTGATCAGTCACCACCACTGCCGCTCACAAAGTTTACTTCCTCGAGAGGGGACTAAGCTTTTGGACCCCAGGAAGAGTAGCTGCTGCTTTTGCAACAGCTAATGGGGATCCTAATAAAATACCACATCTGAACACGACCAAGGCTATGTCATCTAGTTCTGTTTTTAAGCAAGGAGGAAGGAGTACAATCACTGGTTACTCTGAGATTGTGCTATTCAAGTGACCTCCAAGCTATTTTCAGGGGCCACTCCTACCTACTTACTTCCCTATGAACACCACTCAGCGAATGACTAACAGGGCTGTGGGAGTCTATTCTGCCTAAACCTCATCCAACCTTCTCATCAGACTTCTTCACATCCCATTCTAATAAAACCACAAGTACTAGCAAGTTGGTGTCGCAGTCATTTATTCTCTTCATCCCTGCTCTATTCCCATCACGCAACATTCCACAGTCACCTCAGAAAGGACAAGTTCCAGTACTGAATTTGGATTTCTTCCAGATGTTTTGGGGACATCATGCGACTGCATTAGACACACCTGAAGTGTTTTCCCTCTTCCTGGATGATAAATATCAAAAGACTGTGCGACCCCCGCCCGTGACCCCCACTCTGAGACTTAAGAATGTCTTAATTTACACGGCCAAGGCAGAGCAATTTCTCACATGAATAAAATTCTAATTTCTCCAGAAGTACTGACGGAAAGAGATAGAGGGAGAGAGAGAGAGATGTACACACTAAATACAAATGGTTCTATATAGTACCACATAAGGGTTCTTTGGCTTGTAACCATAGTTGAACCCTTGTTGGTGCTATATGAAACCTTTTTTTGAAGGTTCTATAAAGAAACATGCTCATAAGGTTCTAAATGGAACCTGTATGGTGCCAAAAATAACCCTTTTCTAAGGTTCATAAGGTTCTATAAAGAAACATAAACAGATATATATGCAGTAGCACCAAAAAAGAGTCCTGCTATGGTTATAACCCTTTTTGGGGCTATTTTATAGAACCTTTACGGGGAATGGATCTATAAAGAACATTTCTGAATCTCAAAGGTTCTTCGTAGAACCCCATACAGGTTTTTATTTATTCTGGTTTAATAGCCTTGTTATATTGTTAAAATTCCATAGGTGTTATTATTGTGTTTATTAATCAGGTGTGCTAGCACTGTGTGCTAGCACTGGAATGGCAGGGGGTTCCTGAGGAGAGAACTGAGAACTACTGACTTGGTCAACCGTTCTCAATTGACACAAGGCCATATTTGAGACTTTCACAAGACACTGTTTATATATCTTTTTGTATTTTATCACGGAATCATGTGTGTGCGTGTGTGTGCCTGTGTTTGTGTGTGTCTCTTATCAGGTGTGGTTGATCTGTTTTTAATCTGATTTTACTGCTTGAATTACTTACTTGATATGGAACAGATAGTAAAGTATTACATCTAATGCCATAACACAACAAATTACATAAACTAGAATGACACTCTCACTCACGGTTACACAAAAAGAGCAGTTCGCAAATCACTCCACAAAATATGCTAATGAGCCACTGCCCCTGCATTTTATTTTTCACCAAAAGAAGAAATAACCCCTTTTTTTTACGACAAACCATTGAAGGGTTCAAAAGGGTTCTTTGGGTCAGTATTGTTCCACAGAGAACCACCACCCTTCCCAAATAACCCTTTTTGTGTGAAGTTCCAAATTTCCACCTGAGTGTCTGTGTAGATATGTAGAGGCTCAGGAGAGGTAGCTAGCGGATGACACTGATGACACTGTGACTATGCAACTAACTCCAACCAATGAGCAGCTGTACTGCGACAAATCAAAGTTTAATTCATTACAGAATAAAGCAAAAGTCAAATACTTGGACACTATACCGTTGGCTAGCCCTGTGGCAAACCCCGACAGTCATCTTTGACCTGGGCTGAACCCCAACATGAATAAAGGATGGGCTATATCCACCTCCTCCAGAAATGTACACAGACAATTCAGACAGATATGAAATATGAATTGTACCTCCTTGCTAACTCTCACCAGAGCTTGACTGCAGTTTATTTCCCAGCGTAACTGTTGGATAATATGATTTAATAAATGTGATTATGCATGATTATTTATGTGCCACACTTTGTGTCCCGAGGCAATTTGCGTCGCTGTGAGATATTCATCTCATCAGAACGTCATAACCGAAGATAGAGGAATTATATAAATGTGGTATATGCATACCTGTGTTATATAAAATACTGATTTCGCTCCCATTAGAATGCTGCGTGTGTTTGAAGATTCTTAAGTGGAAAGATCAAATACTTCAAAAGTACAAATTATTATTAAACACATTTCTCTTGATATGCCGTTAAAATGTATTTCCGTTAACTTTTAGCTTGTAATGAAATGAGACAAACTCTGTCTAGGTATGGGTTAAATCTCTTTGTATGTTAGCTGACCTTGAAGGATCTTGCTCTCTAAAGCCAACATTTTCAATTGATTTCTCACATGTTTTGTTCAATTATTGATGAGTCCTTTTAGCGTGCCGTGCAGCATATCTAAATATTTAATCAAGACAGAATGTCAGTCGCCATGTCAGGACAGAGCAGGAAGGAAAATGAAAACACTTTAAAATAATCTTCTCAGTTGAATTGCTACATTTGACGTCAACGGTGGGATCCATTAAAATAGCTTTTTGTTTCTCTCCAGTCTTAAGATGGGGACAATGGTACAGAACGTTTTCAGGAAATAACTTGAAACTCCTGAACTGAAACGACAAAGAAAAGGTACTGTAGAAACCTTGAAAAATGCATAAAAGTGGGTTGTCCCACCTAGCTATCTTAAGATGAACGCACTAACTGTAAATCATTCTGGATAAGAGTGTCTGCTAAATGACTGAAATGGAAAATGGAAATGTCTCCTTAACTGGAATGATGTCAAAAAGTAGGACATAATAAAGCGTGACAAGCACTGTACCTTCTTTTCCGTTATCAGTTTGTAACTCACCAGGCGTTGAGGACAGTCAATAAACAGCCACTTATATGGATACAAGTGTGAGAAATAAATCCCAGACAGTTCTCAGGATGGGAAATTAGGGAAAGAAGGCGTACCAGGTAAATTCCCAATACTCTGTTTCTGTCAGACAAGTCTTGCCAACTAGGCCAGTCAGAGAGTAGACACAACATAAAACTTGGAACAGACAGTTGGCACCAAACTTACCTTGTTGACTGTGTATCTTCAGGTGTTGTACGTGTGTAGCTATTTCTTGGCAGAACATCTACCCTGTTGTTCTGGGTATTCAGGCGTTGTATAGATTATTTCCCAAAATGCTGTTAACTGTAGCTGTTAACTGATAGCTAATTCATTCATAGGAAGGAACATGTCAATTTCTGACCCATCTGATCGTAACCATTCAGCTTGCTGCTATTCCATGTGACAATAATCAATGCAATTTTAGTTTACCTATAAGGAAAATATAACTTTTATAGAAAGTAGAAAAACTCAGAACACACAGATGGTATCACTATAGTTATAGCAGCACTATAAAACAGATTTCTATCCATCTGATGTACGCACACAGAGGCTCATCAGGGTCACTTTGTCAGAAGGTCGGTGTTGTTTTGATATCTCAGTGACACGCTGTGCTTTCTGTAATTTTCAACCTGGACTAGTTGGAGTGGAGAGGGTGACAGCGTGAGCTAATCAGGAATTATGCAATCAGGACCATTCCCATGGAAACCCGTCAAAAAGCCATTAGCAGGGACAAGAATTGTTGACCAGAATGAGAATTCAGACCTCATTAAATGCATACAGAGGAATGACTTGAAAGTTACTGATAGAGTCAACAATGACAAAAACAGTTGAACATATGCTGTACGTACCACCTCTACCTATAAGCTAGTTCCCAGTCTTGCTGCACTTTTGCTGTTTCAGAAAGTGACAAGTGTTCTGAATAACTTTGTTCTGACAGGTGCAGGTGCACCAAGAGGATGGGTGTGTTCGGCTATAAAAAAAAATCTAAAATAGTTCAATGACTGTTCCTGGAGAGCCCTTGACTTGAGTACTTCAACAATCTACAAAATCTGATTATAAACTCTATCAGGCTGTCTGATCTCTGGCTGTGATTGGAGAGGTAATTACTTAGCAGGACACCGGCGATCCAATCAGGAAGAGGATGGCCTCCTGTCTGCCAGACAGGAAGAGAAGAGGGACGAGAACACAGACATCCTATTAAATTACTTAGTATTACATTTAATTAGTTCTTATTAATTTAATTAATGTGTCTTCTAATTCCTAATTCTATGGGAGAGATCATCAAAGACTCTCAGTTAAATGGCTCCCCTCCTCTGAACTCTCCTGGAACATCTGGCATCGGTTTCCACGGTGACGAGGCATTCTGCCGTTGCCGTGGGCTCCTCGCTGGCTCTTTGGCCAGATTAGACTCAGTCTGGATGACAGCTGTGTTTCTGATTCTAATGAAGGATAAGTGCTCTTCACGGACGATGTGGGTGTATGTTGATCTTTCAGGTTTTTTCTCTTCTCCTTCTTTTGAAGCTGAAGACCCAGAGACCAGCAGAGAGCAGATGCAGTGTTCAACTACACACACACACACACACACACACACACACACACACACACACACACACACACACACACACACACACACACACACACACACACACACACACACACACACACAGCTTTCCATCCTTCATTCCCCAGTACATAATAGTGGTGCCTTTAAGTGTTTCCATGTAAATGTGAAAGGACGAGCTGTGTTGTGATTCAGACGTGGTGGCTGATGTGAATGATCTGTGTTGTGATTCAGACGTGGTGACTGATGTGAATGAACTGTTTGGGATTCAGACATGGTGACTGATGTGAATGCACAATGATAACAAAGCACACAGGCATAGAAACAGTCCATCTGAAGCTCCCCAGTCAAGATATCACTCATTATCTGGTATCTATTATCTAAACTGAGCGGCTTTCCTGTAAATGCGTAGCCATTTCCTGCCGTCAATGACCAAAAGCACCCTTTTTGGCCTCATGGGTGGAATGTTATTAATATTTTTCTTAACTTAATCATTAATAAAGATGTTTGTTTTTTTTTACCAAAGAAATTCCGGTGTTTCTATGTCAAACAGTATTGTTATATTTCAGTCTTCTGTGATGTATATAAAGTGTAATATTGGGATGCAAACTCAAAATGTAATACACTTCAACTCTGTATCTGACTGAGCTAAATGACTATTGCCCTGTAGCACTCACCTCCGTCATCATGAAGTGCTTTGAGAGACTAGTCAAGGATCATATCACCTCCACCCTACCTGACACACTTGACCCAACAGGTCCACAGACGACACAATCGCAATCACACTGCACACTAACACATCTGGACAAGAGGAATACCTATGTAAGAATGCTGTTCATCGACTACAGCTCAGCATTTAACACCATAGTAAACTCCAAACTTGCCATTAAGCTCGAGACCCTGGTTCTCAACCCCGCCCTGTGCAACTGGGTCCTGGACTTTCTTAAGGGCCGCCCCCAGGTGGTGAGGGTAGGAAACAACATCTCCACCCCGCTGATCCTCAACACTGGGGCCCCATAAGGGTGCGTTCTCAGCCCTCTCCTGTACTCCCTGTTCCCCCATGACTGCGTGGCCAAGCACGCCTCCAACTCAATCATCAAGTTTGCAGACGACACTACAGTGGTAGGCTTGATTACCAACAACGACGAGACGGCCTACAGGGAGGAGGTGAGGGCCCTCGGAGTGTGGTGTCTGGAAAATAACCTCACACTCAACGTCAACAAAACAAAGGAGATGATCGTGGACTTCAGGAAACAGAAGATGGAGCAGCCCCCTATCCACATCGACGGGACAGTAGTGGAGAAGGTGGAAAGTTTTAAGTTCCTCGGTGTACACATCATGGACAAACTGAAATGGTCCACCCACACAGACAGCCTGGGGAAGAAGGCCATAACCATGTGAGGTGTATACTTTTGTTTCAAAGTAGGTTTATTTAGGACTACCAATAATCCCTCTGTGTGACCCTGATTTAGCACACTGCACTAAAAGGTTAACTAATATTTGTCCCTGCATAAGTATTGCTTCGTTTTTTCAATGTTTAAAGACAGGCTAATGTCAGTAAAAGTACTGTCGCCTCTGATGTAAAATAATGTCAGAGGACAATTTCCAATAAGACAATTGAGCAGGAGGACAAGAGGATCACAGGGAGTTATTCAGAGAAAATGGAAAGGGTCCTGATCTGCCAGAGCCTAGGTGCTGCTGGCTTCTCTCTCAGATAAACTGGCAGGTAGGATTAAGGATTCTCAAGTTTATGACTTACAGCATCGTCACCATTGCTCAACACCAGGATCACCGCTGGCATTTCAAATACAAAAGCCGTCCAAAGATGATGAGTAATCTTATCAATAGAGTATGGCTGCTCTGGGGCACTGTGCACTACACAGCACGCACGTAATTCAGGCTACGAGTGGAATACAGAGTATTTCACTACCGAGCAACACACTTTGCATGAATACTGAATAAAATACAACTTTATTTGTCCTTGTGGGACAGTTATGGATGGGCTGCAGCAGATGCAAATCCTTGGCATACTTACTTTGAGGGGGAGAAAGGGGGAGTCGCTTATATCAGGGTCAACAACCTCATGGTTACTGGGCATGTGCACTAGGTCATCTTAACAGAGGTCATAGCATGTTTACCTACAGGGGCACTAACACCAACTAAGGACATGTGATTCACCATATCAGTGAACACGGTGGTGTAATGCTCCAGATATTCACTTCGACATGCATGCTCTGTATATTCCCACTGCGTTATCTTTAGCTTCTTCTGGTGCTAATGTCTGACTGAGCTAATTATTGAGCCCATAAGATACTATTGATCTATGGATTAATGAGACTGGGCACAGAAAAGCAACAGTGATGAAATGACAGGCAACACGCTAAAGTAAAGTTTTCCTACCTGAGGATCTCGAACTGCAGCCTCAGTATGGTCTTCTGAAGACCGGTATAGTACTTCGGGCAATTCAGTGTGTGTGTGTGTGCATTTGAGTTGATTTAGGTACCAGCGGAGAGTCAAGATGTAGCTATCAAACTGTCCTAGTCATATTGATTAGCAAGATCCCATTGAGGGTCTTCAGCATTAGTGACACTTCAGGTTACAAGCACTACCATATCATTTTCTAAGGCAGATTAAAATCTATTGGACAAGAGTAATTGCAGAAGTGTAGCCAATAAAGGTAAGCATATGCCCATGTTTATACATGAATATCCAATCACATCCAACTGCCAGATCAGCAGTTGAGAGAGATTGTTTTGCATAATAATCTCCCAAATGGGGCACACTGTAGCCTTGGATATTAATTTGTTCATGGCAGAAGGATGAGAAACAAGAATGAGGGATGAGGAGAGAGGAAAGGGAGGGAGGGAGCAAGTGAGCTCGTGAAAGTGAAAGTTGAAGAGTGATAGGGTATGGGAGAGAAACAGAGAGAGAGAGATGGAGAAGTGGGCCTTCAGATCAAATGTCGTTTGACTGGCTCTCCTCTAAAGTTCCTGTCACTACTACACTTCATCATATCAAATCAAATGTTATTGGTCACATACACATATTTAGCAGATGTTATTGCGAGTGTAGCGAAATGCTTGTGTTCCTAGTTCTGATTCACAACAATACACACAAATCTAAAAGTAAAATAACGGAATACATAAATATTAGATTGAGCAATGTAGGAGTGGCATTGGCTAAAATACAGTAGAATAGAATACAATATGTACATATGAGATGAGTAAACCAGTATGTAAACATTATTTAAACGTTATTAAAGTGGCCAGTGATTCCAAGTCTATGTATAAAGGGCAGCAGCCTCTAAGGTATAGGGTTGCGTAACCAGGTGGAAGCCAGCTATTTAACAGTCTGAAGCTGTTTTTAAGTCTCTCGGTCCGGGCTTTGACGCACCTGTACTGACCACGCCTTCAGGATGATAGCGGGGTGAACAGGCCGTGGCTCGGGTGGTTGATGTCCTTGATAAACCTTTTGGCCTTCCTGTGACATCGGGTGGCCTTTCCATCTTCTCCACTGCGATCCCGTTGATCTGGATAGGGGGCTGCTCCCTCTGCTGTTTCCTGAAGTCCACGATCAGCTCCTTTGTTTTGTAGATCTTGAGTGAGGTTGAGTGAGGTTATTTTCCTGGCACCACTCTCCCCGGGCCCTCACCTCGTCCCCATCATTGTTGGTAATCAGGCCTATTACTGTTGTGTCGTCTGCAAACTTGAAGATTCAGTTTGAGGCGTGCGTGGCTACGTAGTCATGGGTGAACAGGGCGTACACTAGGGGGCTGAGCACGCACCCTTGTGGGGCCCCTACCTTCACTACCTGGGGGCGGCCTGTCAGGAAGTCCAGAACCCAGTTGCTCAGGGCGGGGTTCAGACCGAGTTCCCCAAGGTTAATGATGAGCTTGGAGGGTACTATGGTGTTGAATGCTTATCTATAGTCATTGAACAGCATTTTTACATAGGTATTCCTCTTGTCCAGATGGGATAGGGCAGTGTGCAGTGTGATGACAGAAGTGAGTGCTACAGGGTGATAGTCATTTAGTTCAGTTACCTTTGCTTTCTTGGGTACAGGAACAATGGTGGACATCTTGAAGCAAGTGGGGACAGCAGACTGGGATAGGGAGAGATTGAATATGTCCGTAAACACTCCAGCCAGCTGGTCTGCCTATGCTCTGAGGACGCGGCTAAGGATGCCGTCTGGGCCGGCAGCCTTTCGAGGGTTAACACGCTTAAATGTCTTACTCATGTCGGCCACGGAGAAGGAGAGGGGAGGCCCACAGTCCTAGGTAGCAGGCTGCGTTGGTGGCACTGAGTTATCCTCAAAGTGGGCGAAGAAAGAGTTTAGCTTGTCCGGAAGCAAATACATCTCATCTAATACATGTCCAACAGTGATTGGTTATGGATAAGAGGGTGACGCTGCCATTAAGAACAACATGCCTGTCCCAAGTAGATGCAGCCTACGGCAACAGGTTTGACACGTCCTACACATGAAGTGGAGCTGCATCATCAGTTGTGAAGCATACGACAACTACTAACTACACATACGTACGACAACTACACGTCAACTAGATATATGCTTGTCATACTGAAAAGAGTATGGGTATATGACTGACACCTTTACTGAGGCTGCACTGGTCTTAAGGTATTATATAGAGAAGTGTTAATAATCGGTTTCCATACATCCTTGCAGGTTGGCGGTTGTACAGTATGAAGCAGAGCTGTGCATTGGGTGTTGGGAGGCGCGTCAACAGAGGTGGGGAAGCAAAAACAGAATAATTAATTCACTCGCCTTCCCTTGGAAAGAAGAAGACAAAGTACTGTAGTAACACACACACACACCTCCATTGAAGTCAGCGTTCCGTAATTCAAAACGTGAGGAAAATAAAATTCAATAGAAAAAATGAAAAAGAAACTCAGATTGCAAGGCAGAGAATCGTGACTGACTGACACATTGATGAATTAATCAAACATGAACCATGACGTTGTTTGAAATGTTACAGTGTTTACCATACAGTATGCTACTTTGACTTGTGATCCGGGAGAGTTCACACCCAGAAGTCTTTAGTCAAACGCACGTTTAGCCAGTTACTATGGCAACCGACAGCGCTGCAGTTCTTTCCTCATCATGTTTATTCAATAATTCAATGGACAAGGATCAATGACCTCGCCTTGAAGTTGTACATTTGGTTTGGCATCGGTCAGTGAGTTAGCCAGCCTTTGTAGCTACCCTCTCATCATCTCTGAGCCAAACAACCAAGGGACATGTTCGTTTTTCTGTGCTAACAACTAGCTGTGCTGTCAACTGTCATAGACAGTTAGTAGGAACTGTAAATGAGGTGTGTCATTTTCGGCCTAATGTAACTAATCTGTTTGGTCATTTAAAGATTTTTTTTAAATGTTTTTTTCTGACCATGTGAAGTCCCTGCATCAAAACAAGCAACATAGTTTTCAATAGGAGTAGTCATTGGTGTAGTCCTAGTGATAAGGAAATTCCATATCAATGCAGAGTCACAGAAATGTCACAACGACATCAACAACTCCCCTAGCAACGCTTACATAGATTTTGTTATGACAGTGTAGCATAGACCTCCTCACCCTAATTTCCACCCAGAGATGCATAGGGCTGTGATAAATGGCAACAACCCATAATCGTCGCTCTCCCTCTCGTCCAACGGTTCAGCCTAGTCTGAATAACAACAATGACGGAGACTTTCCCTTATCCCCTCCCCTCTGCTCCCTATAGACAAACAGGACAATTGGTTTCCAATTCTGTTTTTAAAAGATCTTCTTCATATTATCTCTTCTTTTGGGGTGGAAACTATGTTTAATATGTTTTTTTGAAATGGCCAATTATGGTTTGTTTCAGCTGTCACCTGGCTCAAGTGTGTGTTTGTGTGTGTGTGTGTGTGTGTGTGCGTGTGTGTGTACGTCTCTGTAGGATTTTGGCACTGTTGCAGTGAGTGTTTTTCCCTGGAGAAAAACAATCACTACATTTTCCCTCCCCACCTCCTCCCTCCTTTCGATCCTCCCTCCATCCTTTCCACCCTCCCTCCATCCCTCCCCTTAATCCCCCATTTCCTCCCTACGTCAATCCCTCCATTGACCGCCTATAGAGATTCCCCTTCATGGTTCAAGGTGGCGTACTGCAGAGAAAACAACGTGGACGAAAGGTTACCTTGCTCCACGAGTTGTTAAATCACAATAATGATGTCCCTTATCATTAAACATACCCTTTCCTATATCTCTTTATATCTTCAAATCAAACTTTATTCAAATCAAATCAAATGTTGTTATTCACATGTGCCGAATACAAGTGTAGACTTGACCATGAAACGCCCTTTCCCAACAAAGCAGTTAAAAAGTAAGAAAATAAAATAGTAACACAGTAAAATAACCCAGTTAAACAAATACAACAAGGCTATATACAGGCTACGTTGTATTGGAGTACGAGGTAGTTGAGGTGATTGATTGAGGTAATATGGACATGTAGGTTTGGTTAGGCAATTGATTGAAGTACTATGTACATGTAGGTAGGGGGTGAAAAGTAGAAAGTCCGGATAGCCATTCAATTAACTGTTCAGCAGTCTTACGGCTTTGCCATGGAAGCTGTTCAGGGGCCTTTTGGTCCTAGACTTGCCGCTCCGGTAACGTTTTCCGTGCGGTAGCAGAGAGAACGGACTCTGACTTGGGTGGCTGGAGTCTGACAATTTTAAGGCCTTCCTCTGACACCACTTGGTATAGAGGTCCTGGATGGCAGGGAGATCGGGCCCAGTGATGTACTGGGCTGTACGCATTACCCTCTGTAGCGCGTTACAGTCGGATGCTGAGCAGTTGCCATACCAAGCGCTGATGCAGCCAGTCAAGATGCTCTCAATGGTGCAGCTGTAGAGCTTTTTGAGGATCATAGGGCCCATGCAAATCTTTTCAGCCTTCTGAGGGGGAAGATGCGTTGTTGTGCCCTGTTCACGACTGTTTTGGTGTGTTTGGACCATGACAGGTCATTTGTGATGTGGACACAGAGGAACTTGAAGCTCTCGACCGTTTCCACTGCAGGCCCGCCGTTTCCTGTAGTCCACGATCAGCTTCTTTGTCTTGCTGATGTTGAGGGAGAGGTTGTTGTCCTGGCACCACACTGCCAGGTCTCTGACCTCCTCCCTGTAGGCGGTCTCATCGTCATGGTGAACAGGCCGACCACCGTCCATTCGTCAGCAAATTTATTTGGGCTAAGCACACCCCCCAGTGTTGAGGGTCAGCGTGGCAGATGTGTTTTTGCCCACCCTCACCACCTGGGGGCGGTCCGTCAGAAAGTCCAGTATCCAATTGCATACAGAGGTGTTTTATCCTAGGGTCCTTGACTTAGTGATGAGCTTGGAGGGAACTATGGTGTAGAATGCTGAGCTGTAGTCAATGAATAGCATTCTCACGTATGTGTTCCTTTTGTCCAGGTGGGAAAGGGCAGTGTGGAGTGCAATAGAGCTTGCGTCATCTGTGGATCTGTTGGGGAGGTATGTGACTTGGAGTGGGTCCAGGGTGTCTGGGATGATGGTGTTGATGTTAGCCATGACCAGCCTTTCATGGCTACAGATGTGAGCTGTACGGGGCGATAGTCATTTAGGTGGGTTACCTTGTCACTCTTGGGCACAGGGACATTGGTGGTCTGGTTGAAACATGTAGGTATTACAGACTGGGTCAGGGGAGGTTGAAAATGTCACCGAAGACACTTGCTAGCTGGTCAGCGCATGCTCTGAGTGCATGTCCTGGTAATCCGTCTGGCCCTGCGGCCTTGTGAATGTTAACCTGTTTCAAGATCTTACTCAGATCGGCTACGGAGAGCGTGATCAGACATCCGGAACAGCTGGTGCTCTCTTCAAATGAAGAAAATACATAGAAAACGTACAAAGAACCTCTCAATGATTGTTTTTAAACAACTACTCACATTGAATAACACCGCTATACCATCCCATTCTATAACAACATCCTGACCTCTCCTGCTTCTCAGTCTCATCAATAGTAGTCCTGCTTCTTAAAGCTGTTTCCATGGTAACCCCGGTCCCGTCTGCACACAGGAAGCACCTTCACTGGTGTCTGACCTCTGACCTCTCTGACTGATCCAGCATCAACAGGAGGTGTATGGGGAGGTAACTTCCATTGACCTCACCCTCTCAGGGTTGGCTGCTGTGTAGCAGACTGACGCATAAAGGCATTATAACAGCCGCCCTTCCTAGGTACAGTGTCAGGGACAGTGGGGAATAAGGATAAGCCTTGGAGTTTCAATGGAGAGATATCTCTTCTATACTCATTGTAAAGTATATTAAACCTACCTGGTCTCAAATAATAAAGGGATGTTTGCAGTTTTATTAAAAGACTGCAGTATACGTGGCACATTCATGTTCAACCCAAGGCCTACACTTCTTTTCTAAGAGCCTTCATTTGGAATGGCAAGGGAAAGTACAGAGGTACAAATACATCCTTTATTATCTGTGAAGATGGTTAAAATATGGGACGCAGAGATGTCCAATTACATGCCACCTGCGTTTGTCCATGCCGCTCAGCAGAAGATCCATAGAGTAGTACTGTGAAATCAGATCTAACAGGGAGACACTTTGAAAAACAAGATACACCAACATGTTTCAAAACATTACAGAGCTTCCCGACATCGTCCAAGACCACAAAAGGAACTAAATCGCTGCTTGTGTGACACTAGATGACACAAATAAAACTATTACCCGGCACTTCTCCAAGCTGACTCTTTAGGGAAGCACATAGGAGCTGTGTTCTCTCTCCCCTGCTGCTGTTTTCTCTTCTCCAAAACAGGTAAACATCTCCGACAGCATCTGCAGGATTACTCTCACTCCCACCGCGGTAATGCTGCTATAAATCAACACTGGTCTCCTCGACACTTGCAATTGCCTGTCTTGTGCATACACTATACTTGTATCTGTCGATTGTCAGAGGGGTGGACAAAAAGGAGGAAGGGAAGCGCTGCTGGGTTCATTAGTAAGACTTTGTAGATAGCTGCTCTTTGGTAAAAGGGGTAAATTGGTCTTCTTTTATTTGTTGACATGTTCAATGAAACAAAGATTTCAAAACTCTGACAGGTTTCGGCTGCATGGCCTTCTTCCTTGACAGAGCAGATTTAAAAACGGGTTCTAGGCTTTTACAGAACTTCTGATACATCTTGCATATGTCTTCGACAGTCGTTTCATCCGTTTGCTCGGTACTGTACTGACTGTGCCAGTGCTTTTGTTTGACGACAGCTCAGACATTATTGATCAGCTTTTATATTAAGGAGAGACCAGAAAGGCATTTGGGGTTTATGGGGTTTAATCAGAGGTAAATCCCAGATTAAACACAACACTAAGGTGTGATATTTGTCAAGCCGATCCCCAAGCAAAGTCTGAGCCCTCTGCATTATCTTATTACACAACTGGCTTTCTGAGCCCTACAGAACCCAGTAGGCTCAAGGTAACACCCATTAACAGGTCTCCCTTGTGTAGTTTATGCAAGTCCGCTACCACACACTGAACAACTAAGTTCATTTAGATTTCTTAATTCATGCTGCAAACAAAAGCAACAATTCTAATCAAATGTGAGTGAATGAAATCAAATGAATTTACCGGTGATATTTGAGGCCACCAATAGTGTGAAAGCGGGCCTGTATCCCTTTATGAAATCGGAAGTGAAACTAATCGGAAATGACACTTTTATTTCTCCATTACCTTGCTATATGTTTGATGCATTCATAGTTCCCTGTGGAGCCTTTCACAGCTACCTTTAAATTACATTGAGGAAATGCTCTTTCAAAATAGAAACCACTTAGATTGTCTTCATACTGCAAGCCAGCGCTTTGCATGGTCAGCAAATCCACAAAGCACCCCAGTTATCAGGTTGACATTTTATTTTTTCAAATTAAATTGTTTGACTCTGTAATTGCCTTTGCATGTTACTAACTGTGATCAATACCGCCATCATGTTGTCAGCATGGAGCATTTTCTGAAATATCACATCCAGCCCAGCCAGGGGTCCACAGTTTACGTATATAAACTAACGACAGCAATACTAGGAAATGATAGAAACCAAAGGAAGAAAAATAGAAAAATAACAGCAGTGTGTGCTGATGAAAGGCTTCTTCCTCATTTCCAGACCCAAGCGGCTCAAGGATAGACGGAGGACAATTCCAGGTGAAATGATGCCAGTATTTCTTCAGTTATCTCTCCGAGAGAAAAATGAAAGTAATTTTTCTCACAGTGTGGTAAGTCGTAGTTCATGAGTTTTCAACCAGACAGACAGTCCTGAAGAGCAGAGTTTCTTTTTTTGCTCTGGTCTCGTGGGACATGATCTCAGACACTGTTGGGGAATCTGTGTATGTGCACACAGACAGGGTTAATTACTTTAAAACACACAGATCCTATGACTTGAATAGAGAAACAAGTAGTCTGTCAGAGAAGATTCATACATTCTCTGGTGATGTTTAGTGTTTGTGAGATTTCTCCTTCCTACTTCAACGTTTGTCTTTTTAATGTCTATAATAATTATGCAACCCTGTTAGAAATATGCTCAAGCACAAACTCCAGGGCATATGGAGAAAATTAACCATGACTGCAGGCAACAGAGATTACAATGTGTTAAACTTTAAATCATGGAGTTTGGTACCATCTACAGATTATGGAGTGTGTTGCCATGTGTAGTTTATGGAGTGTGGTACCATAAGTAGATTATGGAGTGTGCTACAAATGTAGATTATGGAGTGTGGTACCATATGTAGATTATGGAGTGTGGTACCATTTGTAGATTATGGAGTGTGGTACCATCTGTAGAATATGGAGTGTGTTGCCATATGTAGGTGATGGTGTGTGTTGCCATATATAGATTATGGAGTGTGGTACCATATGTAGATTATGGAGTGTGGTACCATATGTAGATTATGGTGTGTGGTGCCATGTGTAGATGATGGTGTGTGTTGCCATATGTAGATGATGGCGTGTGGTGTCATATGTAGATTTTAGAGTGTGGTACCATATGTAGATTATGGAGTGTGGTACCATATGTAGATTATGGAGTGTGGTACCATCTGTAGATTATGGAGTGTGTTGCCATATGTAGATTATAGAGTGTGGTACCATATATAGATTATGGAGTGTGGTACCATATGTAGATTATGGAGTGTGGTACCATATGTAGATTATGGAGTGTGGTACCATACGTAGATTATGGAGCGTGGTGCCATCTGTAGATTATGGAGTGTGTTGCCATATGTAGATTATAGAGTGTGGTACCATATATAGATTATGGAGTGTGGTACCATATGTAGATTATGGAGTGTGGTACCATCTGTAGATTATGGAGTGTGGTACCATTTGTAGATTATGGAGTGTGGTACCATATGTAGATTATGGAGTGTGGTGTCATATGTAGATTATGGCGTGTGTTGCCATATGTAGATTATGGCGTGTGTATCCATATGTAGATTATGGCGTGTGTTGCCATATGTAGATTATGGAATGTAACAAAAACAAAAAACAAGAAACCGAAATTGAAAACCATGATTATTTTTAATAATAGAACGGAATCGTCCTCAAAAATCCCTGATCACTCAGCACTAGGAAACACTGACAGTTATCAAGAAGGTTGAAGTGACCGTAACTGTGTACTGTTTTGGCAGAGTGAATGTACAAACGCTTCCCACGTTCGAACACACACACAAGAGACAACCACATCAAAGCAGGCCTCCAATACCCAAATGTCCTTTCTAATGAGGATAATTGAAACAGAGTCTAAATCAGGAAGTTCAGCCCTCCTTTAATGAATAAATTACCTATGTTGGCATTAGTGTCTCTGCACTGGGTCTGTACAGTATGTTCACTATGTATGCCTGTTTAATTCATGAAACCATTGTGATAAAACAAATGGACTTTCTGCATCATTGGGTGGCTAGTTTTAATTATAAATGAGCATGTGGTATCAATACGAGGCTGTGATAAGAGACAGTCCTTTACTATCTCACTGTTGTAATTCCCTTTTTCTATGTGGGATGACAGTAGGGTGGGAGGGTGGACGTGACATCTTTGAGGGAAGAAAGAGTCAAACAAACACTCATAGGCTTTTGACAATAGTTTTTCCGGTCTTTTCCTATTTTTCCAACAAGTGTTTTTATGTAAGTGAACAATACTGCATACACAATGGCTGTAAGCAAGTGATGTGCATACTATAACAATATAATACTGTGCCACTTATTTTCTAATTATGCACCTTTGGCATCAACATCCTCCTTGCGTAATATATAAACTGCCGTCCATTTCATGAAGCTAAGCCTATAAGCAGTAGCAGTGCGTGGGTAAAATCATTGAGGAAGCCAGGTCAAGCCGGTAAAAAAGCCATATTACAACTTATGCTGTGATAATTGTGTTGTTTGCTCTATAACCCATTTCTTCATACGGTCGGGACAACAAAAAGACAACAGTCACACAGTGGCGGAAAAAATTCAACTACACACACTTTTGTTTCATCACAAAACCAAAACCATCACAAAACCATCTATTCAGGTAAACCCACAAAGCAAATATTGCATGCAAACAGTTATATCACCTGCAGCATGGTCAAGCAAGTTAATGTTTTCAACAGTTTACTAAACAACTACTGATTTAGAACCACAGAATTACCACAAGTCATCACAAAGACAACAGGAGAACTGCCTACACTGTTCCAGCACCATTTCAAATTAACATTTAAACATCAAATCAACAAGACTATATATACTTAGTTTAATACCCTGAAAACAAACTTACAGATACCAAAAATGCTTTATTCCAATCAATGTTGCTAAATATCACGTGACTGTCTATGGTACTGATTTCTGTGTCCGTGTGGGTGTGTACATACGTGCGCAAAGCATATATTTTTTACTCACCCTATTTGTAGACTTGTCGAAACGCCAATGCCATCCTCCTCTCTTTCATGTTGGCAAAATGGTCTATGGCTTTGTCATACAGTACACTTTTAGTTTTTGTCGTCATAGCCTCCTAGCTAAAATGCTTGCTATCCTGACTTCCTCGAATGGGCAACAATGAAACAGGTAAGTTAGCTAGCTAGCTAATGTGAGGCTGCTAGGATACATCTAGGCTACATATTGAACTTCAATCGTCTCAGGCCAGTGGCACAACATATTGATTTATGGTTAGATCAGAATCCCCATCATAATCATTGGCCTGTACAGAGAATTACGTCAAAACCACAAGTCCAAATCCCCATCTCCATCCAGGGCTTAGGAAAGGGCCGATTTAGCAAGCTAGCTATTGCAGGACATCAACACAAGCAGACCAGAAACAGACATGTTTTTCTGAAAATTACGTTTTGCAAAGGAAGTGATTTGATTGGTCTGAAGCCAAATCCTAACTCGCCTCCCTTGGTGGGCATTTTGCTGCACCGGGACAACCCACAGTTGAGCTTAGCTCAATGATGATTGCCTAATTATATTATATTTTCTTTTATCAAGGGGCCAAATGCTTGCTGGCATCAATCAATCAATTGCTATGGCGGCAACATGTTATACTCTTTTGGTCCAGATGGCATCAGATACATGGGCTTCGCAGTGACGCTGTTTAACGGTAAGATTCAGCCACTAGCAAGTGACAGAAAATTATGAAAACACAGAAAGAGATGAAAAATAAATTATTTTATAATTTTTATTTGTTTATTGGTCAAATATTTGGGAAAGCTGATTTAGTACAGTGCATTCCAAACACTATCACTACAGTACATCGTCTGAAGTACAATTCCCTATTACAGTCGGTAAGATGGAGGGATAGAAAAAGAAGAAAAGGCGAATAGGATGGTGTATAATACATGAAACAGCGGGGCAGCTTCTGCATCGGTTGTCAAGCAGAGCAGATAACGACTATAAATACCTCTCTATGACTCAATTAGTCTGGTAACCACAGGAGAAAAATGCCCCTACAAATGGAGCCAAGATAAGAAAAACAAATAGCGGCTCAGATACAATGGGGGAAAACTGGCAACTGCTCTCTCCGATAAGACCGAGCAAGTCAGGGTGCATCTGGCTTAAAGGGGTTCAGAACCGCCACAATGGAGTAATTGTTTGAACCCAAACTGAGCTTCAATTGTCTCGAAAAACGTGTTTTCTCTTTCCCCTCAAGCGAAACACTCTGATAACTTTTCTCCATGAAATATTCATAAAGTTAGTGACAATTTGAGTCTGTTCTTTTTCGGGTTCCCTGACTGTGTGATAGCAGCTGTGAATGTAGCAGAATCTGGCAGCCGGTTGAGAGCCCTCTCCTCTTCTAGGTGTATATTGATTGGTGCATACTGGATGATGCCTGCACTGGAAAGCAAAGATCCTTTCTCCATTTTCCTCTCTTTAACCAACTCCCTTGCTGTGTTCTTTCCCCCCCTCTCTGTGACACTAGTTGTAACACCATTACATTCTGTGGTGGCATTCCTTCTGTCTCCTCAGTGGAGGAGGCTCTCACCTTACACTCCCACATAGTACCACCGTAGACCTCTCACCTCTCTCCCTCCTGCCCATTTAGCTTCTGACAAAATGTCAAACAAATGTGTATATGTATTCTCCCATGAGGGACAACTCTGTATGCAGTTTGACTCCTGTCAAAATTAGTCTTTCGTGTTTTGTTTTTTCAATCAAGTAGAGAGAGAGAGAGAGAGAGAGAGAGAGAGAGAGAGAGAGAGAGAGAGAGAGAGAGAGAGAGAGAGAGAGAGAGAGAGAGAGAGAGAGAGAGAGAGAGAGAGACAGACAGACAGACAGACAGTTCATCATTACAATAAATTGTTTAAGTAAGAAACTATTTCAGGTTATGATTATGTAATAGTATGCAACTCTGAAAATAGTCAATGGTCGTCTCTTTTCAACGACACAACCATGGCCCAATCTTTTGTCTCTAAGACTGTCTGGAAAGAGAGATACAGAGAGGATTTCAGAGGATGGATCAGAATCTTTCATTCTGTAGTGAATAGGGAAGGGAAATGACATAAGAGTATATATTGACATATAGATTGCACAACACATCAGGGAGCACAAAACAATTGAACTCTCAGCAGACTCTATCTTAGACAGTTATTTACGGTTTTAAATCAATGAAGAATACAATCGCCTCCTTCCATACTCATTGTGGTGTCGGGAGGGTTGAATCAGAAACAAAACTTAATCAATAACTAATGATTGTCTAATCAAACCCTGTTGATTCAATGACTAATGATGCAATCCACTGATAAGTACTGTCAGAGGCTGACCAGTAGCGATGTGAGAGTAAAATCACTGGGGAAGCCAATCCAGAAAAAAAAATGTCATATTACAACCTATAAGTTGTAATAACTGTGTTGTTTTCTCTATAATTAGTTTATACAGTGCCTTCGGAAAGTATTCAGACGCCTTGACTTTCTCCACATTTTGTTAAGTTACAGCCTTATTCTAAAATGGATTAAAAAAAAAAAATCCTCATCAATCTACACACAATACCCCAAAAGGACAAAGCGAAAACAGGTTTTTACAAAAAAAAAAAAAAAAAAAAACAGAAATACCTTATTTGCATAAGTAATCAGACCCTTTGCTATGAGACTCAAAATACATCTCAGGTGCATCCTGTTTCCATTGATCATTCTTGAGACGTTTCTACAACTTAATTAGAGTCCACCTGTGGTAAATTCAATTAACTGGACATGATTTGGAAAGGCACAAACCTGCCTATATTAGGTCCCCCAGTTGACAGTGCATGTCAGAGCAAAACCCAAGCCATGAGGTCGAAGGAATTGTCCGTGGAGCTCCGAGACAGGATTATGTCGAGGCATACAGTGAGGGAAAAAAGTATTTGATCCCCTGCTGATTTTGTACGTTTGCCCACTGACAAAGAAATGATCAGTCTATAATTTTAATGGTAGGTTTATTTGAACAGTGAGAGACAGAATAACAACAAAAAAATCCAGAAACACGCATGTGAAAAATGTTATAAATTGAATTGCATTTTAATGAGGGAAATAAGTATTTGACCCCCTCTCAATCAGAAATATTTCTGGCTCCCACGTGTCTTTTATACAGGTAACGAGCTGAGATTAGGAGCACAGTCTTAAAGGGAGTGCTCCTAATCTCCGCTTGTTACCTGTATAAAAGACACCTGTCCACAGAAGCAATCAATCAATCAGATTCCAAACTCTCCACCATGGCCAAGACCAAAGAGCTCTCCAAGGATGTCAGGGACAAGATTGTAGACCTACACAAGGCTGGAATGAGCTACAAGACCATCGCCAAGCAGCTTGGTGAGAAGGTGACAACAGTTGGTGCGATTATTCGCAAATGGAAGAAACACAAAAGAACGGTCAATCTCCCTCGGCCTGGGGCTCCATGCAAGATCTCACCTCGTGGAGTTGCAATGATCATGAGAACGGGGAGGAATCAGCCCAGAACTACACGGGAGGATCTTGTCAATGATCTCAAGGCAGCTGGGACCATAGTCACCAAGAAAACAATTGGTAACACACTACGCCGTGAAGGACTGAAATCCTGCAGTGCCTGCAAGGTCCCCCTGCTCAAGAAAGCACATATACATGCCCGTCTGAAGTTTGCCAATGAACACTCCCGACACTACCCGGTGAAATGTAAGGCGCCAAATTCAAAATCCAAAAGTTGAATTATTAAACATTCATCAATATACAAGTGTTGCATAGTCATCAAAAGCTCTGCTTTTTGGCAATATCACAGCATTGTCAGATTTCAAAAAGGCTTTACGGCGAAAGCACAACATTTGATTGTTTGAGAATAGCACCTACAATATTTAACCATTAGCATAAATTCATAAACCATCGCGGTTCACACAAAACCCATTTCACAGCGAAAACAAATCCCTTACCTTTTGAAGAACTTCTGCTGAGGGCTTCCCAAGTGTCCAACGAAGACATCCAATGGTTCTTTTGTTAGAAAAAGCCATTTATTATATCCATAAATCTCAGTTTGGTTGGCGCGTTATGTTCAGAAAATCCAACGTCGAATCGCCCATTGAACCGTGAAGAGAACGCGTTCAAATATACCTATAAACTTTTCCTAAACAAATCAAATACCAGTTATAATGCATCCTTAGCTATCCTTTTATGAATATTAGTGATAATTTTTCACTCGGATGGTCACCTAAACATTATATAAGTAAAATAAAGTGGGGCGCGCACCCAGACTCGCGTCTAAGAAAACTTGTTGACATTTCAGGTCCCCTTACCATTTCCTGTTCCTATCCGTTCCTCTTACTCCATTCACTCGCAGTCTTTGTATGTAGACTGTTGACATCTAGTGGAAGCCATAGGTACTGCAATCCAGGATCTGGATTGCCTTGAAGTCAATGGGGAGAGTGTCAAACAGAGCAAAGGTCACCAAAAACTGCATATCCGGATGGATTTTCCTCGGGTTTTCGCCTGCTTTATCAGTTCTGTTATACTCACAGACATTATGTTAACACTTTTAGAAACTTCAGAGAGTTTCCTATCCAATAGTACTAATTATGTGCATATCCTATTTTCTGAGCCTGAGTGGCAGGCATTTTACTTTGGGCATGCCAGACTCTCCAAAACCGTCACCTCTGCTGCCGCTCCCTAAGAAGTTAAGAGTGTGCTCCTAATCTCAGCTCGTTACCTGTATAAAAGACACCTGGGAGCCAGAAATCTTTCTGATTGAGAGGGGGTCAAATACTTATTTCCCTCATTAAAATGCAATTCAATTTACAAGATTTTTCACATGCGTTTTTCTGGATTTTTCTGTTGTTATTCTGTCTCTCACTGTTCAAATAAACCTACCATTAAAATTATAGACTGATCATTTCTTTGTCAGTGGGCAAATGTACAAAATCAGCAGGGGATAAAATACTTTTTTCCCTCACAGTAACACATTTTAGAATAAGGCTGTAACGTAACAAAATGTGGAAAGTGGTCTGAATACTTTCCGAATGCTCTGTATGCCTTGACACAGTGATATATAGACCTAAGGCCAAGACAATAAGAAGAATTAAATTCCACCACACATTTGTTTCATTACAAAACCGGAGAGCAACATCTGTCCAGTGAAATCCACAAAACATATTTAATGTAACAAACAGTTGCATGACCAACAGAATGGTCAAGCAAAACAATGTTTCCGAAAAACTTCTGACTTCTAAACAACTATTTATTTAGAACCACAGAGAGTTACTGCAAGTCACAAAGAAAACTGGAGCTGCCTCCACTATTCTAGCACCATTTAATCTTCAACATGTTAACATCATCTGATCATCTATGCTTTGTCTAATACAGTGACAACAAAACAATTCCCAAAACAATTTAGTTCAATCAACAAGCTAAATATGATGTGGCTGTCCATGTTACTGATTTCTGTGTGTGTGTGTGTGTGTGTGTGTGTGTGTGTGTGTGTGTGTGTGTGTGTGTGTGTGTGTGTATGTGTGTGTGTGTGTGTGTGGTGCGTGTAAGTAGAAAAAAACATGTTGACCCACCCTACTTGTAGCGTAACGTCAATGCCATCCTCCTCTTTCATATTGCCTAAAAGGTCTATGACTCTGCTTTTAGTTTTTGTTGTCCTAGGCTACCTGGTGAAAATAATTGCTTGCTAGTCTAACTCCCTTTCATGGGCAACGATACGCCACACCAGCTAGTTAACATTATCCTACGACATCTAGCTACACGTTTATCTTCCATCCTCTCAGGCCAGGGCCAAAATGTATGAATTTATGGTTGGATCAGAATCGCTGTTATAGTCATTGGCCAGAGAATTAAGTAAAACCAGAAGTCCAAATCCCTATCGCCATCCATGGCTAATTTAGGAAAGGGCCGATTTTAGCTAGCTAGTTAGCCACTGGAGGACAACAACACAACGAGATGCAACAATTCACGTTTTTTTATGTCAATAATGATGTTTGGCTGGCATGTGATGTGATTGGTCTGAAGCCAAATCCAAACTGACCTCCCTTGACACTTTTTTTTTTGGTGCGCCAGGACCATTCACAGCTGAGCTCACTCAGTTTAGCTCATTGATTGACTGTTGTTTGATTTATTTTTTTATCAAGGGAGGCCAAAAACACGCCAAATATCTTGCATTCAATGCTAAAGGCGGCAACAATGTCCTACTGTCTATGACCAGACAGCATCAGATAGATGGCCTACACATACTGAGGCAGAGGGGCGCTATTTCGTTCGCTCAGATGCTTTAACCGGTGAGATACAGTCAGCCTCTTGCGAATTTAAGGACATTTATGAAACACAGAGAGATGAAAGATACATTATTTTGTATATAAAAAAAAAAAAAATCTTGGTGAATTTCTGGGGTGGAAGCTTGGCTTGCCTTGGCATCCATGAATGCACGACACATAAGTTGAGTCATAATCAAACGTTAGATCGCTACTGGAGACTGAAGCACTAGGTAGAGCAGAGCATCTTCAATACAAGGAAACATCTGAGATGATGTACAATCTATCTGGTACCAGAAGTCAATAAGTTTTTAATAAGCGGAATGCCAAGGATAAACTCTACACTGGTATGTTTCTTTATCTGAATCCTCTATATTATCATATTGAATATTTCAGATGTCATTTCCTTCTTCCTATTAGTTTTCCAGTCAACCATTCTCCCCTCCTCTTCTCCTCTCCTCTCCTCCTCTCCTCTCTCCTTCTCTCCTCTCCTATTATCCTTTTCCCTTCCTCCTCTCCTCCCTATTCATCTCCTCCCCTCCTCTTCTCCTCCTCTCCTCTCTCCTTCTCTCCTCTTCTCCCCCTCTCTCCTCATCTCTTCTCCTTTCCTCTCCTTTTTCTCCTCTCCTTTTCTCTTTCTCTCCTCTCGTCTCCTTTCCTCTCCTCCTTTCCTCTCCTTTTTTCTCCACCTCTCCTTTCCTTTCCATTCCTCTCTTCTCCTCTCCTCCCCTTTCCTCTCCTTTCTTCTCTCCTCTCTTTTCTATCTTTCTCTCTTTCTCTCCTCTTGTCTCCTTTCCTCTCATTTCCTCTAGTCTCCTCTCCTTTCCTCTCCTTTTTCCTCCTCTCCTTTCCTTTCCATTCCTCTCTTCTCCTCTCCTCTCCTTTTCTCTCCTCTCCTTTTCTCTCCTCTCCTCTCTTCACTTCCCTCCTTTTCTTCCCTTTCCACTGCTCTCCTATCCTCTTTTCGTCTCCTCTCCTCTCTCCTCCCCTCATCTCCTCTACTGTCTATAATGTAAAGCAGCTCTGTCAGTCCCAAGGCACAAAATCAATCTCTACCTTTCTATTTGTATGGTGTAGAACTACCCTCACTTCCGATCAATACACATTGAGACGGGATGACAAATCAACGCCCAACTGTTATGTTCTCAGACAGGTCTCCCTTCTCTGGAACTAATGAAAAAGCCTGGGTGTGTACGTGTGTGTGTGTGTGTGTGTGTGTGTGTGTGTGTGTGTGTGTGTGTGTGTGTGTGTGTGTGTGTGTGTGTGTAAGTGCGCAGTGTGATTGTATGTGGGTGGCAGGTAACCTAGCGACTACAGCGTTGGTCCAATAACTGAAAGGTTGCTAGTTTGAATCCACGAGCTGTCAAGGTGAAAAATCTGCGATTCTGCCCTTGAACAAGGCACTTAACACTAAACGTGTCATGGTCACTGTCAAAAATGGCTGATCTATGGCCATGTGCCCACTCTCTGAGAATGTTTCAGGGGGAGTTGGGAAATGCAAAAAATATATTTCCACCTCACACCCACTTGTACATGCAGTGAAACTGTACAAATATAAGCACCCGCTATTTGTGCGTGTGAACATGGAGCTCAGAAGGTGAAGGATCAGATATTTGCCTTAAAGAACAGGGTATGGACCACCAGGTAGGTGATGTTGATTAGACTCCTGTTGGACAAGCTTGTGGTGTGTTCCGACAACTGCCAAGCACCTTTGTAGCGAGTTTGTACACTGAAAGAAGGCAAAGAATTCATCAGAAAAGCCCCTTTTGAAAGTTGACAAGGTTTCTATTGAATAAAGAATAGAGGGTACTAGGCGCCTGTTAACTTCTCAAACAGTACACTCTGACTCGCAAAATACACCCTTCAGTGCAGCAATGTAGACCTACCACCTCAATGTATCCTGTAAACCTGCAGTGGACTAAGAAACAAAGTGGCCCAGTTAGTGAGACATCTCACGGTGCTGCCAGAGTTAAATGTAAACTGCATGATCTCTTCTGGTTTAAAGCAGTGGCTTAGCTTAGGGGAGGAGGATCTAGCTGTCTGCCAGAAACAGAGACAAGTGTAACCCTTTGGCTCGAGTGCCCGCTCTCCCTCTCTGGCGCTCGAGGGCACCAGGCTGCCCTTCATTACGCGCACCTGTCACCATCATTACGCGCAGCAGCGCTCATTGGACTCACCTGGACTCCTTCCCTTTGTTGATTCCCCAGTCTATAACTGTCTGCTCCCCCATTTGTTCCCTGTGTCTGCATTAATGTCATTATGTGTTCATGTCCAGACGCTGTCCTGTTCCAATCCATATCCGTTGATAATTAAATGTTCACTCCCTGTACCTGCTTCTTGCCTCTACCAATGTTGATCCTTACAGTCCTGTTCTAGTCCTTTAGTCTGGAGGGCTGGATGGACACCCACTGTGTCACACCTAGTTCAGCTCTCTCTGTTGCCAAGTGTGAAATCAACTCATCAAAAACATTGCTTGTTCTTTTTCTCACTTCTGGTGGAGCTGAGATGATAAGATGGATGTAAGCCATTAGTAACAGCTGAACCTAACCACCTGTAGGTTTCACCTAGGTTGCTCACTACCTAAGGTCAATGGATAGGGATAAAGGTGAGAATAGCTAGGTTTGATTTTGGACTGGTATTTCACCTTCAAATTCCTGAAGGCCTTCCTGAAGGCCTACTATGCCTACTATTTTAAGTGGTTAAGACTGTGGTTTCACGTGCTTCTCAGCAGCATTTGGATCGATTTGAAGGACTTCCTTTAGTGATTTTCTGAAAGAAACTACAGGAGGGCCTTTCAGATTATGGAACAGTGTAGAGCATAACAGTAATAGTTTGTCACCGCATGTTTCCTGGTACCTCTACATTTACCTAAATCCAATAACGTGGTGACCTCTGCGCCCAGTGGGCAGGCACTCCATATCTCTATTTTCCATTTGATGTCTTCATCAGCCTCTCTCTGCCAAAGGGCGTTCTATCATGATTTTCTATCGACAGTAGCAACAGTACATTCTCAGGGATCTCAATATGCAGAGGATATTTTATCTTAGCCAAGGGACACAACAGGTGTCCATAACAGAATATTCATCCACTCGGTAATTCAATAATGTCCGGATTAAATTAAAAGCACATTTCACCAGATAGCTCACACCACGCAGCGCATGAAGTTGCTGGGTGCCATGGAGACAGAGAATATTGAGAAAAATTCTGCGTTCAACCATACGACATGCACACACACACACGCACACACACAGACACCAATTGAGAAACTGTAACCATTGGAGGGGCCGTAACCATTGGAGTGGCTGTAACCATTGGAGAGGCTGTAATCATTGGATAGGCTGTAACCATTGGAGAGGCAGTAACCATTGGAGAGGCTGTAATCATTGGATAGGCTGTAACCATTGGAGAGGCGGTAACCATTGGATAGGCCGTAACAATTGGAGTGGCTGTAACCATTGGATAAGCTGTAACCATTGGAGAGGCGGTAACCCACTGGAGAGGCCGTAACCATTGGAGAGGCTGTAACCATTGGAGAGGCTGTAACCATTGGATAGGCCGTAACCATTGGAGAGGCGGTAACCATTGGAGGGGCTGTAACCATTGGAGTGGCTGTAACCATTGGAGAGGCTGTAACCATTGGATAGGCCGTAACCATTGGAGAGGCGGTAACCATTGGAGGGGCTGTAACCATTGGAGTGGCTGTAACCATTGGAGAGGCCGTAACCATTGGAGGGGCTGTAACCATTGGAGTGGCTGTAACCATTGGAGAGGCTGTAACCATTGGAGAGGCGGTAACCATTGGAGGGGCTGTAACCATTGGAGTGGCTGTAACCATTGGAGAGGCTGTAACCATTGGAGAGGCCGTAACCATTGGAGGGGCTGTAACCATTGGAATGGCTGTAACCATTGGAGAGGCCGTAACCATTGGAGAGGCCGTAACCATTGGATAGGCCGTAACCATTGGAGAGGCTGTAACCATTGGAGAGGCGGTAACCATTGGAGAGGCCGTAACCATTGGATAGGACGTAACCATTGGATAGGCTGTAACCATTGGAGAGGCTGTAACCATTGGAGAGGCCGTAACCATTGGAGTGGCTGTAACCATTGGAGTGGCTGTAACCATTGGATAGGCCGTAACCATTGGATAGGCCGTAACCATTGGAGTGGCTGTAACCATTGGAGAGGCTGTAACCATTGGAGAGGCCGTAACCATTGGATAGGCCGTAACCATTGGAGAGGCGGTAACCATTAGAGGGGCTGTAACCATTGGAGGGGCTGTAACCATTGGATAGGCCGTAACCATTGGAGAGGCTGCAACCCTCTCTCTCTTTCCTCCCTCTCTCTCTTTCCTCCCTCTCTCTCTTTCCTCTGTCTGATGGGAGTCCTATAGGCCAGGGATTCCCCCCGGTGCACGTTTTGTTGCACTACACCCCGGATTCAAATAACCAACTCATCATCAAGCTTTGATTATATGAATTCGCTGTGTAGTGATAGGGCAAAAAACAAAACGTGTGGGGGGGAGTTTGTGAAACCCTGCTATATACTAAAGCAGTGTTTCCCAAATCCAGTCCTCAAGTACCCCGGAAATCAAGCGCACCTGATTCCACTTGTCAGCTAATCATCAAGCCCTCAATGAGTTGAATCAGGTATGTTTGTCCAGGGCTAAAACACAAATATTTACTGTTGGGGGTACTAGAGGACTGGAGTTATAACCACTGGGCTAGAGAGAGAGGGAATGAGAGAGGTGTCTAGAGAGCTATTTGGGCCCTACAGTCCTTCCCTGCCAAAAATATGTGCTATTGATTACTAAACAGGATTCAACAATCTCATTAGTGTGATTAATCACATTTTTTTGTTACTGCCTCATTTTAAATTCCATTAATAAGTAAATAAATAAAGAGTTGTAAAGCTCAATCCATTTCCCCCACCTCATGCTGATTTATTCCTATTTGTGGTAAGAATGCAGAAAGCATAATTTTGGTTTTAAATCAAAACCATGCAGGGTCCTACTATTACAGTGATATATCCACAGGTCTGGTGCATGACTTCCTTGATACTTAGTTACTGTTCTAAGGTAGTGCATAAAGACACCCCAGTGGTGGATAGAAGGCATTCATATAATTCCTCTTCCAGGTATAATACAACAGCGTATGTACACAGCAAATGATCCAGTGTTAAACAAGAGAAATTAACACGGAGCGTGTTGAGTCTATGCACCCTTACAGACAACAGAACAGTGTTAAGTTAATAACACACAGCTCAGTGCAAAGCCTTATTCAAATATTTCCCATGTCTGAGTGTCTTTGAGTAAATTGTAGAGTTACCATTTATTTATTTTCATTTAACTAGGCAAGTCAGTTAAGAGCACATTCTTATTTTCAATGAAGGCCTAGGAACAGTGGGTTAACTGCTTTGTTCAGGGGCAGAGCGACAGATTTTTACCTTGGGGATTCAACCTTGCAACCTTTCGGTTACAAGTCCAACACTCTAACTAGTAGGCTACCTGCCACCCCACATGTGTCACATCCTGGCCATAGATAGCCCTTTTGGCTGCTCTATGGTGGTTTTTGTCAGGATGTGATCAGGGGTGTGTTTTTGTTCTATGTTGTTTTTCTATGTTGGTTGGTTTGGGTTCCCAATTAGAGGCAGCTGTTAGTCGTTGCCTCTAATTGGGAATCCTATTTAGGTTGTTCAGTCCCCCACCTGTGTTGTGGGATATTTTAGGTTTGTAGTTGTGTGCGGCACACCTGCGTGTGCGGCACACCTGCGTGTGCGGCACACCTGCGTTACGGTCGTCGTGTACTTTCTTTTGTTTTGGTGAGTTCCAACCAATAAATATGTTTCACTCAACCCTGCACGCTGCGCCTTGGTACACTTCTGTACAAGATCGTGACAGCATGACTGTATTTAGTGACATGGTGGTTGCATTCATCAATTGTGTCCAATGGTTTTCCCCAAGTGAGATCCTCATACAAATCACTTTGAACCAAAACCACACCTAAAATGTTCATATTTCCCAGGATACTCTATTGAAGTTAGTATTGTTTGTTTCAATATCTACATGTGTATATTCAGTTTTGATTTAACGCTCAGTGTAAAAAAAAAAAAACTGGAGAATTTGCTGTGTTGCCTTGACTGTTAAGTAGACCTGCATCATTGCTCATATTTCGCACTGTGATAGAGAAATATGTTAAAACATGTTCCGTGTATACTAGACTGTCATTGAAGTAGTCTTCAACAACAGAAGCACAGTCTCCAGGACCAATATACAGTAATTACATTGGAAAACCTTCCCAGTAATTTACAGCATAATACTGGCACCAGAGTTGCCTGCTTAATTCTGTAATTTTGATTTACAGCAAAGATGCTGTATTATAATTTACAGAACTATTTTCCTTACTGTAAAACATATTGTAGCATACCTGCTGTACATTTACAGCAGACCAACATGTATTGTGTCAACTTGAGCTAGCAAACTTGAGCTAGTTTGCCGGTGAGCTACCTAGTGAGCTAGGTTAGCTAACAAAACATGCAGTAATTCATTGTTGGCTAGCAATAAAGATACTTATAAACAAGTCAAGGTACAGCAGATGGAAAATATTATTCCACTTCACAGCAGCTTCAAGAAGATATTTACTAAAATAGTCTGGGCTGTCTCACCCGACAGCATGAGGTTTGTGCCTAAAACGGATCATTTGAATCTAGAGTAGGCATAAGCTATTACTGTAATGAAATACAGCATGTTAGAGTCATTTTTACAGGAGGCTTCCAATTACAGTTAATAACAGTTTTTCATAATTTTACCCATAATGCAGTGCAATCTCCAGCGCTAATGCTATGAAACAGATGCATTCTACAGTAGTTGAAATTGCAGAAACGTCTTAGTGTTTCCTTTAGGGAACATTTAACGATCACTTCACACATTTCTAAATGTCTTCTTAAATCATTGGTTTTCCCTTTACTGACATAACTTATCTGAAAATGAAACCTTTATACTATAGCAAATAACAATGAACATAAAACGAAATAGAACAAAATAGAAAATCTCAGTCCTGCCAAATATATATAAGATTTATGCATTTCATTTTAATGGGTGACATTTGTTTCACAAATCAGTCACTTCAAATTCCCATCAAAACAACAGCCCCTAAATTGTAGTGCATCCAGTAAGGCAAAAAAACATGCTGACATGCTGCCATCAAGTTGAACAAATATACAAAGTCTTGTAAACAAGCACACAGCCACATGGTTGAATAATACATATTGGACCACACACAAACACTGTTCAATATTTTCTCCCGTCTTTGCTTCGTACCTAAAGCCATTTTACACTTCACTGTTCAATTTTGTAGTCACTGGAGTGCGTGTGAAGCATGTAGTAACATCAACTGAAAATGGAGGATTGTATAAAAGGCTTGGATGCAGTCAAAGCTGTTTATGGGGATCTGCACCTACTCGAGGGGGCGCGAAGGGGAGACGAGGGGGAGAGGAGGCGGCTAAGTAGGGGAGATAGAGGCTGCAGAGGCCGATGTTATTGATCAGGATTGTGGTGACATTTGTATGAATATATAGACAAATACATGTTGATAGATCCACAAAGGCTGTTTTACCACCACAACCTCTAGGTTTCATTTGAAAAACCGAGCCATCTCTCACACAGGCAATTTTTCTTTCTCTTTCTCTCTCTCTTTCATCTCAAAACTGTTCAGAAGTTGTTTTGCTTCTCTTTTGATCTGAAGAAGAAGCGTCATACCCAAATCTATTGCCTGCCCTAAGCAGTCGTTTCACCAGAGAGAGAGAGAGAGAGAGAGCGCACCAGAGCGCTCCTCTGTAAGATGGGGTAAAGGCCTAGCTAAAAGAATGTTTGGCCAAATACACTTCAATAACCTATACACTTCTCTTATCATTCTTTCTACTGCAGGTGGTAGCAGAGAAAGCAATATGGTGTTCTATCCATTTACTGTGTAGTAGTGAAAGAAAGGGTTATGAACAGAAAGACTCCCACACACAGCATTCTGCTCTCAAAAGTCCGTTACAAATAGCCTACACCTCTACGGTCCAAACTTTGTCTGTCTTGATAGCTGCTATAGATGATGTAGAGAGGAAATTCAGAAACTCCTGGAGATGTATGGAAGTTAAAACGCTAAAACCAACAGTAGAATGAACACGTTTCGGCTTTTGGCATTCTTCAGGTGATTTGGGGGGGCTTTGGTTGGAGAGAAACGTAGTGGCAGTGCTCCTTTCGTTTTGCTTTGATAGGTAAATGATGAAATAATATTTTCTGGCTCTGCAATACTGCACACAATATAATATTGTGTAACAGGTGTGTCTACATAACATTTCCCCTATACATGTACATGGTTTTGCATCTATTGATTCTCTCCATCCAAATGACTTTCCCTATAGAAATGCAGTGTGGCATAGCATTTTGCCCATAGGATGCATTCTTTCACCCATCTACACATACTATAATACCTCTTAAATTTTGCAAATGTATTGAACATGAAATACAGAAATATCTCTGAGCAAATACATGTTAGAATCACCTTTTGCAGCTGTGGCAGTGATTACAGCTGTGAGTCTTACTAGGTAAGTCTCTAAGAGCTTTGTACACCTGGATTGTACAATATTTGCACACTTGGATTATACACTATTTGCACATTATTCTTTTTTAAAATCTTCAATCTCTGTCAAGTTGGTTGTTGATCATTGCTGGACAGCTATTTTCAAGTCTTGCCATAGATGTTTAAGCTTATTCAATGTTGTCTTGGTAAGCAACTTCAGTGTATATTTGTGTTTTAGGTTATTGTCCTGCTGAAAGGGGAATTTGTCTCACAGACTGCACCAGGTTTTCCTTTAGGATTTTGTCTGTACTTTGCTCTATTCCGTTTCTTTTTATCCTAAATAATTCCTGAGTCCTTGCCAATGACAAGCATACCCATAACACGATGCAGCCACCACCATGCTTGAAAATATGAAGTGGTACTCAGTGATGTGTTGCGTTGGATATTCCCCAAATTGACCCCAAACGGTTTGTATTCAGGACATAAAGTTCATTTCTTAGCCAATTTGTTTTTACAGTTTTACTTTAGTGCTTTATTGCAAACATGATGCATGTTTTGGAATATTTGTATTCTGTACAGGCTTCCTTTTCACAGGTTAGTATTGTGGAATAACTACAATGTTGTTGATTCATCCTCAGTTTTCTCCTATCACAGCTATTTAACTCTGTAACTGTTTGAAAGACACCAATGGCTACATGGTGAAATCCTTGAGCTGTTTCCTTCCTCTCCGGCAACTGAGTTAGGAAGGATGATTGTATCTTTGTAGTGACTGGGTCTATTGATACACCATCTAAAGTGTAAATTATAACTTCACCATGCTCAAAGGGATATTCAATGTCCCATCTCCCAATATGAGCCCTTATTTGCAAGGCATTGTAAAATCTCCCTGATCTTTGTGGTTGAATCTATGCTTGAAATGCACTCTTCAAATAAGGGACCTTACAGATAATTGTAAACAATGTATATACGAAAGTATGTGAACACCCCTTCAAATTAGTTGATTCGGCTATTTCAGCAACACCCATTGCTGACAGGTGTATAAAATCAAGCACACAGACATGCAATCTCCATAGAAAAACATTGGCATTAGAAGGGACTTACATAAGAGCTCAGTGACTTTCAATGTGGCGCCATCATAGGATGCCACCTTTCCAACATGTCAGTTCATCAAATTTCTGCCCTGCTAGAGCTTCTTTATCTATTGTAAGTGCTGTTATTGTGAAGTGGAAACGTCTAGGAGCAGCAATGGCTCAGCCGTGAAGTAGTAGGCCACACAAACTCACAGAATGGGACTGCCAAGTGCTGAAGCACGTTACAATTGTCTGTCCACAGTTGCAACACTCACTACTGAATTCCAAACTCCTCTGGAAGCAATGTCAGCACAAGAACTGTTCGTCGGGAGCTTCATGAAATGGGCTTCCATGGCCGAGCAGCCATGCGTCGGCTGGAGTGGTGTAAAGCTGGCAGCCATTGGACTCTGGAGCAGTGGAAATGCATTCTCTGGAGTGATGAATCACGCGTCACCATCTGGCAGTCCGACAGACGAATCTGGGTTTGGCGGATGCCAGGAGAATGCTACCTGCCCCAATGCATAGTACCAACTGTAAAGTTTGGTGGAGGAGGAATAATGGTCTGGGGCTGTTTTTCATGATTTGGGCTAGGCCCCTTAGATCCAATGTAGGGAAATCTTTACAGTACAGCATGCAGTTACATTTGAGACAATTCTGTGCTTCCTGTCACGCCTGCTCCTGCTCCCCCTCTCTAGCGCTCAAGGGCGCCAGGAGGCCCATCATTATGCACACCTGTCACCATCGTTACATGCATCAGAGCTTCATGGGACTCACCTGAACTCCTTCACTTTGTTGAATGCACCCTCTATATCTGTCTGTTCCTCAGTTTGATCCCCGTGTCAGTATTGTTGACGTTATGTTTCCTCTGTCCAGATGCTGTCCTTTTTTGTTTCATATCGGTTATTTACTAAATGTTCATTCTCTGTACTTGCTTCTCGTGTCCCAGCGTATGTTCTCACAGAATGCTGACACCAATATTGGAAGCGTCAGGGGTTTTGTTTTTTTGTTTTGGTTGGTGACGTCGGGTCCGGTTGCCACTGCAACGGGGGGTGTCTCAGCTGGTTCGACAGGCTTCCACTCCTCAGCCGGCTCAGCCGACCCAAACTGTATCTGTGAGCTGCTAGAGCGCAGGTGCCAAAGCCAGAGTAGGCACAATTGCTATTTAACACAACAGTTGTGACAAAACTATCGGTAGAGATGAAAATGCGATAGAAACACATCTAATTTTTGCTTTTTATACGGTACATGAAAACTTAAGCGAAAAAGTATATTTAGTGTGCACTACCTCTTTTTATCCGCAACAAGTCCGTTTGGTGGACACACACCAATGTTATGAAAATGTACATATGTTCTTTATGCTGATTCTAGAATATTCATATGGAAATCTGTCAGGAAATAACATTGATCACATTTCTTCAAACTTTTACAGTGTTAGTTTCATCTTCTGTTGTACAATATGATACAAAACACAGGTAAAATTGAATTTTGATCTGCCAAATACCTGGAGTCACCTGAGCCAATGTAAGGTGTTTTTAAATTAGTCCATCACACCCGTTTGTGTGATTCGGGGGCTAGGCAAAGGGCGACATCAGCTCATAATTGGCCTGGCTGGATTGCCGTGCCACAACCCCTCTCTCTCTCCATACTGAATCTGCAGTCCCAGAACACTCTCTGACACAACCAATTTGCACAGTCAGTAGACCAGAGAATAATTTCACCTTAATCTTTTATAAGACCATATCAGCCTCGCGTGGAGGGAGAGAAATACAATTATACTAATAAAAGGGTGAGGGGGAGGGGTTGACAGGGACATAATTACAAATGACACCCATAATCAGCTTGTTAGAGCGTCCACAGCCTCCCTCTCGTAAAAAGAGGAGGAGGATTTAAAGGTTGCTCCATGTTCAAAGCGGCTAACCGGGCCTTTGACATTTCACAGCCTTAAGACCACAGCCCGCCATAGAAAACTGGCCTGGAAAGTTAATGTGTTGCTACTTTATTGTTTCCATGCTAACAGGCTTTAGGCATTTCATTTCAAATAAATTGCATTTGTCACATGCTCTGAGTACAACGGGTGTGGACTTTAAAATAGTAACACAAGAGGAATAAAATACACAATAATGAAGTTATATACAGGGAGTACCAGTACAAGATCAATGTGCAGAGGTACAAGGTATTTGAGGTACTAATGGACATAAAGTCCAGGTAAAGTGACTACACATCAGAATAGATAATAATAAGTGTAAGAATAAAGAACGGCGTAGTAGCAGCATATAATGAGTGTAAAAGTGTGTATGTGTGAGTCTGCGTGTGTGTGTTAATGTGTGTTTTGTCGGTATGCGTTTGTACATATGTAGTGTATATGACGTGTGTGGGTTTTGTGTGTGAGTGTGTGTGTAGTGTGTATGTAATGTATACTGTATATATAATCTTGTGAGTGTTCATAGAGTCAGTGCAAGATAGGGTCAATGCAGACAGTCCAGGTAACCATTCATTAACTATTACCCAGTCTTATGGCTATTTAGCAGATTTATGACTTGGGGGCAGAAGCTGTCTCTGAGTCGAGAGCCGATGCTCCAGTACCGATTGCTGGACGGTAACAGAGTGAAAAGTATTTTTCAAAGCCTGAATAACAACAGAAATTCTACCTGTAGGACATTACTGTCTTTACGCTGTCTTTGACTGCCAACCAGCATTATGTCATAGTTATAGTTAGGAGGCTAGAGATATCTCCATACGGGCTCCACACCACGCGCCGTGCCGCTACAAGCACACACATTTCTTAAATGAACGGTTCGGCACCACCGAGTCTTGCACACAGCTAGAGGAGAGGATTCTTGTGTTCAGGCCATTAATAGCATCTGTTTTTGTGCATCTGTAGAGTGCTATTAAATCGGTCCCCACGCTGTCACGTATCTAAATGGGCTGATGCACTGCTGAACTCTTCTCCATGTGTTTTGGAATTACAGGTCTGGTGTTATGAAAGTGGCCTTGTGTTATGACAGTGGCCTGGCCTGGTGTTATGAACGTGGCCTGGCCTGGTGTAATGAAAGTGGCCTTGTGTTATGACAGTGGCCTGGCCTGGTGTTATGAAAGTGGCCTGGTCTGGTGTTATGAAAGTGGCCTGCTGTAATGACAGTGGCCTGGCCTGGTGTTCTGGCAGTGGGATCTCTCTCTCCCTCTCTCCCCGTCACTCTCTCTCTCCACACGCTCGTTCACGCTGCTCGTGGGCGAATTTCCTCCTCCATCTCGCCGGCGGTTGTCTTAGGCAGCTGTAGGCCAAGAAATGTCTCTGTTTCTAGAGTAAAGACGATGTACTACACCTGTACAGCATATTTCTAGGCTGCTCCCCAGTGTTCTACGTCAGCACACGGAGATTGATGCTGTTGTAGTGTGGGATTTAATGGCATTAGGAATGGTAGCTCAGAACGGCTGAAACGGGATTTTGAAGAATTGATTGGGTCTCTGCTGGATACCAAAAAACTTCCTATAATATCTGCCCCTGTGCCCTCGCTCGGTCGAGGTAGTGAACGTTGTTAACAGGCTACTAACACTTAAGAACTGGCTGCGTGACTACTGCAGCTCCTTGGGTGTAACTTTTGTAGACAACTTTTACACCTTTTGGAAGCAGAGGATGCTCTATAAGGAGGATGGGATCCACCCCAATAATTTGGGTACTTGGATCCTGTACAAACACTACAAGGCAGCGCTGAGCCATTGACTGATCAAATCACGCTCCTGAAAGGTATTTACTCCTATTAAATAGCAGCTATATCATTCCGCCACAGTTTCCCATGTTGATAGGGGTATTGCAAATAGTAATTATGTGCCTGTTAATTAAATGTACATTGATAGCTCTGTTAGCTCCTGTATGGAACCTACTGCTCCATGTTTTGTCATTTTGTGTTTGATGTATTTCTGCAGGGCTCAACAGGGTGGCAGGTAGCCTAGTTGTTAGAGCATTGGACTAGTAACCGAAAGGTTGCAAGATCGAATCCCTGAGCTGACAAGGTAATACTGTCGTTCTGCCCCTGAACAAGGCAGTTAACCCGCTGTTCCTAGTCCGTCATTGAAAATAAGAATTTGTTCTTAACTGACTTGCCTAGTTAAATAAAGGTAAAATAAATAATGTCAAAATAAAGGTTACGAAAATATAATAATCTCACTATATTTCTGTCTCTCTTTGCTTAATAGGGAGCACAGATTCCACACTGGAGATGCCTTCTAAAAAATGTTTATCATGTGTTCCTAGAATACAACATGCCAACAACATACAGTACTTTCAGAGGGATTCCTAGAAAGAGCTGTATTCCCTGCTGTATTTCCTAGAAGATAACATTACAGTAGGTAAAGGTATGGCATGTAAAGTATAGCATCGTTAGCCTCAATACGCCCGCTGCTTTAGATCCTAATTTAGCACAATCAGTCAGTTACACATGGTCGTTGCATAAGGGATCATCAATGAGGGGCTATCTTCCTATGGAAGATTATGAACAATGTGGAACTAATCTTTAACGGAGTTGTATTGTTTTCCAGAGAACGCATAGAGCCCCGTGTTGATTATTCCTTTTATACCATGGCAATAATTTAACACTTTCGCTGCTAGAAAAGTGTTTATTTTGCAGGTAGAAAAGTCTTCAACATCCACTGAAGTAGCTAGCAAGCTTACTAGATAGAGACAGTAGTTGCCGTGGTAACCAAAGGAATGTACTAGTTTAGCTTACCAAAACATCAGTCCTAGCATGCTGTTATAGGGAAATAATGCACGCTCTAGAATGCCCTTCAAGCCAATCAGAAACGAGTATTCAAAAATGCCATTGTATAAAGTGTCTTAAAGGGGAATGGAAACACTTTAGGAAGTACATCTAAGGAAATATATGTTATACCAAACATGTGCCTTTAACATAAAAACATAACATAAAAACATTTTGATCGTCGACTAGGTTTATTTTAGCTATGGTCAGCGCCATTTCAAATTGCCATAGTAACGACTGACGCCAGTGTGTCACAGGCAGGACTCACAGGCAAACTGCCTGTGGTATTGAGTTTTCGTGTGGAGAGTGAATCGCAGAGAGTGAGGTTAGGTGCGGACAACGAAGATGGCAACAACAAGTAATAATTCAAACATGAACTGTATAGCGCCAGCCTGTAGGAATTGGCTCCAAAAAACATTTGAAGAAGTGGCTCCATGTCCTGAAGAGGAAGAACGTGCCAGCTCAAACTAGCAGGATCTGCAGCCAGCACTTTGTGGAGGAAGACTTCGCAATTGGGAGTTTCCGAATGGGAAGGAGTCATAGGACTACGTTGAAGCGCTCTGCTTGCCCCTCAATTTTCAGGGGTTATCGGGTATGGCGTTACAAACCGACCATTCATCAACATCGCTGACTTCAGGGTGTCTAGCAAAAGCCGGACTCAATGGAGAAACTGAGGTAACGTTAACCGGTCATGAGTCATGACTGTTGTTGGACCATGCTAACGTAGACACTGGACAACTTTGGTGCAACTCTAGATGAAGGTAACACGCTAATTACCTCTGAAGTGTTTTGTGTAACACCCCCCAGCAACTAAAGTTAACAAGAAAATCAACTGCAACTAAAAACCCAGTTTCTCCATGTAGCCCTGTTATTAGGTAGTTACTAGCTTCCACCTCAGATAGTACTGTAATACATTTTGTTGACCTCATTTAGCTAGACTGAAGTTGACATGGCTAATGTTTGCTGAAAAATAAATATCCCTGTATTTGTGGTGTGTTTCTGTGTGTGTGACTGTTGACATAGCATAAAAGACAGGTAGCTTGTTATCGCCAACTGAAATATTTGGGTTCAGTTGTCTTAACAAACCCTTTGTTTGTTTTCAGGATGACATCTTCATGCCTGAAAAGGTTTTCCTCCTGGAGGAGCCAGTGCAGGAGGAGCCAGTGCAGTAGGAGGCAGAGGAGGTACATGCAAATCCATGTTATTTCTAAGGCTGTTGTTTATTTCAGGACACAATCTGCCATCCCTAAGCAAATTTTGGATATAAAATGGACATTATACATTATAAACAGTGATTCTTGAATATAACTATAGCCTAATAGATGCCTTAATTGTTTTCTACCAACAGGAAAGAATGGTTAGTACAGCATGCCAAACTGACCCCTTGGTGCCAGAGTGTTCCTGTGCTGCAGTGGAGAAGAGCTCGAGACCCAGCTAGATTGCCCTCACGACCATCAGTATATAAACGAGTCCTGCCCCTATACGCCACAGATGGAGCTGGCGTAGAGTGAGATTAGTGAAGACCATAACTCGCTGTATGAACCTGAGAGTTCAGAAACATAATCATCACAGTGCCAGCTATAGTATCGAAGATATGGTATCGAAGATATGGTATCTAAGCGTATAGTATCGAAGCTATAGTATCGAAGCTATAGTATCAAAGCTATAGTGTCGAAGATATAGTATTGAAGAGTGTGTGCAAGATCCCAAAAACATAGTCATTGATAGCAAGCTGAAAGAGTTATTAAATGTCTGCCATGAGCCAGGATGTCGAGCAGTTGTCATCAGTTCATCCCTGAAAAAAAATGGTTTTCCCATCACAATGGAGACAGTGTGTTGTGGGCCACATGAGGCAGTGGGAGTCCCAGACCAGACTGGGAATGTTGTTTGCAGGGAATCTGTTGGTGCCATCAGCGGTCTTCCTTACTGGCGGCTCCCACTCCATATTTGTGGAATCATGTCACCTCCTCAGCCTGGTGTCCATGTCGCTGTGACAGTTCTCAAACCAACAGCACATCTACATTGTGCCAGAGGTTAACCACCAGCACACAGAGGCCATTCTGGCCCCAATTGATGACAGTCCACAGATCGTATCTGGAGACGCACGGTGTGATTCGCCAGGCCATTGTGCCTCCTTTGGCTCTTACACCATCCTGGACTCTGCTTCCCACCTGATCCTCGCCCAGGAGACATATGACCGAGGTGAAGAACAGCTTTTGTTTGGAAAGGGAGGGATTAGAGAGATGCCTGCAACACATGGAAGTAAGCTATAGCCCAACCTATATTTTGTAGCTAGCCTAAGGGTTGTAAGTGTGCATTTGGTGGATGAATGAAGAGGACGTAGGTACCTTTAGGATAATCATAAAGCCTTTAGTACTAACAGGCCCATGGATGTAGTATTGAAACCTTGGCCACTGACAGGCATCCAAGTGTGAGGGTGCACTTGAGGGACTCACATGCTGATATCTGGCATGAGTATGACCTGTGACACATTGCCAAAGGTGTGAGGGAACAGCTGGTGGCCATCAGGAAGCCAGAGGTACTGTCATATATTTTGTAGTAAAATCCGAACTATGATTTGTGTAACTTATTTCTGCATCTAGGACCATCCCAGAGGACTCTCCTGAGTGCCCAAAGAGAGAGAGAGTAGTACATGGAGAAGGAGCAGGCCATTCAGCACCGAATTCAAGGATACACACACAACCATGAAGGGAATCGGAGTGGAACTGTTTTTCCACAGATTTTTTTTTACCCGTTTCAACGGACGTGCTACCTTGTCCCGGACCTGCTGTCTCGACCTATGAATGCTCAGGTATGAAAAGCCAACTGAAGTTTGCTCCTAAGGTGTTGAACTGTTGCACCCTTTACTACCACTGTGGTTATTATTTTGATGTAAAAGCTTTGTAAAATACATTTAATTATATTGATTGTTTGCTGTGCTGGATGTTGTGCATTCACTAACTGTCTGAGTGATGTGACACTTTTATGGTATCTGTTACATATTTTGGTGTGTATGTAATCTGCAACTTAACTTCTTAAAGTAGAAACAATAACAAAGTGTCCTCCCTGCTCCTCTTCGGTGAAAGCTGAGGGATGAGTTTGGAGAAATGCAACCGCTCTCAAATTCATAGAGCTATAGATGCAAGGACTGACCATCCATGATATCAAAATGACAGTTTTAACCATGTTTTGAGGCTGTATTGGGTTTGGTTATATTTTCCTTCTTTACAAATGTTGGAGTTCTGATGGGGTGTGACAGTTAAACTAAGCTCATGAGGCATTTATTAGATTCTTCAAGAATCAATGGTTACATATCATTAATTTATAAGTGCAAAAATGGATGTAGCAACTGCTGATTGCCATTTTAAAGGTATGCTACTGTTGTTTTGGATAATGGTGTCTGCTAAATGGCATATGTTATTAAAGTCTCATTTGACTCAGCCAACTAGCTGCCCGGTGTAGTTACCATTCCTTTCCAATAGATGGCAGCCAAAGCAAGTTGAAGTCACTCGTCTAGGGACAGGGACACAGTGTTAGCGCGCGTTGAAAGTAGTTTGATCTTCAAAGCAAGTTTATCTGGTTACGCTTGAACCTGTTGTTATAGTGGACAAGCTAACTGATACTATTTACATAAGGAGCAGGCATTAGGCCCATGCCTTGGTTTCTCAAATGACTGCCTCGCATGGTTCACCAATTACTTCTCTGATAGAGTTCAGTGTGTCAAATCAGAGGGCCTGTTGTCCGGGCCTCTGGCAGTCTCCATGGGGGTGCCACAGGGTTCAATTCTTGGGCCGACTCTCTTCTCTGTATACATCAATGATGTCGCTCTTGCTGCAGGTGAGTCTCTGATTCACCTCTATGCAGACGACACCATTCTGTATACTTCCGGCCCCTCTTTGGACACTGTGTTAACTACCCTCCAGACGAGCTTCAATGCCATACATCTCTCCATCCGTGGCCTACAACTGCTCTTAAATGCAAGTAAAACTAAATGCATGCTCTTCAACTGATCGCTGCCAGCTCCTGTCCCCCCGTCCAGCATCACTACTCTGGACGGTTCTGTCTTAGATTATGTGGAAAACTACAAATACCTAGGTGTCTGGTTAGACTGTAAACTCTCCTTCCAGACTCACATCAAACATTTCCAATCTAAAATTAAATCTAGAATTGGCTTCCTATTTCGCAACAAAGCTTCCTTCACCCATGCTGCCAAACATACCCTCGTAAAACTGACCATCCTACCGATCCTCGACTTCGGTGATGTAATTTACAAAATAGCCTCCAATACTCTACTCAACAAACTGGATGCAGTCTATCACAGTGCCATCCGTTTTGTTACCAAAGCCCCATATACCACCCACCACTGCGACCTGTACGCTCTCGTAGGCTGGCCTTCGCTTTACACCCGTCGCCATATCCACTGGCTCCTGGTCATCTACAAGTCCCTGCTAGGTAAAGTCCCGCCTTATCTCAGCTCGCTGGTCACCATAGCAGCACCAACCCGTAGCACGCGCTCCAGCAGGTATATCTCACTGGTCACCCCCAAAGCCAATTCCTCCTTTGGCCGACTCTCCTTCCATTTCTCTGCTGCCAATGACTGGAACGAACTTCAAAAATCTCTGAAACTGGAGACACTTATCTCCCTCAACCGCTTTAAGCACCAGCTGTCAGAGCAGCTCACAGACCCCTGCACCTGTTTATAGCCCATCTGTAAATAGCCCAACCAACTACCTCATCCCCTACCGTATTTATTTATTTATCTTGTTCCTTTGAACCCCAGTTTTTCTACATTGCACATTCATCTACTGCACATTTTTACCATTCCAGTGTTAAATTGCTATATTGTAATTACTCTGCCACCATGGCCTATTTATTGTCTTACCTTCCTTATCCTACCTCGTTTGCACTCTTTGTATATAGATTTGTTTTTCTACTGTATTATTGACTGTATGTTTGTTTTACTCCATGTGTAACTCTGTGTTGTTGTATGTGTCGAACTGCTTTGCTTTATCTTGGCCAGGTCGCAATTGTAAATGAGAACTTGTTCTCAACTTGCCTACCTGGTTAAATAAAGGTGAAATAAATAAAATAAAAATGTCTTGAAAAAAATGACAGCAGGCTAGATTTACTAAATGAACTGGTTTTTATTCAAACCCTATGTAAATGCCTTTGCTTCTGGGTATGCTGCCTTATGGATGAGACGACACACGCAGGGATGACATGCCGTACAAAAATCATAAAGAAAATGTGTCAGATACCGAACAAAAAAACACAGTGTATTTTTAATTCGCACCATTATTGTAGGCAGTCATTGGAAATAAGAATTTGTTCTCAACTGACATGCCTAGTTAAAAAAATTAATAATTATTAAACATTTAAAAATGTTAGTTTAGAATGAGATTTCATAAATCATGATGCTGTCTGTGATTGGAACTCAGGTCGTCTTATCTAAATGTCAATGTGTTACCATAGCGCCAAACAGTGCTTGTGATAAACATTGTTACATGTGACTTATTATATATAATGAGCACCTACCCACTACTTATGTTAGCTTTGAAAATGTATAATCAAGCAGAATTTCACCAATTATTTAACTGGCATATCGGCTGCTGACTGGCCAGGAAGACATTAGGATTAGAAACATGTCCAATACGTCGCCATCCAGACAGACTGACAGGAACCTCTGACTGGATGTAATACAGCCACCATCCGCTGGGCTTTTCTACAACACACACACTCCTACTCTGTCCATTGGTTACGCAGACCCTCTAGCTGAGGTGTTTCAGGCGGCATATCTGTGTTACTGCTACGAGAACAAACTCTTTGATCTGGGGCAACGATCGGCTCAAACAGGAACGGCTTCAGTAGGTGTATTGGCTCCCTAACTAAGATTATTTAATTCTCTGTAATAAACTCATTCTCAGACTTGTAACTACTGGGTAAATTCTGTCATTTTAGGGAGTTCCAAAATGTTCTGTCCTGCTAGTGATGCAACAATGCCAATATGGTGATTTACAGTTCCATTTAGCTGCCGTCTTAAATCCTAGTTTTTCCATTCCCCTTTAATCATACAGCACAGCAGGCCATTCCATCTCTTCATTGTACTCTACATACATACATTTTTCACCCCCTCTGGAGCTGTTTGCTTGTAAAATTATGTTGTGAATAAACAAATTAGACCAATTAAAGTGTGAGAGGTACTTTAGTGAAGCTAGCTCCGTCTTCTCAATTAGGTTATAGCATCTATGGATCCCGTCGTTAGTCAAAGCTGCTCCCTGTGTACGTACTGTAGACCTTGAGAAGGTACTTGGTAGAATGGATTGCATAGCCTATATTGATGAGCTGAACTAAAATATTCTTCACTTTTCCCACCCCCTTCTTCTCTTCTTCTCCACCCCACCTTCCCTTCATCTCTCTTCATCGCTACTTCCATCCCTCATTCTCCCTCCCTCCTTTCCTCCCATCCCTCCCTCTCTCTCAATTCAATTGAGTGGGCTTTATTGGCATGGGTAACATACTGTATGTTTACAATGCCAAAGCAAGTGAAATAGATAAACAAAACTGAAAAAAGCAATAACAAAATCAACAGTAAACATTACACTGATAAAAGTTTCAAAAGTATAGAGACATTTCAAAATGTCATATTATGGCTATGCACAGTGTTCTAACAATGTGCAAATAGTTAAAGTACAAAATGGAAAATAATAAACATAAATAAACATAAACATGACCTGTTGCCCTTTTCTTGTGGCAGCAGGTCACAAATCTTGCTGCTGTGATGGCACACTGTGGTGTTTCACCTACTAGATGTGGAAGTTTATCAAAATGTGATTTGTTTTCTAATTATTTGTGGGTCTGTGTAATCTAAGGGAAATATGTGTCTCTAATATGGTCAAACATTTGGCAAGAGGTTAGGAAGTGCAGCTCTGTTTCTACTTCATGTTGTGGTCAGCGTGCACATAGCCTGTCCACTCTCGAGAGCCATGTCTAACTTGGCGGCCTCTCTCAATAGCAAGGCTATGCTCACTGAGTCTGTACATAGTCAAAGCTTTTCTTAATATTGGGTCAATCACAGTGGTCCGGTATTCACACTGTGTAGTCTCTGCTTAGGGCCAAATAGCATACTAGTTCACTCAGGTTTTTTGTTAATTCTTTCCAATGTGTCAAGTAATTATCTTTTTCTTATCTTATGATTTGGTTGGGTCTAATTGTGTTGCTGTCCTGGGGCTCTGTGGGGTCTGTTTGTGTTTGTTAACAGAGCCCCAGGACCAGCTTGCTTAGGGGACTCTTCTCCAGGTTCATCTCTCTGTAGGTGATGGCTTTGTTATGGAAGGTTTGGGAATCGCTTTCTTTTAGGTGGTTGTAGAATTTATCTATTTTCTGGATTTTGATAATAAGCAGGCATCATCCTAATTAATCTCTGCATGCATTATTTGGTGTTTTACATTGTACATGGAGGATGTTTTTGCAGAATTCTGCATGCAATCTCTCTCCCTACCTCATTCTCCCTCTTTCCCTCCCTCTCTTTGAAAATAAAATCTTATCTTCTTCCTTCTAATCTGAGAGACATCCAGAGAGTGTACTTCTGGAGACTACAGAGGAGGAATCATATTGGGAATCAACAGTGTTGATTGGGATCATGGCACACACACACACACACACACACACACACACACACACACACACACACACACACACACACACACACACACACACAGATGCTCACACACACACACACACACACACACACACACAGATGCTCACACACACACACACATACACACACACATAAACACAGTTAATACACACAGTCAAACACACATACACACAGTTGATACACACACACATCCACTCAGTCGATACACACACACACACATGTATATACACAATCCTTATGTTCTGTAGATTAAAGCTTCATCAGTAGTCTGGAAGTGGCTTCTTCAGCCCTCTGCTACTCTCTCATTAATAAACAATATGATCCTTTCATATGCACTGCTATGAGGGCTGTGAATACCTCCCAGCTACAGTACAGGACATGCCAGGCACAGCAGCGATATTTCCTCCCTATTCCATTGCTATGTTCACAGCTCCATCAATGAAAACATGAAAACACAGAGAAGGGAAATGAGCTGTTGCTACCACAACGTTTATGAATTCAGGCACGGACAGCAGACGAAGCAGTCTCAAAGCTCTGTGTGTGTACCCACTTACATGCGTGTGTGTGTGTGTTTTTTGCTAGTGTGTGGGAGTGGGATGGCCAAAACAAAAAGCCCACTCCATTAATATCCGGTTGCTGCCGTGGAATTAGTTTTCTCTTGTCAGGCGGTTCAGGCTATCACTGTGATAAGGGGGGACCAAACTGTACAGCAGGTGACTACATCATCCTGAGACCCGGAGATAGAGGGAGAGGAAGAGGGATGAAGGGAGCAAGGACATTGAGAATGTGAGAGAGAGCAAGGGGAGGGAGAGAGAGGGGAGGGAGGGAGAGAAAGAAGAGCAGCAAAGAGGGAGGGAGCGAGGGCAAGACAGAGAGAAAAAAGAGAGAGCGAGAGAGCAAGACAGAAAAGAGGAAGAGAGAGAGAGAGAGAACAGCAACACAATAAAACCCGACAAATTATGAGAACGCAAAAAATATAACTATTTGACACACTGGAAAGAGTCAACCAACAACTATCTGGCCCTAAACAGAGAGTACACAGTGGCTGAATACCTGACCACTGTGAATGACTCAAAATTAAGAAAATCCTTGACAATTTACAGACTGAGAATAGCCTTGCTATTGAGAGAGGCCCCAATAGGCAGACCTACTGTAGCTTTTGAGAGAAGACAGGATATGTGATCACTGACCACAAAATGAGGAGGAAACTGAGCTGCACTTTCTTACCTCTGGCCAAATGTATGACCAGATTAGAGACACATGTTTCCCACAGATCACAATAGACCCACAAAGAATTTGAAAACAAATCAAACATTAATAAACTCCCAATGTGCAGTCACAGCAGCAAGATTTGTGGCCCGTTGCCATGAGAAAAGTGCAACCAGTGGAGCACGAACAACATTGTAAATACAACCTAGATTTATCTGCCCCTACTATTCATACTACAACTATTTGCACATTGCAAAAACACAGTACATAGCTGTTATAGAAATGTCGTTCTCTATATTCATAAACTGAACTTCAATTAAACAAACTGTCTGTTACCCAGTATTTGTAAGATACTGGTTGAAATGAGACAAACAGAGGCCCAATCTATAATGATCAAATGTGGATTATTTATTCATGGGAGAGCTCTGAGCTCCAAAAGGTGTACACAGTCTTTTATATGGTACAATGTTGAAATACAAAGATACAAAATTCCCACCACTTCCCCCACCCTCTCCAAGAAAAGTGTCTTCCCACAGTACCCATTCATTCCTTATCACAATCTTTGCGCATAAGTCAAAATTGTGAGGTTCTGTTAACTATCTCTCCTGTCCTCAAGGGCAGGGATCTCTCGCGTGTGTCTGGTAGAATCAAATAATTATTTGTTCTCCCAGACACCCCCTAAATGAAGTCATACCAGCTTGTTTGCCCTTCTGCACACCAAGTTAATATCTAGACACACACACACACATTAATTGGACTACCATTTTTCTTGTAACCCTATCTCTATTGCATACATTTTCAGAATGGAATGTTCTTAGTATTAAGTACAAACAATTAGTCATCAAAGCATAACATCTATAACAATAGCTGATAATATAACACTTGAAATATGTTTATCTGCAATGTTTACTAATAGTTGTTGTTGACTGTGTTTTTGTTTATTCTTACTTTTGTTTATTGTTTATTTCACTTGCTTTGACAATGTAAAATAGGTTTACCATGGCAATAAAGCCGTTCTGAAATGGAGAGAGAGAGAGAGGCTGGCGATCAGCAGTTGGGCTAGATCAGGGCTCTCCAACCTCGTTCCTGGAGAGTTACCCTCCTGTAGGTTCTCTCCAACCTCGTTCCTGGAGAGTTACCCTCCTGTAGGTTCTCTCCAACCCCGTTCCTGGAGAGTTACCTTCCTGTAGGTTCTCTCCAACCCCGTTCCTGGAGAGTTACCCTCCTGTAGGTTCTCTCCAACCCCGTTCCTGGAGAGTTACCCTCCTGTAGGTTCTCTCCAACCCCAGTTTTATCTGACCTGATTCAGCTTATCAACCGGCTAATTATTAGAATCAGGTGCGCTAGACTAGGGTTGGAGCTAAAACCTATGGGACGGTAGCTCTCCGGGAACAGGGTTGGAGAGGTTAAATAAAAAAATAAAGGGTTGGAGATTCCTGGCCTATATTCTGCTGCACACAGACAATCCTCATCAAACTGACAACATGAGAATCTTCCTGCTACACACAAAAGAATGAGGGGTCCTCAATGGTTCTTTGGTAAGAGTGATGGTATTATGTAAAAAAAAAAAGAATATTTAACATTTATTTAACTAGGCAAGTCAGTTAAAACCAGTCAGGGATTGCTGGGTCGCTAGCGGGCTCGTCCCGACACTACCAGCGAAAATCTAAAGCGCCAAATTCAAAATCCCAAAATGGAATTATTAAACATCCACCAATATGCAAGTGTTCCATACTCATCAAAAGCTATGTTTCTTGGCAATATCACAGCGTTGTCAGATTTCAAAAAGGCTTTACGGCGAAAGCAGCACATTTCATTGTTTGAGGCTAGCACCTCACATATTTTTCCAATAGCCATGTATCGATTAGCCATCATGGCACACACATAACACATTTCACAGCGAAAACAAATCAATTACCTGTTGAAGAACTTCTGCTGAGGTCATCCTAAGTGTCCAACGAAGACAATCCATGGTTCTTTTGTTAGAAAAAGTAACGTCTTTTATCCATAAATCCTCCATTTGGTTCGCGCGTTATAATCAGAAACGACAGCCTCCACTAGTCCATGAAATGCGGCGAACTCGTTCAAATTATACCTATAAACTTGTCCAAGAACAATCAAACATAGTTTTAAATGTATCCTTAGGAACACTTTTACGTATATTTACTATTATAAATCAGCCGGAATATAAACTGATCAATAACGAGGCTACAAAAGACACTCCGTGACTTCTCGTGCGCGCGCCACGGGAACTTTTCTCAGAACGAGGGGTCTTCATTGTTTGGTGTTTTTCTCTGCTCTAAATTCATCCAAAATGGAGGAAAACACCGTCTCGAGGCTGTTGACATCATAAGGAAGCGACGTGTACTGCATTCATATGCCTATATATGGTCATTTTCAATAGGGAGGGGTTCCCAAATGAGCAATGTGTCAAAATCACTTTTTCCAGGACAGAGATTCCTCAGGGTTTTGCCTGCTATATGCGTTCTGATTCACTCACAGACAAATGGTTAACAGTCTTGGGAAATTCAGAGTGTTTCCTATCCAATGGTACTAAATATATGCATATCCTATTTTCTGGGCCTAAATGGGAGGCATTTTACTTTGGGCACGCCAGGCTCTCCAAAACGGTCACCTCATGCACTGCTCCCAGAGAAGTTAAGAACAAATTCTTATTTACAATGACGTTCTACCAGAAGGCAAAAGGCCTCCTGCCTTGGACGGGGGATAGAAAATAAAATAAAAATATAGGACAAAACACACATCACGACAAGAGAGACTCCACAACACTACATAAAGAGAGACCTAAGACAACAACATAGCAGAAGGCAACACATGACCACACAGCATGGTAGCAACATAACAACAACATGGTAAAACATTATTGGGCACAGTCAACAGCACAAAGGTCAAGAAGGTAGAGACAACAATACATCACACAAAACAGCCACAACTGTCAGTAAGTGTCCATGATTGAGTCTTTGAATGAAGTGATTGAAATAAAACTGTCCAGTTTGAGTGTTTGTTGCAGCTCATTCCAGTCTCTAGCTGTAGAGAACTGAAAAGAGGAGCGACCCAGGGATGTGTGTGCTTTGGGGACCTTTAACAGAATGTGACTGGCAGAATGGGTGTTGTATGTTGAGGATGAGGGCTGCAGTGGGTTTCTCAGATAGGGGGGAGTGAGGCCTAAGTGTTTTATAAATAAGGATCAACCAGTGGATCTTGCGAAGGGTATACAGAGATTACCAGTTTATAGAATAGTATAGAGTGCGATGATGTGTGCTTTAAGAAGCATTGGTGACAAATCTGATGGCCGTATGGTAAAGAACATCTAGCCGCTAGAGAGCACCCTTATCTGCCGATCTATAAATTACATCTAGCATAGGTAGGACGGTCATCTGTTGTTCTGCATAAAGTTGAAGTCGGAAGTTTACATACACTTAGGTTAGAGTCATTAAAACTAGTTTTTCAACCACTCCAAAAATGTCTTGTTAACAAACTATAGTTTTGCCAAGTCGGTTAGGACATCTACTTTGTGCATGACAAGTATTCTTTCCAACAATTGTTTACAGACAGATTATTTCACTTATAATTCCCTGTTTCACAATTCCAGTGGGTCAGAAGTTTACATAGATTAAGTTGACTGTACCTTTAAACAGCTAGAAAAATTCCAGAAAATGGCTTCTGATAGACTAATTGACATAATTTGAGTCAATTTGAGGTGTTCCTGTGGATGTGTTTCAAGGCCTACTTACAAACTCAGTGCCTCTTTGCTTGACATCATGGGAAAATCTAAAGAAATCAGCCAAGACTTCATAAAAAAAATGGTAGACTTCAACAAGTCTGGTTCATCCTTGGGAGCAATTTTCAAATGCCTTAAGGTACCAAGTTCATCTGTACAAACAATAGTATGCAAGTATAAACACCATGGTACCACGCAGCCGTCATAGCGCTCAGGAAGGAGACGCGTTCTGTCTCCTAAAGATTAACGTACTTTGGTGCAAAAAGTGCAAATCAATCCCAGAAGCAAAGGAACTTGTGAAGATGCTTGAGTAAACAGGTACAAAAGTATCTATATCCACAGTAAAACGAGTCCTATATCGACATAACCTGAAAGGCTGCTCAGCAAGGAAGAAGCCACTGCTCCAAAACCGCCATAAAAAAGCCAGACCACGGTTTGCAATTGCACATGGGGACAAAGATTGTACTTTTTGGAGAAATGTCCTCTGGTCTGATGAAACAAAATTAGAACTGTTTGGCCATAATGACCATCATTTTGTTTGGAGGAAAAAGGGGGAGGCTTGCAAGCCGAAGAACACCATCCCAACCGTGAAGCACGGGGGTGGCAGCATCATGTTGTGGGGTTGCTGCAGGAAGGACTGGTGCACTTCACAAAATAGATGGCATCATGAGGCAGGAAAATTATGTGGCTATATTGAAGCAACATCTAAAGATGTTACATCTCAAGATGGTGGATTACAAAATCTCTCTACTATTATTCTGACATTTCACATTCTTAAAATAAAGTGGTGATCCTAACTGACCTAAGACAGGGAATTTATACTAGGATTAAATGTCAGGAATTGTGAAAAACTGAGCTTAAATGTATTTGGCTAAGGTGTATGTAAACATCCGACTTCAACTGTATGTGGAACCATAATAACTCAAAGAACCCCTTGAGCTCTTCAATGGATCTTTACAGTTCACAAAAAGGTTCTTTATTTTAGTGATAAGGGGTGTTGGCTCATTCAAATATTTTGGGATGTGATTTACGCACAGGTCTTTTTGTGCAAACATGAATGAAAGTGTAATTACAGTTTATTAAATGTGTTGTGTCATGCTATTAAATGTTATGTAAGACTTTGGCCAGTGACAGTGTCATGTGAAAAACTCATGGATGGCCTTGTGTCAAGTGGTTCTCAATTCTCTCTCCAGGGACACCCAGCTGTTCCAGAGGTAGCTAGTGATGGGGAAACAAAGCTGCATGAAGCATTGAGGCTTTCCAGGCAATTATGTATTACAGTTTTTTACAGTCGCTAGGACACATTTCTCAATACTTAGGTCACTTTTTCAAAACTCTTCACACAGTGAGCACAACGGAAGTATATGTGGGCTAAACTGTGGATCATTTATCATTGCTTTGGCACAAAATGCATTCAATGACTACATCTTTCAAATTACATTAACTATTTTCTCACTTCGACACAACAACCGCCAAAACTCTGTGTACCTACAGGCCAATTTGCACATGCTTATATACTGTTTTCAAAACTGTTAAACTTATGTTCAAAACAATAACATAATACAAAACTGAATAAGACAGCAATTTGCTACATTTCTACAGTAATATTTTAATGAAATATATTTTAAATCTTAAAAACAATTGGACAATTGGACCAACCACAGCTGATTCTCATTGTAGATGAACATCTACACAGGTGTTACTCTTTCAATTTCATTACAAAAGGAGACAACTGCTGAATAGTTTTGTATTGTGATGTAAACATGGACCCAGCCAGAAATAGAGAAGTGGCTGAAAGAGGAAGAAGAGTGGCTGGGAGGGGGCGAGGAATACGTATGCGTGGTGGAAGAAGAATAAGAGGAAGATCAAGAGCTGTAGTCTCAGATGAGATCAGAGCTACTGTAATTGATCATGTAGTAAATCATGGTCTCTCAATGAGAGAAGCTGGTCAGAGAGTGCAGCCAAATTTGCAACGCTCAACAGTGGCATCTATTGTTAGAGTTTTCCGGCAAACCAACAGGTAACTTGTATTCTGCAAGGGCATATGACTGAGTTGCACATTACAGAAGTAAATAGACTTGTGTGTAATTGCTTTTGCATTTCTGCTTAGGACTCAACGGTTACCTCACACAGGTGGGAGAGGAAGGATGCTCACTGATGTGCAGGAAACTGCCATTGTTGATATGGTCATCAGAAACAATGGCATAAAACTCACTGAGATTCGAGACAGAGTCTTGGCAGACAACGTTATTTTTGCAAATATTCACAGTGTAAGCATAACAACTATTTCTAGAGTCCTGAAAACATCAGGTCAGGATGAAACAGTTGTACACTGTGCCTTTGAGAGGAACTCTGAACATGTCAAGCAACTCAGGAACCAATATGTCCAGGTAAGATCACAATAAAATACAGAACTGTTTTTAAACAAAACCAAACACACACAAAGACATATTTTTAGGTAATGTTTACTACTGTAACATCTTATTTGCCTTGTGGATTTATTTTAGAGAGTCATGGAGATTGAAGGCAGGCAAACACCCCACATTTTCATCTTTGTGGATGAGGCTGGTTTCAACTTGGCCAAAACACGGCGACGAGGGAGGAATGTGATTGGGAAGAGAGCCACAGTGGATGTCCCGGGCCAGAGGGGTGCCAACATCACAATGTGCGCAGCAATATCCACTGATGGACTGCTGTTACACAAACCACTAATTGGGCCATACAACACTGAACGTCTCCTTTCTTTCCTGCATGATCTCTATGGAAGGGTTGTGCTAGGTGAGGAAAGGGATGCAGAGAGAAGAAATCAGCCAACATTTATAATTGTATGGGACAATGTGGCATTTCACCACTCCCGTGCAGTCACTGAGTGGTTTGCAGCCCATCCCAGAATGGTGTCACTTTTCCTCCCACCTTACTCTCCATTCCTCAACCCCATAGAGGAATTATTTTCCTCATGGAGGTGGAAGGTTTATGACCAACCATCCACATGATCAAATGTCCCTCCTGGATGCAATGAATGCTGGATGCCTGGACATATCAGCAGAAGATTGCCAGGGATGGATCAGGCATGCCAGAAGATTCTTTCCTAGGTGTATTGCCCTAGATGACATAAGATGTGATGTGGATGAGAACCTGTGGCCAAATGGAGAAGACCGAGTAGATTAGCATCACTATTGTATCTGTATCAGTTGATGGTGTGTATACAACCTCTTGTATTTTGGAATTACTCACTGCAAAAAAATACAAATAAATAAAATACATAAAATATATTGAAGCATTCTGCATCATGTCTGATTCATTCCAGTAACATATATTGCAGTGAATTATAAACAGAGATGTGTCCTTGTTTTACACAAGAAAACATTGTATAATGCTACATGTTGTTAGTGTTTTTTAGGTCATTGTTTTGTGGGTGACAAAGTGTGTTTGTTGGCTGTCAACCTTTGCTAGTGTTGTGGAAGAATGTGTTGATTTGAGACATGTATGAAGTGATTTGGTAGTTTTAGTGCATTTTGAATGTGAAATGAACTGCTGTGCCGAGCTGAAAGTTGGTTAGGAGAACTGTGTGAAGAGTTTTGAAAAAGTGACTTAAGTATTGAGAAATGTGTCCTAGCGACTGTAAAAAACTGTAAGTAAGGTAGCTTCATTACTCAAGGATTTGATCAACACAGTGCAACCTGCTGGTCAAAATTATTTAGAGCAGCCAAATTATTATAGATGTCCCATACCCCGTAGCGTGTGCGCTTGGTAACCTTTTTGTCTTCTACCAAACCAATCAGGTGTGTGTTCGACGAAATGAAGCTTCGGACGTCATTGATCACGTGCTTCTGATAAAGTGATCCATGCATTGGCACACTGCTTCGAAAATAAACAGCTTAGCGATTTCGACGCATGCCTCGGAGCTCTGGTATCAAACGAAACATCACTAGAGGTTGCTTACGTCATTATCTTGGCTGCTTTAGAACCATGGACAAAATTGAGCACACTGCCATGCAATCTCCATAGACAAACATTGGCAGTAGCATGACTTTATTAAAGAGCTCAGTGACTTTCAACGTGGCACCGTCATAGGATGTCAGTTCTTCAAATGTCTTCCCTGCTAGAGCTGCCCCGGTCCACTGTAAGTGCTGTTATTGTGAAGTGGAAACATCTAAGAGCAACAATGGCTCAGCCGTGAAGTGGTAGGCCACACAAGCTCACAGAACGTGACTGCTGCTTGTGCTTACAACTTTGAGATAACAGTTTGGGGAAAGCCCTTTGCTGTTTCATCATGACAATGCCCCCGTGCACAAAGCGAGGTCCATACAGAAAAGGGTTTGTAGAGTTCGGTGTGGAAGAACTTTACCGGCCTGCACAGACCCCTGACCTCAACCCCATCGAAGACCTTTGGGATGAATTGGAACACCGACTGTGAGCCAGGAGGCCTAATCGCCCAACATCCGGGCCCGATCTCACTGAGTCTCTTGTGGCTAATGGAAGCAATGTTCCAACATCTAGTGGAAAGCCTTCCCAGAAGAGTAGAGGCTGTTATAGCAGAAAATAGGGGACCGACTCCATATTAATGCACATGATTTTGGAATGAGATATTCGACGAGCAGGTGTCCACATACTATTTTGATAGAGAGAATTATGGGCACAACACTTGGCATTAGCGTAAAGAGGCAGGCTTTCTATGAGTAAATAAGTTGTAGGTGTGAAGAAGGCTTGACCCCTCACTGGCCAATGAGAACATGCTTGAAAACTTATAATTTTTTGTTTTGTTTTTTAAGAGAATGATAAACAATAAACAGACTTTTTAACAGCAATGTTTCTAAATAGGCTTCTTCATTAGGCTACTGACATCTTTCATCCAATAGGCATTGTGCGCAACCTTTCAAACAGGAGCTGGACATAAATAATATCCAGTATAATGAGAAAAGGGTGTTGACTGTTTTCCTGCTCCTAGAAGTTATATTGTAATATAACATTGGTGATAGGCTAATCTACTAAGCTACTGCGCGCCTCCGCTGGCAAAATCCATGCCATAACCAACCGCTTAGACCACTTTATTATTGATCTTCAAATCCCCACCAGCACTGCCTGAAATTGGAACTTTGGCAGACGTTTCTAAGGACACATGAGTGCAAGCAAGCTCATATAAGACAGGTAAATTACCAATCCTGGCGCAAGGGTTGGAAAATAGCCAGTGCCTGCTTTAACAAGTCAAAATTGGCAATTAGCGTGCATTTGACAATTGTGCTGGCTTAACACCAGCCCAACATAGAGCCCCAGGAGTCTAATAGATATGCTGGTTTGTTTTCATGTAATTACTGACAACGGCAAGGCTTGTCTAGTCCAGGTATTGCTACAGACGGTAACCTCAGGCTTTGAACAATGCAAACAAAATAACACACACAAGACAAACACGATATAGACATGTTTTCTTGGAAGGGGCTCTAAGACATTTCCTTCAGTTGTTTTCCCTTCTACACCTTTCTCCTCCTTCATCTCTCAAGCAGTTCCTAAACATCTTTCACACTCTCCATACATTCTTCGAAGTTGGCATTGTGTGCCCCACATTAATTTAAGAATTAAGGCCTGAGGGGGTGTGGTATGTGGCCAATATACAAGGGCTGAAGGCTGTTCTCAACGCACGACGCAACGCGGAGTGCCTGGATACAGTCCTTAGCCATGGTATGTTGGCAATATACCACAAACCCTGAGCCTTATTGCTATTATAAACTGGTTACCAACATAATTACAGCATTAAAAATAAATGTTTTGTCGTACCTGTGGTATATGGTCTGATATACTACAGCATTCAGGGCTCGAACCCCCCAGTTTATTATATGGATTATCCCACACTTGGCCGTATCTGCCTGTTCAGTCAACTAACTCCAGACAACCAACAACCTCCATTCAGTCGGGTGGATGGGCGGTCCGTGGGATCCATTTTTAATTTACTGGCCCATGTCCATTTGGCAGCCTACACATGTTCCGGCATGGAATACTTGCTCAGGAAAAACAGGATTTGTACAGTAGGGCTGCTGCAGGAAATGTGAACTGTGAAATTCGGGAATCCGAGGAGAACATGCATCATGCCGCCAAGGGTATAGCCCTGTTCTGGCTCCATTATGGCAGGGCTCCACTTTAACCTTCTGATGTAGATAAATGGGATGGCTCATTAACCTTTAGTGTAAACTGCGGGTGGGATGTGGCAAAGTGGCACGGTCTGTGGTGAAGTTGTGGGTCTAGAAATGCAGATGAGAGAGTGAAACATAGACAAGAATGGGCGCTGGAGATATACAACCACAACACAAACCAAGGCATGCACACATACAGATGTAGGATCTTAAAAACTGAGCCAGTTTGCTACAGCAGGAAAATAGTCCTACAGCAACAGGAAATCCGCATTATAATTAATGGATATGTTTTGTAGGGGTTGATACATTTTTCATAAGGGCGAATCAAGTCTGACATTTTAAAGTGGACATTACAAACTTTATAAACCTTTTTAAACCTTGAATACGCTACAAGTTTGCATTTCAAGATGCGCATGGAAATTCCCTGCAACAAAATAGTGATCAAATTAAGATCCTATGTCTATACACACGCAAGCGTGTATGCACGCATGCATGCACACGTGCACACACCGTCTACATCACTTACAAACACAGAACCATCTCTCAAAGCGTCTCTTGCTTTCTTAATTCTCTCCTCTTCTTCCCTCGTTATGTTCTTCCTTTTCTTCTTTCTAATTTTCTCACTGCCAGTTTGTTTGTGGCTTTTACAATGTAAAGATAAATGGATACATAAAAAAAAAAAATCAAAATGTTTTTTATAGACACTTGACTTGGACTATGAGTGTCAATATAACACCACAAGTTGTTACACGCTTGGATGGAGAGAAGAGAAACACCAAAATCAATGGGCAAAGGGTTGGACATGTCCTAATACGTTTTCTACACAGTCCCTTTTCTTTTCTCATTGATTGTCTTCTATCTTTAGTGTCATATGTCAGCAGACACACTGTGTAACACATTAACAGCAGCTTTTTGAGATGAGAGCTGACATGGGGTCATAGTTTATCTCAGCCGCTCGTCAAGTTAAACGTATAGGATCCATCTCCACGAAGTGCTAGCATTCCATTCTAGTATGAGATGTATTTGCTGAGGTGTGTGAGAGAGAGAGAGAGAGAAAAAGAGAGAGAGAGAGGGATTAACCTTGTCACCCCACCAGCAGCCACATCGGGGATAATCAAATCAAATTGTATTTGTCAGATGCGCTGAATACAATAGGTGTAGACTTTACGGTAAAATGCTTACTTACGAGATCTTTCCCAACAATGACGAATTAAAAGTAAGACAATTTTTCTTCGCCCAAGCAAGTCTCTTCTTATTATTAGTGTCTTCTAGTAGTGGTTGCTTTAGAGCAATTCGACCATGAAGGCTCATACAGTCTCCTCTGAAAAGTTGATGTTGAGATGTGTCTGTTACTTGAACTCTGTGAAGCATTTATTTGGGCTGCAATCTGAGGTGCAGTTAAGTGAACTTATCCTCTGCAGCAGAGGTAACTCTGGGTCTTCCTTTCCTGTTGTGGTCCTCATGAGAGCCAGTTGTCATAGAGCTTGAAGGTTTTTGTGACTGCACTTGAAGAAACATTCAAAGTTCTTGACATTTTGTCTTAAAGCAATGATGGACTGTTGCTTATTTTTTTTATTTCACCAGATAGGCAAGTTGAGAACAAGTTCTCATTTACAACTGCGACCTGGCCAAGATAAAGCAAAGCAGTTCGACACATACAACACAGAGTTACACATGGAGTAAAACAAACATACAGTCAATAATACAGTAGAAAAACAAATCTATATACAAAGAGTGCAAATGAGGTAAGATAAGGAAGGTAAGGCAACAAAAAGGCCATGGTGGCAAAGTAATTCCAATATAGCATTTAAACACTGGAATGGTAGATGTGGAGTAGATGAATGTGCAATGTAGAAAAACTGGGGTGCAAAGGAGCAAGATAAATAAATACGGTAGGGGATGAGGTAGTTGGTTGGGTTATTTACAGATAGGCTATATATAGGTGCAGGGGTCTGTGAGCTGATCTGACAGCTGGTGCTTAAAGCTGGTGAGGGAGATAAGTGTCTCCAGTTTCAGAGATTTTTGTAGTTCCATCCAGTCATTGGCAGCAGAGAACTGGAAGGAAAGTCAGCCAAAGGAGGAATTGGCTTTGGGGGTGACCAGTGAAATATACCTGCTGGAGCACGTGCTACGGGTGGGTGATGCTATGGTGACCAGCGAGCTGAGATAAGGCGGGGCTTTACCTAGCAGGGACTTGTAGATGACCTGGAGCCAGTGGGTATGGCGACGAGTGGAAAGCGAGGGCCAGCCAACGAGAGCATACAAGTCGCAGTGGTGGGTGGTATATGGGGCTTTGGTGACAAAACGGATGGCACTGACAGACTGCATCCAATTTGTTGAGTAGAGTATTGGAGGCTAATTTGTAAATGACATGAGGATCGGTAAGATGGTCAGTTTTACGAGGGTATGTTTGGCAGCATGAGTGAAGGATGCTTGTTGCGAAATAGGAAGCCAATTCTAGATTTAATTTTGGATTGGAGATGTTTGATGTGAGTCTGGAAGGAGAGTTTACAGTCTAACCAGACACCTAGGTATTTGTAGTTTTCCCACATAATCTAAGACAGAACCGTCCAGAGTAGTGATGCTGGACGGGGGGACAGGAGCTGGCAGCGATCAGTTGAAGAGCATGCATTTAGTTTTACTTGCGTTTAAGAGCAGTTGTAGGCCACGGAAGGAGAGATGTATGGCATTGAAGCTTGTCTGGAGGGTAGTTAACACAGTGTCCAAAGAGGGGCCGGAAGTATACAGAATGGTGTTGTCTGCATAGAGGTGAATCAGAGACTCACCTGCAGCAAGAGCGACATCATTGATGTATACAGAGAAGAGAGTCGGCCCAAGAATTGAACCCTGTGGCACCCCCATGGAGACTGCCAGAGGCCCGGACAACAGGCCCTCTGATTTGACACACTGAACTCTATCAGAGAAGTAATTGGTGAACCATGCGAGGCAGTCATTTGAGAAACCAAGGCATGGGCCTAATGCCTGCTCCTTATGTAAATAGTATCAGTTAGCTTGTCCACTATAACAACAGGTTCAAGCGTAACCAGATAAACTAGACAGAACCGTCCAGAGTAGTGATGCTGGACGGGAGGGCAGGTGCAGGCAGTGATCGGTTGAAGAGCATGCGTTTAGTTTTACTTGCGTTTAAGAGCAGTTGGAGGCCACGGAAAGAGGGTTGTATGGCATTGAAGCTCACTATGGGTTATGTATGCCCACAGGCCTCTTGCCTAAGCACTCCCTAGGTGCCTTCCCCTTCCCCCTCTGGTGAAAAGGGGCTGAACGGAACCAAAGCAAAGAAAGTAAAAGTCAAAGCCCCCTCTCCTACCTTACCTGCCTATCCACAACTTACCTAACTTAGCACGCTCACCAAAATACAGGGGGTGGTCCATCCAGGTCTTACCTAGTGTGCATAGTATATACACTACGGGTTATGTATGCCCGCAGGCCTCTTGCCTAAGCACTCCCTAGGTGCCTTCCCCATCCCCCTCTGGGAACAAACACAGAAAAATACAAACAATTCAAATAATCAAAACGGTCCTTTGGACATAAACATACCTCCGCAGGACCGGTTACAAAATACTTAAAAAAAAACCTGTCTGAGCAACAACTACCAACTCTATCTCAGAAACAATCAACACAGGATTTAAACAAACACATGATCTAACCATCAGCTCTCTTTCAGCAACACTAACCAAAATACAGGCCTTAACCATCAGCTTCCTCTAAGAACAACCAACACAAGCTATCACCCTCAGCTCCCTCCTCTGAGCAAAAGAACACTGGCTTATATACAACTTCAGAAGGAGTCAGTAATTGAAGACAGCTGTGTCCTCTGACGAGAGGGTGGGGTCAGCTCCAATTAGCCATGGAGTCGACCAATCAGCTGCTTGGGGGATTCCAGGAAGCCATTTCCTGAAATACATACAAATACACAAACCACAACACAGAAACTGGGGAACGTAACATCACCAGAGGAACAGAGGAGGAGTAGGATAAGGGTACAGCTAAAGGCAATAAGGACTGGTTGTCTAGGATGTCCTGAACAGAGAGTAAAAAGAACAGGTTTCAGGGGGCGATAAAATAGATTCAAGGCATAATGTAGAGACAAAGGTATGGTAGGACGTGAATACAGTGGAGGTAAACCTAGGCATTGAGTGGTGATGAAAGAGATATTGTCTCTAGAAACATTTAAACCAGGAGATGTCATTGCATGTGTGGGTGGTGGAACTGAAGGGTTGGATAAGGTATATTGAGCAGGGCTAGAGGCTCTACAGTGAAATAAGACAATAAACACTAACCAGAACAGCAATGGACAAGGCATATTGACATTGAGGAGAGGCATGCTTAGCCGAGTGATCATAAGGGTCCAGTGAGTAGTGAGGCTGGTTGGGGACACAGCGATTCAGACATCTAGCCGGGGGTAGCAAGCTAGCAAAGACTAGCAGGCTGGCTAACAAAGACGGAGGAAGTCTGTTTATAGCCTCCTCGTTGCGTTTCCGTCGGTAGACCAGTCGTGATGGGTTAGTGGGGTTCCGTGTGGTGAAGGGGACCAGTCCAATTGGCAAAATAGGTTATAGTGGCCCAAGAAATTGTCCGATGGACCTATTTAGCTAGCAGCCGATATGCTCTAGACAGCTAACGTTAGCAGGCCGCAGTTAGCTGATTGGCGTTCAGGTGGCGTTGCGAGGGAGGGCCGGTTGAATAACCCCCTCGGGCAGATAACGTCGGTAGTCCAGTGATGAAGGCCCGGTGGGGCTCCGCACCGGCAGTAAAAACAGGTCCGGATAGGTGTTATAGCCCATGGAGTGGCTGATGGGACTCTTCAGCTAGCCGGAAGATGGGCCTAGCATAGGCTAGTTTCAGGCTAATTGGTGCTTGCTCCGGGACCAACGTTAGCCAATAGTCACTCAGGTAGCAGCTAGCTAGCTGCAAGATCCATTGTGAAAATGTCCAGAGCTTGCGGTAGGAATCCGGGGATATGGAGAGAAAATAGGTCCGGTATACTCTGGTTTGAGTCGCGTTATACGAACTGAGAGAGCTTTTCCGAGCAAAAGGTTAGCTGATGACCGCTAGCAATGGTAAGCTAAATACTAACGTTAGCTAGTAGCTAGTGAAGTTAGCTAGCATTTGTTGGGCGATTCCGGATTCGAGGTGGATACTACTTGAAAAAAAAAAAAAAGATCTGCACCACATTGGGTGAGGCGGGTTGCAGGAGAGTGTTTTTTAGAAAAAATGTAGAAAAAGATATGCGAAGAAAATATATAAAAAGATGTATACACTGGACACGACGAGGACAAAAGGCGTCTGTGCTACGCCATCTTGGAATGTATATATTATCTTTGCTTATTTGAGCTGTTCTTGCCATAATATGGACTTTGTCTTTTACCAAATAGGGCTATCTTCTGTATACCACCCCTACCTTGTCACAATACAACTGTTTGGGTCAAATTCACTTTTGACAAGGCACACCTGTTAATGGAAATGCATTCCAGGTGACTACCTCATGAAGCTGGTTGAGAGAATGCCAAGGCAAACAGTGGCTACTTTAAAGGATCTCAAACATAAAATATATTTTGATTTGTTTAACACATTTTTAATAAAGAAAAACCCTTGAATGAGTAGATGTGTCCAAACTTTTGACTGGTACTGTACATACATTATTACACACTGTATGTATATACGCCTACATACATACAGTGGGGCAAAAAAGTATTTAGTCAGCCACCAATTGTGCAAGTTCTCCAACTTAAAAAGATGAGAGGCCTGTAATTTTCATCATAGGTACACTTCAACTATGACAGACGAAATGAGGAAAAGAAATCCAGAAAATCACATTGTAGGATTTTTAATTTATTTATTTGCAAATTATGGTGGAAAATAAGTATTTGGTCAATAACAAAAGTTTATCTCAATACTTTGTTATATACCCTTTGTTGGCAATGACAGAGGTCAAACGTTTTCTGTAAGTCTTCACAAGGTTTTCACACACTGTTGCTGGTATTTTGGCCCATTCCTCCATGCAGATCTCCTCTAGAGCAGTGATGTTTTGGGGCTGTCGCTGGGCAACACGGACTTTCAACTCCCTCCAAAGATGTTCTATGGGGTTGAGATCTGGAGACTGGCTAGGCCACTCCAGGACCTTGAAATGCTTCTTCTGAAGCCACTCCTTCGTTGCCCGGGCGGTGTGTTTGGGATCATTGTCATGCTGAAAGACCCAGCCACGTTTCATCTTCAATGCCCTTGCTGATGGAAGGAGGTTTTCACTCAAAATCTCACGATACATGGCCCCATTCATTCTTTCCTTTACACGGATCAGTCAGTCCTGGTCCCTTTGCAGAAAAACAGCCCCAAAGCATGATGTTTCCACCCCATGCTTCACAGTAGGTATGGTGTTCTTTGGATGCAACGCAGCATTCTTTGTCCTCCAAACACGACGAGTTGAGTTTTTACCAAAAAGTTCTATTTTGGTTTCATCTGACCATATGACATTCTCACAATCCTCATCTGGATCATCCAAATGCTCTCTAGCAAACTTCAGACGGGCCTGAACATGTACTGGCTTAAGCAGGGGGACACGTCTGGCACTGCAGGATTTGAGTCCCTGGCGGCGTAGTGTGTTACTGATGGTAGGCTTTGTTACTTTGGTCCCAGCTCTCTGCAGGTCATTCACTAGGTCCCCGTGTGGTTCTGGGATTTCTGCTCACCGTTCTTGTGATCATTTTGACCCCACGGGGTGAGATCTTGCGTGGAGCCCCAGATCGAGGAAGATTATCAGTGGTCTTGTATGTCTTCCATTTCCTAATAATTGCTCCCACAGTTGATTTCTTCAAACCAAGCTGCTTACCTATTGCAGATTCACTCTTCCCAACCTGGTGCAGGTCTACAATTTTGTTTCTGGTGTCCTTTGACAGCTCTTTGGTCTTGGCCATAGTGGAGTTTGGAGTGTGACTGTTTGAGGTTGTGGACAGGTGTCTTTTATACTGATAAAAAGTTCAAACAGGTGCCATTAATGAAAACCTATGATGAAAATTACAGGCCTCTCTCATCTTTTTAAGTGAGAGAACTTGCACAATTGGTGGCTGACTAAATACTTTTTTGCCCCACTGTACATGCATACAACATATACAGGTAAATAAATACAGAAAAAAGAAACATAAGGCATATGAACCCAGTCTGGCACAAAGAGAATATTAATATGTGAGACAAGCCTATACATAATCTATATACACAATTGCCATTTACCACATAGAAGCTGAATATTTTTCCAATTGAATTTTTATTTTATTCCAGGCTTTATCTAAATATTCCGCAAACGGAAATACACAATGGACAAATAACCATTTCAGTTTCTCCTCATCACTCAGCCACATAATGCCAGGGTATATCTGGTGTGCTTTCATGAATAAGAGCAACCGTATATCGTGGTAGAAAGGGCAACAGAGGATAAAATGAGTTTCATTCTCTATTTATTCGAGGTCACAATAGTTTCATAGTCTTTCCTCTTCCATTTCACCACAATACCTGTTTCAATACACAGAGGCAATATCCCTGATCTGACCTGTTTCAATACGCAGAGACAATATCCCTGATCTGACCTGTTTCAATACGCAGAGGCAATATCCCTGATCTTACCTGCTTCAATACGCAGAGGCTAAATCCCTGATCTGACCTGTTTCAATACGCAGAGGCAATATCCCTGATCTGATCTGTTTCAATAAGGAGAGGCAATATCCCTTATCTTACCTGTTTCAGTACGCAGAGGCAATATCCCTGACCTTACCTGTGCACATAGCGATCTCTTGCTTTTAGGTAGGTTATACATAATATATCTCTCACACACAAATTCACCCTTAATCAAACAAAAGGTTCTCAATTTCGGTTCATGATTAATCTCCTCCAATAGTTTTTTTCATATTGCATCAACAGTTGTTTTTTAATCATATCTATGTCTCACTTAATTTGGATTTCGTACAGATGTTCACAGTCAGACTGTTGAAAAAGGTCAGGCATTTCAGTTGCCCAGGTTCCCCCTATGGATAGATCCCATTGAAAAACTTTACTAACTATTCTGGCAGTTGGCATATCCAACAGTCTATTCCAAAGTCTCACCATACATGCCTTCCATCTCACCTCACAGGGTTCCCAGCCCATGTCCCCAGTTATTGCAAGTATAGGTGCAAACCTGTGGATACCTAAAAAGTTACATATTGCTCTGTTATGGACATATTTTGTCATTTGAATTATACTTATTTTTTTATACTTTCATTTGTATTTGTCTGATGGCACTATGGTGTGATAAAAGAGGCTGCTAAATGAACTAAATATAAATGTAAAAATTAACAATTGCATAGCATGCTAAGTATTTTAATAAATTCATTACAGCATATGAGCATTTTGTAGTTTTTTTGTTACATTGGTCTTTATGGTATCTTGTGATCTTTGTGTGTGTGTGTGTGTGTGTGTGTGTGTGTGTGTGTGTGTGTGTGTGTGTGTGTGTGTGTGTCCCCTGATCTGTTTCACCTGTCTTGTGCTTGTCTCCACCCCACACCAGGTGTCTCTCATTTGTCCCCATTATCCCCTGTGTATTTATACCGGTGTTGTCCGTTACCAGTTTGTTTTGCCCTGTCAAGTCTGATCCCTGTGCTCTAGTGTTACCTAGTCTTCCCAGTTCTGAACTTTCTGCCTCTCCTGATCCTGCCTGACTCTGATTTGGATTAGGACTCTTTGCCTGCCCCTTGTACTATAATAAACTCTGAGACTTGTACTATCCACCTCCTGTGTCTGCATCTGGGTCTTAACCTGCTGTGATAGTTTGTGTGTGTGTGTTGGAGTGTCAGTGTAAGTACATGTGAGTGTGCATAGAGTCAGTGCAAAAATTGTAACTTTTATTTAAATAGGCAAGCAAGTTCAAAACAAATTCTTATTTACAATGACGGCCTACACCGACCAAACCCGGACGACGCTGGGCCAATTGTACGCTGCCCTATGGAACTCCCAATCACAGCCGGTTGTAATACAGCCATTTAGCCTTTTGATTAACTGCTCAGCAGTCTAATGGCTTGGGGGTAGAAGCTGTTCAGGAGAATTTTGGTCTCAGACTTGGCGCTCCAGTGCCGTGCAGTAGCAGAGTAAACAGTCTATGGCTTGGGTGGCTGGAGTTTTTGACAATTTTCTGGGCCTTCCTCTGACACCACCTGTTATAGAGGTCCTGCACTGCAGGGAGCTTGGATCCGGTGATGTATTGGGCCTTCCGCACCACCCTCTGTAGCGCCTTGTGGTTGTAGGTCAAGCAGTTGCCATACCAAGCAGTAATGTAGCCAGTCAAGATGCTCTTAATGGTGCAGCTGTATAACTTTTTGAGGATCTGAAGGCCCATGCCAAATCTCTTCAGCTTCCTGGGGGCAAAGAGGCATTGTAATGCCTTCTTCACGACTGTGTTGGTGTGTTTGGACCATGATAGGTCCTTAGCGACGTGGACACAGAGGAACTTGAAGATCTCGTCCCGCTCCACTACAACCCCATCGATGTGGAAAGGGGTGTGCTCAGCCCTCCGTTTCCTATAGTCCATGATCTTGCTGACATTGAGGTTGTTGTCATGGCACCACACTGCCAGGTCACTTACCCCCTCCCTACAGGCTGTCTCATAGTTGTCGGTGATCAGGTCTACCACGGTCATGTAATCAGCAAACATAAATGATGGTGATGGAATCGTGCGTGGCCACGCAGTCATGGGTGAACAGGGGGTACAGGAGGGGAATAAGCACGCACCCCTGAGAGGCCGCTGTGTTGAGGGTCAGCGTGGAGAATGTGTGTTTCCTACCCTAAACCCCTGGAGGTGGCATGTCAAGAAGTCCAGGATCCAGTTGCCAAGGGAGGTATTCAGTGCCAGGGTCCTGAGCTTAGCTTGGAGGGCACTATGGTGTTGAAAGTTGAGCTGTAGTCAACAGCATTTTCACATAGGTGTTCCTGTTATCCAGGTTGGAGAGGGCAGTGTGGAGTGCAATAGAGGATGCATCATCTGTGGATCTGTTGGGGCGGTATGCGAATCGGAGTAGGTCCAGGATGTCTGAGATGATGGTGTTGATGTGAGCCATGACCAGCCTTTTAAAGCACTTCATGACTACATCTGTAAGTGCTACGGGGCGATAGTAATTTAGACGGGTTACCTTGGTGTTCTTGGGCACAGGGACTATAGTGATCTGCTTGAAACAAGTAGGTATTACATACTGGGTCAGGGAGAGGTTGAAAATGTTAGTAAAGACACGAGCTGGACAGCGCATGCTCTCAGTACGCACCTTGGTAATCCGTCTGGCCCCGTGGCCTTGTGAATGATAAAGGTCCAGAACAGTCATTCTGAAAGGTACTTTTTCTCTCATGGCTAACCAGCAGGAAGTTTGAAAAGACAGGCCGAGTGGGTGGGGAGCTTATTTTCATGAGCTCGCCTTGACTGACATCTCTTTGAAACACCTGTGTCAAGCAACATGGATGCAGTGAGCCGTGTTGCAGTAAAATCATCTCAAGCAAATTTGTTGATATGCAAAGCAACTCAAACAACATTGAAATTGCATCAATGATACACTTTTTTTCATTGCATATCCCATTTGGATTCACAGCAGCACTGATGGATGTGTTGAATTGACAACTGTGTCAGAGTTTTGAACAACCCTTTCCCCCCATTTTGTTCCACGCTGAATGAAGACCTAGCCAGCCAATAACTAGCTAACACCAGACACAGATGAAGACCTAGCTAGACAGTAACTAGCTAACACCAGACACAGATGAAGACCTAGCTAGCCAGTAACTAGCTAACATCAGACACAGATGAAGACCTAGCTAGACAGTAACTAGCTAACACCAGACACAGATGAAGACCTAGCTAGACAGTAACTAGCTAACACCAGACACAGATGAAGACCTAGCTAGACAGTAACTAGCTAACACCAGACACAGATGAAGACCTAGCTAAACAGTAACTAGCTAACACCAGACACAGATGAAGACCTAGCTAGCCAATAACTAGCTAACACCAGACACAGATGAAGACCTAGCTAGCCAGTAACTAGCTAACACCAGACACAGATGAAGACCTAGCTAGACAGTAACTAGCTAACACCAGACACAGATGAATACCTAGCTAGACAGTAACTAGCTAACACCAGACACAGATGAAGACCTAGCTAGCCAGTAACTAGCTAACACCAGACACAGATGAAGACCTAGCTAGCCAGTAACTAGCTAACACCAGACACAGATGAAGACCTAGCTAGCCAGTAACTAGCTAACACCAGACACAGATAAAGACCTAGCTAGACAGTAACTAGCTAACACCAGACACAGATGAACACCTAGCTAGACAGTAACTAGCTAACACCAGACACATATGAATGGGGAAACATACGTATCTTTGTCATAGATGAAGAGGGTAAACTTTTTATTATATTTGCTGACACCCAACAGTCACATTTTGGCACCAGTAGAGTAGCTGTCTAGCTATATAAACCATGCCCTTCTGCAAACATGCCTTCTCCGATGTTGGTTACAAGGCAATACTTTTTAAATTATGTAAGAAAATATAATCTTACCATTGGTGTATTAAAAGGATTTAAAGTGATGTCACCTTGTCCCCTAATTAATTAATCCAAGTGTTTGACATGATGGAGTGGACTAGTAACCTTTTGATCAAACTTTATCAATGTAGAAGCAACAGCCATTTTTCATACTTTGATGTGGTTTCCAGCTGGTGCTCTAATGCATGGTTCGATATTGCTTGCCTCGAAGCGAGCATAGAAGGCATTTAGCTCATCTGTTAGGCTTGCGTCACAGGGCAGCTCGCGGCTGGGTTTCCCTTTGTCATCCGTGATAGTTTGCAAGTCTTGTCACATCCGACAAGCGTCAGAGCCAGCGTAGTAGGATTCAATCTTAATCCTGTATTGACACTTTACCTGTTTTATGGTCGTTGCGTGACTTCTTATAAGCGTCTGGATTAGTGTCCCGCGCCTTGAAGCGGCAACTCTAGCCTTTAGCTCAGTGCGAATGTTGCCTGTAATCTATGCCGCTGACTCATTGAAGTAGAAGTTGTCATCCAAATCGAGGTTAATGATCACTGTTCTCATGTCCAGAAGCTGTTTTCAGTCATAGGAAATTGAGAAAAATTATGAACAGAAAAGTAAAGATCAGCGTAAAAAAAATGCACAAAGTAGCAGTATTGGTCAGGAGGCGGTAATACGGCTACCATCTTACGGGACAAGATGGATGGATGTACACTACCATTCAAAAGTTTGGGGTCACTTAGACATTTCCTTGTTTTTGAAATGAAAGCACAATTTTTGTCCGTTAAAATAACATCAAATTGATCAGAAATACAGTGAAGTTATTGTTAATGTTGTAAATTACTATTGTAGCTGGAAACGGCAGATTCTTTATGAAATATCCACATAGGCGTACAGAGGCCCATTATCAGCAACCATATCAGCTGAAAACTGTTATCCTGATTAAAGAAGCAATAAAACTGGCCTTCTATAGACTTGTTCAGTATCTGGAGCAACAGCATGTGTGAGTTCGATTACAGGCTAAAAATGGCCAGAAACAAGTCTGTTCTTGTTCTGAGAAATGAAGGCTATTCCATGCGAGAAATTGCCAAGAAACTGAAGATTTCGTACACTGCTATGTACTACTCCATTCACAGAACAGTGCAAACTGTCTCTAACCAGAATAGAAAGAGGAGTGGGAAGCCACGGTGCACAACTGAGCAAGAGGACAAGTACATTAGAGTGTCTAGTTTGAGAAACAGACGCCTCAAGTCCTCAACTGGCAGCTTCATTAAATAGTACCCGCAAACCACCTGTCTCAACGTCAACAGTGAAGAGGCAACTCTGGGATGCTGGCCTTCTAGGCAGAGTTGCAAAGAAAAAGCCATATCTCAGACTGGCCAATAAAAATAAAACATTCAGATGGGCAAAAAAACAGACACTGGACGGAGAAACTTTGGATAGAAGGCCAGCATCCCAGAGTTGCCTCTTCACTGTTGACGTTGAGACAGGTGGTTTGCACTTGGATCAGTCGTGTGTCTACTCTCGGCAGATTATAATTTCTAGAAAGGCACAGTACAGGACAGTCTAACTGCAGTTTTTAGTTCTTATACTGATGCGCTGTCTGTTAACGATCATCATTCTACCAAGTCGTCCTATATAGTATGGCCACACAGGATATGCTCCCAGCAGGCCCAGTTATCCAGGAGTTTAACACACGTTCTGCCTCCTTTCCTCGACCTCAAACCTAACGCTTCAATGTAGCCTAAATATTTTAAATTAAATTTGTAAATGTATTACCTTTTATGTGTGGCATGAACACAACCAGCCATAATGTTTTAATCTAATACGACTACTTCAAAAGTCTTATGTAGGCTACCTGCGCATGTTCACTGTTCATCCACTCCACTCAAATATAATTCCAGCGTCCAAAATGCGCACCGGACATAAATGGAAAGAGTCATCTGTTACAAAACACACAAAAGTTTAATGACTTTCGGAGCTTGTCAAGCCAAGCTTTCGGTACTGTGTAGGGAGGGATGTATTTTCTGTTTGTCAATATTGACATACTCTATTTGATTTTATTGTATTATAAATATAGCATAAAATTGTTGACAATCTGATCTCCCCCTAGCTGATCATTGTCTGTAGCCGGCTTTGAGCGCAGTGTCATGAGACAGGCAGGGAGAGTGAGCTCGTCTGTGGTGGTCGGCAAACCCTCAAAGTTCTGGCTCGTAGCCCGGCGTTGCATCGACAGTGCCACAAAACCATGCTGAAGTGGTCAATTCGATATCCACGTTTATTAACACAGGGTCGCTACAGTTATTATTTGTAGTGGTAATCATAATTTTTTAGTACATTTTATGAGGGGGGATGTTTTTTATGACACCTCGAGTTGGCCACGCCCCACTAATCCACACCTCCACCCTGGTAAAAAAAAAATTACCTTCACCATATCGTTTTTTAATTTTTTTTATTAAGAGTGTGTGATGATTGTATAGTACCTTTATGCTCAAAATATACTATTAAACTAGATTATCCACACGTGCCCCCTAAAGGAAGGAAATATTGAATGAGGGTAACGTTTAGGTCAAGTGGATTCAGATGGAGATCAGAAGAGCAGTCTAAAAATATGATGTGTATTCAATAAAATATAAAGAGAAGGAATTGGGTGAACACACAGAGTTGGAGACGACAATTGTCATCACTCGCTACATCTCCTCTGCTTGCTTTAATTTCTCTCTTTCATTCTCTCCTCTTTTCTGCTCCTTTTTGCTTTCCCTTTTTCCATATTTCCACCTTTCTTACTCTCTTTCTGTCTCTGTCTCTCTCTCCCTCCCAGTCAAGCCCCTTCTCTCTCAAGCCTTCACTTTCTCTCCCTCTCTGTGCCTCTGTCAAGATAATAATAATAATCCAAGCTCCCCTGGCGCAGTAACCGTCCAACTGAAGAGGAAGAAAAGCTTCACGCCGCCTTTGGAAGCAGTGCCAGGAGAGGAAATGTCAAGGTTAAGCATAGGAAACGACAGGCTAATGTAATGGAGTTATGTTAGTGTCGTGGGATGGTATTCTCTCTATGCCAGTTGCCAGGGCATACATGATCTCACAGGATGGGGGTGCGCCTGCCAGATTTAGTTTTCGTTCTCTCTGAGAAACCATCGAAGGGATCATGTTTTTAGTTCCACGGCCCCCTGTGGTTGTGTTAATGTTAGATGGTGTGCCTAGGTTGGCTTTGGCTGGCATTATAGGGGAGTTACCGTATGTATAGTTGAAGGTAGCCTAGAGGATAGAACAGTAGGTGGTGGGGGGAGTGAGATCCCTATTGGGATAGTTTTGGATGGTGCAGGGACTTTGCCTTACCTACACCTGCAGACAGATGTTTTCTGCTAGCCTTTAGCTATGGAGGTTAACGCTGTCTTCTTTAGTGGGTGCGTTACACAGATGTCCTGGGTTCAATTGTGGTTTGATTAGGCTATTTTGATGCACTGATTCATACGCATAGAGCTTCTAAGGACTGTGTGCAGAGCCCATTGCACACAACACACTGCTTCAATATAAATCAACATTTTGTCAAATGAATGAGCAACTAGCAAACACATTAATACAACAATTTCTAAGCAACAGATTGGAGATAGTTACGCTCTGTAAATAAATGCAACTAAATCAGAATGGGAATCATAAACAGTGTTGAAAATACATTTTGTCAAGATGTGCTCCTTGAGGCACATAACACGACTGTAAACTTTCATTATTCAGTATAAAGAAACCAACTGTAAACAGCATAGAGTATATTTTATAGAGCTAGACCAGGGGTTGTCATTCTAGATACTCACATACTGACTTATTCTGACAGCACTAGTTGTAAAAACACTAATACACTGACCACTGCAGAGAAAGGTCAAGTTACAGGTCAATCCATGGAATCCAGCACAACTTCAGGATGATTTCCTGATGGTTTAAAAAAAATTAACCTGATAGAAGAACACATTGTGTGACATTAATAGAACTTCAAAGGGCTTGGTTAGGGTGCTCTCTCTCTCTCTCTCTACCTTCCTTGCTCCCCGCTCTCTTTCTCCCTCTGATTGTTGTACACTTTCTCTGAACCAATTATATTTGTCATTTGACCAATAGTGAGCTCAGTGCTGCCCGCTCAAGACCCAATCAATTGTCAACATGGAGGTAATAACATATTTTTCAATGAACAGACATGATGTTAAGACAGAGTCATAGGCTGCAGCCGTGTGGCTAGGGGCACATTTAAGTCCAGAAGATAGAAAAGATGGATGTGAATTAGTTTGATGGATACGCCTTGTAAAACATGATGTAGGGGTGAGCATCAAACCATAATAATAATCATACAATTGTAGGAGGTTATTGAGTGTAAATGAATTGAATATCCTCCCACCAATGCATCCTCAAGCTTCGGTGTGAAATGAAAATGCTTAATGAAAGATTGAAAGCATTGTTTGAACGGTATAGTTGGAACCTTGTCAAGCCACTGCCACTGCGGTCATTATATTTTCCACAAACATTATATGGAGATAGATCGGTGGTTGCGTTTGTCTTTAATTTGTAATGTATTTCTTAATTTGTTCCATATTGATTGATTACTGTGTCTATTCCTTCAATTTAACTAGATAATGTTAACGAACAAATGTCAATTACTCCACAAATGGTCTGTTCATCCAACTGTATTTCCATTGTAACATTCTCTCTCTCTCTCTCATTATGATTCAACACTTGTCAGCATGCCGCTCACATCTGAAGGGTTGTGGAAAAAGAGCATCCTCCCTCCAGGGGAAATTTTCATCCTGGCACATGACAACCTCTGCCAAGGTGTCACTTAATCAGGAGGGAACAACTGAATGGTGACACACGCCTGCATCCACGGCCCAGGCATTTACAATGAATCTTACATGGAATCTGCAAATGAGCAACTCTGCATGACCGATTGGGTTCAAATCGAGGGTGATGTGCTAAGACTGTTAGCTGCCGAGCTAAAGCCTGACCTATGTACGATGTACACCCCATTAAAATGGTTTCCTCAAGTGTTCTTTGGGAGGGGTGATGGTTCTATATGGAACCATAATGACTCAAAGAACCCTTTGAGCTCTTCAATGGTTCTTTACAGTCCACAAAAGGGTTCTTTGCTCTTTGCTCTCTTTTTTAGTGATAATTCAAATGTAGTGGATGCAAATATTTTGGGGCGTGGTTTGCTCACAGCTCTTTTTGTGCAACTGTGAGTGAGTATCATTCCAGTTTATCTAATGTGTTATACCATTGCATATTATAGATGGTTAGGGCCAGTGACAGTGTCTTGTAAAAGACTCACGTATGGCCTTGTGTCATTTGAGAACGGTTGATTAGATCAATCAGTCAGTGGTTCTCAATTCTCTCCTCAGGGACCCCAGCTGTTCCAGAGGTGGCTCACATGGTTCAACTTGTCAGTTAAAACAGTAATAATTCCTATGGAATTTTAATATAATATGGCTGAATAAAAAAATAAAAAACCTGGTATGGTTCTTTAAAAGGATCTACAATGAACCTTTCAGATTGAGAAAGGTTCTTTATAAAATCATACTCCATAAATGTTCTATAAAGAACCACAAAAAAGGGGTTCTATGTATCCCCAAAAAGGGTTGTAACTATAGCGGGAAACATTTTTTAAAGGTGAACTGCACTCACCTATTTCGCATGTGTTTCTTCCGGTGCTCATTAAGAAAAGCAGTGGCCGTTACTGAAGGCCAAATAAGAGTTGTCTTTGGGGTGTGTTTTAATGTGGGTGTTCTATGTGTAAGCTAAAGCCTGCAATGACCTTGTGTTTATATCTGTATCAGATATATCTGTATCTACAGATGGAGTACGGGGACTCCATCTGTAGAAAAACAAGGTAGAGTTGATACACACATCTCTGATTACATCATCAATGGCTGTTTGGTGAATTCCAGGACAGACAAGTGATAGTATTTTGGCCTATGACCAGATCAGATGTGACCAACCTGAAGTGGGACTGGTTCCTGGCCACATACTGCCTCTGCCTTCCGCTCCTGATATGGTAGGGGGTTCCTACGACACTGCTGAACAACAAATCCACCAAGTTTTGGAAGTAGCCTGTGAATTAAATCAAATATCATCACTCAATAAACACATAGCGAGAAAAATAACTCCAGTTTGGAAGCAATTGTATTAGAGTGACTGTAAGTACATAATAGATTCAGGCTAGTGTGTAATGAATACTCAGGGAGAAAAAGGTGTAGATTCATACGCAGAGCACAGCAGGTGTTTATTTAACCTTGGAATCGTAGTCACAGGCAGGCAATGGTCATACACAGGTAGGCAAACAGGCAGGTGAATCCAACCTAGGACTGAAGGCTATAACTGGTTCTCACAAACAAGCTAGGAAAATGTTTAGTAGAGTCAAAACGAACAATACCTCACAAAGGCACAAACAGAATGAACTGAACTAAATAAGGAGCTGGTGAGACCAGGTGAGTAACTAACACAAGTGAAATCAATGAACAAAATTGAAGACAGGGCTACGTTCAAGAACACAAAGAAACAGAACACAAGGTTGACTAAGAAAATAAATACAGAACCTTACACAGTGACGCCGCTACTATGCAACCAGCTAGGTAACGTCACATTGCCAAATGCTTGCTAAAACGTATTTGTAGCATGTTAGCTAAACAGACTGGTACTCAGGTAATAATAATCATTTATTGAAATGTTATAGTGCTTTTCATTACAGACAGAATCTCAAAGCGCTAAGCAAGATAAACAACAAGTCATTTTTAAATAAATATAGGCTATAACAGCAGTTAGATCAGCTAGATCAAGTCTGTTTGAGTGCTTCTTGAAGCCTCCAGATGGACAGCTTCAATCACGAGAGGATCTGAAAGCTCATAGTATTGTGAAAACCCTTCATAGTTCACTGTGTAGGCTGATGGATCCATGAAATGGGGCTAAGATCGATAGGTAAGGCTGCACAGTGCATATGTGACCCACCACCTGGATTGGGTCCTATGTAGTAAAATGTGAATTTCGTTTTTTACAGAGCTAGAAAATCATGCACTGCAGTTGAGCAACAGTGGGAAAGTAAAGTTGATAAACCCCACTTTTGATAAAATTGCCCTTGATTATTTTGGTACACCTACTGAAGAGTTCTTCTCTGTCCATGCCCATTCACCATCGTTCACACCCTCTTAAACCTTAGCTCCACCCTTCTCTTTAAGGATTCACATGTGAGGTCATGTACTAAACAGAGTGAGTAGTGTAGTAAACAACCAAAGATTTCAAGACTAAAAGTGATACAAGTAGTAGCCTACAATAAGAAAAACTCCAGGTAAAATACATTTTATCTAGTCCTTGGCCTATATCCTAATCTGACTTTGATGCAGGTCATTTTGTTCTTCACATTACAGTCTCTGGTAAACACACAATATATCAAATAACGTGAGTTTATCTGTCACATGCACAGAATACAGAAGTTGTAAACGGTATAGTGAAATGGTTACTTGCATAGTAGCAATATCAAAAACAGAATGTTACCCGCATGCACGGATGAATGCTTCACTGCAGACTCACCAGCATTGCGTTAAGTTACTTTGGTTCACACTGACAGTGGCGTGTGCAGAAAGTAGTCCATCACAACTTTTCCCAATTGATCTGTCGATAGCGGCTGCTAAATTCAATCAATGTTGTTGAGAAAAGAATCAACACTTTTGTAGTTCTGGATGGCTAAACTTATATATCTATTGAAAATTCTGTGGTAGAAAGGAATATAAACACCTACTGAGCAGCTCACGTTATAGACAGAAGCACGCTACACGGCAGACGGATCCAAACTCATCTCCCGGCATGTCCAGCCCAGCCATTATCTCAGCCAATCATGGCTTGCGGAAAGGTTCCTGTCTTTTTCCATGGCTAAATAAACTAGGCTTGTAATTTAGTATTATTATTTACAGATGCAATACAAGTTTGTTATTAAGGCACATAAAAGTTCACGTTTTATTTTGAAAGGCGAAACACAAATTCCACTATTGTGGCCAATCCTTAGTGTTGCTAGCTTCACGCAGGTAAATGCCACCAGGGCCTGAGTTATTGAGAGCAAGTGGTAACCTAAACAAAATGCCTGTTTTCATCAAATTAGCTAGCTACCTAACTTGCAAATCCGGGTTAGTTACTGTATCAATGTCTTTGTCATAGTTTAAATGAATTGTCTAGCTAACTAACATTAGCTAGTAGGGATCTTCTTAGTTACCCAGTTCGATCTGACACGTTATCGATAGCAAGCTGGCTAACGTTACAGCCGACCGAAATGTATCGTCAGGTGCAACGTTAGCTATGCAAATCTTCCTCTCTATGACATCACATTACACATTAGGGAGAGGCTAAGTATTTAGCTAGTTACATCACCATATCATAGCTAGCTAGCATTAGAAGTTTGCACCAACTTTATGGAAGCCCATTTTCACCCCTATGCTGAGCAAGTGTGCATGTGTTGCAGACTTGACAATGTCCACAACACATGTTAGCTTGGGGCGGACCACTCCTTGTTGTCTCTTGTCAATTGGACATCATTGGTAAAGTGGGCGTGTAAGTAATCCATACCCCACCCATCCATCCATACCCGTCGTGACACACTCACTTCCAAATCTTGTTTTTGGAAGAGATTGATTTTATAACCAAAATTATCTTTAGCACATATAGGTTCAATTTAGAGCATGGTTCTTTATAGAACCTTCAAAAATGGGTTCTGTGTAGCACCAACAAGGGTTCCGCTATGGTTGCAAGCCAAGTAACCCCTGTCTGGTATTATTTAGAACCATCATTTTTTTATGTGTAGGCACAACAATGATCTTCAGAAGACATTTTAAAGTGGCAATATGTAACCTTTTGGGCGACCCAACCAAATTCACATGAATATAAATTATAGATCTATCATTCTACTATAAAGCAAGTCTAAGTGGTAGATCTGTTTTATGGACACTATTTCTATGCCTCTTTTACTTTTGTTTTTTGTACACCAGCTTCAAACAGCTGAAACAACAATATTTTGGGGTTATGGAAAATATATTTCACAACGGTTTAGATGAGACACGGATTCTCTACACTATACTATCTTATTTTGTCATATGAACAAATTAGTTTTAGCAACTAGGAAATGGTGTAGCGATTTCTGTATAGTGCACCTTTAATATGGAATCTCTCTCTTTAATGCACTGTAGATTTTAAACATGGATGCCTGTTCCTTTAACTTTCTCCTTCAAAAGTCCTCCACAGCCAAGTCACGACATGAGCATGTGTTTCTGAACATTCTTCCGAATTATTTGTTTAATTTCCAACAATAGATATTATAATTGTTCACTTCTCTCTCATCTTCCTCTGTCTTATCTCTCTCTCTCTCTCCCTCTCTCTCTCACGCTTTCTCCATCACCACACTTTCTGTCAGCTGATGATCTCTAAGTACTTTGAATCTTCTCCAGCCTCTCTGCTAACATCTGCCCTCTGGAACCAATTCAAATCACCATTTTCCACAAAAAAAACAGGACACGGCTTGCTGCTCGTTCCAGTGAATGAACAATGCATACCAAAGACTGTCATGTTTCCTACTGTAAACACAATTACTTGGATTTCAACATTCAAACAGATTATTGAATAATCTAGGCTACATGGTTGCTGAAGGAGAATAGGACAAGACAGGTGCAAGGAGATGTCTTAACCTATAACCTCTGAAGTCCCAACCTCTGAACTTCTAACAATGTAGCTACTACAAAGGTCATTCCAAACTGTCATTAGCTGTAGCTAAGACTATACAGAGACAGCACCTGCAAAGGAATCACTGTGGTTATCTGGCTGTCACAGACAATCAGTTGCAGCAGTGAGCCTCTCGAACAGAACAGAGATGGGAGAATGGGCCAAGTCTTGTTTAAACTTAGGCGCCCCACTGCCGACACTACCCGGTGAAATGCAAGGCGCCAAATTCAAAATCCAAAAGTTGAATTATTAAACATTCATCAATATACAAGTGTTGCTTCTTGGCAATATCACAGCGTTGTCAGATTTCAAAAAAGGCTTTACGGCGAAAGCACAACATTTGATTGTTTGAGGGTAGCACCTCCAATATTTTTTACCAAATTCATAAACCATCGCGGTTCACACAAAACACATTTCACAGCGAAAACAAATCCCTTACCTTTTGAAGAACTTCTGCTGAGGGCTTCCCAAGTATCCAACGAAGACATCCAATGGTTCTTTTGTTAGAAAAAGTCATTTATTATATCCATAAATCTCCATTTGGTTGGCGCATTATGTTCATAAAATACAGCGTCCACTCGCCCATTGAACCGTGAAGAGAACTCGTTCAACCTATACACTTGTCCAAGAACAATCAAACATCATTGATAATGTATCCTTAGGAACACTTTTATGTATATTTACTATAATATTTCAACCGGATTATAAACTGGACGATAGGAAAGGAAAAAACCACAGCGCACGCAAGCCCGTGAACGCGCTTCCTCTTCTGTTTACATCCAATGAACACTTCAAAATTCTTCTTCTATTACCATCCAGAGCAACTAAACATCATCAAACACTGTCTAGAGACTGTTGAAAATCCAGTGGAAGCAATAGGTACTGCAATTTTACTCCTATAAATGTCTGTTTTCAATAGGGAGTGTCACGTCCAGGCCTGAGTCTACAGGCTGGCGTGTTTAGTTTGGTTTTTGGTGTAGGGTTTTTCTGTTCTAGGTGTACTATTTCTATGTTGGGTAAATGGTTCCCAATTAGAGGCAGCTGAGTGTCGTTACCTCTATTTGGGAACCATATATATGTTTGTAGTTTTCACTAGGGTTTTGTGGGTTATTGTTTGTTCGTAGCGTAAGTGTTTATTGTTACGTTCCGTATGTTACGTTCCGTGTGTTACGATCTTCGTTCGTTTGTTTGTTAATTTCCCAGTTACGTGTATAAATAAAGAATGTATACTGGAAGCATCGCTGCGCCTTGGTCCGTCTATCAAGAAGATCGTGACAGGAAAGGGTTCAAAATGAGGCAATGTGTCAAAAACACTTTTTCCAGGACAGAAATTCCTCAGGTTTTTGCCTGTTATATCAGTTCTGTTATACTCACTCACAATATTTTAACACTATTTTAACACTCTTGTTTCCGATCCAATAGTACTAATTATGTGCATATCCTATTTTCTGGGCCTGAGTGGGAGGCATTTTACTTTGGGCACGCCAGGCTCTCCAAAACCGACCCCTCAGCTGCCACTCCCTAACAAGATAAAGAACCTAGGATGCCCACCCCAACTCACACCCTGACCCAACCAAAATGAAACATAAACAGGCTCATATTGGTCAGGGTGTGACACCTTTGAATTCAATACAGAAGATAGTCCTATTTGGTAAAAGACCAAGTCCATATTATGACAAGAACAGCTCATATAAGCAAAGAGAAATGACAGTCCATCATTACTTTAAGATATGAAGGTCAGTCAATACTTTGAAAGTTTCTTCAAAAGCAGTCGCAAAAACCATCAAGCCTATGATGAAACTGGCTCTCATGAGGACAGCCACAGGAATGGAAGACCCAGAGTTACATGCAGAGTGTAACTTCATTAGAGTTATCAGTCTCAGAAATTGCAGCCCAAGTAAGTGCTTCACAGAGTTCGAGTAACAGACACATCTCAACATCAACTGCTCAGAGGAGACTGTGTGAATCAGGCCTTCATGGTCAAATTGCTGCAAAGAAACCCCACTTACTCTTACTTTTTTAAAGGACACCAATAAGAATAAGAGACTTGCTTGGGCCAAGAAACACGAGCAATGGACATTAGACTGGTGGTCTGGAGTCCAAATTTTTGACTCCAACTGCCTTGTCTTTGTGAGATGCGGTGTGGGTGAAAGGATCATCTCCACATGTGTGGTTCCCACCGTAAAGCATGGAGGAGGAGGAGGTGTTATGGTGTGGGGGCGCTTTGCTGGTGACACCTTCGCTGATTTATATAGAATTCAAGGCACACTTAACCAGCATGGCTACCACAGAATTCTGCAGCGATACGCCATCCCATCTGGCTTGGGCTTAGTGGGACTTTCATTTGTTTTTCAGCAGGACATTGACCCAACACACCTCTAGGCTGTGTAAGGGCAATTCTACCAAGCAGGAGAGTAATGGAGTGCTGCATCAGATGACCTGGCCTCCACAATCCCCTGACCTCAACCAAATTGAGATGGTTTGGGAGTCGGATCTCAGACTGAGGGAAAAGCAGCCAACAAGTGCTCAGCGTATGTGGGAACTCTGTTGGAAAAGCATTCCAGGTGAAGCTGGTTGAGAGAATGCCAAGAGTTTGCAAAGCTGTCATCAAGCAAAAGAGTGGCTATTTGAAGAATCTCAAATATATTTTGATTTGTTTAAAACTTGTTTGGTTACTACATTATTCCATATGTGTTATTTCATAGTTCTGATGTCTTCACTAATATTCTACAATGTAGAAAATAGTACAAATAAAGAAAAACCCTTGAATGAGTAGGTGTTCTAAAACATTTGACCGGTAGTGTACTTTGACCGGTAGAGTATATTGTTCTTAAAATGAACACAATCAAAAAGGGTAATACTTTTAAACAGTTTAATAACACCATTATGTTGTCTGTATCATATATGGTTTGCAGATCATAAGGTCTTACATGTATAGGTCTAACTGTCTTCCACTGGAGTGAGGGAGGTAGAAAGAGAGAGAGAGCGAGAGAGAGAGAGAGAACCGATTGTCCTTTCCATCTCTGATCCTCTTTGATCATTGCTGGAAGCCAAGCCTGCCATCATTACTCAGGCTGTCTGAAGCTAAAGCTACAGGCTACAGTCTACACAGCCTACTTCTTAGGTTAAAGGCTACAACTTACTGCTCAGGGTACATGCTACAAACTACAGGCTACAGGACTTCTCAGGCTACAGGCTACAACTTACTGTTCAGGCTACAGGCTGCAGACCACAGGCTACAGGGTACAGCACAGGCATACAGTCACTCTTTCTACCAACACACACCATTTAACCAGGGCATTCACCTGTTTTTTGAAAGTTCTGACCGAGGCATGATGCTTTGGTGTGTTGTAAACACTCACCGCAGTAAAAGGTGTTGCTGTCTGTCTGTGCCTCCTGCTGGATGGATGTCTCAGGTGTCACAGGGCTGCTGGATGGGAACACACAGGGGCATTTGCATTTTAATGAGGGAAGTAAGTATTTGACCCCCTCTCAATCAGAAAGATTTCTGGCTCCCAGGTGTCTTTTATACAGGTAACGAGCTGAGATTAGGAGCACACTCTTAAAGGGAGTGCTCCTAATCTCAGCTTGTTACCTGTATAAAAGACACCTGTCCACAGAAGCAATCAATCAATCAGATTCCAAACTCTCCACCATGGCCAAGACCAAAGAGCTCTCCAAGGATGTCAGGGACGAGATTGTACACCTACACAAGGCTGGAATGGGCTACAAGACCATCGGCAAGCAGCTTGGTGAGGAGGTGACAACAGTTGGTGCGATTATTTGCAAATGGAAGAAACACAAAAGAACTGTCAATCTCCCTCGGCCTGGGGCTCCATGCAAGATCTCACCTCATGGAGTTGCAATGATCATGAGAACGGTAAGGAATCAGCCCAGAACTACACGGGAGGATCTTGTCAATGATCTCAAGGCAGCTGGGACCATAGTCACCAAGAAAACAATTGGTAACACACTACGCTGTGAAGGACTGAAATCCTGCAGCGCCGCAAGGTCCCCCTGTTCAAGAAAACACATATACATGCCCGTCTGAAGTTTTCCAATGAACATCTGAATGATTCAGAGGACAAATGGGTGAAAGTGTTGTGGTCAGATGAGACCAAAATGGAGCTCTTTGGCATCAACTCAACTCGCCGTGTTTGGAGGAGGAGGAATGCTGCCTATGACCCCAAGAACACCATCCCCACAGTCGTGGCCAGAAGTTTTGAGAATGATGCAAATATTAATTTCCACAAATTTGGAGGTGGAAACATTATGCTTTGGGGGTGTTTTTCTGCTAAGGGGACAGGACAACTTGGCCATAATGACCATCGTTATGTTTGGAGGAAAAAGGGGGAGGCTTGCAAGCCCAAAAGCACCATCCCAACCGTGAAGCATGGGGGTGGCAGCATCATGTTGTGGGGTTGCTTTGCTGCAGGAGGGACTGGTGCACTTCACAAAATAGATGGCATCATGAGGGATGAAAAATATGTGGATATATTGAAGTAACTTCTCAAGACATCAGTCAGGAAGTTAAAGCTTGGTCACAAATGGGTCTTCCAAATGGACAATGACCCCAAGCATACTTCCAAAGTTGTGGCAAAATGGCTTAAGGACAACAAAGTCAAGGTATTGGAGTGGCCATCACAAAGCCCTGACCTCTATCCCATAGAAAATTTGTTGGCAGACCTGAAAAAGAGTGTGCGAGCAAGGTGTCCTACATCCTTACTCAGTTACACCAGCTCTGTCTGGAGGAATGGTTCAAAATTCACCCAACTTATTGTGGGAAGCTTGTGGAAGGCTACCCGAAACATTTGACCCAAGTTAAACCATTTAAAGGCAATGCTACAAAATACTAATTGAGTGTATGTACATTTCTGACCCACTGGGAATGTGATGAAATAAATAAAAGCTGAAATAAATCATTTTCTCTACGATTGTTCTGACATTTCCACATTCTTAAAATAAAGTGGTGATCCTAACTGACCTAAGACAGGGAATTTTTACTAAGATTAAAAGTCAGAAATTGTTGAGTTTAAATGAGTTTAAATGTACCGTCGTGGCCAAAGGTTTTGCGAATGACGCAAATATTAATTTCCACAAATTTGCTGCTCCACTGTCTTTAGATATTTTTGTCAGATGTTACTATGGAATACTGAATTATAATTACAAGCATTTCATAAGTGTCAAAGGCTTTTATTGACAATAACATGAAGTTGATGCAAAGAGTCAATATTTGCAGTGTTGACCCTTCTTTTTCAAGACCTCTGAAATCCGCTCTGGCATGCTGTCAATTAACTTCTGGGCCACATCCTGACTGATGGCAGCCCATTCCTGCATAATCAATGCTTGGAGTTTGTCAGAATTTGTTATTTTTTGTTTGTCCACCCGCCTCTTGTGGATTCACCACAAGTTCTCAATGGGATTAAGGTCTGGGGAGTCTTCTGGCCACGGACCCAATATATCGATGTTTTGTTCCCCGAGCCACTTAGTTATCACTTTTGCCTCATGGCAAGGTGCTCCATCATGCTGGAAAAGGCATTGAGGGATAGGTTGTTAAACTGTTCCTGGATAGTTGGGAAAAGCTTCTCTCGGAGGATGTGTTGGTACCATTCTTTATTCATGGCTGTGTTCTTAGGAACAGTTGTGAGTGAGCCCACTCCCTTGGCTGAGAAGCAACCCCACACATGAATGGTCTCAGGATGCTTTACTGTTGGCATGACACAGGACTGATGGTAGCGCTCACCTTGTCTTCTCCGGACAAGCTTTTTTCAGAATGCCCCAAACAATCGGAAAGGGGATTCATCAGAGAAAATGACTTTACCCCAGTCCTCAGCAGTCCAATCCCTGTAACTTTTGCAGAATATCAGTCTGCCCCTGATGTTTTTCCTGGAGAGAAGTGGCTTCTTTGCTGCCCTTCATGACACCAGGCCATCCTCCAAAAGTCTTTGTGTGCAGATGCACTCACACCTGCCTGCTGCCATTCCAGAGCAAGCTCTGTACTGGTGGTGCCCCGATCCCGCAGCTGAATCAACTTTAGGAGACGTCCTGGAGCTTGCTAGACTTTCTTGGGTGCCCTGAAGCCTTCTTCACAACAATTGAACCGCTCTCCTTGAAGTTCTTGATGATCCGATAAATGGTTGATTTAAGTGCAATCTTACTGGCAGCAATATTCTTGATTGTGAAGCCCTTTTGTGCAAAGCAATGATGACGGCACGTGTTTCCTTGCAGGTAACCATGGATGACAGAGGAAGAACAATGATTCCAAGCACCACCCTCCTTTTGAAGCTTCCAGTCTGTTATTCGAACTCAATCAGCATGACAGAGTGATCTCCAGCCTTGTCCTCATCAACACTCACACCTGTGTTAACGAGAGAATCACTGACATGATGTCAGCTGGTCCTTTTGTGGCAGGGCTGAAATGCAGTGGAAATGTTTTGGGGGGATTCAGTTCATTTGCATGGCAAAGAGGGAATTTGTAATTAATTGCAATTCATCTGATCACTCTTCATGACATTCTGGAGTATAGGCAAATTGCCAAGATACAAACTAAGGCAGCAGACTTTGTGAAAATGTATATTTGTGTCATTCTCAAAGCCTTTGGCCACAACTGTATTTGGCTAAGGTGAATGTAAACTTCTGACTTCAACTGTAGCTGTGTGTGCGTGGTAGAGGAGGGTGTCAGAGAGTGGTGAGTACAGTATAGACACCTTAGCTATTGAGTGATGAATGAGGGGTGGCGGGTGTTACCTGTCAGTAAGGCCAAGACAACAGACCCTTTTAATAGCTGAAGGATGGGAGGTGGATGGTTGCAGAGAGAGACAAGAGACTAGATGGACAGGATTGGTGGGGGCTGCACTGAGACAGACAGGATATATATTATTTTCTTCACCTGTATTTAACTAGGCAAGTCAGTTACGAACTAAGTCTACAATGACAGCCTACCGTGGAACAGTGGGTTAACTGCCTTGTTCAGGGGCATTTTTACCTTATCAGCTCAGGGATTCGAACCAGCAACCTTTCAGTTACCGGCCCAACGTTCTAACCACTAGGCTACCTGCTGCCCCAGAAAGGTGATGTAGGTATTTGCTTAGTAATGGGTGAGTGTAGAGTGGACACAATTAAATGATTGATTGATAAGAGGTAACTGGACCTTTAGGAACTTGCTCTTAGATAGATAGATAGAGTGAGAGTGAGAGAGAGAGAGAGAGAGAGAGAGAGAGAGAGAGAGAGAGAGAGAGAGAGAGAGAGAGATGGAGAGATAAGACAGAGGAAGATGAGACTAGTGGAGTCCCCGTTGACATTCGCAGCGATTCCCCGCAGGGCATCAAGGGTCCAGTGTCTGTCAGCAGAAAGATAACACTCCACGCCTGTACTGATTTAGTTAAGGCTGCTGATGCATTGATTCACATCTGCTGCTTGTCTATGAATCATACATTAATGGAAGAAACAGGCATTATCTCCACACCTGTCTGCTCTCCCATCTCGTCCACCACCCCTCCGTCACCAGGGAAATAAGACAGACCACGCTCCACCACTCTGTTTGTTGCTCCTGCTCCTTTTTTATATTTTTGTCCAATCCCCATTACCCCCATTCTCATCTGTCCTGTCTTAGTGCAGCCCCCACCAATCCTCTCCCATGTCCTGTCTTAGTGCAGCCCCCACCAATCCTCTCCTCTGTTCTGTCTTAATGCAGCCTCCACCAATACTCTCCTCTGTCCTGTCTTAGTGCAGCCTCCACCAGTCCTCTCCTCTGTCCTGTCTTAGTGCAGCCTCCACCAATCATGTCCTCTGTCCTACTTAATGCAGCCCCCAACGATCCTCTCCCCTGTCCTGTCTTAGTGCAGCCTCCACCAATCCTCTCCCATGTCCTGTCTTAGTGCATTCCCCACCAATCCCATCCTCTGTCCTGTCTTAATGCAACCTCCACCAATACTCTCCTCTGTCTTGTCTTAGTGCAGCCTCCACCAGTCCTCTCCTCTGTCCTGTATTAGTGCAGCCACCCACTAATCCTCTTCCCTCTGTGATCATTCTTTAACTCTCTTTTCAACTCCAAAACTATCCAACTTATCCATCGCTTCCCACCCCCTCTCAAGACTCTCTTACTCTTACTCACACATTTCTCTTCTCAGTGTACCCCTCCACTCTAAAAGCCTCCCTCTCTCCCCTATCACTACTCCCATCCCCTACCCCCCGATAGCCCCTCAAACCCACTCCTCTCCCAAACTTAATCTAGGAACATCCATCCCAGACGCAGAGGAAGGAAACCCAGCATGCTGATGCTGAACATGGAAACCTTTGGCTGACCTCTCCATAATTCATTTTAACTTGCATCTGTCTCATACGCAAACACTACAGACAGCCAAAAGAGCTAGCAGAGAGGAATCCTAAACAGTGTAGTTACATATTCGCCCACATAAACATGAAAAAGACTCAGATATGTTAGTCTATGAGGATCTCTGCAGAATACAGATGAAGGAGATATGAAGAGAAGTGTGACATTTGGTGGTGGTACAGTAAGCAACTCTAGTCTCCCCTGCTCTCTTCCTCTCACTGCTGTTACCTCTCGGAGGCTAAATTAGCATGAGTAGTTTTGGCAGAAGCAGAGACAGGGTTTCTCCTATGTTTCAGTAGGGTTGTACCGGCGGCTGCCTTGGGTGCGAGATATGGCACAGCAGTGTCATGGAGCGACGGAGAGAGAAAGTGAGAGAAGGATGGGAGGGAGGAGTGGGATGGGATGGGATGGGAGTGAGAGATTGGATAACTAAAGTGACATTTCTTGAACTAGTGATCACCCCAGCGAATTTTGGGATGTGATATTTAGTAGAGGAGATAGTGAGAGCCAAGAGAGAGAGAGAGAGAGAGAGAGAGAGAGAGAGAGAGAGAGAGAGAAAGGGAGAGGGGGAGAGAATAGCGCTGCTCTTAGAGACTTGTGACAGTTTTTTAAACATCAGAGTTAGTTAGGAAACCACAAATACATCTTAAATTAGTCATTGATTCATTTATATTTAGCAGCGTGACCTAAAGTCCCCCTACACACATAAACAAGTCAATTGGACATTCTCAATCTTTAAAAAAAGTCAAATTACCTAAATATGATGTCAAATAAAATCGTATTAGTCACATGCGCCGAATACAACAGCTGTAGACTTTACAGTGAAATACTTACTTACAAGCCAAGTAGTCCAGGTAGCCATTTGATTAGCTGTTCAGGAGTCTTCAGCCTTTGCGGGTAGAAGCTGTTAAGAAGCCTTTTGGACCTAGACTTGGCCCCAATGATGTACTGGGCCGTACGCACTACCCTCTGCAGTGCCGTGCGGTCAGAGGCTGAGCAGCTGCCATACCAGGCAGTGATGCAACCAGTCAAGATGCTCTCCATGGTGCAGCTGTAGAACCTTTTGAAGATCTCAGGACCCATGCCAAATCTTTTCAGTCTCCTGAGGTGGAATAGATGTTGTCGTGCCCTCTTCATGACTGTCTTGGTGTGTTGGGACCATGATAGTTTGTTGGTAATGTGGACACCAAGGAACTTGAATCTCTCAACTTGATCCACTACAGCCCCTTCGATGAGAATGGGGGATTCCTTGGTCCTCGTTTTCCTGTAGTCCACAATCATCTAGTTTGTCTTGATCACGTTGAGGGATAGGTTGTTACACTGCCAGGTCTCTGACCTTCTCCCTATAGGCTGTCTCATTGTTGTTGGTGATCAGGCCTACCACTGTCGTGTCATCGGCAAACTTAATGATGGTGTTGGAGTCGTGCTTGGCCGTGCAGTCATGGGTGAACAGGGAGTACAGGAGGGGACTGAGCACGCACTCCTGAGGGGCCGCGTGTTGAGGATCAGCGTGGCAGATGTGTTGTTACCTACCCTTACCACATGGGGGCGGCCCGTCAGTAAGTCCAGGATCCAGTTGCAGAGGGAGGTGTTTAGTCCAGGGCACTCTCACGTAGGTGTTTGTCCAGGTGGGAAAGGGTCAGTGTGGAGTGTGATTGAGATTGCGTCATCTGTGGATCTGTTGGGGTGGTATGGAAATTGGAGTGGGTCTAGGGTTTATACAACGTCATCAATGTACTTATTGATGAAGCCAGTGACTGATGTGGTGTACTCCTCAATGCCATCGGAAGAATCCCGGAACATATTCCAGTCTGTGCTAGCAAAACAGTCCTGCAGCTTAGCATCTGTGTCATCTGACCACTTCCTTATTGAGCGAGTCACTGGTACTTCCTGCTTTAGTTTTTGCTTGTAAGCAGGAATCAAGAGGATAGAGTTATGGTCAGATTTGCCAAATGGAGGGCGGGGAAGAGCTTTGTAGGCGTCTCTGTGTGTGGAGTAAAGGTGGTCTAGAGTTTTTTTCCCTCTGGTTGCACATGTAACATGCTGTTAGAAAGTAGGTAAAAAGGATTTAAGTTTCCCTGCATTAAAGTCCCCGGCCACTAGGCGCGCCACCTCTGGATATGCATGTTCTTGTTTGCTTATGGCCTTATACAGCTCGTTGAGTGCGGTCTTAGTGCCAGCATCAGTTTGTGATGGTAAATAGACAGCTACAAAAAATATAGATGAAAACTCTCTAGGTAGATAGTATGGTCTACAACTTATCATGAGATACTCTACCTCAGGCCAGCAAAACCTTGAGACTTCCTTAATATTAGATTTTGTGCATCAGCTGTTATTTACAAATAGACACAGACCACCACCCCTTGTCTTACCGGAGGCAGCTGTTCTGTCTTGCTGATGGACTGAAACCCAGCCCGTATGTTATCCATGTCGACATTGCAGTTTTTAACGTCCTGTTGGTACGATAGTTTTGATTGGAGCTCATCCATTTTATTATCCAAGGATTGCATGTTGGCTAATAGGACTGATGGTAAAGTCGGATTACTCACTCGCCATCGGATCCTTGCAAGGCACCTCAACCTACGATATCTCTGTCTCTTCTCTTCATGCGAATGACAGGGATTTGGGCCTTGTCGGGTGTCTGAAGTAAATCCTTTGCGTCCGACTCGTTAAAGAAAAAATCTTTGTCCAGTACGAGGTGAGTAATCGCTTTGCTGATATCCAGAAGCTCTTTTCGGCAGAAACATTATGTACAAAATCAGTTACAAATAATACAAAAAAACACACACAATAGCATAATTGGTCAGGAGCCCGTAAAACGGCATCCATCTCCTCCGGCGCCATCCTGTTTAATGTATCATATGATAGGATACTTTTAGCCTTGCTTCTTTTTAAATCTAGCCTCTGTAAAAGCACAAATTACCTGCAGATCTCTCCATTTTATCCACAGTCCCTCCAACACTCCTATCTGCTAGAGAGGCCATCCTCCCCTGACCATCCTGACCATCCCTCCACAACTTTCTTTCTGTACCACCCGATTTCCACAGTAATTCACAGTGAAGATAGCAATCGGCAGTGTCTCCGGGTGTTTGCTCAAACCTGTATTTTTATCAGCCTAGCACCTTCAGTACAGGGTCTGACAGTGTTTTATCTAAAATGCAATCTTTCTGAACTCCAAAGCACAGAGTTTGTTGCCTGGGACTGAGGGCCTGAATGAGCAGGGCACTGAGGGTCAAAATCAATAACAACTTACAAGCTCCTCCTGCAGACTAGCAGAGCCGAGAGGGACAGGAGAGGAGGGTGTTGGAGAGGTAGGATGGAGGGGAGGTGGAGGGAGGTTGAGGGGTTAGAGGGGGTAGAAGGGGTAGAGGGAGGTTGTGGGGCTGAAAGTGTTCCAGAGGGGTAGAGGGGCAGAGGGGATGGAGGGGTTCTGATAGGTAGAAGGGGGGTTGAGGGAGGATACAGGGTTCCGGGGGTCTGGGTGAAGACATTCTAGAAGAGGAAGGTGGTATTTTTTAAGGTGGTAGAATCAAAGGAGAGAGACGAAACAGCAGGGGATGTAGAGTTTTCAGGCAGTTCTAGAACATGCTGTAAAATACTATGGCAACCCAAAAGCATAATTTCTCATCAAAATGCCACAGAACAGTCATATCACTAAACCTAGAAAAGCAACAATGTTTTGCCATTGGACTCCAGTGCAAGGCTGTACAAATAAACATGGCAAAGATCCATTCAAACTATACCCTTTTCCTCTGCTTCCCCTCAGGCAGCGTATGTACAGTATCCTATTGCTTGGATTAATAGAAATACCCCCGAGTATTCTGCTTTTAATAACGACTCATCTTCTCATCAATTAACATTGATTGACATAGCAATTTACCTCTGTCATCCTTCTGTCACCACCTGCTAATGCAGTTCCTCTGACAGTAAATGGAAAGATAAACGAGAAAAAGAATGAATAGTGTTGGAGCACGTTCAGGTCCTGTGGGACCAACAGCTAGTTAACATGTGGCTTCTGTGATGCTGGAGTGATAAATTGGATCCGTGTTGTGATGTTTTCTCCGACTGTTATATCTCCTCATGTGAGGCCTGCGTTTGATTTGTAAATAAATAAAACAAGGTCTTTGTTTTCCCTCCTGCTTTATGATCTCCAAGATGTTTATTTTGGATGTGCTTTGATATGCTGATTAGTTTAGAGAAAATACCTTTGAATGCACTACAGTTCACGTCTGAAACAACATAGAGCTGTATCTGCTGGAGTGTTTCAGATCAGTTCTGACAGTTTTATTTATCAAACGACTGCTTCGATTCTTTAACGGGATTACTGTCATATCCACAGCATCCTTGGCTGACAATGAGACAGTGTGGCATTGCCGATCTCAAATACCGGTAGTTTTATTGATTTTAAAGTACTTCTTCCTCTATACAAACCGGTGAAGAATACCCAAACTTGACAAAGAAACCAATGAATATCAAACCGTGTCTATAATTACAGCCACTCTGGATATTCACATAACATTTAGTCTGACCAGGAAAAAAAACTTTAGACCTTTCTTTATTCGTCGGGCTACAGTCATTAGAAATAATGAATAGAAGTAATTTACAGGGGAAGGATATGTACACATTAGAAAATGTTAGTTAAGGAACCTTGTACTCTCACACCTATTTCTCTGATTCACTGATGGTAAGAGACAGACCCAGTCGTTTGGTCACAACCTTTGTGCTGAGGCATGTCCCTTAAATAGAAAGAGTCGTGTTAATCTGGTTGGGATTAACCTTCCTATACAGCTAATGTGTGTCTGATTGCGGGGACAGTTTGTGCAGGACCTGAGGGTTTGGTCAGAACTGTGTTTGCACTAACTGTGTTTAAAAGAAATAAATTACCTAAAGGCAGGAGAGAGAAGACTGTCTCTGCATACCAAATTGGAGGAATGATATGTAGATTACTCAATAGCCCCCCTTTTCGAAAATACTGTACCCGATTATTTTAACAGTTTGCTATGCAATCTTTTGTTAACTACTGTATGCCAAAATTCAACAAATTTCAACAAAGGTTGATAAAAAAATCACACCTTACACAATCTCTCCACAATGCATCATCATTTACAGTATGCTGCCGTAAATATATAGCAAAACAGCAATACAGTACTTTATTGTTAAATTGGATTGAAAAACTAATCAGCAAATACAGTATACTATAAATAAGTGCTTTCTTTACAGTTACTGTATGTACTGTTAAACCAAATCATACATTCTGTAAAACATTCTAGGGTGTTTTACTGTTGAAATGACAGAAAGGTCTGATATTGTAGCCAACATGCAGTACTAAATCAGATCAAATCAATTGTATTTGTCACATACACATGGTTAGCAGATGTTAATGTGAGTGTAACGAAATGCTTGTGCTTCTAGTTCTGACCATGCAGTAGTGTCTAACAAGTAATCAAACAATTTCACAACTACCTTATACACACAAGTGTAAAGGAATGAATAAGAGTATGTACATATACATATATGGATGAGCGATGGCCGAATGGCATAGGCAAAATGCAGTAGATGGTATAGAGTACAGTATATACATATGAGATGAGTAATGTAGGGTATGTAAACATTATATAAAGTGGCAACGTTTAAAGTGGCTAGTGATTCACTATTACAGTACTATCTCAGTTGATCATTGAGTGTTTTAAAATACTGCCATTGAGTGTTTCAATATACTGCCACTGAATGTTTTAATAAACTGCCATTGATATTTTCATATACTGCCATTGAGTGTTTTCATAAACTGCCATTGAGTGTTTTAATACAAACAGTGTAGCTATTCCCTCCACAAGGCAATCAAACAAGCTAAGCGTCAATATAGAGACAAAGTAGTCACAATTCAATGGCTCAGACACAAGAGGAATGTGGCAGGGTCTACAGTCAATCACGGACTACAAAAAGAAAACCAGCCCCGTCGCGGACCATGACGTCCTGCTCCCAGACAAACTAAACAACTTCTTTGCTCGCTTTGAGGACAATACAGTGCCACCGACACGGCCCGCTACCAAAACCTGCGGGCTCACCTTCACCGCAGCCAATGTGAGAAAAACATTTAAATGTGTTAACCCTCGCAAGGCTGCCGGCCCAGATGGCATCCCTGGCCGTGTCCTCAGAGCATACAGACCAGCTGGCTGGTGTGTTTACGGACATATTCAATCAGTCCCTATCCCAGTCTGCTGTTCCCACATGCTTCAAGAGGGCCACCATTGTTCCTGTTCCCAAGAAAGCTAAGGTAACTGAGCTAAATGACTATCGCCCCGTAGCACTCACTTCCGTCATCATGAAGTGCTTTGAGAGATTAGTCAAGGATCATATCACCTCAATCACAATCACACTGCATACTGCCCTAACCCATCTGGACAAGAGGAATACTTATGTAAGAATGCTGTTCATCGACTACAGCTCAGCATTTAACACCATAGTTCCCTCCAAGCTCGTCATTAAGCTCGAGACCCATTAAGCTCGAGACCCCATTAAGCTCGAGACCCCAGCCCTGTGCAACTGGGTCCTGGACTTCCTGACGGGCCGGTCCCAGGTGGTGAGGGTAGGAAACAACATCTCCACCCCGCTGATCCTCAACACTGGGGCCCCACAAGGGTGCGTTCTCAGCCCTCTCCTGTACTCCCTGTTTACCCATGACTGCGTGGCCAAGCACGCATCCAACTCAATCATCAAGTTTGCTGACGACACTACAGTGGTAGGCTTGATTACCAACAACGACGAGACAGCCTACAGAGAGGAGGTGAGGGCCCTCGGAGTGTGGTGTCAGGAAAATAACCTCTCACTCAATGTCAGCAAAACAAAGGAGATGATCGTGGACTTCAGGAAACAGGAGAGGGAGCACCCCCCTATCCACATCGAGGGGACAGTAGTGGAGAAGGTGGAAAGTTTTAAGTTCCTCGGCGTACACATCACGGACAAACTGAATTGGTCCACCCACACAGACAGCGTGGTGAAGAAGGCGCAACAGCGCCTCTTCAACCTCAGGAGGCTGAAGAAATTTGGCTTGTCACCAAAATCACTCACAAACTTTTACAGATGCACAATCGAGAGCATCCTGTCGGGCTGTATCACCGCCTGGTACGGCAACTGCTCCGCCCACAACCGTAAGGCTCTCCAGAGGGTAGTGAGGACTGCACAACGCATCACCGGGGTTAAACTACCTGCCCTCCAGGACCCCTACACCACACGATGTCACAGAAAGGCCAAAAAGATCATCAAGGACAACAACCACCCGAGCCACTGCCTGTTCACCCCGCTATCATCCAGAAGGCGAGGTCAGTACAGGTGCATCAAAGCTGGGATCGAGAGACTGAAAACAGCTTCTACCTCAAGGCCATCAGACTGTTAAACAGCCATCACTAACATTGAGTGGCTGCTGCCAACATACTGACTTAAATCTCTAGCCACTTTATACATAGGAATTGGATGTAACAAATGTATCACTAGCCACTTTAAACAATTTTGTATATAATGTTTACGTATCCGACATACTCATATCAAATGTATACACTGTACTCTAAACCATCTACTGTATCTTGCCTATGCCGTTCGGCCATCAACCCAAATCTCTAGCCACTTTAATAATTATAATTGGATGAAATAATGTACCACTAGCCACTTTAATGTACCACTAGCCACTTTAAACAATGCCATTTACTCATCTCATATATATATATATATATATATATATATATATATGTGTATATACTGTACTCCATACTATCTACTGCATCTTGCCTATGCCGGTCAGCCATCGCTCATCCATATATTTATATGTACATACTCGTATTCATTCCTTTACTCTTGTGTGTATAAGGTAGTTGTTGTGAATTTGTTAGATTACTTGTTAGATACTACTGCATGGTCGGAACTAGAAGCACAAGCATTTCGCTACACTCGCATTAACATCTGCTAACCATGTGTATGTGACAAATACAATTTGATTTGATTTGATTTGATTAATATACTGCCATTGAGTGTTTTAATATACTGCCATTGAGTTTTTTAATATACTGCCATTGAGTGTTTTAATATACTGCAATCCAACACCACTCATAAGGTTGCCTGTCTACCAGTGAATCAGAGGTAATGAAGACAGAGACAGCAGTGTCAGTTTCAGTCCAGGTTAGATAGCTCCTCAGGGTTTAAGCACCGCAGAGCGGTTAGCGACACGCGTATGTCGCCTGAGTCCATCTGACGGGCCTATCAGTGCAGCTAATAGCTAATCAATGCTACAGCTCTTTAAACGCTGACTGACACACACTGCCTAGTTAGAGCTCTCTCTGTGATTAAAGCCAGACGACTGATAACAGCCTTGGTCTTCTCCTACAAGCATTCAGCCCCGCTCTGGAGCTAGTCATTTCCACCTTGTTGGTACTTCTAACCCCTTTATAGAGTAATAACGTGTTGTGATACAAAAGGTGTGGATTTGTTTTCATGGTTTTTCCTATTAAACCTCTACAAACCTCTAGATAGCTTTATATAGATACCTTTACATGAGACCCTACACCTTTAATATTCAAATACAGACACAAAAATGAATAGTATGCAACAGTACATGTGCTGAGTATTTCCCTCTTCTTAATACCCCAAACTATTTTCATCTGGAATGCAGTGGTCAATGCATCAGACATGTCTCCTCTCCACTGGTCCCTGGAGACCATCAGGAACAAACTCAGGCCATTAGGCCTCTGGATCAATATGTCGGTGGAGGACTGTGATATCATATCAGGGCCTCATTTCATGCACTTTAAACAGCAGGAGAAGGGGGGGGCTTTCAGCAGGGTGTCTGCAACACCGTACTGAATATATGACTGAACGGTCAGTTGATTTTGACAACAATGTTTGCTGCTGTACTATATTTGTATGGCCAGACACTATGAAAACAGGTTTTGGTTTTGATTGTCTTAAGTGGTGACTAGCAGCAGCTGGTTTGTTTCAGTAGCTGAAAAGGATCTTTCTTTCCATCCCAAGTTGTTTAAGATGGTGTTCACCACGTAGGCTGTCTGTGTGCGAAGCGGTTCACATCTCATCTACGCTGATGAAAAACAACACACACAGATTCTGTTGGAAATGGGTTCATTTCATATGATTAAGAGTCACACAGGAGGCAGAGGTAATCTTGATTCTGATAAATTCCCTTTCCATATGCAAACCAGCTCGCATAACAAACTCATCAATTTCACATCAACTTTAATTTAGCTTAATGGCCAACCATTAACAAAACCAAATGCCTGCCTCCTCCCTTGCGTTCCCCCGTTGTATTTTACTGTGCCTTTTTTTAAACAAACACACTCAGCCCCTCTACTACCCGACACTCTCACTATATAGCAGCATGTGTGTTGTGTAATAACGTGGCCAGAGAGCACTCAGTACAGGAGATGTTTTTAGAACCACAGAAATAGCAATGGCGTATTTGTAGTTATATTAGGACAGCAGAGGTTGATACCTGCGTTTGGCCTGCTTTGGACACGGCACAGAGCAGGAATTTATGGTGAACATCCCGAGCTACATCTCAATGCATTTCTGAGATACGCATTGAACACAGCAATACTCATCTCTCACTTTTTTTCTCTAACTCATCTTCATTCACTCCTGCAAAGGAGGCAGTCATGAATAAATCCATTCTTAAGAGGTGTTAAAGGACCTAACTGTGCTTGATGGGATCTCACACTGTAAGCAGTAGTATTGGTGAAAATGCTTCGTCTGTCGTCGTCTCCTCCATTGTAAGTGGAGAGGTGGAGACGGAGATGGAGGATTCTTCAGCTAGTTAGTTTTAGTTAGTTTTTACAGTGCAATGGTGTGAGAGGAAATGCATACGTATATATACATGCCAGAGACAGCATCAGAAGTAATTCTCTCATTCTGTAAACAGTATTACTGGAGATAATGTCTGACATTTAGACCTGTATACAATTGCAGTTTTATTATTACGTGTACCTTTTCAGCCTAAATTGTATCAGGCGAAGCTATGTTGAATCGAACACCTTTGGGATGAATTGGTACGCTGACTGCGAGCCAGGCCTAATCCATGATTTTGGAATGAGATGTTCGACGAGCAGGTGTCCACATACTTTTGGTCATGTAATAAATGTTGAATGGCTATTTGCAATCATTTACCTGAAGTATTTGATAGTTTGCAATAATCCTGAACCCATCTAAAGGCCTGTCCAATCTAAAGGCCTGGCCAATCTGAAGGCCTGAACCCATCTAGAGGCCTGAACCCATCTTAAGGCATGAGCCAATCTAGAGACCTGAAACCATCTAAAGGCCTCAACCAATCTAGAGACCTGAACCCATCTAGAGGCCTGAACCCATCTAGAGGCCTGAACCCATCTAAAGGCCTGAACCCATTTAAAGGCCTGAGCCAAAATAGAGGCCTGAGCCCATCTAGAGGCCTGAACCCATCTGGAGGCCTGAACCCATATGGAGGCCTGAACCCATCTAAAGGCCTGAACCCACCTGGAGGCCTGAACCCATGTAGAGGCCTGAACCCATCTAGAGGCCTGAACCCATGTAGAGGCCTGAACCCGTCTAGAGGCCTGAACCCATCTAGAGGCCTGAACCCATCTAGAGGCCTGAACCCATCTAAAGGCCTGAACCCATCTGAAAGATTATTGGAATCTGTGTGGGTAGCTGGACAGGTAGGATGACTGACAATAGGGAAGGTGAACAGGTGGATTGGATGAGACTGATGCATGAATTCCTTTATCCAATTTATTTTTTATTTACTGGGTAGTTTGTCTGTGCTGCATAACAAAGAAAACATAATAACATGTATCCAATCAAATTCAAATCAGAAAGTCAAATCAATACGAAGCAGAATGGAGTCATTTAGGATCATTACCATTCATCATAATCATGAAAATGATAATACATAGAAATCGATCAGTTATCAGTTATTCAATCTATAGTCTCCATCAATTTGATATCAGAATATAAATTTCAGCAAATATATACATTTCATATTTTATCCTTCCAGGTTAGTCTTCATATGTACATGTTATTTCATTAACATATATCAATGGCATAATTGGCCTGTTATGATCTGTAGGTCCGTGATCGTTGTCCATTGACTTAACACAATAGGTTTGAAGAGCGCGCTCCTAGCCAAGCTCCGCGGTAATAACTATAAACAATAACTGATGGCCTGCTCTCCTGATTGCAACAGTTCATTTGAACGGTACCAGATTCGGTGGACTTACGTTGATGCATGGACGCACAGAATATCTGGATTAGACGGAGTTGAGGAAGAGAAAGCAGCAAGGTCAAGCGGTGGCGATTACCTCCTTTTAATAAGTTGAGATCTATCAGCGCCCCTGGCCCAGCTGAGCAAGTGGCCATGAATTAAAGGATGATTCCACCAATCCATGGGCCTTTCTACACAATCTAAAGGCTTTGCCAATCTAAAGGCTTTGCCAATCTAAAGGCTTTGCCAATCTAAAGGCTTGGCCATTCTAAAGGCTTTGCCAATCTAAAGGCCTGGCCATGGAGTCTTCACTTTATATAATCACTATCTGTAGACACTTTGGATGATCTTTGGATGAATTGATAGTGGATAATTTGTTAGGATGACCCAACCCCTGGGTTGCTAGGATGACCCAACTCCTGGGTTGTTAGGATGACCCAACTGCTAGGTTGCTTGGATGACCCAACTCCTGGGTTGCTTGGATGACCCAACTGCTGGGTTGCTTGGATGACCCAACTCCTGGGTTGCTTGGATGACCCAACTACTAGGTTGTTAGGATGACCCAACTCCTGGGTTGTTAGGATGACCCAACTGCTAGGTTGCTTGGATGACCCAACTCCTGGGTTGTTAGGATGACCCAACTGCTGGGTTGCTTGGATGACCCAACTCCTGGGTTGTTAGGATGACCCAACTGCTAGGTTGCTTGGATGACCCAACTCCTGGGTTGCTTGGATGACCCAACTGCTAAGTTGTTAGGATGACCCAACTGCTAGGTTGCTTGGATGACCCAACTCCTGGGTTGCTTGGATGACCCAACTTCTGGGTTGCTTGGATGACCCAACTGCTGGGTTGCTTGGATGACCCAACTGCTGGGTTGCTTGGATGACCCAACTACTAGGTTGTTAGGATGACCCAACTGCTGGGTTGTTAGGATGATACTTAAGCATGCAGTTATGTATTGATTTTTTAAAGAAAATCCAGGTAATTTTACATTTCACTTCCATATAATTTGTCAGATTTTCTTCAAGCTTTCGCCGTCCATTGACTAGTCAGTGTTAATCTTCTGGCAGTTGTCTTCATCGGCCTCCAAGGCCTTCACAAAATAATCAGCATAGGGCATTGGAACAATCCAGCAGTCCTGCGGTCCCTACAGCCCTTGATGACTGCAACAGGGCACTCAAGCCCTTACTTTTTATGTGCCATTCTCTAAATAAAGGAAATGTCCTTCTTTATACACAGGGAGTCTGAATTTGCAGAACATGTGTATTGGTTGTTGTACACACTTTACAGACCATGGGATTTACTATGGAAAAGAGAACAACTGTTCTTACAAGGCAACTTTGTTTATGGTTACAAGGAGAAGAGTTTCATCTCAGTATGTGAAGAGAGTTCTGACCACCATCACTGGCTTTCTGGCTGCTTTGACTTGTTACAGCATCATTTCTTTTATTTAACTAGACAACTCACTTAAGAACACATTGTTATTTACAGTGACAGCCTACCCCGGCCAAACCCTAACAACACTGGGCCAATTGTGCACCGCCCTATGTGACTCCCAATCACAGCCAGTTGTGATACAGCCTGGAATCAAACCAGGGACTATAGTGACGCCTATAGACCTGAGATGCAGAGCCTTAGACCACTATGCCACTCGGGACCCCATTACATCTTACATTTTAATAAATTTATATAACCCACAATAAATTCCATGTGAATGTCCCAACAGCAGAATCTTATTTCTTTCTCATTATGACCAAGTGATCCTTCTACATTTAACAGCGGCACCAACAAACATAATAACCATAATCTAAGAACATTACGAATCTAGCACAATAGTTTTTCCTGTCGAAACTGTGGTCTTTCATGCTTTCAGTCAACCCCTTATGGAAAAATCCAAAGATTTTACATGTGGAATGTCACGTGACATTTCAACATGTTTTGCACATGTGAAATTGTGTGAAACCATGTGTTTTTGGAGCACTTCACATGTGACGATGTGGATTTTCACGTGAAATCATCTGAAACCGTGTGTTTTTAAAACACTTCATGTGATGATATTTCACATGAAGTTTTACATGTGGATTTTCACATGTGATTGGCAAAACCTTTCACATGTGGATTCAAATTTTCACATGAGATTTCACAGCTGATGAAACAAAAATGAGCCTTTATGATACGAACAGTGCATTTAACATGCAGTGTTTTCAACGTACGTTTGACACACTGACAAACATGACTACATTGTGTGTTTATTTATACAGTAATTATTATTCATGTCTGTGTAAATAACTGACTTCACCTGTATTCCTACACTTTGGACTGCAAAGTAAATCTCAGCTTTGTTAAATATACACTCAAGAAAAATGATTATATTTATCACAGTGGTTCAGGAGTAACATTAAAACTGAATAATATGCCCCACCATCATTAGACAACTCTACAGAAAACCCTTAAATTGCTGAAATATGTAAATTAAATCAATGATGAGAGAATAGTCAGAATAAGTGATAACTAAAATAGCAGAGCGGATGGCGCTCTTTTGCTAAGTGCAAAATAAGTATAGATAATGAATGTGTAGGGGAATGATTCAGAGCTTGTGGTGCAGCAGAGAGGTCAGTGCACTTCAAATCCAGACGTTCTGAGTTCAAATCCCAGGTTGGGTGAAACTTTAGCTAAATAGTGATAACACATGCAAATGTGATCACATGTGAAGTTTCAGAAACATCTTTTCACATGTGAAGTGTTCCAAAAACCCATGTTTCCACATGATATCACATGTGAAATGTCACTTAAAGTGTTCCAAAAACACATATTTTCACATGTGAAATGTCACACGTGAAATCATGTGGTTCAACATGTGATAACATGAAACTTCACTGTCAGCCATTGCTGTTAATTTTGATATATTTTGTCATTTTACAGTACATTTCTAGAGTAATAGTGTTTTGCTATATATTTACTATGAATCACAATGCACTTGGGTACTTTTTGGCCGGTCCTGCAAATTAACTTGGCCTGCCTCACTTGCAATTTCATTTAAACTAGGATACTTGTTTAGATGTGCATATGACAATAACTGTAATTATATCCTGTAATATCCTGTAATTTTATAGTAAGTTACCTGCTACTGAGTTGTGGTGAAAATAGTGGAAAATAGTGTATGTATCATGCTTGTAAACACATTTTAGAGTTCATAAACCACATTAATGGATTGCTTTTTATAAATAATGTTTTGATGTTATATTTAACTGCCGAAAATGCTGTTATCAAGGTCCTTTCCTTAGTAGGTGATGTCAGAGGTCAGCATGTGGGAGAAGTCAGAGCTCAGGGACGATAGACACATTTCACACTAGTAATTATCAATTGGAAGGCCGGTCAAGTGTATTTTTCCTAATCGTATGTGTTAAATTCCCACTTCCCACTTGTTTACAAATGCAGGATTAAGCATAATTATTAATTCACTTTGAAATGTAGGTGGGGCAATATGCTGGTGGGGGTTCATTAGCATATTTGGTCTAAAATATGTTCTATTTGTGCCAACCGTCAGTGGAAATGTTGTAACAGTTTAAGTGGTTTTATTATTATGTTGATGAACTTCAAGCACCTTGTTTGACATTTGTAGTTCTGCAATCTTTGTAAGCACTCAGGACAGTCAAGAGATGCATGTTTAAGAAGTTACTGTACTTCTTCCAAAAGCTTAATGGCAGCTAGTTCACAGGAAGTTTACATTTTATATACTTGCTTTTAGTTAGTTGCAAATGGGTTACTGTGAAAGTCACAATAATTTATTGTAGTTAATCTGTCACCTATTGATCTGATGGTTTTGTAGATTAGTGACTGTTACAGTAACATGTTCACTAACTATGAAATATCACATGCCCATGATTTTGGAATGAGATGTTCGACAAGCAGGTGTCAACGTACTTGTGGTCATGTAATGTACCACAATGACATGGTGACCGGTGAATTAAATATAATACAATTATATTGTATCACATGCATTTACATCAAGGCTGTAGAACTGACAGTATACAAGCTTAATGTTCTTTAACAGAATACAACAGAACACGTTAACTGGGATGACATTCCCGCTCACGGGAGACCAAAAAGAGCTAGCTGAAGGCCAAACCTCAAATAAGGCACTCCTGCAATCTTCTGATATGCTGCTGCTACAGTATGCTGCCAATCAGTGATGTGCATGTTGTCAAGTGAAACAGAAACGTCAGTGAAGGCACAATAGGGTGCTGGCAAGGATTGCTAGGGGTAGCAAGTGTCCTGTAGGTTTTTCTAATAAATGATTGTGACTTTTACAATTACTTAGTGACAAGTAGTTTCCAATTAAGAAATGACAAATGCATACCACCCTCAAAGTCGCTTAGGTCACTAGTTTTGCAGATACTAACGTTCAATTGAACAGTAACTGAATGTTCGATACCTGTCTGCCTGCTTTATACAGCAAGCCACGACCACGTGACTCACTGTCTGTAGGAGCGAACCATTTTCGCGAACATGGTGGAGTACCTAAAATACTGGCTACTGAGTGAATCTTCCAAGCAATAAGTATGAAGCGCTCCTCTCCAAGCGCACAGAGGGCCTGGTGCGCGTAGCCGGAACAGGACGCGCTGGACTCTCTAAGCGCACAGGGGGCCTGGTGCGCGGAGCCGGAACAGGACGTGCTGGACTCTCTAAGCGCACAGGGGGCCTGGTGCGCAGAGCCAGAACTGGACGTGCTGGACTCTCTAAGCGCACAGGGGGCCTGGTGCGCGGAGCAGGGTCTGGACGTACTGGGCTATCTAAGCCTACAGGGGACCTGATGCGTGGAGCCGGTACTTCTCTCCCCGGCTGCTCACTCACCCTTGCCTCATGGATGATGGGAGCTGGAATGTCACGCACTGGGCTGTGGATGCGAACCGGAGACCCCACACGCAGAACCGGTGCAGGATATCTTGGTCCCAGAAGGTGTACTGGAGACCTCGCTCGCAGAGCCGGCATCACTCCTCCAGGTTGCACACTCATCCTAGCCCGACAGATGAGTGGCGCTGGAATTTCGCGCACCGGCCTATGCATGCGCACTGGAGACACCGTGCGTAAAACTGCATAGCACGGTGTCTGCTCAGTGCGACGCTCTCTCCAACGCTCCCTCCAAAGAGCACGAGGAGTTTGCTCAGGAGTCAATCCTGAACCGGCCAAACTCCCCGTGTGCCCCCCCCCCCAATTTTTTTTTGGGGGGTGCCTCTTGGGTTTCCGCGCCAGGCGAGTCCCAACATATCTCCCCCTCTCCGGGTTCCACGCTCCATATAAATCCTCGTAACTGCTCCGCTCAGCCTTCGCCGCTTCCATCTCCTTCTTGGGGTAACGATGCTCGGTCGTTTTCCTCCAAGGCCCCTTACCAGCCAATATCTCCTCCCATGTCCAGGACTCCTTTTGAAATCACTGCTTGGTCCATTTGTGGTGGGTTATTCTGTCACGACCTCCGTGAGGGACAGACCAAGACGCAGCGATGCTTCCAGTATACATTTTATTAAAGACGAACGTAACTGGGAAAATACCAAAACAAAACGAACGAAGACCGTGATGCTGAACATAACTACAAACACAACAAGCTATGCACAAACAATAACCCACAAAATACTAGTTAAAACCCCAAATATATATATATGGTTCCCAATTAGAGGTAACGACACACAGCTGCCTCTAATTGGGAACCATTACCCCAACATAGAAACACAACACCTAGAACAGAAAAAACCCTACACCAAAACAAAACGGCAGCCTGTCAAAATCAGGCCTGAACGTGACAACAATACCCAATAACGACAAAGCAAAAATAGGTTTCTACAAATGTATTAAAAATAAAAACTGAAATACCTTATTTACATACAGTAAGTACTAAGACCCTTTGCTACTAGACTTGACATTGAGCTCAGGTGCATCATTTCCTGTGATCATCCTTGAGATGTTTCTACAACTTGATTGGAGTCCACCTGCGGTAAATTCAATTGATTGGACATGATTTGAAAGGTTCAGACCTGTCTATATAAGGTACCACAGTTGACAGTGCATGTCAGACCAGAAATCAACCCATGAGGTAACAGGAATTGTCTGTAGAGCTCTGAGACAGGATTGTGACGAGGCACAGATCTGGGGAAGGGTACCAAAACAATTCTGCATTATTGAAGGTCCTCCATCATTCTTAAGTTGAACCACCAAGACTCTTCAAAGAGCTGGCTTCCCGGCCAAACTGAGCAATCGGGGGAGAAGGACCTTGATCAGGGAGGTGACCAAGAACCCAATGGTCACTCTGACAGAGCTCCAGAGTTCATCTGTGGAGATGGGAGAACATTCCAGAAGGACAACCATCTCTGCAGCACTCCACCGATCAGGCCTTTATGGTAGAGCGGCCAGAAGGAAGCCACTCCTCAGTAAAAGCCACATGACAGCCCGCTTGGAGTTTGCCAAAAGCCACCTAAAGGACTCTCAGACCATGAGAAACAAGATTATCTGGTCTGATGAAACAAATATTGAACTCTTTGGCCTGAATGCCAAGCTTCATGTCTGGAGGAAACCTGGCACCATCCCTACGGTGAAGCATGGTGGTGGCAGCATCATGCTATGGGAATGTCTTTTACCGGCAGGGACTGGGAGACAATTCAGGATTGAGGAAAAGATGAATGGAGCCAAGTACAGAGAGATCCTTGATGAAAACCTGCTCCAGAGCACTCAGGATCTCAGACTGGGGTGAAGGTTCACCTTCCAACAGGACAGTGACCCTAAGCACACAGCCAAGATAACGCAGGATTGGCTTCAAAACAAGTCTCTGAATGTCCTTGAGTATCCCAGCCAGAGCCCGGACTTGAACCCGATCTAACATCTCTGGAGAGACCTGAAGAAATCTGTGCAGTAACGCTCCCCATGTAATTTGACAGAGCTTGAGAGGATCTGCAGAGAAGAATGGGAGAAACTCCCCAAATACAGGTGTGCCAAGCATGTAGTGTCATACCCAAGAAGACTTGAGGCTGTAATCGCTGCCAAAGGTGCTCAACAGAGTACTGAGTAAAGTGTCTGAAAACTTATGTAAATATGTTATTTCAGTTTTAAAACTTTAATGCATTTGCAGAAATGTCTAAATACCTGATTTTGCTTTGTCATTATGGGGTATTGTTGAAGAAAAAACCAAAATGGTATCCATTTTAGAATAAGGCTGTAACGTAACAAAATGTGGAAAAAGTAAATGGGTCTGAATTCTTTCCGAACGCATTGTTTAAGAAAGCTCAGGAAATTTAAATATTTTTGGGGTATGCACAAAACTTCATACTTCAATTTTTTTTTTTTACCAGTACCGGTTACATTCAGACAAGTTCCCTGACACTTGTGGGGTTTGTAGATCAAAACGGAAAATATCGTGACAGTCTCCCCTTTCCATACAGTGGTCATAGTTTGCAGCCCAAACAGTTTGGACGCTATGAACAGAAGTTGGCACATCAATGGTACAGACTTCAGACAAGTCCCCTGACACTTGTGGGGGGCGTAGAGCAAAACGGAGACTTCCATCGTGTTCGTCAGTCTCCCCTTTCCATAGATTGGTCGTCATAGTTTGTAGGTCAAACCGTTTGGTTTGACCACGTTTGGTTTGACCACAGACCAATTTTTGGTATGTCGCATGGTCTGACAAACCCCTAGCTCTGCCACCTTTCATCGCAGATGCAGAAGTGCGACATGCGGTTGATTGAGATGCATCCAATACTTAAACTGCCATGCGGTTGATTGAGATGCATCCAATACTTAAACTGACAGATTTTAATGGGGATTTTTTTATTGTTACTTGTATTGATGCACCAGGGGATTTATTAAAGCTGTAATCATTTGCTTTTTGGGCGTACCGACCAAATTTACATGGAATTTTATTTGATTTATTTCACCTTTATTTAACCAGGTAGGCAAGTTGAGAACAAGTTCTCATTTACAACTGCAACCTGGCCAAGATAAAGCAAAGCAGTTCGACACATACAACAACACAGAGTTACACATGGAGTAAAACAAACATACAGTCAATAATACAGTATACAAAACAAATCTATATACAAAGAGTGCAAATGAGGTAGGATAAGGAAGGTAAGGCAATAAATAGGCCATGGTGGCAAAGTAATTACAATATAGCATTTAAACACTGGAATGGTAGATGTGCAGTAGATGAATGTGCAATGTAGAAAAACTGGGGTGCAAAGGAACAAGATAAATAAATAAATACGGTAGGGGATGAGGTAGTTGGTTGGGCTATTTACAGATGGGCTATATACAGGTGCAGGGGTCTGTGAGCTGCTCTGACAGCTGGTGCTTAAAGCTGGTGAGGGAGATAAGTGTCTCCAGTTTCAGAGATTTTTGAAGTTCGTTCCAGTCATTGGCAGCAGAGAACTGGAAGTAGAGTCGGCCAAAAGAGGAATTGGCTTTGGGGGTGACCAGTGAGATATACCTGCTGCAGCGCGTGCTACGGGTTGGTGCTGCTATGGTGACCAGCGAGCTGAGGTAAGGCGGGACTTTACCTAGCAGGGACTTGTAGATGACCTGGAGCCAGTGGGTATGGCGACGAGTGTAAAGCGAGGTCCAGCCAACGAGAGCGTACAGGTCGCAGTGGTGGGTGGTATATGGGACTTTTGTAACAAAACAGATGGCACTGTGATAGACTGCATCCAATTTGTTGAGTAGAGTATTGGAGCCTATTTTGTAAATGACATCACCAAAGTCGAGGATCGGTAAGATGGTCAGTTTTACAAGGGTATGTTTGGCAACTTGAGTGAAGGATGCTTTGTTGTGAAATAGGAAGCCAATTCTAGATATAATTTTAGATTGGAGATGTTTGATGTGAGTCTGGAAGGACAGTTTACAGTCTAACCAGACACCTAGATATTGGTAGTTGTCCACATAATCTAAGACAGAAACCGTCCAGAGTAGTGATGCTGGACGGGCGGACAGGTGCGGGCAGAGATCGGTTGAAGAGCATGCATTTAGTTTTACTTGCGTTTAAGAGCAGTTGGAGGCCACGGAAGGAGAGTTGTATGGCATTGAAGCTTGTCTGGAGGGTAGTTAACACAGTGTCCAAAGAGGGGCCAGAAGTATACAGAATGTTGTCGTCTGCGTAGAGGTGGATCAGAGACTCACCTGCAGCAAGAGCGACATCATTGATGTATACAGAGAAGAGAGTCGGCCCAAGAATTGAACCCTGTGGCACCCCCATAGAGACTGCCAGAGGCCCGGACAACAGGCCCTCTGATTTGACACATTGAATTCTATCGGAGAAGTAGTTGGTGAACCATGCGAGGCAATCATTTGAGAAACCAAGGTTGTCGAGTCTGACGATAAGGATGTGGTGATTGACAGAGTCGAAAGCCTTGGCCAGATCAATGAATACGGCTGCACAGTAATGTCTCTTATCGATGGCGGTTATGGTGTCGTTTAGGACCTTGAGCGTGGCTGAGGTGCACCCATGACCAGCTCTGAAACCAGATTGCATAGCGGAGAAGGTACGGTGGGATTCGAAATGGTCGGTAATCTGTTTGTTAACTTGGCTTTCAAAGACCTTAGAAAGGCAGGGTAGGATAGATATTGGTCTATAGCAGTTTGGGTCAAGAGTGTCTCCCCCCTTTGAAGAGGAGGATGACCGCAGCTGCTTTCCAGTCTTTGGGAATCTCAGATGACACGAAAGAGAGGTTGAACAGGCTACTAACAGGGGTTGCAACAATTTCGGCAGATAATTTTAGAAAGAAAGGGTCCAGATTGTCTAGCCAGGCTGATTTGTAGGGGTCTAGATTTTGCAGCTCTTTCAGAACATCAGCTAACTGGATTTGGGAGAAGGAGAAATGGGGGAGGTTTTGGCGAGTTACTGACGGGGGGTGCAGGGCTGTTGACCTGGGTAGGGGTAGCCAGGTGGAAAGCATGGCCAGCCGTAGAAAAATACTTATTGAAATTCTCAATTATTGTGGGTTTATCGGTGGTGACAGCTTTTCCTATCCTCAGTGCAGTGGGCAGCTGGGAGGAGGTGCTCTTATTCTCCATAGACTTTACAGTGTCCCAGAACCTTTTTGAGTTTGTGTTACAGGAAGCAAATTTCTGCTTGAAAAAGCTAGCCTTGGCATTCCTAACTGCCAGTGTATATTGGTTCCTGACATCCCTGAAAGGTTGCATATCACGGGGGCTGTTCGATGCTAATGCAGAACGCCACAGGATGTTTTTGTGCTGGTCAAGGGCAGTCAGGTCTGGAGAGAACTAAGGGCTATATCTGTTCCTGGTTATAAATTTCTTGAATGGGGCATGCTTATTTAAGATGGTGAGGAAGGCACTTTAAAAGAATAACCAGTCATCCTCTACTGACGGGATGAGGTCAATATCCTTCCAGGATACCCGGGCCAGGTCGATTAGAAAGGCCTGCTCGCTGAAGTGTTTTAGGGAACGTTTAACAGTAATGAGGGGAGATCGTTTGACCACAAACCCATTACGGATGCAGGCAATGAGGCAGTGATCGCTGAGATCTTGGTTGAAAACAGCAGGGGTGTATTTGGAGGGCAGGTTAGTTAGGATGACATCTATGAGGGTGCCCGTGTTTACGGCTTTGGGGTTGTACCTAGTAGGTTCAATTATGATTTGTGTGAGGTTTAGGGCATCAAGCTTAGATTGTAGGATGGCCAGGGTGTTAAGCATGTCCCAGTTTAGGTCACCTAGCAGCACAAACTCTGAAGATAGATGGGGGGCAATCAGTTCACATATGGTGTCCAGAGCACAGCTGGGGGCAGAGGGTGGTCTATAGCAAGCGGCAACAGTGAGAGACTTGTTTCTAGAAAAGTAGATTTTTAAAAGTAAAAGTTCAAATTGTTTGGGTAGAGACCTGGATAGTAAGACAGAACTCTGCAGGCTATATCTGCAGTAGATTGCAACACCGCCCCCTTTGGCCGTTCTATCTTGTCTGAAAATGTTGTAGTTAGGGATGGAAATTTCAGAATTATTGGTGGTCTTCCTGAGCCAGGATTCAGTCACGGCTAGGACATCCGGGTTGGCAGAGTGTGCTAGGGCAGTGAATAAAACAAACTTAGGGAGGAGGCTTCTAATGTTAACATGCATGAAACCAAGGCTTTTACGGTTGCAGAAGTCAACAAATGAGAGCGCCTGGGGAATAGGAGTGGAGCTAGGCACTGCAGGTCAGCTGCTGCTGTCCGTTAGCAGTGGTTAGGTGGATAATACTTGAAAAAAAACCAGATCCGTACCACATTGGGTGAGGCAGGTTGCAGGAGAGTGTTTTGAAGTTAAGTTTTAGAAAAAATATAAAAAGATATATACACTGGACACGACAGGACGAGGAGAAAAAACGTCTGACTGCTACACCATCTTGGATATGGATGTGAATGATAGATCTGTCATTTTCATTGAAAGCAAGTCAAAGAAGTGGTAGATCTGTTCTATGTGCACTATTTCTATGCTTCCCTTCTTCAGTTTAGTTTTTGCGTCTTTTATTTTCGGTTTTGTACACCAGCTACAAAATGCTGAAAATACTAAATTTGAGGGTTATTGAAAAAATATTTCACAGCGGTTTAGATTGCACAATGATTCTCTTCAGTATACTTGTTTTGTCACATTAACTGAAATTAGGCAAACTATTAGAATTTTTGTAACCAGGAAATGGCGGAGCGGTTTCTGCATATTGCGTTTTTAACAATAACACTTTTATTAACCTGTAAAAATACAATAACGTCCTAAAAACGTCCTTGGGACGTCCATGTATCAAACCGGGAGCTATACAAAACCTGTAGGGGACCTTGGCTGTTTAAATTGAATTAATGTAAATTATGCCTTTCAAAGTAATATTCTAAATAACATTCGACATCTCAGCTTTCACGTGTTCAAATGTTGTCACGTAATCTCATGGTATAACATGTTGAAATGCTGTATCTTATGTTGTCCATTAATTTCACATTAATTTCACATTGTGTCATGTAGTTCTATGTTATCACACGTTGCTTCACATGTTATCAAGTTATCACATTAACTTCACATTAAATCACATGTGAAATTCATGTGGTTTTTTCGTAACAGTTCCATGTGTTGTACTGAGAAAATTGGAAAACTCATTAAGATATCCACCTCCTGGAGTACTCAGCTATAGAACGGCATGTGTGAAGGGGGATCGCGAGACAGCACTGCAGTTCCTAACCAAAATCCACCCAAGAGGCAAAGCAATGATAAGCAGTGATTTTCTATAGGGTATCCTAGTTCAGGATAATAAATGTTATTATCTGGCAGGTTATGTCATGTGACAGACCACTGCTATATTCCACTATATGTGAAATGTGAAATGCCTCTGAAATGTGACATCGAGGGAAATTACACTACAAGGTTTTATGTGAAATGTGAAATGTGCTTTTATATAAATACGCTTCCAGGGTATGTAATTTCTGTTCCCCAACACTGTATTGGTACTTCTAATAGAATACAGACTAAGCTCTATACATTGTAGTTTTCATAAAACATTGAGGAAATTCCCATCCCTGTCCAATCAGTGAAGTGTGATTGTTTTTGATGTGTCTTTTTTTAGGAAAGGTCCTGCAGTGTGGATGTATTTTCAAACTGTAATTATCACATTAGTATCTGGCAGAAGCAACACCCAAGTCCCACCATGCTATCAGGGGACTATCCACCTCCATAGATCCCCCAGCTAGGGAACAACATCTTCTTCAATCCTACTGACAAAACTAAAACAAGGACTAATACCTTAAAAACAGTGGTGGAAAAGTATCCAATTGTCATACTTGAGTAAAAGTAAAGATACCTTAAAAAAATGACTCAAGTTAAAGTAATCCAATAAAATGTTACTTGAGTAACAGTCTAAAAGTATTTGGTTTCAAATATACTTACGTATCAAAAGTAAAAGTCATTTCAAATTTCTTATATTCAGCAATCAATACGGCATAATTTTCATGTTTTTTAATGTTCGAATAGCCAGGCGCATGCTCCAACACTGAGATATAATTTACAAATGATATCTGTACTAGATAGCACCTTTTTTTTTTTTTTTCGAAGAGCGTATTGTTTGATTGTGCAATAACAACCCTACATTCATCCTCTCCATGTCAGTCTTTTCAGGCCTGTACTAAATGACTGTGTTTCAAACACATAAAAGACACACTTACCCTTGCCTTATCCCCTTGGGGGAAACCCCACTGCCATCTTTGTTGTCGGTCCAAATAATTAGCCAAGCAAGGGAAGTTGTCAACGTAAGCCCTCGTTTTGATCGAGTTGGTGAGTGTACAATTATGTTCCCTCCGGGCCTGAAACGCCCCATATTCAATTTGCGATGATTGGAGCAACACATTGGTGACCACCACCACATGGCCCGGAACTCACAGAATCATGAATCAAGAATTTGTCGTTTTACATCTGCTAAGAAAAGTCAGGCAAAACAAAAAAACAACATTAATATGGAGAAGTCAACATACAAGTGTAAGTAAAAACAAATGTAAATACCTTTTTGTAAACGCTAACTTTCGCACGCAACTTTCCTAGACATCACATGTATAAGTTGTAATTTTCAATTTACCTGATATGGCTAACATTTGATGTCTGCGGATGCGTTGCCTTCTTGCCAAGGTATGAAATATAATCTTAATTGACTGTAGTGCACATAAACCACACACAACAGCTACCGGTGGTTCCCCGATGACTGGAAACACAACCGTGGGACGAACAAGGGACACATTTCCGGGCAAGAGCATTCTTCCCTCGCCAACTCATCAGACATCATGATACGTCATCAGAAGTGTCCACTTAATTTGGGGACTGAGGCTAGAGGGTGTTTCTTTTAAGCGTTTGGAATGCAGCCAATAACACCTCTCTGCAGTTTAAATACAACACATTTTAGCTCTGCAAACACCCTGGGGAAGGGGATGGGGAGCGGGATATGCCGAGAGCGGTATGGAAGGCTGCCTGCCTCTCTCACTCTGCGTGTGTGTGAGCAGTGTACGTGCGTGAAGTGTGTGTGGGCAGCCCGTCAGCATCTCAGGTGTGTAAAAGTGACGTGTCCAACACATCACATCTTGCCTCCCTGCAAAACAACTCTAATGGAGTCTGCTGCTATCAGGGGGCAACACACGGCTTCCTCTCCTCATTGGGGCCTACGTGCCATTCACACACTGACATGCACACTGAGTGACTGAGCAGTATTAATAGAATAAAACAACATAGATAACGAGAGAGAATGAGAGAGAGAGAGAACGAGAGAGAGAGCGAGAGAGAGAGAGCGCGAGAGAGAGATAGAGAGAGCGATAGAGAGAACAAGAGAGGGAGAGAACAAGAGAGAGAGAACAAGAGAGAGAGAGAGCTAGAAAACAAGAGAGAGAGAGAAAACAGGAGAGAGAGAGAGAGAGAGAGAGAGAGAGAGAGAGAGAGAGAGAGAGAGAGAGAGAGAGAGAGAGAGAAAACAGGAGAGATAGAGATAGAGAGAGAGAGAGAGAGAGCAAGAGAGAGAGAGAGCGAGAGAACAGGAGAAAGAGAATGAAAGGAACACATGAAGAGAGCAGGGAAAGAGCCACATAGAAATAACTAAAGAGAGAGGGAGGAGCCCATTGCATTCTGTCAACAGGTCCCCAGGTGAAGTGAAGCATACTGTTGTGATGCAGATGTAAGCTGACATTGGGGAGGGGGGACATAGAGGAATGTCCTGCTTGCCAGGAGGAACTTTAAACAGCTTTAACTCTTCAGCACAACACTGTTTTATCTTGTCAGGACGCATCCACTCACCTTGGCCGCTCATGAATACTATAGCTGAGTGATGGGGACCGACAGAGGGGAACATGTGGGAAGAGAGGAGGGGGCTGCATGTTTGAATTGTGTTCCCCATAGAGCACCCCCCACACACACACACACACACACACACACACACACACACACACACACGCACCAGAAGGGACTCCCATCTCCCTTTACCTCTTCCCTGGCCACAATACATTCTCACTAATGTTTGGTTTATGAGGGGACAATACACTCTTCAATAAATAGGTTCCAAAAGGGTTTTTCGGCTGTCCCTACAGGATAACCCTTTTTGGTTTCAAGTAGAACCCTTTTGGTTTCATGTAGAACTCATTTGGTTCTTCCTGGATCCCAGGAAGGGGGGGACAACTGAATAAACATTTTATGTTCTGGATAGCACCTCTTCTATGAGTGCACCCAAAAACAACCGTTTTTTTTAACAAAGTTTCTCAAACTGACAGTAAACATACTCCTCCAGAAAGCTTGCTGTAAAGCTATCATCCACCCACACACACCCACCTTAAGGGACTTCACCCGCATACTACTTTCTTACATCTGCCACTTGAGTGTGTGTGTAAAATGAATCACAGAAGCTGATGTCTTCAGCAGGTTTGACTACTACTGTATATGAGGTATCCCTAGCAGACTCCTTCTGTTCTATTCTGAGCCTGTTGCCTGAGCTTGACCAAGATTTCAAAAGTAAACCTTCTCCTGAGGTGACAGGGTGACCAGATGACATTGCTAGGACACTGACAGAAGAGTAAATGGACAGTGACTGTGAGGAGACGTGTTTCCTTATAAGACTGTATGGTTAGCAGGCCGTTTGGAGGCAAACAGGAGTGAAATACATCGTTCCCCACATCAGTCTTGGTAGGGATTTTATTTTCTATAGTAACTTATGTTTCCTACCCCAGGGTCCCTCTGCCTGCGTTCTGCCATTAAAAGCAGCAATAAGGACGAGACAATTAGCCATCTAATTTCAATTAGCAGCCTGAATAGGTCATTAGCAGCTTACTTATCGTCACTTATGATCTCCAGAGGCAGGCTGCAGAGTGACACATCTGACGGTTGTGTTGTAGGACGTTATCATTTAAAACCAGGTAGAGTATTACGCACAAGTATAATTAAGGGTCGTAGGTGATTGCATGGCGTCGCACCAAACCACAGCGAAGAAAGGGACTCTTAAACATGGTATTTTTTTCTCTGTGGGAGTTGGCGTTCTTAACACAAAAGCAGGGTAATCTTGTGATCATCTTTCTCTTTTTCCCCCCCTCTCTCTCTCTCACTCTCTCTCTCTCTCTCTCTTTAATCCACAAATTCCACAGTCTCTGCTAATTGAATATTGATTAGTTTGTTGCACTTTAATTTAAAAAAAAAAACACAGCTAAATATTTCGCCCCACAATTGACCATAAATTTCTAAGAAGCTTCATCTGTGCCTGTACCTCCTAAGGGTGTTTCTCTGCTAAATTCTGCTGTCAGGCTGCTTTACCATAAATTACATAAAATCAAAATCAAATCAAAGTTTATTTGTCACGTGCGCGCCGAAAACAACAGCATTTCACCTTACAGTGAAATTATTACTTACAGGCTCTAACCAATAGTGCAAAAAAGGTATTAGGTGAACGATAGGTAAGTAAAGAAATAAAAACAACAGTATATACAGTAGCGAGGCTATATACAGTAGCGAGGCTGTAAAAGTAGCGAGGCTATACAAGTAGCGAGGCTACACACAGACCCCGGTTAGTCAGGCTGATTGAGGTATTATATGTACATGTAGTTATGGTTAAAGTGACTATGCATATATGATGAACAGAGAGTAGCAGTAGCGTAAAAAAGGGGTTGGCGGGTGGTGGGTGGCGGGACACAATGCAGATAGATAACCCGGTTAGTCAATGTTTGGGAGCACTGATTGGTCGGTCCAATTGAGGTAGTATGTACATGAATGTATAAAGTGTATTAAAGTGACTATGCATATATGATCAACAGAAAGTAGCAGCAGCGGGGGTGGCACAATGCAAAAAGTCCAGATAGCCATTTGATTATTTGTTCAGGAGTCTTATGGCTTGGGGATAAAAACTGTTGAGAAGCCTTTTTGTCCTAGACTTGGCACTCCGGTACCGCTTGCCATGCGGTAGTAGAGAGAACAGTCTATGACTGGGGTGGCTGGGGTCTTTGACAATTTTTAGGGCCTTCCTCTGACACCGCCTGGTGTATAGGTCCTGGATGGCAGGCAGCTTAGCCCCAGTGATGTACTGGGCCGTACGCACTACCCTCTGTAGTGCCTTGCGGTCAGAGACAGAGCAATTGCCGTACCAGGCAGTGATGCAACCAGTCAGGATGCTCTCGATGCTGCAGCTGTAGAACATTTTGAGGATCTCAGGACCCATGCCAAATCTTGGAATAGGCTTTGCCGTGCCCTCTTCACGACTGTCTTGTTGTGTTTGGACCATTCTAGCTTGTTGTTGATGTGGACACCAAGGAACTTGAAGCTCTCAACCTGCTCCACTACAGCCCCGTCGATGAGAATGGGGGCATGCTCGGTCCTCCTTTTCCTGTAGTCCACAATCATCTCCTTAGTCTTTGTTACTTGAGGGGGAGGTTGTTGTTCTGGCAAAACACGGCCAGGTCTCGTACCTCCACCCTGTAGGCTGTCTCGTCATTGTCGGTGATCAGGCCTACCACTGTTGTGTCGTCTGCAAACTTAATGGTGGTGTTGGAGTCGTGCCTGGCCATGCAGTCGTGGGTGAACAGGGAGTACAAGAGGGGACTGAGCACGCAACCCTGGGGAGCTCCAGTGTTGAGGATCAGCGTGGCAGATGTGTTTTTACCTACCCTCACCACCTGGGGGCGGCCCATCAGGAAGTCCAGGATCCAGTTGCAGAGGGAGGTGTTTAGTCCCAGGATCCTTAGCTTAGTGATGAGCTTTGAGGGTACTATGGTGTTGAACGCTGAGCTGTAGTCAATGAATAGCATTCTCACATAAGTGTTCCTTTTGTCCAGGTGGGAAAGGGCAGTGTGGAGTGCAATAGAGATTGCATCGTCTGTTGATCTTTTTGGGCGGTATGCAAGTTGGAGGGGGTCTAGGGTTTCTGGGATAATGTTGTTGATATGAGCCATTACCAACCTTTCAAAGCCCTTCATGGCTACGGACGTGAGTGCTATGGGTCTGTAGTCGTTTAGGCAGGATGCCTTTGTGTTCTTGGGCACAAGGACTATGGTGGTCTGCTTGAAGCATGTTGGTATTACAGACTCAATCAGGGACATGTTGAAAATGTCAGTGAAGGCACCTGCCAGTTGGTCAGCACATGCCCGGAGCACACGTCCTGGTAATCCGTCTGGCCCCGCAGCCTTGTGTATGTTGACTTGTTAAAGGTCTTACTCACGTCGGCTACGGAGAGCGTGATCACACAGTCGTCTGGAACAGCTGATGCTCTCATGCAAGCCTCAGTGTTGCTTGCCTCAAAGCGAGCATAGAAGTGATTTAGCTCATCTGGTAGGCTCGTGTCACTGGGCAGCTCTCGGCTGTGCTTCGCTTTGTAGTCTGTAATAGTTTGCAAGCCCTGCCACATAAGACGAGCGTCAGAGCCGGTGTAGTATGATTCAATCTTGCCCTGTGTTTGATGGTTCGTCGCAGGGCATAACAGGATTTCTTGTAAGCTTCCGGGTTAGAGTCCCGCACCTTGAAAGCGGCAGCTCTACCCTTTAGCTCAGTACGAATGTTGCCTGTAATCCACTGATGTGGTGTACTCCTCAATGGTATCGGAGGAATCCCGGAACATGTTCCAGTCTGTGATAGCAAAACAGTCCTGTAGTTTAGCGTCTGCTTCATCTGACCACTTTTTTATAGACCGAGTCACTGGTGCTTCCTGCTTTAATTTTTGCTTGTAAGCAGGAATCAGGAGGATAGAATTATCGTTGGATTTACCAAATGGAGGGCGAGGTAGAGCTTTGTACGCGTCTCTGTGTGTAGAGTACAGGTGATCTAGAATTTTTTTCCCTCTGGTTGCACATTTAACATGTTGATGGAGATTTGGTAGAACTGATTTAAGTTTCCCTGCATTAAAGTCTCCAGCCACTAGGAGCGCCGCCTCTGGGTGAGTGGTTTCCTGTTTGCTTATTTCCTTATACAGCTGACTGAGTGCGGTCTTAGTACCAGCATCTGTCTGTGGTGGTAAATAAACAGCCACGAAGTGTATAGCTGAAAACTCTCTAGGCAAGTAGTGTGGCCTGCAATTTATCACAATATACTCTACTTCAGGCGAGCAAAATCTAGAGACTTCCTTAGATTTCGTGCACCAGCTGTTGTTTACAAATATGCACAGACCGCCCCCCCCCCTCGTCTTACCGGAGTGTGCTGTTCTATCTTGCCGGTGCAGCGTGTATCCCGCTAGCTGAATGTCCATGTCGTCATTCAGCAACGATTCCGTGAAACATAGGATGTTGCAGTTTTTAATGTCCCATTGGTAGGATATCCGTGATCGTACCTCATCTAATTTATTGTCCAATGATTGCACGTTGGCGAGTAGTATTGACGGTAACGGCAGCTTTCCCAATCGCCTCCTCCGGGTTCTGACCAGGAATCCGGCTCTTTTTCCCCTGTACCTGCGTCGCTTCTTCTTGCGAATAAATGGGATGTCGGCCCTGCCGGATGTTGTGAGAATATCATGTGCGTCTTGCTTGTTGTTGAAAAAATCTTTGCCTAATCCGAGGTGAGTGATCGCTGTCCTGATATCCAGAAGCTATTTTCTGCCGTAAGATACGGTTGCAGAAACATTATGTACAAAATAAGTTACAAATAACGCAAAAAACCCCCACATAATAGCACAATTTGTTAGGCGCCCGTAAAACGGCTGCCATTTCTTCCGACGCCATTTATTATATAAACACACAGATGCATTATAAATCACACTTTAGAAAGTATTGCTGAACATATAATAGAGAACGAATAAGATTATGTATCTATTTGTAGTACATGTGAAGTATAATGACTTGTGTAAAAGAAAGCTGCATCTTTATCAATGTTAAAAATGCATATTTGACTTATCTACAGTCATGAATAAAACAGGAATTTCACGTGAACTCGTGTGATTTAATGTGTACTTAATGTGACAAGACGTGATACAACACATGATGACATAAAACTACATGTGACAACATGATCTCATGTGAAATTAATTTGAAAGAAATGTGACAACATGGGGATGCAAAATGTCAAAATGTGATAACATGAAAATAAACGTGACAACATGTGAGCACATGAAAACTGAATCTGATGTGAAATATATGTGACATGGGAATACAAAATGGCAACATGTGATACCTTGACACCACACATGAAAACATTTGAGCACATGTGAAAGCCCTGGTGTCAAATATAAGAATAGTTCACTTTGATAGCCATAATTTACATTAATTCAATTTAAACAGTCATGGTCCCGTGCACGTTTTTTCTAGTTCCTGGTTTGTTTCAAGGACGTTTTTAGGATGTTGTGTCATGGTCGCCTGGAGGTTTTTGTAACAGTAAATCTATAGCTAGTTACTCTATTTTTACAGCTAAGTTAAGATGCCATAGACTTCCAGTCATTGCGCTAACAATGTTTAGCATTGGCTCGTGAAACTACCTTTAACTTCTTCATACTGGACATAGAGACATAAAAATGGTATCCATGAGTTCATCTGACTCTAGGGAAGTAGATAGTTTCCAAAATCCCAAAGTATCCTTTTAAACTTGTCCCAAAGTGTCTGTTATGCAGCCTTGTTTAAGTGGTACCAAAGAACCATGCACAATTTAATTCATAGCTAGTGACCATGTAATTGTAATACTCACTTTCCTACCAGACCATCAGGTCAGTAAGTGTGATGGATTAGCTACAGCAAGTTACTGTGAATTTTGCAATAACTCACTTGTAACTAGTTGACAGTAAGTTATTGAAAATTAAAGATTCACTTCCTGTGAACCAGCTGCCATTAAAAGGTCATGAACAGTCAAAATCATGTTTTTCATGATATTTGAAGGAAACCAGATCGAAGTGTGATGACGAAAGTATGAATAATATCTGTTGATTCTACATTGATACAGTTTGATCATAAAGTTACTAGTCCCCTCCACCATGTCAAACACTTGCGTAGCAGGAAGCTCGGAATACCATGAACCAAGAGCTTGTGAGTTCAAATCCCAGGTAAAGACATGTTGAGTAGTAATTGCTGTGTAAATAAACACACACAATGTATGTAAGTTGAAAACATAGTATGTTATAAGCCCTGTGTGTTTATCATGAAGACTGCATTTTGTTTGCAGGCATCTCATGTGAACATTTGAAGGTTATGTGATGACATGGAAATCTACATGTGAAATTTCCTCACGTGAAGTGTTCCAAAAACACATGGTTTCACTTGATTTCCCATATATGAAATTATGTTTTTTCTGTAAGGGTATGATGATTATAATGTGAAGTCAGAGTGGACATTATGTACACTTTGAAATAACCCATACATTTTTTATAAAATTACAGATTTATAATGACAGTTTTATAATAACTAAAATGTGATACTCCTACTCATCAACATATTAATGTTCCTCCAAAGAAGCATTTAATTAGATGTAGCTGTAAAACAATTACTATTGAAGCTTGCAGGTTTTTTTCTTAGGTTAATAATACAATTTGTTACGTACACAGTCACACATTCAGCACATACATGTTTTCGAATAGAGAGAGAAATATAACAAATAACAGTTGAGTATAGCACATCTAATTACACAAGAGGCTAAGTAATTTGATAAATCAATTACTCAAAGCAATTTGAGAGCTTGGGTTCAATCAGCATTTTTGTCAAAATTGTTCTGTCCAATGTTCTCTCCCTATATAGTACTCTAAATACCTTCAATGCATGTTGTTAAGTTCAAAAGAATACAAGATAAACATTGCTGACACCATTTAAACCAATGAGGGTTTGTTACTTTTCGTAACCATTAAAGCCAATTATCTCAGAATCATCTTTTTGCAGATAGAACCTTATAGTCCCAAGCTGTCAAATAGTCAATGTGATGCACAGTGACTGCAGAATGACTCTGCATTTCCCTATATTAACATGTATTAAGATGGATACGTCAGCTCTGCTTCATATTTTTTGTGTGTGTTATTTCTTACATTATCAGCCCAGAAATGTTTTTGTGTTATTAAATACAGCCGGAAATATATTTTTATATCAGAGAGGTGGTAAGTCATTAGCATTATGATCAGGAATATGACTTTCCCGAATTGGATCCTTTGTTCGTACCCACCAGGTCAATTTAACTTATTCCAGAGGCTGCTCCAAAACACCGCCGGCAGAGAAGAGACTTCTAGTCCGACTCAGGAGGCGTGCACACCATCCACCGCTTCCGAGTATATTACTCGCTAATGTTCAGTCTCTGGATAATAAAGTAGACGAGCTCAGGGCGAGGATCTACTTCCAGAGAGACATCAGGGATTGTAACATACTCTGTTTCACAGAAACATGGCTCTCTCGGGATTTACTTTAATCGTCCATACAGCCAGCTGGGTTCTCAGTACATCGCACAGACAGGAATAAAGAACTCTCCGGGAAGAAGAAAGGCAGGGGTGTACGTTTCATGGTTAACTACTCACGTTGTGATTGTGATAATATACAGAAACTCAAGTCCTTTTGGTCACCTGACCTAGAACACCTAACAATCAAATTCTGGCTATATTATCTCCCAAGTGAAATCTCTTCATTTATTCCTACAGCCGTGTATATTCCCCCTCAAGCCATTACCACGGCAGCCCTCAAAGAGCTACACTGAACTTCATGCAAACTACAAACCACATATCCTGAGGCCACATTTATTGTACCTGGAGATTTTAACAAAGCAAATTTGAGGAACACGCTACCGAAATTGTACCAACACATTGACTGTTGTACCTGCGCTGGAAAAACATTGGACCAATTCTACTCAACTGTTTGAAATGCCTACAAAGCCCACCCCCACACTCCCTTCAGCAAATCTGATCATGACTCCATTTAGCTCCACCCTTCCTATAGGCAGAAACTTAAACAGGAAGTACCTGTGCTAAGGTATAGTTCAATGCTGGTCTGACCAATCGAATCCATGCTTCAAGATTGTTTTGATCACGCGGACTGGGATATGTTCCTGGGAACCTCTGAAAATAACATTGATGAATATACAGTGACTGAGTTCATCAGGAAGTGTATAGGAAGTGTTGTACCCACTTTGACTATTAAAACCTACCCAAATAAGAAACCGTGGATAGATGGCAGCATTCGCATAAAACTGAAAATATTTAACCATGACAAGGTGACTGGGGATATGGCAGAATACAAACAGTGTAGTTATTCCCTCAAACTAGCAAAACATCAGTAAAAAGACATAGTGGAGTCTCAATTCAACGGCTCAGACACGAGACGTACGTGGCAGGGTCTACAGACAATCAGAGACTACAAAGGGAAAACATCTTGCTTCTGGACAAGCTAAACACCTTCTTCGCCCGCTTTGAGGATAACACAGTGCCACCGACTCGGCCATGTTAACCCTCGCAAGGTTATCGGCCCAGACGGGATCCCTAGCTGCGTCCTCAGAGCATGCCCAGACCAGATGAATGGAGTGTTTACGGACATATTTAATCTCTCCCTATCCCAGTCTGCTGTCCCACTTGCTTCAAGTTGTCCGCCATTGTTCCTGTACCAAAAAAAGAAAAGGTAACTGAACTAAATCACTATCACCCCGAAGCACTCACTTATGTCATCATGAAGTGTTTTGAGAGGCTAGTTAAGGATCATATCACCTTTACTTTACCTGTCACCCTAGACCCACTTCAATTTGCTTACCGCCCCAATAGATCCACAGACGATGAAATCGCTATCGCACTGCACACTGCCCTATCCCATCTGGACAAGAGGAATACCTATGTAAGAATGCTTCAAAAATACCCAGTAGATTTTCAGCAGCTGGTTTAAACCTTCTCCGGTATCATGCAAGGTGCTGACGGCCAGCAGCTAGAGAGTCCTGTCTAAATGGCACCACGAACAGCAGCCCTTCTCAGTCAGTAGATGAGTGCCCTGGATAGCTCCAAGTAGAGTTATTACCCTGGATAGCTCCTTATTCACTCCAAGTAGTGTCATTACCCTGGATAGCTCAAAGTAGTGTCATTACCCTGGATAGCTCCAATAAGTTTAATTACCCTGAACAGTTCCAAGTAGAGTCATTACCTTGGATAGCTCCAAGTATCATCATTACCCTGGATAGCTCCAGGTAGTGGCATTAGCCTGGATAGCTCCAAGTAGTGTCAATAACCTGGATAGCTCCAAGTAGTCATTACCCTAGATAGTTCCCTAAGTAGTGTCAGTACTCAAATCAAATATTCTTTGTCACATGCACTGAAATCAAATCAAATATTCTTTGTCACATGCACTGAAATCAAATCAAATATTCTTTGTAACATGCACTGAAAACAACAGGTGTAGACCTTACAGTGAAATGCTTAATTACAAGCCCTTAATCAACAATGCAGTTTTAATAAATTTAAAAAAATATATATATAAAAGTAGCAAATAATTCAAGAGCAGCAGTAAAATACAATAGCGAGGCTTTATACAGGGGCTACCGGTACAGAGTCAATGTGTGGGGGCACCGGTTAGTTGAGGTAATTGAGGTAGAGGTAATATGAACATATATGTTTAATTATTAAAGTGACTATGCATAGATACTAAACAGAATAACATTTGCGAAAAGGGGGTGCAATGCAAATAGTCTGGGGTTAGAAGATGTTCACGTGCTGAGAGATGGACTCACTCTCAGCACATGACTGGGCCTGATGTTTTCCATAACTTCACAGTCACACTAACTCTCCACTCTCATGTTCTTTTCATGTTGCCATAATATTCAATGATGGGACAGATGTTTAGCTTGAATTATTGAATGCCTTGGTTTCCAACCACTCACTGTACGATGGAAAGGACATCTGAGTTCAAGTGACTTTGTAGTAGTACAAAACCAGTTTTCTGGTTATTTTCTAAACACAACCAATTGAAAGCAATTTATCCTAATAGCCAGATGTCAGCTTTCATCTAGTCGTTACATCAGAGAGGTAGATATTGTGTTCAGAGTTTAGATCAATACTATCTGGGTTTACTCTATGTACCATTACAAAAGGTGTCAAATAGAATCCTGCCAACTGAAACTGTGAGGACTGACAGTTTCTACGGTTTGAGATTTAGGTAAGGAAGTCTTTCTGCTATTTTGTGACTTTTCTACAATGCCTTATTTTCTCTAAGCTACTGGAGGCCTTAATGCTCATGTTGTGTTCTTTGTAACTATGACAACAATTACTCATATGATGTAAAAACATTGCTAACATAAATAGAACAGGAACAGAACGTGCCCATCCCAAACTCCACAAGGCAGGACTAATGGACTACTGAATGGCAGGGCCACTCTCCTGTTGTTAGCATGGTTAAATCCATATCACTCATGAGTTTCCTATTAACTTGTTAGCTGTTAGCATTAGATGTGCTGTCAAACCATTGGTTTAGAGCAGGGCTGTTCAATTATGGTACTGGAGGGCCAAAACACTTTGGGTTTTCATCCTCTCCTTCTAAACAGGGACTGATTCAGACCTGGGACACCAGGTGAGGGAAATGTGTCAGCCCTGACTTAGAGCAATGCAATAATTTATGCTGTGCATACAATGTTCCTAGATTAACTTCTTAGGGAGCGGCAGCTGAGCTGTCGGTTTTGGAGAGTCTGACGTGCCCAAAGTAAAAGGCCACTTAGGCCCAGAAACTAGGATATGCACATAATTAGTACTATTGGATAGGAAACACTCAGGCCCAGAAACTAGGATATGCACATAATTAGTACTATTGGATAGGAAACACTCTGAAGTTTCTAAGAGTGTTAAAATATTGTCTGTGAGTATAGGTTGAACGCGTTCTCTTCACGGTTCAATGGGCGAGTGGACGCTGTATTTTATGAACATAACGCGCCAACCAAACGGAGATCTATGGATATAATAAATTACTTTTTCTAACAAAAGAACCATTGGATGTGTTCGTTGGACACTTGGGAAGCCCTCAGCAGAAGTTCTTCAAAAGGTAAAGGATTTTATATTAGCGATTTTATGCGTTTTATGAGACCCGCGTTGGTTATGGATTTATGCTAAAGCATAAATATGAGAGGGGCTATCCTCAAACAATCAAATGTTGTGCTTTCGCCGTAAAGCCTTTTTGAAATCTGACAATGCTGTGATATTGCCAAGAATCAGAGCTTTTGATGACTAGCGCCCCACTGCTCCCTAAGTAGTTTTAATGTAACCATGTACAACACGTCTCATCTAATTGAGTGTCCAGTGCTTGGTTTGCACTCATACATTTGAGGACTGACTAAGAGTTTGGTACACAAAGTACATGTCAAGGTGTGGGTGTAGCTGGTGCACGGGAGTCAGGCGCAGGAGAGCAGAGATGAGTGGACAAAACACTTTACTCAGGCAACGTAAATAGAACGCAACCGCATCACAAAACAAATGCCCCAAAAACAAGTGAGGCAGTACAAAGTACGACAAAGTAACCGGCTGCCACAAAGCACGGATGGAAAAACCATAACCCGGCACAAACCAGCCGGAAGCGTACCCACTGACTAATAAACAATTCCACACACAGACATGGGGGAAACAGAGGGTTAAATACACAACAAATAATGAGGGAATGAAAACCCGGTGTGTGGGAAAACAAAACAAATGGAAAATGAAAGGTGGATCGGCAATGGCTAGAAGACCGGTGACGTCGACTGCTGAACGCTGCCCGAACAAGGAGAGAAACCGACTTCGGGGGAAGTCGTGACAGTACAATTCTGGATCATTCTGGATAATATTGTGCATAGACATTTGATATGTTACTTTCCATGTTTTATTCCCATGAATTATGTAGACTATTATTCTTCACGAAAAAAATCCACCTCGTCCTTCCCATTGAATACATTAGGTTAATCCAGGTGATAAAACATTAACACAGAGGAAAATGTATTTTTGAACTCTCCGGCTTCCCCTTCTGAGTAAGAGGTACCCTGGGAGCCTGAAGTTGAAGTGTTGCTTAGAAGGAGGAGTGGAAGGCACACTGATTTAACATTATGCACACGAGAGCAGAATGTGTTAGAGGCATGAATACATATTTGACAGTGAGTGAGGCAAGTGGTGCACTTCAGAGGCGATGGTGATGCACTGAGCAACAACAGGTTGTGAGAGTGGTGGAGTGGAAATAGCCATAGTTCTGTTGTTAAGGGACGTAAAACCACAGTTTCACTCCAGCACATGACATGTAGTGGTTAGAAGGTGCATTTCATATAGAGGCCAAACTCTATTACTCGCTGTCAAGTTATTATTAAAATGGTGAAGTTACGGGATGACTTGTCATTTTATTGTCATGACAATTTCCATCCATCCACTAGGGGCAACGCTAGTGCCTGTTATCATCCAATATAGGCTGATGGGGGTAAGGATTGGCTAAAACTGCCAGCCATGGCTCCGAGCATCACACGTTCAATCCCAATGCTACTTGTTTCGTCATTTTCATTTTTATGTTTCAACCCTAAACCAAACCTTAACCCTAACCTTAACCACTCTAAGCTTAAGACGCATGCATAACCTTTTTCATCAAAGGCCAATAAAACAATTACGCTCTTGATAAACTCTCTTGATGGACTTTGCAAAACAACACACTGTGTTATAACAAACTTAGTTCTTTGTAGAAAAGTCTATGAAGCTCCAGTATAACAACAAAGACAAGTCATCTTAATTCAATAGTCGTAGCAGGATATTACAAGTAAGCATCATCGTGGCAATTAGCGGCAGTTGTGAAAGCGATCTGTGACCAAGTGAGGATTCTAATTAACTGATCATGACACAATTAGAAAGAAAAACAATAGGTTCTCACAAAGCTCCCAGCAAATAATTACTGATCCTGGATATAAATGTGTTTTTTTCTTATTAAAGCTTTGCCAGGCTGAAATGCCAACAAATTGTTTTGACAAGGCAAAGAAGGAGAGAAGCAATCAGGACAGAGAGATTACTAGGAGCTGACTAGGCTATAGGTGGTCAAGCTGAAGGCAGGCCTTTCATATCAACACAGAGACTACAAATGTGCTTTGAAGGAGAATATAGTGTTTGGGGGTCTTGAACCAGTGAGTGACCCACACAATTGTCTCATCAAAAGCCCACATTTAACTCGATGCATATGAAACAATAACTGTTTGAGGAGTCTGATTGTCTATTGTGAGTGCAGCCATATGGCTTGGGTTTATAAAATATATTTCTTTAGATGAAAATGCAGAGTTCCCAAACTGTATGTAATACTTGTTATCGCCTAACCATGCAAAGACACAAATTAGAATCTCAAGGCCAACACACTGGTATGCTTGTCCCCACTGTTCGGGAGTGCAAGTGCGTCAGTGGACGATATAAATGTGTGCTGGAAAATGTGTTCTTTCTACAATGAGACAACTTTTTGTATGACTGTTCTAACCTAATTTAGGTGGGCGAACTTCTCTTCACAACCTGAAATAAACCTACAGGTTAGTTGTTATCAAAGTGTTTTAATGTTCTGTTCTCCTGCATGATGAAATGTCAGCCAGGCAGGCATATCTTTTTTTTTTATTTTCTCTCTATGAATGAAATATTATGGCCCTTTCTCTAGGTCCCTTTGAGATTTGGAACTACTTCCGGCACACATGGCTAGAACACTGCATGCATTTTAAATTCACTCTACACTACTATCCATTTACTCAGTATTCATCCAAACATTTGGGACATTGGCCAATTTAAGCATTTGAATAACATTTAAAATATATGGGATCAAATGTATCATTAAATGGATAATAAAAAATATATATATTGCGTACAAGCATTATTTGGAACAATACATTGAACTCTGTGGCCTTTTGCAAAATAGTAGATGTGTTTCCAAAATGTAGTTGCCTTCTCCAAAACATAAATGCATTAATCAAAATTATATTGTACCATAAACATTTTAAAAATATTCATCGAAAGAACACTACCGCCTGCGAAAAGATTAACGCAAGCATACTTATTTATTGAGTCCAAGCAGATAAAAAAATAAAGTTATTCTGTGTTTAAAATCCCAGTAGACCAATACATTTTCCTTTGCAGTCACAGAATCATGATGATCAAAATTCGAAGTACAACTATCCAAATGTGTAACATTATGGGTAATTACTCTCCTTATGTTTGTATATTTCACCAATCAAATTCACAAAATAAAAGCACATTGTGTGCAGTATTCATTCATCGGTAACATCGAAATCCAATTACATCTTTTAAATACAAAGGCTCATAGTTTTGTATACTTTCCATTGTCCTGCATGGTGAGCTGACAAGGTAAAAATCTGTCGTTCTGCCCCTGAACAAGGCAGTTAACCCACTGTTCCCCGGGCGCCGAAGACGTGGATGTCGGTTAAGGCAGCCCCCCGCACCTCTCTGATTCAGAGGGGTTGGGTTAAATGCGGAAGACACATTTCAGTTGAAGGCATTCGGTTGTACAACTGACTAATAATGGTGACTTTGACTTTGACTTTGGTGTTCAACCTTCCCAAGTGCTCCAGTGTCACCCTGCTCCTCCGCACACTCCACTGGCTTCCAGTCAAAGCTCGCATCATCTTCAAGACCCTGGTGCTTACCTATGGAGCAGCAGGATATGGTCAAACCCTACACCACAACCGAGCACCCCGTTCTGCCATCTATGGTCTCTTGGCCCTCCCACCCCTACAGGTGATCAGCATCCCGGTCAAAGCTTTTCTCTGTCCTGGCACCACAATGGTGGACTAAACTTCCCCCTAATGTCAGAGTCCCTGCCTGTCTTCTGGAAACTTCTGAAACCACACATCTTTAAAGAGAATCTTAAATACATTTTGTGCGTAATATTTACTGATTGCCAGAAACAGTGAACACAATTGCACATATTTCTTTCGGATGAAAACAATGTGTTCATATTCTGTGAAAAAAACACTTAACGGTGTTTAATAGAACTTAATAGAATGTTGCTGTTCTGCTAGAGATATGTTTCAACACAGATCAACACTATATATCAACACTATAGATGTTTCAACACAGATCAACACTATATATCAACACCATAGGTATGTTTCAACACAGATCAACACTATATATCAACACTATAGATATGTTTCAACACAGATCAACACTATATATCAACACTATAGGTATGTTTCAACACAGATCAACACTATATATCAACACTATAGATATGTTTCAACACAGATCAACACTATATATCAACACTATAGATGTTTCAACACAGATCAACACTATATATCAACACTATAGATATGTTTCAACACAGATCAACACTATATATCAACACTATAGGTATGTTTCAACACAGATCAACACTATATATCAACACTATAGGTATGTTTCAACACAGATCAACACTATATATCAACACTATAGATATGTTTCAACACAGATCAACACTATATATCAACACTATAGATATGTTTCAACACAGATCAACACTATATATCAACACTATAGATGTTTCAACACAGATCCAAGAATTGACAAAAACTGTCAAATAAATGCTTCCCATTCTAAAGTACTTCAGCAGCTAGGCCTATGCAGTAGCCAAGTGGGTTGTATTTCCTAACCAATTAACCATCAGAGACAAAGACAAGGTCCTGGACCGTTTGAATGTTCAGTGTTGTGATTGGAGTTGTTAAATAGTTCCAATGCTTTCAGCAATCAGCCAGAGCTGACTAATGCAGCTATTCTCTCTGTCTGACAGCCTCTAATTTGGCCTGCTACAATCAGGGAGCTCATATTATTGCCACATCGATCTGTAACGAGAGGAATGAGGGCGCGGAGGGCCGCACGTGCACACACACACACACACACACACACAGCACACACACACAGACACAGACAACACACCCACACACACACAAACAACACACATACACAGACAAATTCACCCTCATATCTGTGATCCCCCTCCAATATAGCAAGAGACTGTAAATGGAAACCCTATGAACAAACCAGAGGTGTCAGATCATTCCATTCCAGCTAGTACAATGACCCTGATCTGAAACAAGAGGAGTCAACCGCTAGTCTGTTGACAACAAATACCTTGTACTACCAATCTTCTAGCTGCCATTGATGTAATTACTGTAATTACTTCCCAGAAGTTGATCGGAATGGAATATTAGCGGTAACCTATTATTGCTACCCCCCCAGAGCAAAGTGTTTATGGTAGCTAACAGGTGAGTCATCCTTATATCCATGCTGATGTTACTACACTGTGCTTCTACAGATATAGGATTATCATTTGAGACAGTTTGCCACAGCAGGAAAATAATCCTGCAGCAACAGGACTTGTGCATAATTATGTGGATTATAATTAATAGACATGTTTTGTTGATACTTTTGTCGTTAGGACAAGTCTGACATGTTAAAGTGGAAAATAAAACAGTTTAGAATTTTTTTTAAACCTTGCATACACTACAAGTTTGCATTTCCTGCTGTGCTGGAAAATTATCAGCAATAAAATTGTGATCAAATTAAGATCCTACATCTGTGTTCAAACCCATAAACACAACTGTGTCTCTGCAGAATAACACAATGTATTAGCAGCCATTGGATTACCTAGCGAAGATTAATCATACAACATTGAGCTCTGAATGCCTGCAATCTGAATTGAGAGTTACGCTTTAGTAATGACCTGAGATGGGAGTGAATATGTCCTATTCTATGCTGGTAAAGAGTGAGAGGAGTGCTACGCTGTACCAAACACTACTTTGTATACAGCTCCCTTGCCCTACACGTTCACATAACAGGTTAGGAGCGACATCTGGGTGGCAGGTAGCCTAGCGGTTAGAGTGTTGGGCCAGTAACCGAAAGATCACTGGTTCAAATCTGTTAACCCTAATTGCTCTGTATAAGACCATCTGCTAAATGACTAAAACAATTTAAGAAACTCATTATAATGTGTTTTTTTCCTAAATATAAACTGGATTTATTCTAATGTTTGTAAACAAAGTAAATGTAAACAAACACTAAACAGCCTCAAAACATGGTTAAAACTATAATTTGTATATAATGGATGGTCAGTCCTTGCTTCCATAGCTCTGCCTATTAATCTGAGAGTGGTTACATTTCTCCAGGCCCATCCCTCAGCTTCTTACCAAAACAGAGGGAGGGCGAAGATTTTGCTATTGTTTCATCTGTGGATTTGCCCTTTAAACAGCTGCATATTATCAAGATATCAAACTGTCACCAACAAAAAGGTAAACAATAGGCCTACAGCAAATGTAGAATATGGTATAAATAGCACTTTTCAGTAGTGCTCAAAGCATGCCATTCCATGAGCGCAGCATTTATTTTTCAACTCGAATCAATGAGCCCAATCAGTCCTCCATGACAACAAAATCATAAACAACAGAGTAGGGCTGGCTAATAAGTCTTTAGTTTTGGGGTTATGCTCAGGTAAAACAATTTGGCTAATCTATACTTCCATATTTCCAAATCCTATTCTTGAAGATCAAGGGGTATGACATTTACTGGAATGACTGGAATTCTGATAGACTTTGGATTTTAATGTAAAGATTTAATTGAATCGTATTATTATATGTAGTAGAAAGCGATGGGTTAGAAGAAGCCTACATAACCAACCCATGAAGTAAAATGTAACATCCATATATGGCCAGCTATGTAAACTTTAACATTGATTTATCCTGCAATAGATGTCGTTCAATTGGTAACATACATTTTTGTCTTCTTCTAATGCCTCTTAAGGGGAAAGTAATCTCAAAGTAACGGAATGTAATCAGATTACATTACTAAGATTAGGAAATCCAAAAGTTACATTACAATTTTGGACAGGTAACTAGTAACTGTAACGGATTACATTTAGAAAGTAACCTACCCAACCCTGTGAATAACTCATATCAGTGTCGATAAAATATTCAAAATTAAATTAATCTATTGATTGCAAAGTTGATGTCTACTTAGTCAGACCCGAGATACCACATTAGATATGGAATAAGTATCCTTCAGAAAATAGATTTCCCCCAGATTGCACAAGTTGTTATTTTAGCCTCATAATAACACATACTCCAGAAGGATTTTGAAGTAGTCTGGTGGTTATCGACCTGCTATTTGAGGCACAGTTTGCATGTGCCTTTGGGACAGTGGTGGATTTAAAGGGAAAATGATTCCTCTGCTGGTTACTTGATCTAAGATATCTGGATTTCTTTTGCCCTCCACTTGTCCCTTATCAGTGTCAATGCCAAAACAGCAACATCATTACCAGAAAAGTTTTTCTACAATTCCAGGTTACTTACTAAATTAACAATATTCCTACAATATAATACACCTCTATGAATCACCACAAGGCCAATATAGATGGCAATATCGGGAACACGAGACCACAATACAAACACTAATTATGTATTACATACAGTATGAATCATACTTCATGTAATATGTATGATTGAAGTCTAAAATGCCATTCATTCAAACGCTATAGAGTACAAAATACCATTTATACGGTACAATCATAAAATATATACAACTGCGTACAATTATACAGCTTCAAACATGAGGAGGGAATGGAGGTTAGTCATGCCACTGTCAATGTCACTTTGCAGTCATTGTCACTTTCTACGCCTGCAGCTGTTGGAAATAACAAATGAGCTGAGAACATAGAGAGGGTACACTCTTAGAATTCTTTTTTCCTTTTTTTGGTTTCCAGGTAGAATCATTTTGGGTTCTATGTAGAACCCTTTGTAGATAGGGTTCTACCTGTAACCTAAAAGGGTTCTTTAAAGCGTTCTCCTATGAGGACAGCCGAATAACCCTTTAAAGTTCCCAATAACACCTTTTTATTTAAGAGTGTATGAACAGAGGGATGTGGTTCCAAGTCACACATAACCTCCAGTTCTGTTGTGAAAAGTAATGTTTCCCAGGAAAGGGCTTTTCAATATAGGTTGCCAAGAAAAACAAGTTTTATGGTTAGCTGTTGAATAGAATCTCCAACACGGCAGAAGCCAAGGTCTCTGCATACTGCTTTCAGCAGTACAAATCAGCCAAGTCAATCCATTATTATGACGGTAACTGGACAGCAATGACGCTCTGGCTATTCTCCTTCTCCTCTTCTCCTTCCCTCTTCTCCTTTCCTCTAACATTAAAAGGAGTAAGAGTCATATCATATTCTACCTGGCTGTATGCCTGGTAGTGACAATCCAATCAAACAAATCAATACAAAGTGATAATAACCACCTTTAGTTATTCCCAAGGAGGAATACAGTATAGAAACGAAAGTAAAATCCCCTTTAAAACAATTCAAAATACACAATAATACGGCTATAATACCACTTTAGGGAAATAAGAGCAATAACTAATGTACAACCCGTCAGCATGTCCCCACAGTGCAGTTTGGCTAGCCCATCCAAACCCTTCCTTGTTTAAAACAGATAGTGTAGACGCTCCATTGACTTTACATCTCCGACGGCCTTAGGAGCATCAATCTCTCAACGCACATTGATGTTATTTTAATTTGCTCCAGCCCTTCTCTACCTCCCTCTCTCCTTTCCCCACTCTTATAAATACAGCCGCTGCTGCAGCCATGTGGATTCATTAACAACGTCAGCCACTGCACTCCCTGTTATGTCATTATGTTTTGAGCCCGCCCTAATAAAGAGAAAAACCTGCTCTGCGTTTCAGGGCTAATATGGGTCTGCAGTTGTGTTCTGGACTAATAGGGAAGGTGGGGCTGCTGTTGTGTATTGTTAATGGGTTGCGTAATGAGGAGAAAAATGTACTTTCATCTTAACCTCTGAGGTCTAGTACAGAGACTTAATGACTATAGTGAATAGAACATAATGTAATGGCTGAAGTTGGTTGAAAATTATGAGTCTTAATTGTATGGTATCCACTGACGTCACTGACATGTCCTTTTGAATGAAGGGGTTAACATACAAAATCAAATCAAAATCAAATAAAATGTTATTTGTCACATACACATGGTTAGCAGATGTTAATGCGAGTGTAGCGAAATGCTTGTGCTTCTAGTTCCGGCGATGCAGTAGTATCTAACAAGTAATCTAACAATTCCCCAACATCTACCTAATACACACAAATCTAAAGGGGTGAATGAAAATATGTACATATAAGTATATGGATGAGCGATGGCTGAGCGGCATAGGCAAGGTGCAATAGATGGTATAAAATACAGTATATACATGTGATATGAGTAATGTAAGATATGTAAACATTATTAAAGTGGCATTATTTAAATTGGCATTGTTTAAAGTGACCAGTGATCCATTTATTAAAGTGGTCTCAATGTAGGCAGCAGCCTCTCTGAGTTAGTGACTGACTGCTGGCCTTGAGATAGAAGCTGTTTTTCAATCTCTCGGTCGCAGCTTTGATGCACCTGTACTGACCTCACCTTCTGGAAGATAGCAGTATGAACAGGCAGTGGCCCGGTGATTGTTGTCCTTGATGATCTTTTTGGCCTTCCTGTGACATCAGGTGCTGTAGGTGATGCGTTGTGCAGACCGCACCACCCTCTGGAGAGCCTTGCGGTTGAGGGCGGTGCAGTTGCCGTACCAGGCTGTGATATAGCCCGACAGAATACTCTCGATTGTGCATATGTAAAAGTTTGTCCGGGTTTTGGGTGACAGGACAAATTTCAGCTAGTCTGTGATGTGTACGCCCAGGAACTTAAAACTTTCCACCTTCTCCACTCCCTTCAATGTGGATAAAGGGGTGCTCTCTCTGCTGTTTCCTGAAGTCCATGCTCATCTCCTTTGTTTTGTTGACGTTAAGTGAGAGGTTGTTTTCCTGACACCACACTCTGAGTGCCCTCATCTCCTCCCTGTAGGCTGTCTCGTCTTTGTTGTTAATCAAGCCCACTACTGTTGTGTCGTCTGCAAACTTGATGATTGAGTTGGAAGCATGCATGGCCACAACATAGTGGGTGAACAGGGAGTACAGGAGCACACACCCTTGTGGCTGAGCACACACCCTTGTCTCGCCCCTTTGTTGATGGTCAGTGAAGTGGAGATGTTGTTTCCTAACTTCACCACCTGGGGGCGGCCCGTCAGAAAATCCAGGACCGAGTTGCACAGGGCGGGGTTGAGACCCAGGGCCTCCAGCTTGATGATGAGCTTCCAGGGGACAATGGTGTTGAATGCTGAGCTGTAGTCAATGAACAGTATTCTTACATAGGTATTATGGAGTGTGATGACGATTGCGTCATCTGTGGACCTGTTGGGGTGGTATGCAAACTGAAGTGGGTCTTGGGTGACCGGTAAGGTGGCAGTGATATGATCCTTGACAAGTCTCTCAAAGCACTTCATGATGACAGAAGTGAGTGCTACGGGGCGGTAGTCATTTAGTAAAGTTATCTTTGGCTTCTTTGGTACAGGAACAATGGTAGCCATCTTGAAGCATGTTGGGACAACAGACTGGGATAAAGAGCAATTGAATATGTCCGTAAACACACCAGCCAGGTGGTCTGCGCATGCTCTGAGGACACAGCTAGGGATGCCGTCTGGGCCAACAGCCTTGCGAGTGTTAACATGTTTAAATGTTTTATTCACGTCAGCCACAGAGAAGGAGGGGGCAGTCTTTGTTAGCAAGCCGCAACAGTGGCACTGTATTATCCTCAAAGCAGGCAAAGTAGGTGTTTAGTTTGTCTGGAAGCGTGACCTCGGTGTCTGTGACATGGCTGTTTTTGTTTTTGTAGTCCGGGATTTCCTGTAGACCCTGCAACAAACATTTCGTGTCTGAGCCGTTGAATTGTGACCCGACTTTGTTCCTGTACTGGCATTTCACTTGTTTGATTGCCTTGCGGAGGTAATAACTACAATGTTTATATTAATACATATTTCCAGACCTCTTCCCATGGTTAAATGCGGTGGATCGCACTTTCAGTTTTACGCGAATGCCGCCATCCATCCACAGTTTCTGGTTAGGGTAGGTTTTAAAAGTCACAGTGGGTTCATCATCTCCAGTGCACTTATTTATAAACGCACTCACCGAGTCAGCGTATAAGTCAGTGTTGTTCTCTGAGGCTGACTGGAACATATTCCAGTAACATATTCCAGTATGTGTGATCGAAACAATATCAATTCCAGTATGTGTGATCGAATATCCTACCAACGGGACATCAAAAACTTCAACATCCTATGTTTCACGGAATCGTGGCTGAATGACGACATGGACTTTCAGCTAGCGGGATATGCTCTGCACCGGCAAGATAGAACAGCTCACTCCGGTGAAAGGTTGGTAATGGCTCACATCGACAACATTATCCCAGAAACACTAGACCCCCCTCCAATTTGCATACCGCCCAAACAGATCAACAGATGATGCAATCTCTATTGCACTCCACACTGCCCTTTCCCACCTGGACAAAAGGAACACTTATGTGAGAATGCTATTCATTGACTACAGCTCAGCGTTCAACACCATAGTACCCTCAAAGCTCATCACTAAGCTAAGGATCCTGGGACTAAACACCTCCCTCTGCAACTGGATCCTGGACTTCCTGACGGGCCGCCCCCAGGTGGTGAGGGTAGGTAAAAACACATCTGCCACGCTGATCCTCAACACTGGAGCTCCCCAGGGGTGCGTGCTCAGTCCCCTCCTGTACTCCCTGTTCACCCACGACTGCATGGCCAGGCACGACTCCAACACCATCATTAAGTTTGCAGACGACACAACAGTGGTAGGCCTGATCACCGACAACGCCGAGACAGCCTGGCCGTGTGGTGCCAGGACAACAACCTCTCCCCTCAACATAACCAAGAATAAGGAGATGATTGTGGACTACAGGAAAAGGAGAACCGCGCACTCCCCCATTCTCATCGACGGGGCTGTAGTGGAGAAGGTTGACAACAAGCTAGAATGGTCCAAAGACACCGAGACAGTCGTGAAGAGGGCACGACAAAGCATATTCCACCTCAGGAGACTAAAAAGATTTGGCATGGGTCCTGAGATCCTCAAAAGGTTCTACAGCTGCAACATCGAGAGCATCCTGACTGGTTGCATCACTGCCTGGTACAGCAATTGCTCGGCCTCTGACCGCAAGGTGCTACATAGGGTAGTGCGTACGGCCCAGTACATCACTGAGGCTGAGTTGCCTGCCATCCAGGACCTCTACACCAGCCGGTGTCAGAGGAAGGCCCTAAAAATTGTCAAAGACCCCAGCCACCCCAGTCATAGACTGTTCTCTCCACTGCCGCATGGCAAGCGGTACCGGAGTGCCAAGTCTAGGACAAAAAGGCTTCTCAACAGGTTTTACCCCCAAGCCATAAGACTCCTGAACAAGTAATGGCTATCCGGACCTTTGCATTGTGCCCCCGCTGCTGCTACTTTCTGTTGATCATATATGCATAGTCACTTTAACTATACATTCATGTACATACTACCTCAATTGGACCGACCAATCAGTGCTCCCGCACATTGGCTTACCGGGTTATCTATCTGCATTGTGTCCCGCCACCCACCACCCGCCAACCCCTTTTTTACGCTACTGCTACTCTCTGTTCATCATAGATGCATAGTCACTTTAACCATAACTACATGTACCCATACTACCTCAATCAGCCTGACTAACTGGTGTCTGTATGTAGCCTCGCTACTTTTATAGCCTCGCTACTTTATTGCCTCGCTACTGTATATTGCCTTGCTACTGTATATAGCCTGTATTTTTTTACTGTTGTTTTTATTTCTTTACTTACCTATTGTTCACCTAGTACCTTTTTTTTGCACTATTGGTTAGAGCCTGTAAGTAAGCATTTCACTGTAAGGTCTACACCTGTTGTATTCGGCGCACGTGACAAATAAACTTTGATTTGATTTGATAGTAAAACTCCTTATCGCACTCAAGCTGTGTTCTGAATATGAGGGGGTCCCTGATACATTTTATATGACAAAAGGGGTCTCCGACCCCAAAACGTTTGAGAAGCCCTGCTTTAGAGGTTAACTCCCGATGTTAACTTTAGCTCTCTTTAATTGCTGTTTGACCATTCTGACCTTTCTGACCTTTCTGACCGTTCTGACCTTTGCTCACCTATTTATTACATTACTTTTGTTTACTGTTGACTTTAAAAAGAGTTGATTGACACACCCATGTGTAACATAATAACAAAAATACCTGGTCTGTTTAAACTAGAGATGTATGTGTGGGCTGCATCCGCCTATGTTGGCCTTCCGCATCTGGGGTGGAAAGTGGCCAAGCTACAGCTCTGTTTGTCAGACCAGGAGACGTTCAAAAAAATCAATCTTCTCATGAAAAAAGTCTGTAGCGTCCGAACGGTTTGGCCTAGAAACTAATATGACCACTCTATGGAAAGATGAAACTCTCACAAACACAATAGCGTTCCACAAGTGTCACAGGACTCATCTGAAGGTAACCCGGTACCGGTCATTTTTTAAAAATGGAAGTATGGAGGTAGTTTTGTGCCAACAAAAAAAAAGGGGTTAAATATGTGTCCAAAAAAATTAAATAATCCTGAGCTTTCTTGTATCTCCTAGATATAGGACAGACACCTCAAAACATTGTTTATGGTGCATTTTTTTATTGTCTGTTTTGCCTTTTATGAATGTGTTATTCAATGTGTTTCCATGGGATATACAGTGGGGCAAAAAAGTATTTAGTCAGCCACCAATTGTGCAAGTTCTCTCACTTAAAAAGATGAGAGAGGCCTGTAATTTTCATCATAGGTACACTTCAACTATGACAGACAGAATTAGGAAAAAAAAATGCAGAAAATCACATTGTAGGATTTTTAATGAATTTATTTGCAAATTATGGTGGAAAATAAGTATTTGGTCACATACAAACAAGCAAGATTTCTGGCTCTCACAGACCTGTAACTTCTTCTTTAAGAGGCTCCTCTGTCCTCCACTCGTTACCTGTATTAATGGCACCTGTTTGAACTTGTTATCAGTATAAAAGACACCTGTCCACAACCTCAAACAGTCACACTCCAAACTCCACTATGGCCAAGACCAAAGAGCTGTCAAAGGACACCAGAAACAAAATTGTAGACCTGCACCAGGTTGGGAAGACTGAATCTGCAATAGGTAAGCAGCTTGGTTTGAAGAAATCAACTGTGGGAGCAATTATTAGGAAATGGAAGACATACAAGACCACTGATAATCTTCCTCGATCTGGGGCTCCACGCAAGATCTCACCCGTGGGGTCAAAATGATCACAAGAACGGTAAGCAAAAATCCCAGAACCACACGGGGACCTAGTGAATGACCTGCAGAGAGCTGGGACTAAAGTAACAAAGCCTACCATCAGTAACACACTACGCCGCCAGGGACTCAAATCCTGCAGTGCCAGACGTGTCCCCCTGCTTAAGCCAGTACATGTTCAGGCCCGTCTGAAGTTTGCTAGAGAGCATTTGGATGATCCAGATGAGGATTGGGAGAATGTCATATGGTCAGATGAAACCAAAATAGAACTTTTTGGTAAAAACTCAACTCGTCGTGTTTGGAGGACAAAGAATGCTGAGTTGCATCCAAAGAACACCATACCTACTGTGAAGCATGGGGGTGGAAACATCATGCTTTGGGGCTGTTTTTCTGCAAAGGGACCAGGACGACTGATCCATGTAAAGGAAAGAATGAATGGGGCCATGTATCGTGAGATTTTGAGTGAAAACCTCCTTCCATCAGCAAGGGCATTGAAGATGAAACGTGGCTGGGTCTTTCAGCATGACAATGATCCCAAACACACCGCCCGGGCAACGAAGGAGTGGCTTCATAAGAAGCATTTCAAGGTCCTGGAGTGGCCTAGCCAGTCTCCAGATCTCAACCCCATAGAAAATCTTTGGAGGGAGTTGAAAGTCCGTGTTGCCCAGCGACAGCCCCAAAACATCACTGCTCTAGAGGAGATCTGCATGGAGGAATGGGCCAAAATACCAGCAACAGTGTGTGAAAACCTTGTGAAGACTTACAGAAAACGTTTGACCTCTGTCATTGCCAACAAAGGGTATATAACAAAGTATTGAGATAAACTTTTGTTATTGACCAAATACTTATTTTCCATCATAATTTGCAAATAAATAAATTAAAAATCCTACAATGTGATTTTCTGGATTTCTTTTTCTCATTTTGTCTGTCATAGTTGAAGTGTACCTATGATGAAAATTACAGGCCTCTCTCGTCTTTTTAAGTTGGAGAACTTGCACAATTGGTGGCTGACTAAATACTTTTTTGCCCCACTGTAGTAGTAAAGACCAAATTAAATATTTTATCAAATAATGTAAGATTTTTTTGTTACCTTCAGGGGTCCTATAATTCAGAGCTAAATGATCCATGGTATGACCATCTTAAAACAATTCCATATGTTAGCGTAGAAGAACCCCCCCAGTAGCTGTTTCAATCAAGTGTAGCGTGACTGTACGCTTGAGATGAAACTTGAGATACAACCTGGCATAGAGAGTTTCTAAGACTTATGGAACCAGTGGAACTTGAGAGTCTCATTTGATGTGTTAAAGAACTATGTTTTGCCAGTCAACTATGCAATCAGTCAAAGTCAAAGTCAACATTATTAGTCAGTTGTACAACCGAATGCCTTCAACCGAAATGTGTCTTCCGCATTTAACCCAACCCCTCTGAATCAGAGAGGTGCGGGGGGCTGCCTTAATCAACATCCACGTCTTCAGCGCCCGGGGAACAGTGGGTTAACTGCCTTGTTCAGGGGCAGAACGACAGATTTTTACCTTGTCAGCTCGGGGATTGCAAGTCCAACGCTCTAACCACTAGGCTACCTGCCGCCACTAGGCTACCTGCCGCCCCGATCATGGGCATTTAGGAGGAATTGAAAAAGGAAATCAGCCATCGCCTCAATATATTGACAAAGCAAAGATAAACAACGAGAGTGGTTTAAAGCCAAGGGAAATTGCTTGGCTGTCTGTGTTGTTACCCAGACAATTTTCGTTATGGGAAACTGCACCACTGAAGACATCAAGGTGATAAAACCACAAACATAATGCTTCTTCTTTATTATAGTCAGGGTTATATTTGGTCTGATGTGCTCTCGCCCTTGTTCTCTGTCTCTATATCTCTCACCATCGTTCTCTCTCTTTCTCAGAGAGCACCGACAACCCTCTCCTTAATTTCCTAAAAGCACCCAGTGTTTCAGTGTTTCAGTGTTCTAGTGCAGGTATTCCCAAACTGGGGTACGCGCAATGCCATCAGGGGTATGCCAAATAAAAATGTGATTCACATGCATTTTTTTAAATGATAATAATAATACAAATAAATACAATTCTTCACATTTTCAAACAGTCCATTTATATTTTCCAACGGGGCTATACATTTGGGTGAGTTTTTTTTCTCGCCTGAGTAGCCTCCTTTCAGCCAAAAATGAAATTAACATTTTAGTGTTCAGCGAAATAACAGCACAATGTCAAATACAGGTAGCCTAGGAAAATAATTAACATCCAATCATATTAACCGTTACTCTCTCGTGGGAAACCTTCCCTCTTGCGCAGACATTTCTAAACGAAACATGACAATTTGAAAAATAAGCCTTGTGAGTTTTTAAGCGAGAATAAAGACAACTTTCGAGTAGTAAGACATGCATAAAAGCAACAGATACCATTAATAAGAAGGGTACAGAAGCATCTTATATGGTGAGCTACCAAGTGGCTAGGACAGGCAAGCCACATACTATTGTGGAGGACTTAATTCTTCCTGCTGCCGCGGAAATGGCTGGGGCAATGCTGGGGGAAAAGGCAAGAAAAGCTTTACAGACAATGCCTTCATCAAACAACACTGTTTAACAATGCATCAGTGACATGGCAGGAGATGTTTTGAAACAATTACTGCGTTGCATACAAGCCAGTGAATTATACGCTTTACAGCTGGATGAGTCAACAGACATGGCGAGCCTGGCACAGCTCCTGGTATATGTCCGTTATGTTTATGGGGGGTCAATTAAGAAAGACATCCTCTTCTGCAAACCACTGGAAACCAGGACAACATGAGAAGATATTTTTTAAGTACTGGACAACTTTGTGACATCAAATGGACTTTGGTGGTTAAGATGTGTTGGTATCTGTACTGATGGCGCAAAAGCCATGACAGAGAGACATAGTGGAGTGGTAACGCGTGTGCAAGCAGTTGCTCCCGACGCCACTTGGGTACACTGCATCATCCACCGAGAGGCTCTTGCTGCCAAGGGAATGCCTGACAGCTTGAAAGACGTTTTGGACACTACAGTGAAAATGGTTAACTTTGTTAAAGCAAGGCCCCTGAACTCTTGTGTATTTTCTGCATTATGCAATGATATGGGCAGCGACCATGTAATGCTTTCACAACATACAGAAGTGCGGTGGTTAGACAAGCTTAAAGTTTTCTTTACTGAATATAATTTTCACTTGTCTGACCGCTTGCATGATGATGAGTTTCTCACACGACTGGCCTATCTGGGTGATGTTTTTTCTCGCCTGAATGATCTGAATCTAGTATTACAGGGACTCTCTGTAACTAAATTCAATGTGCGGGACCAAATTAAGTCTATGATTAAGAAGTTGTAGCTCTGTTCTGTCTGCATTAACAAGGACAACACACAGGTCTTTCTGTCATTGTATGATTTTTTTGTGTGCAAATGAACTCAAGCTTACGGACAATTTGTAATTGTAATATAACGAAGCACCTGAGTGAGCTGGGTGCGCAATTACGCAAGTACTTTCCCAACACGGATGACACAAACAACTGGATTCATTATCCCTTTCATGCCCTGCCTCCAGATTATTTTTATATTATTATTTGTGCCCTGGCCCTATAAGAGGTCTTTGTCACTTCCCACGAGCCGGTTTGTGACAAAAACTCACACTCCTTCTTTTGTTTAATAAATGTATCGTATAGTGTGTGTGGCAGGCTTACAATGACGGCAAAGAACAACATTTGAGAGGGCGCTGACCCTGGTGCTAGAGGGGGTACGCAGCTGTAGGTTGAATGTTTGAAGGGGTACGGGATGATAAAAAGTTTAGGAACCACTGCTCTGGTGTTAATGACACATGACCAAAAGTCTAGTGTAATCTTTAGCCACTGTTAAGATTAAACGGGATCCAGCAGTTAGACCCAGTGCACACAATTAAGGAGGAGCAATACCAATGTGCACTGTAAACGGGCGTGTCAATAGAACACAAAATTAAGAAGAAACCATACCAATGTGCACTTTAAACAGGCGCATCAATAGATCGTCACATAATTAAGGAGAAACCATACCACTGTTAAATTAACATAAGTACAGTAGAGGATTCCACGTTAGCCACCAGGTTCAACACCATGTAGGCTAATCTCCCTGTTTTAAATGCCATTTGGAAGTAAATCCCTCTAATTAGGGTCCTAACAATGCATTGCAACAATCGGCAGAGAGAAGAGAGAGCAATGGGTAATTGGGTGCCATTTATCTGCACGGTTATGTGAGGAAGGTTAAAGCTCATTGGCAAACTGGGTGTCAACGCAAAAATAAGGCATTGTTAGTGTTGTGGTATGGTGCTGTTATTTGTCTTTCAATCCAGATAGCTTCATAAAGAAAATACAAATGTCTTGTTGACATTTACTGGGTAGAGATTTTTGCCTCGTTTTATGGAAAAACACATTTTCTGAGAACATATTCCCCAGTGGCGTTACTCTCTATGAGTCACACACTACCAACATATCCCTCTCCCTCCCTCTCTAGATGACCGTTTCAACCACATTCAACATGCTCCACATTAGTACTGAGTGCTCAGATAAGCAGTGTTCTTCTGTCAGTTAATTGGGGGAGCGATTTAAACCTGATCTGAAGCCATTTAGTGGTCTTTTAGTAGCCAATTAACTGACTAGTGCCGCTATGGGACCCCAAAGAATCCCTGCAAACAGTTCCAGCGGCAGAGAGACACATGTTGTTGTTGTTATTGTTGTTGGAGCTGGTTAGGCTGTGGGCGAGGATGTGTTTTGTTGTGTTAAGGAGCGGTGGGATATACTGCTGGGTTTGGGGGGGGTCTTTAGAAACTCAAACTAACCCATTGTCTCCAGGGAGAAATAACCCAGTCTCCAGTGACAAGACGACCCTGGGGGAATTCCCTACTTAGTATGATTCAGTACAATTACACCCCCTGACCATTTTTGGGAATGCACTGAAAGTCCTCTTGGCAGACTCACCTATACAGCAAGTACTGTACTTGGAATTACGCATCATTTATCCCATTAATACGAGCGAGGGGAAAGGATAATGTGGATAATGGAGTCAGGGGAGTTGGTTGCATGTGCAGTATTTACATTTCTCCATATAGGGTCGAGCTGAATTTTTCACACTACATGACTAGGTCCTATTTATAGCCCATTCTAGTCAGGAAACTGTTGAGATCACTTTCCATGAATCCTTCTGACTAAAAGTTATGCAGACCACAGTACCATAATGAGAGAAAGTCAGGATGAAGGTGGGAGTTGGGATTGCGGCTCGCCTGCTGTTGTGCGCTAATGCATTGCAATGTAAAACTTTGCGTTCTTCATGTCTTTGAGACTGAGGGAGAAACATGAATGGGGATAAGGGGGATAATCAAACAGCAGCATATGGTCTCTGTCTCTCTGCACCTGACCAGAATTGTAATTATTCTTACATGGATAAGATATTCTGATGTGCCCTATTAAAGGTGCACTATGCAGAAATCGCTCTGCCATTTCCTAGTTGCTAAAATGCTTATCGTTCGCCTAATTTCAGTTTATGTTACAAAATAAGCAAGTATAGTGTAGAGATTCATTGTAGCATCTAAACAGCTGTGAAATAAATTTCCCATCACCAAAAATATGAAGCTGGTGTACAAAACTGAAAGAACATAGAACAGATCAACAGCTTCTTACATTTGTACATTTTTGTCATTTAGCAGACTTACAGAGCGACATGCAGTTTGCGCATTCATGGTGGGACAACCACATACTGTATCACAGTCATGGTAAGTACATTTTCAGCAATAAAGTAGCTATCAGCAAGGTCAGACTAGTGGGGGGGAGTCAAGTGTGAGTGTTAGTTCACGAAAGAGCTTGGACACTGCCTTTCCATATAGGTGGGAGGGCTAAGAGACCAGGTTGTTGTGTAGGGTTTGCTGCTCCGTAGGTAAACACCATGGTATTGTAATGGATGCGAGATTCGACTGGAAGCCAGTGGGGGATGACAAGATAGAACTTGGAAAGGTTCAACACCAGGAATAACACAGCGTTGTGGATAAGTTGCAGCGGTTTGATGGCACAAGCAGGGAGCCCAGCCAACAGAGAGTTGCAGTAGTCCAGACGCGAGATGACAAGCGCCTGGATTAGGACCTGCGCCTCTTCCTGTGTGAGGTAAGGTCATACTCTACGGATGTTGTAGGGCAAGAACCTGCAGGAGCGAGTCACTGCTTTGATGTTTGCAGAGCATGACAAGGTGTTGTCCAGTGTCACGCTAAGGTTCTTTGCACTCCGGAAGGGGGAGTTGTCAACCATGATGGAGAGGTCTTGGAGCAGGCAGGCCTCCTCTGGGAGGAGGAGCAGCTCTGTCTTGTCGAGGTTGAGCTTGAGGTGGTGGGCCGACGTCCAAGCTGAGATATCTGCCAGGCTCGTAGAGATGCGTGTTGCCAACTAGGTGTCAGAAGGGGGGAAGGAGAAAATACTTGCATTCAATGAGAACGACAATGGGAAAGACAGATCTATGAAAAACAGAAAGGAAAATGCCGCACACTGCTGCTCATGCTGCCAGGTGATATTTATTTACAACAACGTTTCGACCCTTAAGTCTTCATCAGGCATCCATATCCCAGGTGTGGGTGGAAGGTCCTAAATTCTGGTCAGGTGCAGAGAGACAGAGACCATATGTGTGGTGGTGGGTAAATAAGTTACATTTGTAGGTAAAGCTGCATTGAGCACATTGGCCACATTTGTAATTACCCTCCGGAACCTTGTCCCAAAAGGTTTCCCTTTTCTCTGTTGGGTAATCAGATTTAACCACAATATCTCTCACAGTTTTTTTTTTTTACTTTACATGTCCTGCTTTTTCTTTGACTTTTGGTTGAAGGCTTTTCAACTGTGTTAGTCTTTCAAAACCCAATTGTCTTTGTATCCCCTTTCCTTAAACCTTTATGTGAGGTCCGTGGTCTGTTTCTGATAAGAAGCATCCGAGCTGCATATTCTTCTGATACGATCTCTAACAGGCTGACTACACCTCTCGCTTCAGCGTGCACGAGCGTTGCAAAATAAATTTAGAAATCTTTTATTATTCAATTCTTTGTTGCCAAGGGCTAAAATAGAAGTCAGTTCTATTTGTGACGCAGATCGTGCTGCAAGTCTTGCCTCTCCCTCCTCCTCATTGTTTTATGGAAGCAGGTACCCACGTGCCATCTCCTCATTGGTTATACCCACGTGGGTGACTGAAAGACGAACAAGGTCAGTGGCGGTAATGCACATCTGCCAATCGCAATATAAAGTCAAGAGAAGAAAAAGCCTGGAAGGAGGAGAGACGACTAGAAACGATTCGGTTGACCGTTTTATGTGTGGATTAACTTGTTAGGGAGTGGCAGCTGAGGGGTCGGTTTTGGAGAGCCTGGCGTGCCCAAAGTAAAATGCCTCCCATTCAGGCCCAGAAAATAGGATATGCACATATTTATAGTACCATTGGATAGGAAACACTCTGACTTTTCCAAAAGTGTTAACCATTTGTCTGTGAGTGAAACAGAACGCATATGGCAAGCGAAACCCCGAGGAATTTCTGTCCTGGAAAAAGTGGTTAAGAGCAAAACCAGGAAGTGACCTTTTTATGTAAACAGTACCCAGTGCGCGTTCCCGACAAAGCGCGCAGTGTCTTTTTCGATCAGTTTATATTCCGGTTGATTTATAATAGTAAATATACGTAAAAGTGTTCCTAAGGATACATTTAAAACTATGTTTGATTGTTCTTGGACAAGTTTATAGGTATAAGATGAACGAGTTCTCGTCACGTTTCAATGGACTAGTGGAGGCTGTCGTTTCTGATCATAACGCGCAAACCAAATGGAGGATTATTGGTGGATGTTTAATAATTCAACTTTTGGATTTTGAATTTGGCGCCTTACATTTCACCTGGTAGTGTCGGCAGCCCGCTAGCGCCCCAGCAATCCCTGAGAGGTTAATTGGCGGAGTAGAGGACCTTGTGCATTTCAGGTTAAAGACAACTCAATGTTTATGCCCCAGGACAAATTAGCTAGCAACAGCAAGCTAGCTAAATAGGACAAATTAGCTAGCAAGTGCAAGCTAGTTAGCTAAATTGCCATAAATGTTTAATGCTTTTCGACCTGTCCCCAGATTAATATAATTAGTTCAGAGTTTGTTTTGATATTTTAACCTGCGTGTCGTGATCGCGTTTGGTGTGGGGGGACAAAATACATTTATGCACATTGGCACACGATGGCGCACGCGCGCAGCCGGGTTGGGTTCCGTGTAAGGAGGGTATTCATGTCTATAGGTTTCCTATAGAAATCTGTAGAGAGGGAGGTTTTGTCCTTAATAACCATCACATCAAGAATGTGGTCTGGAGGAAAAAGTTTCCTCTGAAGAGAAAATAGTTGGAGGTTAGTACCAGTTCAGCCAAGTCCACAGTACAATTGGTACTGGGTAGAGCATTAGGGGGACGTTCATTGAGGTAGAACTTGAGGGCCTCTAGGCCACCCTGATGGGGGATGATAGTACATAGACTGGTAACGTCAAAAGTACACAGAATATAATTTTTCAGGTATATGGTAAATAAAATCAATAGAGTCTCTAGTATACGTGGGGAGGGAGATTGCCCAGGGTTTCAGAAAATTGTCAAAAAAGGTATAGATATTCTCTGTCAGAGATCCGTTACTACTCACAATGGGCCTGCCTGTGCCTGATATAGCTGGCATCATGCTCTTGTGAATTTTGGGTAGAGCATATTTGAAAGGTGTTGTTGGGCATTCAACTTTCACAAACTCATATTCTATCTTTGTAATTTCCACTTCATTCAACAATTTGTCATAGATCAGAGACTTGAATTGATTAGTAGGATCCTTTGGGACTTTTGTAAAAATTCATCATCACTAAGTTGTCTCAGAATTTCCTTTTCATAGTCTATTGTGTTTAGTATCACTATTGCACCTCCTTTGTCGGCAGGTTTTATAATGCTACTGGAGTAATTTTTGACAGATCTATAACATACATACCTGTGAATTTTGTCGGGTCGCCTAAAAACGTACATATTGCAGTTTTAAGCAAGGACGACTCTATTTAGACACACAACTCTATTTAATTCTTTCTCTTCTCCTTCTCTCTCCTCTCCTATTCTCTCTCCTCCTCTCTCTCCTCTTGTCCTCCCTTCCATAGAATATCTCATCCACCAAACTCCTGCTGTCTGTGTCCCCTCCTCTTCTCCTTTTGTCCTCCTTTCCACTTCTACCTCTCCTCTGTTTCTTCTAGAAGGATTTTCCTCTTGTGGTCTCGCCTCCTCTTCTCCCACTCTCCTCATCTTTTTCTCTTTCATTTCCATCTCTTTTCTTTGGCTCTCCTCCTGGAAAATGGAAGCCTTCCTCTCCCCATGTGTTCTCTTCCACCTTCATATCTCCTGTGTGTCTGTGAAGCTGCCGGTCGGTGTTCAAGTGTCCCACTGTGAATTCCAAAACGGCTTAATGTGTAAAGAGGGATGTCTGTGGGTTGGGAACTTGGGGGTGCCCCTGTGATGGTGTGGGAATTTACCAGCATTAGGTTCCTCAGCCGCAATCCCAAATTGTGTCTCCTTTCCAGTGTTATGAGATTAAGGGGTCTTAAATCACCTTTTAATCTATTTGAGTCTTTCTTTGACCGCCGGGTGGTATTACAATTCCCCTCTCTGTGATGTCTGCTCGTTGTGATTCAAACAGACATCTCCACTATAGGAGCTTTACAGATAAAGCCATGGGCAAATTCGTTCTGTGGCGCTCCTGCATTGCAGAACATGTGGAACGTCTTAATTGACCTCTGATGAGAACCCTGCATGTCAACAATGAAGCAGGGAGAGGTGTGTATATTTAGCGTGCTGAGGAGCTAACAGTGATCGGGTCGGATTTATCTGGCCCTTTTATGTGGCTGATTTGCGGCTGCCAGATTCAATGGCATCTTGAGTCAGCGTGTGGAGACAATGAGGGATCAAAGTAAGAAGAGGGATGGGTGTCTTTGTGGGACGGGATAACCTCAGACAGAAATAGGGGCACGTGGGTGTTGTGAGTGTTATCAATTCGTACCCTGCATATATACACAGACACTAGGATTGAAGCTGAATGACTTGTTTTAATTATAGCCCCTTTGAGGTGATTTGAGGATGCCCTTATACATTTGTATGCCCATATATTGTAGTAAGTTTTAACAAAGATTTTAAGGCACAGATCAATAGCCAAGATACTCATCTTTCTGCAGACACCCTGCTTTTGCAGATAGGGGCTACCGTTCTCATAAAAGACTGAATATAATTTTTTTAAATCTAATAGGGTCCCCAAATATGGGGACTTTACATTTTAAGAGGTTAAAGCTCATTTGAGGTGATTTGAGGATTCATGTAGGAGCATTCTATTCGGGAACATTCACTTCTACATTTATAGGAGGACCAATTCAGAAAGTAATTGATAATCAGTCTTATGTGTTCTCTAGGGTTCCTCTGTACGTTGCACAACACAGTCTTAAACCCGGTTCAGATACAACAGCCAACATAAGGAGAGACCAAACGAGACTAACTAGCCAGTTTTCAAATTTTGTCAGAGTTTCTAGATGCAACATTCCGAGACTTCTGGGAATGCTTGTGAAGCAGACCAGGCAGAACAGGTGGGGTTTGGGATTTTAGAAGTTAAATATCCTTCCTTATTTGTTAAGTTTCTGTAAATCTAATGGCACAACCTAGATTCAAGCAAGTGTCTTAAGTTGTTGAACATGTTATTACTCCAACCTGGTTGCCTCTGCAGGAACGCTGACACTTGGCCGCAAGTGGCTCTTCCAGTAAGACAATAACCCCAAGCACACTTTAAAATCCACAAAGAAATGGATCGACCACAAAATCAACATTTTTCAATGGCCATCTCAGTCTCCGGACATGAACCCCATTGAATGGAGGAATGGTCTAAGATATCCCCCATTTTACAAAAAAACTCAGTGTCGTTATCCTCGCAAGGGTAGAGTGCTGAGGTTTTGAAAACAGGGGTGCCAATAATTGTGACCCCTGTCTTTTTAGATTCAGATTACTTATTCAACAAAATCTATTTGTCTGAGCATTTAGTATAAAAGCATACGATCTAGCTCAGTCTTTTAATTGTTTATTTTATATTTTTTGCTCATCTTTATCAAGGGTGCCAATACTTACGGACTCCACTGCATATCTATCTCTAACCCTGTTATCATCACAGGGCTTTCTACTTTTCTGAATGACTCCTGCAGGTGTTTGTTGGGGAACAAGGCCACTCGTTGTCAGGCTCTGATCCAGAGGTCATCGTTTGTAATGTCGCTACTGCTGCCAAAGACCTCATCTTGCAGCAGGGAGAGAAATACAGAGACAGTATTTATGTCTCAGTAATTCAAATGCATTTTCACTGCCACACACACACACACACACACAGACATGCACATAAATACAAATAGACGCTTAGCTTAAACGAATATATGCACATGGCTGCGCTCGTGCGCACACACAGACACACACGGACACACACACACACAAAGGCATCTCTTGGTTCCATTACTCGGTGTCCTCTCCATTCTCCGAGTGGCAGGGAGTGATCCCAAAAGCCATCTATATTGCATGTTTTGGCATGGTTTTGCATTGCATATATAAGCTGGGATCTGGCGTGTCAAGTGTAGAGGCTGGTACGATGCAATCTATTGTCATCAGTGTGAAGTGGGGGGGTCAATTTATAGAGTGCAAAGAACAGCATACCCTGCATATGAGACAAGTACACTGGCAATATAAACTTTGTGGGATTTTGTTGGAGATGGAACACATGGGACAGAAAACAGAAATGTTGGTATTGTGTATAACAGGGCAGCACGGCTGGCCCTTAAAAGTACACGGAGAGCTAACATTAAAGCATGTCAATTTCTCATGGCTCAAAGTGGAAGAGAGATTGACTTCATCACTACTTGTATTTATGAGAGGTATTGACATGCTGAATGCACTGAATGAATACCCCACAAGACATGCCACCAGAGGTCTCCTCACAGTCCCCAAGTCCAGAACAGCCTGGGAGGCGCACAGTACTACATAGAGCCACGACTACATGGAACTCTATTCCACATCAGGTAACTGATGCAAGTAGTAGATTCAGGTTTAAAAAACAGATAAAAATGCACCTTTTGGAACAGCGGGGACTGTGAAGAGACACACAATGTCACATGTGGATGACGCTGGAGAGACAAAGCAGGTACGGGGAGTAAACATTTAATGAATAACGCACATGGCACAAGACAGGAACAGCATCACTAAACTAAAACTAAAGACAAAGAACAAATCAATGCAGCAGCGGGGAACAGAGCTGGGGAACTGACAAATATAGGGGAGGAAATAACAGGTCCAGATGAGTCCAATAACTCTGATGCAAGTGACGATGGAGGGCAGGTGTGCGTGATGCAGGGTAATCTGGCGCCCTCAATCGCCAGGGGGAGGGAAGAGAGGGAGAAGACGTGACAGTAGTCCTCCTCTTGGGGGGCCACCCGGCGTCCCACCTGGGCAAACCGTCTGAGACATGGGTGCTGCGCAAGCTGGTTGGGACGTGAAAGCCCGACGAACCAGCAGGAGCGTGAGAGCCTGGTGAGCCGGCTGAGGCATGAGACCCTCACGATCCGGCAGAGGCAAGACGCCTGTCAATCCCGCTGCAGTAGGGGAGCCCGATGATCCAGCGGAGTGTGACGTGGGATGTGAAGCCGCCGAGCCATGGAAACCTCTCAAACCAGCCAGGGCGTGGAAGCCCGACGGGCTGGCTTAGGCACCCCCGGTTCCATCGGCGGCGGAATCCACCCCGACGTCACCAACAAAACAAAAGACAAAAAAACTCCTGGATGGAGTTTGGCTGGGCGAACGAGAACTGACGATCCGTCTGAGGTCCGACGTGGGATGGGCGCCATCCGCCATCCCGGTTCCATCATCGGCGACCCAGACCGTTCCAACCGGAACGCCAGTACTCCACAATGCTTTGTATTCGGGCTGCTGCATTCTGTGGATGACGCTGGAGAGACGGTAAACATTTAATGAATAACGGACATGGCACGAGACAGGAACAGCGTCACTAAACTAAAACTAAAGACAAAAAACAATCAATGCAGCAGCGGGGAACAGAGCTGGGGAACTGACAAATATAGGGGAGGAAATAACAGGTGATAAGTGAGTCCAGGTGAGTCCAATAACGCTGATGCGAGTGACGAGGGGAGGCAGGTGTGCGTGATGGATGGCAGGAGTGCGTGATACAGGGTAATCTAAAACACCCTCAAGCGCCAGGGGGAGGGAAGAGAGGGAGCAGACGTGACACACAAAGGTACAGCATACACATAGATTGTAATATTGTTGTATGGTGGTATTATACATTTTGTATTGTACATTTATTATTGTAGATATGTAGTGGTGTAATAATGTTATGTGATGTACTGTTTTATTTTTTGTTTTATGTTTAAATGTAAGTGCCTTAATGTGTTTGGATCCCAGGAAGAGTAGCTGTTGCCTTGGCAGGAACTAAAGGGGATCCCGGTCACGATCGTCGTTATAATAAATGGACCAATGCGCAGTCCTGGCACAGGTTGCACCAGACTGGTGACACGCTCTTCAGGGCGAGTGCGGGGAGTTCCACATATTTAATAAATGTGAAGCATACAAAAACAACAAAGAAATAACTGGTCTGACAATAAGTAGCGCTCAACGGCACTAGCACAAAACAATATCCCACAAATGCAGGTTGGAACAGAACAACCTAAGTATGATCCCATATTAGAGGTAACGAATAGCAGCTGCCTCTAATTGGGAACCATACACAACCCCAAAATAGAAATACAACAACTAGAAAACCCCCCTTAGTCACGTCCTGACATAAAACACCATAGAGAACCCCGAGGGCTCTCTATGGCCAGGACGTGATAGTACCCCACCCCCAAAGGTGAGGACTCCAGCCGCAAAACCTTAGAAGGGGAGGGTTCGGGTGGGCAACTAGCGTCGGTGGCGGCTCCGGTGCAGGACGTAGCACCCGCTCAGACTGCGGATCTGGCCATGGACTGGGCCCCGGCACAGAGGAAGGCTCTGGCCTAGGAGTAGGACTGGATGCCGTGCCTGGACTGGGCACCGACGCAGAGGAAGACTCCGGCCCTGGCACTGGGCTGGGAAGGCGCACTGGAGGCCTGGTGCGTGGAGCCGGGACAGGTTGCACCAGACTGTTGACACGCTCTTCAGGGCGAGTGCGGGAAGCCGGCACAGGACACACCGGACTGGGAAGGCGCACTGGAGGCCTGGTGCGTGGAACCGGCACAGGTTGCACCGGACTGGTGACACGCTCCTCAGGGCGAGTGCGGGGAGCCGGACTGGGAAGGCGCACTGGAGACCTGGTGCGTGGAGCCGGCACAGGTTGCCCCGGACTGGTGACACGCTCTTCAGGGTGCCTGTGCTGCAGCATACTCCTAGCCAACACCTCTCTCTGATATTACTCATTAAACTCCTCAATCGTCTCCCATTCGGGCTCTGGCTCTCCCCTCAGCTCGGCCGACCGCCCCTTGTGCCCCCCCAAAAAAAAATTGGGCTCCAATAATATTGCATTCAGTATCCTGTTTCCCAACAGAGTGTTAAACATAACAGGTGTTGTACATGTTGCTGGCCGCCATGTTTGAGCCGATATCACTCCTTTACTTGATGAGATGAGGAGAACATCTCATGACTGTAAAACAGCAGAGACAAGTCTGACGGAAGATTAATTTCATTGTCACTCTGAACAGTAATGAACCGTCAATTCTTCTGCAGTCTTTCTCATGCTCGTCCCTAACTACGAACGTCGTCATAGTATTTGTTTCCTGGGAAACGAACTGAGTGTTCTATTTATTTTCTCTGTGTTCATTATTCAAAGTATTTGTATATTTAGTGTATTTGCAGCACAGCGGCGTAGTGAGAGATGGTGAGAGATGGAAATGCTCCCAGGAAGTCTAATGAGATACGTCTCTCTCTGAGTGGTTGAAACCAGTGCGGGAAGATCTGCACACAACAGCCTTGTACACAGCTAGCAAAATACAGTATCATAATAGTAACGTCTTTCTGCGTGTGTGTGTGTACTATTTATGACAGGCTTAGGTGTCAAACCCTCCTGAGCTCAGTGCTAAATGTCGGAGGTTAGAGAAGACTTGGGTTGGTGCTTTGGCTTACAATCCTACACGGACTCTACCCCCTCCCCACACACACACACAGTATAGATACTCTTATAGGATGCATACAGTGCCTTGGAAAGGTTTTCATCCCTCTTGGTGTTTAAAAAAATATATATATAATTTTTTACATTTGGATTTCATGTAATGAACATACACAAAATAGTCCAAATTGGTGAAGTGAAGTGAAATGAAAAAAATAACAACTGAAAAGTGGTGCGTACATATGCATTCAACCCATTTGCAATGAAGCCCCTAAATAAGATCTGGTGCAACCAATTACCTTCAGAAGTCACATAATTAGTTAGATTGCACAAAGTTGGACTTTATTTGAGTGTCACATGATCTCAGTATATATACACACAACAGTTCTGAAAGGCCGCAGAGTCTGCAACACCACTAAGCAAGGAGCACCACCAAGCAAGTGGCACCATGAAGACCAAGGAGCTCTCCAAACAGGTCAGGGACAAAGTTTTGGAGAAGTACAGATTAGGGTTGAGTTATAAAAACATGTCTGAAACTTTGAACATCCCACAGAGCACCATTAAATCCATTATTAAAAAATGGAAAGAGTATGGCACCACAACAAACCTGCCAAGAGAGGGCCCGCCCACCAAAACTCACAGACCAGGCAAGGAGGGCATTAATCAAAGAGGCAACAAAGAGACCAAAGATAACCCTGAAGGAGCTGCAAAGCTCCACAGCGGAGATTGGAGTATCTGTCCGTAGGACACTTTAAGCCGTACACTCCACAGAGCTGGCCTTTATGGAAGAGTGGCCAGAAAAAAGCCATTGCTTAAAGAAATAAATAAGCAAACACGTTTGGTGTTCGCCAAAAGGCATGTTGGAGACTCCCCAAACATATGGAAGAAGGTACTCTGGTCAGATGAGACAAAAATGTAGCTTTTTGGCCATCAAGGAAAACGCTATGTCTGGCGCAAACCCAACACCTCTCATCACCCCGAGAACTCCATCCCCACAGTGAAGCATGGTGGTGGCAGCATCATGCTGTGTGGATGTTTTTCATCGGCAGGGACTGGGAAACTGGTCAGAATTGAAGGAATGATGGGTGGCACTAAATACAGGGAAATTCTTGAGGGAAACCTGTTTCAGTCTTCCAGAGATTTGAGACTGGGATGGAGCTTCACATTCCAGCAGGACAATGACCCTAAGCATACTGCTAAAGCAACTCTCAAGTGGCTTAAGGGGAAACATTTAAATGGCCTAGTCAAAGCTCAGACCTCAATCCAATTGAGAATCTGTGGTATGACTTAAAGATTGATGCATACCAGCGGAACCCATCCAACTTGAAGGAGCTGGAGCAGTTTTGGCTTGAAGAATGGGCAAAAATCCCAGTGGCTCGATGTGCCAAGCTTATAGAGACATACCCCAAGAGACTTGCAGCTGTAATTGGTGGCTCTACAAAGTATTGACTTTGGGGGGGTGAATAGTTATGCACGCTCAAGTTTTTTTTTTTGTCTTATTTCTTGTTTGTTTCACAAGAAAAAATATTTTGCATCTTCAATGTGGTAGCAATGTTGTGCAAATCAAATCCCCCCAAAATATTTTTAATGCCAGGTTGTATGGCAACAAAACAGGAAAAATGCCAAGGGGGTGAATACTTTCGCAAGCCACTGTATAGGGGATGAGCCCAGGAAAGCTCCACTATAAGCCGTTTGTAAACAACACCAGGCAGACAGGAAGAACAGAGATAACATAGACCCTGTGATATTACTGGATACAGTAAGCATTTACAGTAAGCATTTACTGTAAGCATTAATGGAATGTTTACTTCATTATATATTTGGGGGATATGGAGAAGTGCATTATTTTATTTTTTTGCATTACACTTTCAGTACTGAAATATTTTCCTCACACAAGCCATGACAACTTATCACTGCTGAGATCATCAATCAGTTGTCAATCATATGTGAACTCATTGAATCAGCGTCAATCATTTGTCAATCATATGTGAACTCATTGGATCAGCGTCAATCATTTGTCAATCATATGTGAACATATTGGATCAGCGTCAATTATTTGTCAATCATATGTGAACTCATTGGATCAGAATCAATCATTTGTCAATCATATGTGAACTCATTGGATCAGAATCAATCATTTGTCAATCATATGTGAACTCATTGGATCAGCGTCAATCATTTGTCAATCATATGTGAACATATTGGATCAGCGTAAATTATTTGTCAATCATATGTGAACTCATTGGATCAAAATCAATCATTTGTCAATCATATGTGAACTCATTGGATCAGCGTCAATCATTTATCAATCATATGTGAACTCATTGGATCAGCGTCAATCATTTGTCCATCATAAGTGAAAAAGTATGTTAGTGAGGCCAGAACATATGCTTCATCAACAAGATAAGTGTAATATAAGAAACACTGATCTGGTAACCTGATAATGTATTTTGGAAATATGTGAAGTATGTTGACGACACGTCGGTTTTAACATGCATTTTTCTATTGTGTGTGCACTGTGACTGTATCAAAGCGAATGAATGTGTTTAATTAACAGAATTTCACTTCCTTCCCAGCAGGCAACACTGGTTGAAAATACATCATTATAAACAGTTTTGCATTAATTATTATGAAATTCCAACCAGTTTTACCTGCTGGGTTAACACAAAGTGGTTGAACAAACATTGTGGGTGTTGGTGGACAATGTATTGTCAAGGCATTTCCCTCCCAAAAACACCCATCCTTTAGGCAGACATGACCGCTCTCAACTCAGAGGATGATGCTTGTGCAATCCGCTTATAGGTCTTCATTCATCAACTGTACTATGTGTTGAAAATCCCATTACTCTGTCTGAGGAAAAAGTCTGGGCTATTTCCTGGACCGTAAATTTTCCTAATGAATATCCATGTTTGTGGGTAATTTTTTATGCCTACTCTTGCAAGCAGACTATTTAGCTTGTCTGATTTATTTTTTTCAGAAAACACTGTGGATGTCACAACACCTTTCTCTTATCCATGCATTTTAATGGAATCATTTTTATGGATGCATTTTCACATCTGAATCTAATTTAGCTTAGTCGTGTGTAAAACATTTTTTATAACAGCCGCCCCTCAACAGAAATGAAGCTTCAGCAGGCAGCTCTAGATTAAACATATTTTTAATCCTGATGGGATCAGCTGTGTAAAGGATGAGGAACTAAAATAAAATGTGTCACCGTGCCACAATCGCAGACACCTCGCATGTCGCTCTGAGCGATGGTTCACTCTCTTTTGCTGAAGTTAGCAGGAAGTAAACAGTTTTGGCCAGTGATGAATTATGAACATTGCCCAATCGTAAATGTATTTAACAGCCAGACTTTAATAATGGCAGATTCAGGGCTGATTCTCGCTGTTCTCTGGAACACTGCGATAGTAACCTGTTTGGTCAGCAATGTTAGAGAGCTTACTACAGAGGCTACAGCTGTTAGATTTGTTACCTCTCACCCTGAGTCCTACCTGGTCTCCTATACATTCATAACAAGAGGAAGATCCAACTACAGTCTGCTACGACAGCAGTTCTTAGAACTTGTTCATTAATACGGACAACATGGATTCTAAGTGTGTTTGTCTGTGTCTGTGTGTGTGTGTGTGATTTTGGGTTTGTGTAGCGTGTCTGTCCATCTCTATATATGTCTCGTCTTTTGTCCACAGTACCAGAGAGATTGAATTGTCCACAGTCTTGTAAGTATGAATAGACTTTCCAAGAACAACGTCTGGTATCATTCTTCTCCTCTACCAGCCTCATTCCTTCTTATCCCTGCGTCGACAGACAGACAGCACAGACATATTGCAGCAGTAGTGTTTCTTAATGTCAGACCCTGCCACAACAAACTGTTAACACAATATGTAGCTAGCTAGCTAGACCTATAATCAGAGCCCCGAGACGAGAGAGCCTCTGCATCTGAGCAGCCGGGCGTTTTTTTGTTTTGTTACAACTTGACAGGGCGTGGGTGATCTTGATTGTTTAGTGTGAGGGTTGTGTGCGGGTTGCGTTGTGTGCGGGTGCAAGGCCTTCTAAGCTCCACAAGGGTTCAGAGAAACCTGGTTGGAGGCTGTCCATACAGGGGTTGACACTCAGCAGGAGATTTGAGATCTAATCTGCCTGATGTCTTCATCGTAGAGAAACAGATTCCGTTTTACCACAGATAACGAAAATGCAGCAAGGAACGGAAATTCATCAATAGCCATGTATTAAACTTTAGCTTGTGTTCATTTTAATTTTGTCCAGTCTCCAGACTTCTCATTACTTTTTAACTTTCCTAAACACAGGGAATAATTATAAATTTTTATTTATTTTTATTTAACATTTATTTAACTAGACAAGTCATTTCAGAACAAATTCATATTTACAAATACGGCTTACCAAAAGGCAAAAGGCCTCCTGCGGGGACGGGGGCTGGGATAAAAATAAAACCATGCTAAAAAAAATATAGGACAACACACACAGCACACATCACAACAAAAGAGACACCACAACACTACATAAAGAGAGACCTAAGACAACAACATAGCACGGCAGCAACACCACATGGTAGCAGCACAAAACATGGTACAAACATTATTTGGCACAGACAACAGCACAAACGGCAAGAAGGTAGAGACAACAATACATCATGCAAAGCAGCCACAACTGTCAGTAAGAGTGTCCTTTATTGAGTCTTTGAATGAAGAGACTGAGATAAAACTGTCCAGTTTGACTGTTTGTTGCAGCTCGTTCCAGTCGCTAGCTGCAGCGAACTGAAAAGACGAGCGATCCAGGGATCATGTTGATATCCAGCTCCTATTTCCAAGACTCCAACACCCAACCAAACCCTAAGGATCTTTGTGCACCATCCAGACTACAGTCCAATGCTAATGAACACAAAAATGCTACATTTATTAAAACTGTTTCTGATAAAATGCACATTCTTGTTGTCTCATGCATAACCAATAATTACGCAATAAGGCCTGAGGGGTTGTGGTATATGGCCAACATACCACGATTAAAGGGTGTTGTTATGCACGACGCAACATGGAGTGCCTGGATACAGCCCTTAGCTGTGGTATATTGGCTTAATACCCCAAACCCCCGCAGTGCCTTACTGCTTTAATAAACTGTTTATCAATGTAAATTTTGACATACCTGTGGTATACTGTCTGATATACCACAGCTGGTCTCAGCTGTCCAGGGTTTGAAAATTTTTGCCCTGCTGCTTTACCAGTAATTAAAGATGATTGAGATGAGTTGGCCACTGTCTTTTTGGTGAAGGTGTGAAATAGTTGTTTGGCATATTGTAGGTATCTCACATCTATACGCTCACTCAGAAACAAAAAGGTTCAGATTTGTTCTTAAAGGGGTTGGCTTGTCACTGTAGTGGTACCCTGTAACGTACCTCCTTTGTGCCTTTAGTTTGTTGTTTTAAAACTGTTGCCTTATTTGCATATTTCCAAGGGTGCCTTTCAAGTGAAATTTAGTTACCAGTACCACCCATGGCTGTGTTTGCTAGTCACAGAGACATATTTGTTCCATTCAATTACTTCCAATCCTGTGCCTTCACCAAGTGACTAACTAACTTAAAGTTTTATCATTGAATTTAAAGTATGGAAAGTGGTATCTATATCATAATTTGCAGTCTAGTTTTATCCCAATACAGTGGTCTGAAATGTTTGGTTAAAAGGCCAAATTGGTGAAGTCACATTATGATGGCTTGTAAAGTGAAATGTAATTCCTATTTAGGATATCCCAAAATTTGACATTTTTATCACCTGCATTTAGAATGACTTCCAAGATAGGGAAAAAAAATAGGATTTAGACTGCCTAAACCATCTAAACGGGAACAACCATATCATTAACGGGTTAAATAAATCATACTACTAACAGATTGGATTCGTTTAGGGAAATGTACATTATTTATCTTTGTGTAGCATAAGATCAATCAATCAATGTGCTTGCAATAACACTCAAAGTAATTCTAAAAATCAAGCTGAAATAGAGCATGCTGGGAAATATGATATTGATGGGTGTGGTTTTTGAGAGTGTGTGATGATTGTACCTTTTTATTCAAGCTATATTCATGTGTGTTCGTGTGTATATGCATGTGCATGTGTGTGTGTGTTTAGAGCTTGTGAACTGAGTATGGGGGGGAGTGGGGGTGAGTATAACAGTAAAATATACCCATTGTAACATCCAGGCTATTACATGTGTTTAATGGCCTAAATCTTGTCATGAAACTGCTAATTGCTCTCTATAAATGCAATGTTCATATTACAGGCTATTAACGCATTAACAAAGTCTCAGGAAGAATGGAAGGACTCAATAGAAGACTTTAGCTGCAATAAAAAAATCAAAATGGTGCCGTATTATAGAAATTAGAAATTGTATTTTGCACTTACTCTCCTTTCTTCTCCCCATCAAGTTAACCACTTATTATAACCATTTATCTCATGCACAGGCTATGCCACTTGAGTAGAATCAACATAGTGACCCCAAACTGCTGGTGACGGTGACCAAATATGGAAATATCAATGATAATTGGGACAGTTTGCGTCAGATTGCATTTACACTGGTTTCCTCTATTCTGATTTACTGACTTGTGATTGCATCATTGGTTGACTGGATAATTGCTGTGGGTTGGCACAGAGCCCAGTGTGTCATTAGAGACAAGCTTGTTTAAAACAAAGGAAAAGAGAGCGTATTAGCAGGCGCTAATAGGTATCATCGACTCAGTTCACAAGCTCTACACACACACAAAATGAGCTGAGTTATTAGTTTAATCAGTCTAGGATGCCAACTGATTAGTTTAGCAGTCTTTATTAGACATGGAGCAAGAGAGCTGGATCTGGAGGTAGAGAAGGCTTCAGTAGAGAGCAGGGAGAGGAACAGGGAGGGGGAGAGAGAGAGAGAAAGAGGAGAGAGAAAGTCAGAGAGAGAGAGAGAGAGCTCTTCATTTGAATCATTATTCCCCCACTGAGTCCTTGCAGATCAGACTGTACTAGACTGATAGAAGAAACGAGGATCTGCCTCACAGCTGGAATAACACAGCTCTGCAGTTCCCGGATTTGAATATGTTCAGTTACGAACGGGTGGTGGATCTACAGAATAACGAAGCATTTTAATTGAAGTAAATGAAAAAAAATGTAGTGCATTTGTATAGTTTATATAATATTTGACGGTGTAACGTCTCTCAAAGGATTTCATTATGAATTGAAAGGCAAGAAGATTTCATGGCAATTGGTGAGAGACTGGCTAGTACGCAAGTATTGCGGGCACTTTAATTGCATGTATGCTTTACAGCTGAACTGTGTCAGTAACACACTAGGGATTTTCGCATGGCCAAGTCTGTGGTTACGTCAGCAGCTGTGATTGTCTGGTGGTCACTGTATCCACATAGGAGAAAACCTGACCAATGACTTGGGATTGATTCTTTAAATAACACCATATACATAATATTATTTTGAATTACATTAACAATTCAATAATTCATGACATATATTTTAAAGACCATATATAGTGTTATTGATGTAATATAGATTATATATATATCGATTATGTAAGCCTTGTAACATTCAAATTATTTTTTGTTATACTGTGATGTACTGAAACAATCCATGAAACATCAAATTCAAATCAAAGATTCAGAGGCATATGGTACTCTTTTCATCTATGGATCTGTTGGAGTGAGTCTAGGGTGTCTGGGATGATGGAGTGGATGTGTGCCATAACCAGCCTCTCAAAGCACTTCATGAATACAGATGTGAGCTCTACAGGGCAGTAGTCGTTGTGGAATGAAACCTTCGAGTTCTTGGGAACAGGAATGATAGTGGTCAGCTTAAGACATGTGGGGATTACAGACTGGGACATGGAGAGGTTGAAAACAATTGTGAATATGCCTGCTAGCTGTTCTGCGCATACACTGAGAACGCGCCCAGGAGTGTCGTCCAGCCCCGTGACCTTGTGAGTGTTGACCTGATTCAAGACCTTGCTCATATCGGCCTTGGAGAGCGAGATCACCCAGTCCTTTGGGTCGGTGGGGGCCCTCGCACAGCACAGTGTTGTTATTGTTGAAGCGTGCATAAATTGCATTGATTCCCCTCAGATCCCATTGGCTGAACACAGCTGATAGAAATAGACGTGTTAATTGTATCTGTCATGTTGAAACAGGTGCTGGGAGTATCAGCTCTAATGAAATGAGTGAAACGGATGTAAGGACTGACCATCCATGATATAAAAATTATAGTTTTAACCATGTTTTAAGGTGTTTTTTGTACAGTGTGTTTACATTTATTTTGTTTAAACAGACTTGGGGTTCTGATGAGCTTAGTGCAACTGTCGTACCCCGTGAGGAATTTATGAGTTATATTCTTCAAGAATCAATGGGTAAATACAGTATTATTTATTTATACGTTAAAAAATGGATGTAGCAACTGCTGATTGCCCCTTTAAGATGTCCAACTAACTACAATCTTAGAAAAAGGGAGAGTGTCATAGAATTCTTTGATGCTTGTTCCCCACAGCCAGCCAACATATGTGTGCACATATGATTACCTCAACCCCAAAAGCCTGCTGTTTCATAAGAAGATATGTCACCTGCAACGCCACCCTAAAAGCCTGAGCGTTAACTGTGATCGGAGAGAAAATGACTGGCTAAGTAATGAGACAGCTGAAAGGGGGTGGCGGTGCGGGTGACATATATTCTTTCGAAACAGCAGGCTTTTGAGATTTTGGTAATCATTTGTACACGATGTTGGCTGGCTGTGAGGAAAGAGCATCAAAGAATTCTGAGACAGTTGCTTCATCCATTTTTTTTACTGAATGGTACTGTATTTATTCTTGAATAACTTATAAATGCCTCATGAGCTTAGTTTAACTGACGTAACCCATCAAAACACCAAATATAAGCTGTTTTACCGTAATGTTTGTAAAAAAAGACTATGGTTAATACTAGCATTATTATATCATGGATGGTCACTCCTTCCATCCATAGATTTGTATATAAATATGAGAGTGATTACATTTCTCCAGCCCCATCGCTCAGCTGTTTACAGACCACACTTACACACACTTACAGACCACACTATTATTTCAACTGCTGATTGGCCCTTTAAAGTGTCTGCTAAGGGCTGCTAGAGAGTACAACTGACAGTAAACGGTGATGCTATCTTTAGAAATAATCAACCAAGGTGCCTCCCGAGTGGCACAGTGGTCTAGGGTACTGCATCGCAGTGCTATAGACGTCACTACAGACCCGGGTTCCATCCCAGGCTGAGTCACAACCGGCTGTGATCGGGCAGTGCACATTTAGCCCAGCGTCGTCCAGGTTAGGGGAGGGTTTGGCTGGGTAGGCTTTAATTGGCTCATCGTGCTCTTGAGACTCCTTGCGGCGGGCTGGGTGCCTGCAGGCAGACTTCGGTTGTCAGATGAGCGGTGTTTCCTCCAACATATTGGTGCAGCTGGCTTCCCGATAACCTGGCAGGAAGCGCGGTTTGGCAGATCATGTTACGCATGACTCGACCTTCCCCTCTCTCGAGCCTGTTTGGGAGTTGCAGTGACGAGACAAGATTGTAACTGGATCGCAATTGCATATCATGAAAAAGGGGGTAAAATACCCCCCAGAATTATAAAAATAACAATAATCAACCACAATTCAACCACAGGACGTTGGTGGCACCTTCATTTGAGAGGATGGGCACGTGGTAATGGATGGAGCAGAATAATGGGAAAGGTATCAATCAATAACATCAAACATGGTTTCCATGTGTTTGATACCATTACATTCACTCCGTTCCTGCCAATTATTATGAGCCGCTTTCCCCTCAGCAACTACGCTGAATTCAACCCATCCATTCCCTGAACGTACAGTGCAAATAAACAAAATACTATTTTCTTTGGACATCAGAGGAAAAAAAAAACATTCCCTTCAACTACAGATTACCACAATGGGTGAAGTGCCAACCCCCTCACTGCTAGTCAAGCTGCCTGGAGCCACCCCGTTACAGCTCATTAAGGTGTAGCCTGATCGAGGGGCTGCAGTGTCTTGTTAGACTCCATTTTACTCAGTTCATTAGAGCTGATACTCCCAGCACCTGTCAACACGACAGACACAATTAACACGTCTATTTATATCAGCTGTGTACATCCAATGGGGACTGAGGGGAATCCAGGGACAATTATTAGCCACACAACTACAGGTGGTCAACTGGTCATTGCTGGTGTCACAGTGTAAAGCCAATGTAAAATTTACATGGAAAACATGCCATTACTTAACTTTGAAACTATTACATTTAGCTTAATTCAGGCTATTTAAATTAACAATGTCTACACTGTATTTCTGATAAATTTCTGATCAAAACCGCTCCAGCTCCTTCAAGTTGAATAGGTTCCTGCTGGTGTACAGCAATCTTTAAGTCATACCACCGATTCTCAATTGGATTGAGGTCTGGGCTTTGACTAGACCATTCCAAAACATTTACAGTGGGGCAAAAAAGTATTTAGTCAGCCACCAATTGTGCAAGTTCTCCAACTTAAAAAGATGAGAGAGGCCTGTAATTTTCATCATAGGTACACTTCAACTATGACAGACAAAATGAGAAAAAGAAATCCAGAAAATCACATTGTAGGATTTTTAATGAATTTATTTGCAAATTATGGTGGAAAATAAGTATTTGGTCAATAACAAAAGTTTATCTCAATACTTTGTTATATACCCTTTGTTGGCAATGACAGAGGTCAAATGTTTTCTGTAAGTCTTCACAAGGTTTTCACACACTGTTGCTGGTATTTTGGCCCATTCCTCCATGCAGATCTCCTCTAGAGCAGTGATGTTTTGGGGCTGTTGCTGGGCAACACGGACTTTCAACTCCCTCCAAAGATTTTCTATGCGGTTGAGATCTGGAGACTGGCTAGGCCACTCCAGGACCTTGAAATGCTTCTACGAAGCCACTCCTTCGCTGTTCGGCGGTGTGTTTGGGATCATTGTCATGCTGAAAGACCCAGCCACGTTTCATCTTCAATGCCCTTACTGATGGGAAGGAGGTTTTCACTCAAAATCTCACGATACATGGCCCCATTCATTCTTTCCTTTACATGGATCAGTCGTCCTGGTCCCTTTGCAGAAAAACAGCCCCAAAGCATGATGTTTCCACCCCATGCTTCACAGTAGGTATGGTGTTCTTTGGATGCAACTCAGCATTCTTTGTCCTCCAAACACGACGAGTTGAGTTTTTACCAAAAAGTTCTATTTTGGTTTCATCTGACCATATGACATTCTCCCAATCCTCATCTGGATCATCCAAATGCTCTTTAGCAAACTTCAGACGGGCCTGAACATGTACTGGCTTAAGCAGGGGGACACGTCTGGCACTGCAGGATTTGAGTCCCTGGCGGCGTAGTGTGTTACTGATGGTAGGCTTTGTTACTTTGGTCCCAGCTCTCTGCAGGTCATTCACTAGGTCCCCGTGTGGTTCTGGGATTTTTGCTCACCGTTCTTGTGATCATTTTGACCCCACGGGGTGAGATCTTGCGTGGAGCCCCAGATCAAGGAAGATTATCAGTGGTCTTGTATGTCTTCCATTTCCTAATAATTGCTCCCACAGTTGATTTCTTCAAACCAAGCTGCTTACCTATTGCAGATTCAGTCTTCCCAACCTGGTGCAGGTCTACAATTTTGTTTCTGGTGTCCTTTGACAGCTCTTTGGTCTTGGCCATAGTGGAGTTTGGAGTGGGACTGTTTGAGGTTGTGGACAGGTGTCTTTTATACTGATAACAAGTTCAAACAGGTGCCATTAATACAGGTAACGAGTGGAGGACAGAGGAGCCTCTTAAAGAAGAAGTTACAGGTCTGTGAGAGCCAGAAATCTTGCTTGTTTGTATGTGACCAAATACTTATTTTCCACCATAATTTGCAAATAAATTCATTAAAAATCCTACAATGTGATTTTCTGGATTTTTTTTCCTCATTTTGTCTGTCATAGTTGAAGTGTACCTATGATGAAAATGACAGGCCTCTCTCATCTTTTTAAGTGAGAGAACTTGCACAATTGGTGGCTGACTAAATACTTTTTTGCCCCACTGTAAATGTTTCCCCTTAACTTAAACCACTTGCGTGTTGCTTTAGCAGTATGCTTAGGGTCATTGTCCTGCTGGAAGGTGAACCTCCGTCCCAGTCTCAAATCTCCGGAAGACTGAAACAGGTTTCCCTCAAGAATTTCCCTGTATTTAGCGCCATCCATCATTCCTTCAATTCTGACCAGTTTCCCAGTCCCTGCCGATGAAAAACATCCCACAGCATGGTGCTGCCACCACCATGCTTCACTGTAATGATGGTATTCTCGGGGTGATGAGAAGTGTTGGGTTTGTGCCAGACGTAGCGTTTTTCTTGATGGCCAAAAAGGTCATCTGACCAGAATACCTTCTTCCGTATGTTTGGGGAGTCAAACATGTTTGCTTATTTTTTTCTTTAACTACTTAGGGAGTGGTGGGGCGCCCACTCCCGACACTACCCGGTGAAATGCAAGGTGCCAAATTCAAAATCTAAAAGTAGAATTATTAAACATTCATCAATATACAAGAGTTGCATAGTCGTCAAAAGCTCTGCTTCTTTGCAATATCACAGCGTTGTCAGATTTCAAAAAGGCTTTACGGCGAAAAGCACAACATTTGATTGTTTGAGGGTAGCGCCTCCAATATTAGCATAAATTCATAAACCATCACGGTTCACACAAAACACATTTCACAGCGAAGAACTTCTGCTGAGAGCTTCCCAAGTGTCCAACGAAGACAATTCATGGTTCTTTTGTTAGAAAAAGTAATTTATTATATCCATAAATCTCCGTTTGGTTGGTGCGTTATGTTCAGAAAATCCAACGTCGAATCGCCCATTGAAATGTGAAGAGAACGCGTTCAAATATACCTATAAACTTTTCCTAAACAAATCAAATACCAGTTCAAATGCATCCTTAGCTATCCTTTTATGAATATGAGCGATAATATTTCACTCGGATGGTCACCTAAACGTTATATAAGTAAAATAAAGTGGGGCGCGCAGCCAGACTCGCGCCCGAGAAAACTTGTTGACATCTGAGCTACCTTGGCCATTTCCTGTACCTATTCTTCCTGCTTCCTCCAATCTCTCTGAGGCTTTATATATAGACTGTTGACATCTAGTGGAAGCCATAGGTACTGAAATCTCGGAGCTGCTTGCCATAGAACTCAATAGGGAGACTGTCAAACAGAGCCAATGTGACAAAAAAACAGTAATTCCGGATAGATTCACCTGCTATTTCTGTTCTGTTACCCTCACAGACATTGTGTTAACACTTTTGTAAACTTCAGAGTGTTTTCTATCCAATAGTACTAATTATGTGCATATCCTATTTTCTGGGCCTGAGTGGGAGGCATTTTACTTTGGGCACGCCAGACTGTCCAAAACCGTCACCCAACCCTGATCTGTACTTCTCCAGAACTTTGTCCCTGACCTGTTTGGAGAGCTCCTTGGTCTTAGTGACACCTCAAGCATTGAAATGCAGTGCCTTACACTGCTGCGCCACTCGGGAGCCCAAAGAACCAAGGACAGGTAAGGATGTATCATTCAGCTGTACAGTGAACTAGAATAGCTATAGTATCTGTGACTTGTACCTTTCCCTTGATTATCTTGACCCAATGCATCTCTGTCTGTCTGTCTGTCTGTGTATAAACTGCTTCTATTGAAGAGGAAACACTCTCACACAGTGGTCACCAGATGGCCAATCAGACACTGTCTTGATAGACAACTACAGTTAATTATTTAGCTCAGCAGGCTAATAAATCATTTATATGGTTGCGTTTACACAGGCAGCCCAGTTCTGAGATTTTGCCCAATTATTGGCATTATGCTGATCTGATTGTTGAGAAGACCAAATTGGGCTGCCTGTGTAAACACAGCCATTCTGTATCAATGGTTAATTGCATCAATGTGATGCTGATTGTAAAAATATATGGGATTGACAAAGTAATTGACCACAACACCATGTACACTAACAAAAAACAGATGAACATAGATTCTATGATGAGGACCCTGAATTTTCCTGGCCATGTGACCTGACCAAAACTATGAACCCAATGAACCCTATTATTAGGTTCTACTCAAGGGGCAGACACATGATACAAGCTCATACTAGATCTATTCACCCAACTGGATGCTTCAGTTAATTGCATATGGGAGCAGAGACACAGTGTTTGATCTATAGTACATGGGGTAAAAGTCTCAGTTAGATGCCCCAGGCTGGGCCAGATGGCTGTCTGGCTCTGTTCTCCATTCTTGAGATATGATTTCAGTATCTGCATCCTGGTATTCTCACTCCACTCCCCAACTCTGACGTTGAAAGCTGTCTTCTCGCCTCCCACCAAACCTAGACAGTTGGACAGTACATAGCTGAACCTCGACCTTATCGTAACCCCCAGACAGGTGTTTCTATTCATTTCTGCAAAGCGTATTCTCTCCAGACAGATGGCTCCTATCCAACCCGTTATGGAATCACTCTTGCACTCAGAGACAGGCCCCTTCTATGCTTTGCCTATGCCTAAACACAATAAACATTGATTATTCAACCTAACCCATGACAGGATAATAACTACTGATAGGCTAAGTATACAAGAAAAAGTGCTCAGGTCACAACGGTCTCCAACACTACCTATGTCCCATATACGATGGTCACTTTTCCAACTCTACCTATGTCACGTATATCAAGCTAACTTGTTTTGTGCGTTTTGCTACAAGACTTAAAATTTTCAGAGTGAGTAATAGGAAAGTAATGAATAAAAACCCACAGCATCACATAGAGCCCTCAAACCCACAGCATCCCGTAGAGCCCTCAAACTCACCTCTGGACCTCGAGGCCAATTCCATTGCTTTTTCCCTCATTGTTCCCTTCAGGGACTGAGTTAGACCAGGGACACCAGGTGTGTACAATTAATTATCAGGTAGAACAGAAAACCAGCAGGCTCCGGACTTCGTAGGGTCAGAGTTGAATAGCTCTGCTGTAGAGCATCACATCCCACTCTGAACCAATGAGCATCACATCCCACTCTGAACCAATGAGCATTCATGAGGAATGCTTTTCCAACAGTCTTGAAGGAGTTCCCACATACGCTGAGTGCTTGTTGGCTGCTTTTCCTTCACTCCGCAGTCCAACTCATCCCATACCATCTGATGTCAGGTGATTGTGGAGGCCAGGTCATCTGATGCAGCACTCCATCACTCTCTTTCTTGGTCAAATAGCCCTTACACATCCTGGAGTTCTGTTGGGTCATTGTCCTGTTGAAAAACAAATGAAAGTCCCACTAAGCCCAAACCAGATGGGATGGCATATCACTGCAGAATGCTGTGGTAGCCATGCTGGTTAAGTGTGCCTTGAATTCTAAATAAATCACAGACAGTGTCACCGGCAAAGCACCCCCACACCTCCTCCTCCATGCTTCACGGTGGGAACCACACATGTGGAGATCATCCGTTCACCTACTCTGCGTCTCACAAAGACACGGCGGTTGAAACCAAACTTCTCAAATTTGGACTCATTAGACCAGAGGACAGATTTCCACCGGTCTAATGTCCATTGCTCATGTTTCTTAGCCCAAGCAAGTCTCTTCTTCTTATTGGTGTCCTTTAGTAGTGGTTTCTTTGCAGCAATCTGACCATGAAGGCCTGATTCACACAGTCTCCTCTGAACAATTGATGTTGAGATGTGTCTGTTACTTGAACTCTGTGAAGCATTTATTTGGGCTGCAATTTCGATGGTAACTCTAATAAACGTATCCTCTTCAGCAGAGATAACTCTGTGTCTTCCTTTCCTCTGGCGGTTCTCATGAAAGCCAGTTTCATCATAGCACTTGATGGTTTTTGCGACTGCACTTGAAAGAACTTTCAGCGTTTTAGAAATGTTCCAGATTGACTGACCTTCATGTCTTAAAGTAATGATGGACTGTTGTTTCTCTTTGGTTATTTGAACTGTTCTTGCCATAATATGGACGTGGTCTTGTAAAGGGAATTTTAATGTTTGTGCTTTTCTTTTAACTAATTTCTGTCTTCTATTCATGTGCTGTTATAATATCCAATTTATGTGTTCATGCAAGTGACTGACTACAAATCCTCATTTATCAGTAGCTGCAATTTGGCAGTATGCCTAGACCTTGTTTTGAGAACAAACAAAAGATATCTCAGTTTCAAGGTCTCAGCTTAGAGATAAGGAAGCCTCGTGAGGTGTTGGTCTGTGACATGTTATGAAAGAGTATTTGTCGGTCACATGAATGAAACAAAACGGTAATTATTAATTAATTATGATAAATCCTGCAAATATAACTTGTATGTGTATAGCAGTATATAAGACAACTGCTGGGACTGCCCTGGGAGAGCTCCTGATTTGTAAGGACCGATGCCGGAGATGAGAAGCAGGTACGGGGAGTCAACATTTAATCAGGAACAAACAGGTAACAAGACAGGCACAGTGTCAGCACACAGGTAAACAAGAACACACGACAATCAATGCTGAAGCAGGGAACAGAGCGGGGAACCAAACATATACAGGGAAGGTAATGACAGAGGTGATTGAGTCCAGGTGAGTCCAATAATTGTTGATGCGCGCGACAGGGGGAAGGCAGGTGTGCGCAATGCTGGAGAGCCTGAGGCGCTTCAGTGCCAGGGGGGAGAGCGGAAGCAGGCGTGACATGATTAGCATGTGTACCATGGTGCATTGAGTTTGTTGGAACCTCTCCAGCACACTGACAAACAATGATTAAATTAAGATTGACTTCGAGTGTCCCTGTGTAAGAATTTACCAAATAGGGCCACACCTGCCTTGTCTCAACACAACTGATTGGCTCAAACGCATTCAAATTAAGAAGAAAAGAAATTCCACAAATTAACTTTTAACAAGGCACACCTGTTAATTGAAATGCATAAAAGATGACTACCTCATGAAGCTGGTTGAGAGAATGCCAAGAGTGTGCAAAGCTGTCATAAAGGCAAAGGGTGGCTACTTTGAAGAATCTCAAATACACTTTCTTTTTTACTACATGATCCTGTATGTGTTATTTCATAGTGTTTCTTCACTGCTATTCTACAATGTAGAAAACAGTAAGAATATAAGAAAAGCCCTGGAGTTAGTAGGTGTGTCCAAACGTTTGACTGGTAGCCTATGTAGGGGACATGGAGTAGAGGGCAAAACATGCGAGCGCAGGGCTTTGGAAACAGATGGTTAGAATCAGGTCTAATTTAGGAGAAGTGGAGGCGAGAGGGAGTGAAGGATAAGTGAGGGGAGGGGAGAGGGATCGTGAGAGAAGAGTAGAGTACGGAACGTAACAGAAGATTCCCAAAGGAGTCTACATAGAACGTTTCCTATCTTTGAATAGGGGCCTGTTTATCTATTGTGGTCTAGTAATATTTGTTTTAATTCCACATGGATTTATGATCTATAATCATGTTCTAAAGGCTTCAAGCAATTCTGACTAAGTGATCACTCAATGAAACCATTATGACTGTTCAGTGGTTTACACAGTCAGGGTCAAATAGCGTACGAGTCTTCCTAGTGCACGCAAAATGTGCCAAACATCCCTCTACATCGGATGCTATCAGTCACATGACCCTTCCCTGCCAATCTTCCTACATGGATGTCTCTCTCTGGGTTGGGTAGTCAGGCAGGTCACCATCATTTAGAGGTTTTCTCTGCTGTTAAACATAGTGGCTGGTCATGTTTTACCCTTAAAGACAACACAAGGGTTAAAATATTCTTAGTTAATGCTGGAACTTAACCCCAAACTTAATATTTTATATTTAATGCCTAAACTTAACCTTGGAATGATACAGAGAATACAAGATATGATACAGATTATTTTACTCAGATTATTATCTATCCTGATGCCTAGTCACTTTACCCTGCCTTCATGGACATATCTACCTCAAATACCTTGTACCTCTGCACATTGATCTGGTACTGGTACTCCCTTTATGTAGCTCCATTCTCATGTATTTTTATCTATTCCTCGTTTCTATTTATTTTTTCATTTCAATGTAAAGTCTACACAAATTTTAGATGGTGCATGTGACAAATACAATATGATTTGATTAGAGTTTAGAAATTTGACTTTTGGAACAACTTTGAAATTTGACTTTTGAGAAACATGGATGAACGTCTAATTCTGGCTTTAGACTGAGAGCTAGTTGGTGTAGTTGGTATCCATGTTACAGGAGGTTAAGTGTTCTGTAACACACTGCACTCCAGCATCCATCTCTCACCCAGCAGGAGGACTGACCACCCGATATGTGGACTGCAGAGAGATAATGATCCCATGCTGTGCCCTCTGTCTGTGTGTGTGTGTTATTTCCATCCCAACCATATATCCATCACGACTGGGTGAGTAATAATACAAATCTGTGTTTTTTAACTCATGAAATAACTTTGGTCCAATGTTATAATAGTACACATGCATACATACAGTGAGGGAAGTATTTGATCCTCTGCTGATTTTGTACGTTTGCCAACTGACAAAGAAATTATCAGTCTATAATTTTAATGGTAGGTTTATTTGAACAGTGAGAGACAGAATAACAACAAAAAAATCCAGAAACACGCATGTGAAAAATGTTATGAATTGATTTGCATTTTAACGAGGGAAATAAGTATTTGACCCCTCTCAATCAGAAAGATTTCTGGCTCCCAGGTGTCTTTTATACAGGTAACGAGCTGAGATTAGGAGCACACTCTTAAAGGGAGTGCTCCTAATCTCAGTTTGTTACCTGTATAAAAGACACCTGTCCACAGAAGTAATCAATCAATCAATCAATCAGATTCCAAACTCTCCACCATGGCCAAGACCAAAGAGCTCTCCAAGGATGTCAGGGACAAGATTGTAGACCTACACAAGGCTGGAATGGGCTACAAGACCATCGCCAAGCAGCTTGGTGAGAAGGTGACAACAGTTGGTGCGATCATTCGCAAATGGAAGAAACACAAAAGAACTGTCAATCTCACCTCGGCCTGGGGCTCCATGCAAGATCTCACCTCGTGGAGTTGCAATGATCATGAGAATGGTGAGGAATCAGCCCAGAACTACACGGGAGGATCTTGTCAATGATCTCAAGGCAGCTGGGACCATAGTCACCAAGAAAACAATTGGTAACACACTACGCCGTGAAGGACTGAAATCCTGCAGTGCCCCCAAGGTCTCCCTGCTCAAGAAAGCACATATACATGCCCGTCTGAAGTTTGCCAATGAACATCTGAATGATTCAGAGGACAACTGGGTGAAAGTGTTGTGGTCAGATGAGACCAAAATTGAGCTTTTTGGCATCAACTCAACTCGCCGTGTTTGGAGGAGGAGGAATGCTGCCTATGACCCCAAGAACATCATCCCCACCGTCAAACATGGAGGTGGAAACTACGCTTTGGGGGTGTTTTTCTGTTAAGGGGACAGGACACCTTCACCGCATCAAAGGGACGATGGACGGGCCATGTACCGTCAAATCTTGGGTGAGAACCTCCTTCCCTCAGCCAGGGCATTGAAAATGGGTCGTGGATGGGTATTCCAGCATGACAATGACCCAAAACACACGGCCAAGGCAACAAAGGAGTGGCTCAAGAAGAAGCACATTAAGGTCCTGGAGTGGCCTAGCCAGTCTCCAGACCTTAATCCCCAAAAATTTGTTGGAGGGAGCTTAAGGTTCGAGTTGCCAAACGTCAGCCTCGAAACCTTAATGACTTGGAGAAGATCTGCAAAGAGGAGTGGGACAAAATCCTTCCTGAGATGTGTGCAAACCTGGTGGCCAACTACAAGAAACGTCTGACCTCTGTGATTGCCAACAAGGGTTTTGCCACCAAGTACTAAGTCATGTTTTGCAGAGGGGTCAAATACTTATTTCCCTCATTAAAATGCAAATCAATTTATAAAATATTTCACATGCGTTGGTCTGGATTTTTTTGTTGTTATTCTGTCTCTCACTGTTCAAATAAACCTACCATTAAAATTATAGACTGATCATTTCTTTGTCAGTGGGCAAACGTACAAAATCAGCAGGGGATCAAATACTTTTTTCCCTCACTGTACATGCATGCATGCATGCATACATACATACATACATACATGTGTGTATGACGGGAAAACAATTATGCTTTCCGGTCAACACAAATAAGAATGCTCTCAGAAAGTAAAGCCTGTTTTATTTTCCCATCCTGTACACAATGTACAGAGAGTGCAATGAGGCTCCATTATGTACTGCTCATATCTCTGTAAGAGCTCTCTCACAACACAGCTTTTATATTTCCAGATAAATAAGTAAATAGAAGACCTGATAAACAGAGTTGTTTACAGAGAACACTGCATTGGCACAACTGATATTGCCATACAATTCTGACTAACACTTGAGAGCAGACACCTACAGAAAATGGACTGAACTGGGCCAAGGGTACGTTGTCTTCCAGTTCTTGTTCTGGGAAGAACGGAGGTTGATACCGCATGGAGCACTCAAAAGGGGAGAGTCCCGTTGATGAAAAGGGGAGGGTGTTCCGGGCATACTCCACCCAGACCAGTTGTCGGTTCCAGGTAGTGGGGTTGGTTGAGACCAGGCATCTTAGGGTGGTCCTGGTTAGCTCACTCCGACTGGCCATTTGACTGGGGGTGGAATCTGGAGGATAGGCTGGCTGACGCCCCAATAAGGGTACAGAACGCCTTCCAGAACTGAGATGAAAACTGAGGACCCCGGTTGGAAACCATATCCACCAGGAGTCCATGGATCCTGAAGACGTGCTGCACCATCAGCTGGGCCGTTTCCTTGGCAGAGGGTAGTTTGGGGAGAGGGATGAAATGAGCGGCCTTTGAGAACTGATCCACCACTGTCAGAATGACGGTGTTACCATCAGACGGGGGAAGCCCAGTGATGGGTGCTGTTGTGAACCGATGCTTCAGGTCCACAAAGGCTTTGTCGACAGCTGGAGACCATGTGAACAGTACTTTGGGAGAGGTGAGTGCAGAGGGGGGTTAGCAAAACCTAGGAAAATGTTGCACCTGCACCCTGGATGTAGGTTGAGGCCAATCCACCACTGCTTTCACCTTTCCAGGATCCATCTGGACATTTCCCTCAGCTATGACATATCCCAGAAAGGAGATTGTAGAGCGGTGGAACTTACACTTCTCAGCTTTCACAGACAACTGATTTTACAGGAGGCGCAGTAGGATCTGTCTGACATGAAGAACATGTCGAACATATCGTTTACCAGGACCTGGAAGAGAGTGGGGGCCTTGGTGAGTCCAAACGGCGAGTCCAAACAGAGAGTCCAAAAAAAGGGCCTTGGTGAGTCCAAATGACCTGGTACTCATAATGTATCCGCTGGCTGTGTTGAATGCTGTCTTCCACTCATCTCCTTTGCATATCCGAACCAGGTGGTAGGCATTCCGAAGGTCCAGCTTGGAAAAAATGGTGGCCCCCTTGAGATGTTCAAAAGCCGAGGAGAGGAGTGGTAGGGGGTATCGATTCTTAACTGTAATATAATTTAGACCCCTGTAGTCAATGCACAAACGCAGGGTCTTGTCCTTCTTCTCCACAAAAACCCTGTGCCGGCAGGACATGCAGATGGACAGACAGCCCCAGTAGCCAGAGACTCCTCAATGTACTCCGGGCCGGATAGAGAATATAACCTACCATGAGGTGGTGTGGTGCCTGGGAGGAGATCAATGGCACAATCATAAGGACGATACGGGGGACGGGAAGTAGCCCGTGCCTTGCTGAAGACCTCCGGGAGGTCGTGGTACTCTGTGTTGACGGCAGAGAAATCCGAGACTTGACTTAAGCCCTGAGGAGGCCGTCTCAGGGAGGCTGTGCTGCTTAAATAAGGCAATGGGAATGGCAGAACAGACTCCAACCCAGGGTTGAATTTGTGGTCCAGTCGATAACGGGGTTGTGTTTTTTGAGCCAATAAAATCCCAAAACAACAGGAACATGGAGAAGCTGTATAGCCTCACTGTGATTTCCCGAATCCTGCAGATTAACAGGAACAGTACTGTGGGTAACTCTACCAGTGGAGCGGCTGTCCAGTGCTCTAGCGTCCATGGGAACAGAGAGGAGTTGAGTGGGAATACCTAATTCAGAAACTAGGGTAGCGTCCATAAAACTCATCTGCCCCAGAGTCAATGAGCACCCGGAGAGATTAAGACTGCTCTCCCCACAGCAGTATCACAAAGGAGGGAGTGCGGTTGATGGGATTTAGAGGATTCCCAGTCTAGAACACCAGAGTATGTGTACCTACTACAGAGATACAGTGAGGGAAAAAAGTATTTGATCCCCTGCTGATTTTGTACGTTTGCCCACTGACGAAGAAATGATCAGTCTATAATTTTAATGGTAGGTTTATTTGAACAGTGAGAGACAGAATAACAACAAAGAAATCCAGAAAAATGCATGTGAAAAATGTTAGTAATCAAAAAGGGGTAGGCAAGGGAATGGTCGTGGACAGGCAAAAGGTCAAAACCAGTTCAGAGTCCAGGAGGTACAGAGTGGCAGGCAGGCTCAAGGTCAGGGCAGGCAGAATAGTCAGATAGTCAGAATAGAAAAGGTGTACGGGAAAAACACGCTGGTTGACTTGAAACACATTCAAGACAAACTGGCACAGAGAGACAGGAAACACAGGGATATAAACAAGTGACACCTGGAGGGGGTGGAGACAATCACAAGGACAGGTGGAACAGATCAGGGTGTGACAGTCCTCCGTGTTCACAGGTCCAAAACAGATCATCTGCGTGCTGTGTTTTAAAACAGACTATATGTCTGGTATTAGGGGCTAGGTGTGCCAGCTTAGTGTCACTCCGTGTGAGTTATAAGCAGGAAAAAGGTCAATGTCACCTTGCCACTATACCCCAAAGCCTGCCGCTACAACAGCCATTTTGTGTCCAACTACTGAATAGAGTTTTTATTTTTTATTTGTTTCACTCAGTTTCCTTCCTGATTTGGCCTTGGAAGTCAATGGAGAAATGTTTCTTCAAACGAGACTAAATACTGAATGTACTGTATGTGTGTGTCTGTGGATGTGTGTGTATGTGTGTTCTTATGCAAAGTATGTCTCTGCTGTACCATATGTATAGGCCATCTTGTGCTTAGCTCTGTATGTATCATGTGGAGTCACCAACGGGTGTGTGGGTGAGCTGTGTTAATCTATGTATTAGCAGCGTGGATCTAAAAAGCATGTTCTGTTACAGGTCCTGCTGGGTGGAAAACGCATTCCAGGAAAACACTGCTCCTCTGTTTCCATGGTGCAAGCAACAACCACCGCCTGTGTGTGTGTTAGCTAGCTAGCTTTATGGTTCATATCTTTGCATAATCTTTACAGAATTGACCTACTGCAATCGCTGAGGTCACTTGAAATGAAATTAGTTGTCATGCACACCATCAATGTGATGTACACATATGCATACATGTAGTCTACCTGCATATGATCTCGGCTCTGTATGGACGAGTACTTCTACGAAATATCGCTTTGCTAACCTAATGAACATCAGAGTACTCTATATTCTGGACACAGGAGGTTGCTGAGGGGAAAACAACACAAAATAATGGCCAGAACGGAGCAAATTGAATGACATCAAACACCTGGAAACCATGTGCTTGATACCACTTCACTGATTCCACTCCAGTCATTACTGCGAGCCCGTCCTCCCCACCAACCTCCTTTGGTTCTGGATTGTGGCGTGGACAAGGAAATAACCCTGACTCATTACTGTTTGTATGTGGATGGGGAATGGTAAATGGGGACATATGCGGATTGGTAATGCTTGATGATATTTTACTGTATACCCTATCACCAGATTAGATATTCTCACTGTTAATGGAATGATTGAAACAAAAACACATACCTTAAATACTCAATGCACTTATCTTAAATCGAGGGGGGATGAAAACAGCCTGAACTAACACTCATTATCAACAACGGATCAACAAAAAATGTGATTCAGGCTTTATAGTTAACCACATGCTTTAACTTTAGTTACAATGAAACTTTTCAGGTTCCGAACAGTCAAAATCATGATATTTGGATGAAACCAGATCAAAGTATGACTACCAAAGTATGAAAAAAGTCTGTTGCTGCTACATTGATGAAGTTTAATCATAAAGTTATTGGTCTCCCTCCCCCATATCAAAACACTTGGATTCAGGTGGCAGGATTACATCACAAAAAGCCTAATTTTAATACACCAATGTTAACGTGTTATTCTCTTACCTATTTTCAATAAGTACCGTCTTGTAATCAACATTGCAGAAATCGTGTTTGCAGAAGGATGTGGTTTACACAGTGCCTCGCAAAAGTATTCACCCACCTTGGCATTTTTTTTGTTGCATTACAAACTGTTAAATGGATTGTTATTTGGATTTCATGTAATGGACATACACAAAATAGTCCAAATTGGTGAAGTGAAATGAAAAAAAAATTACTTGTTTAAAAAAATGAAAAACAATATAAAACGGAAAAGTGGTGCGTGCATACGTATTCACCCCCTTGCTATGAAGCCCCTAAATAAGATCTGGTGCAACCAAATACCTTCAGAAGTCACATAATTAGTTAAATAAAGTCCACTGGTGTGCAATCTGAGTGTCACATGATCTGTCACATGATCTCAGTACATATAAACCTGTTCTGAAAGGAGTCTACAACACCACTAAGCAAGGGGCACACCAAGCAGGTGGCACCATGAAGACCAAGGAGCTCTCCAAACAGGTCAGGGACAAAGTTGTGAAGAAGTACAAATCAGGGTTGGGTTATAAAAAAATATCCGAAACATTGAACATCCCACGGAGCACCATTAAATCCATTATTAAAAAATGGAAAGAATATGACACCACAACAAACCTGCCAAGAGAGGTTCACCCACCAAAACTCAAGGACCAGGCAAGGAGGGCATTAATGAGAGAGGCAACAAAGAGACCAAAGATAACCCTGAAGGTGCTGCAAAGCTCCACAGTGGAGATTGGAGTATCTGTCCATAGGACCACTTTAAGCCATACACTCCACAGAACTGGGCTTTACGGAAGAGTGGCCAGAAAAGATACATTGCTTAAAGAAAAAAAGAAACAAACACAGGCTAGTGGGAGACTCCCCAAACATATGGAAGAAGGTACTCTGGTAAAATGAGGCTAAAATTGAGCTTTTTGGCCATCAAAGAAAACGCTATGTCTGGTGCAAACCCAACACCTCTCATCACCCAAGAACACCATCCCCACAGTGAAGCATGGTGGTGGCAGCATCGTTTTGTGTGGATGTTTTTCATCGGCAGGGACTGGGAAACTGGTCAGAATTGAAGGAAGGATGGATGGTGCTAAATACAAGGAAATTCTTGAGGGAAACCTTTTTAAGTCTTCCAGAGATTTGAGACTGGGACAGAGGTTCACCTTCCAGCAGCACAATGACCCTAAGCATACTGCAAAGCAACACTCAAGTGGTTTAAGGGGAATCATTTAAATGTTTTGGAATGGTCTAGTCAAAGCCCAGACCTCAATCCAATTGAGAATCTGTGGTATGACTTAAACATTTCTGTACATCAGCGGAACCCATCCAACTTGAAGTAGCTGGAGCAGTTCTGCCTTGAGGAACGGGCAAAAATCACAGTGACTAGATGTGCCAAGCTTATAGTGAAATACCCCAAGAGACTTCCAGCTGTAATTGCTAAGAAAGGGGCCTCTACAAAGTATTGACTTTGGGGGGTGAATAGTTATGCACACTCAAGAGTTTTTTGTCTTATTTCTTGTTTGTTTCACAATAAAAAATATTTTGCATCGTCAAAGTGGTAGGAATGTGTGTAAATCAAATGATACAAACCCTCCAAAAATTACATTTTAATTCCAGGTTGTAAGGCAACAAAATAGGAAAAATGCCAAGGGGGATGAATACTTTCGCAAGCCACTGTAGCTAGTCTACTGGTGGTAAGCATGGTGAAACAGAGGAGTCACTGTCAGTCTGTTTGAGTCAGAGTCTCTACCAGACAAAGTCATGTATCAGTCTTTACCTACTACATTGATAAACAGTCATCTTATTATTATTTTTAACCTTTATTTAACTAGGCAAGTCAGTTAAGAACAAATTCTTATTTTCAATGACAGCTTAGGAACAGTGGGTTAACTGCCTTGTTCAGGGGCAGAACAACAGATTTGTACTCTGTCAGCTCGGGGATTTGATCTTGCAACCTTCTGGATACTAGTCCAATGCTCTAACCACTAGGTTACCTGCTTATTAAGCTCTCTGGGCTAGGGAGCAGTGTTCGGAAGTTCGAGGAGTCTGGCGTGCCCAAAGTAAAATGCCTGTTACCCAGGCCCAGAAGCTAGGATATACATATAATTAGTTGTATTTGATAGAACTGATATGGCAGGCGAAAACCAGAGGAAAGTCCATCTGGAAATATTGCTTTTTTGAGCTCCCATGCAATTGGTATGGTTTCCTATTGCACAATGAAAAGAATGGCTCCCAGTACCTATGGCTTCCACTGGGTGTCAACAGTCTTTAGACAAGGTTTCAGGCTTGTTCTTTGAAAAATGAACAAGTTTATCATTGGTTTACTCCTTGGGTCTATAGTCCTGTGGCGTTCGTGACTGAGGGCGCGCTCTTTGTTATTTATCTCCGGTATTGAACATACTACATTCCATCTTAAATTGTATAATTTATTTACATATTAGGGTAGTGAGGATTGATTAGAAACGTTGTTTGACTTGTTTGGACGAAGTTTTTCGTTAACTTTTTGGATTCTTTTGTCTGTATGTTGAACGAGTTGAACGGGTAGATTACTGAAAAAAATGTGCCAACCAAACTCAGTGTTTGGTATATAAAAAGGGACTTTATCGAACAAAACAACCATTTATTGTGTAGCTGGGACCCTTGGGATTGCAAACAGAGGAAGATCTTCAAAGGTAAGTGATTTATTTTATCGTTATTGTTGATTTTTGTGACGCCTGTGCTGGTTTGAAATATATTTATATGCAGGAAGTATGCTGTCCTCAGATAATAAAATGCTATGCTTTCGCCGTGAAGCCTATTGTAAATCGGACAAATCGGTTAGATTACCAAGATTCTAAGCTAAAGAATGGTGTATGACACTTGTATTTTCATGAATGTTTAATATTACGATTTTTGTATTTTGAATTTCGCGCTCTGCAATTTCACCGGATGTTGTCGAGGTGGCATGCTAGCGGGACACTGTTCCCTAAGAAGTTAATCATTACCTCTTATCAAATACAAATTCTGACCAGTCGTAGCCTTCTTGGATCTGCAAAAAACCCAGCCTTGCTCATTATTCAGTACTACACAAATAACTAAATAATAAGAGAACAGAATAAACATACACCCTTTACTTGAAACAAAGGTCCCTAGTGGACTGACAAAATATGATGGCTTGTTACAACATAGATGGAGAGGAGGGGGAGAGAGAGAAAGACACTTATCGTTGTGACATTTCAGAACTATTCTCACAGTAATGTTAATCATGTAGGTTGCAGACGAACCACCGTCCATTTGGAGTAAGAAATCATTAATGTATTTACATGTGCATGCCTTCGTTCGTTGTCTCTCGTGGATGTAAGGATCTGATTGTCCACAAGAGATAAGTGTCCTTCTTCTTATTTGTCTGGTCTCAGAACTTCTCCTTAGCCATACCAGTGATTTTCTGAGAGGGGAGTTTTCTCCTTTCTCCACCTTGCGTGAATAATCAGAGTTTGAACCACTTTACACGCACAGCTGCAAACTAGCAATGTCCTGGTCTAGTACGTGAGTTCATTTTCTTCACCTTGTGTTGAGGTTCAAAGTTCCAACCATTTCAGACGTGTAGCGACTGCTCCATGCTTTTCTGGTCTAATGTTAATTTCGTTACCTAGGCTTTTTATGCACTCTGGCCAAAGGGGACGGCTCCGTCCGTCTGACAAGTTCTTCTGACCTCACTCAGGGCGTGGCTACTGAATGTGCAAAGGACATGATTAAAAGTTTTCTCTTATCCTGAAATCACGTTCATATCTTAACAAAAATACGCTCCTCATTTTTCATATCATACGCACAACTTATTGGATGGAAACTTGACAGATAAAGGGGATATCCTTTCCAAGTTACAGTATTTTGTCCATACAGTTTTTAATGACATCACAAAATGAAAAACAATATGACATTCATTTTCTACATCTCCCCACTGACCATTCCCCATTATTGTTCCATTATCCACTTTTTGAACATTAGAGTTTTGGGTGGGCAAACGTCTCTGGAGACAAAGGGACATTACTTTAGCCATTACTGGAGTGTGAAGAGAGAGTCCTCTCCTGCTTAATTTACGACCGGGTGTGGAGGTGTCAAAACCATCCAGCAGCTCCTCCTCTCCCCTCTGTGGGAGAAAGAGAGGCCTGGTTACTGTCACCCCCCATTCTGATCCTCACAAGACAATAACGACACGTTCATAGAAATAGTTATCACCAGTACCACATAAATCTAATGTAAATCACAGAAAAGACTGTATATGTTGGGCAGCTGCAGAGAAGTATTTGGGTATACGATATTTGACTTCTGAAGAGTTACAAGGTGTGTTGAGGGATGGTGTCCCGTCCTCCCAGGCCGTTGGCATGGTGCAGTAGCAGACAGGGTCAAAGTAGTGGAATGGGGTAGTGGGTTTTTAATGAGTGTAGGTGGCAGCTGCAGAGAAGAACCTGCGTGTACGAGATTTTACTGCAGAAGAATTAATGGGTTGGTGATTTTTATGAAATAGTGGTATATAGCTGTAGGGTTAGTTGGTGGTGCACTTATTATACATTATTTTAGGAACAGTAATTAATACAGGTAGACTGTGAATAGCCTTACACTCCAGTACAGTAGGTAGACTGTGAATAGCCTTACACTCCAGTACAGTAGGTAGACTGTAAATAGCCTCACACTTTCCGGTACAGTAGGTGGACTGTGAATAACCTCACACTCCAGTACAGTAGGTAGGCTGTAAATATCCTTACACTCCAGTACAGTAGGTAGACTGTGAATAGCCTTACACTCCAGTACAGTAGGTAGACTGTGAATAGCCTTACACTCCAGTACAGTAAGTAGACTGTAAACAGCCTCACACTTTCCGGTACAGTAGGTGGACTGTGAATAACCTCACACTCCAGTACAGTAGGTAGGCTGTAAATATCCTTACACTCCAGTACAGTAGGTAGACTGTGAATAGCCTTACACTCCAGTACAGTAGGTAGACTGTGAATAGCCTTACACTCCAGTACAGTAGGTAGACTGTGAATAGCCTTACACTCCAGTACAGTAGGTAGACTGTGAATGGCCTCACACTTTCCGGTACAGTAGGTGGACTGTGAATAACCTCACACTCCAGTACAGTAGGTGACTGGGAATGGCCTCACACTCCAGAACAGTAGGTACACTGTGAATGGCCTCACACTCCAGAACAGTAGGTACACTGTGAATGGCCTCACACTCTAGAACAGTAGGTAGGCTGTGAATATCCTTACACTCCAGTGCAGTAGGTAGTCTGTGAATGGCCTCACACTCCAGTACAGTAGGTAGGCTGTGAATATCCTTACACTCCAGTGCAGTAGGTAGGCTGTGAATAGCCTTACACTCCAGTACGGTAGGTAGGCTGTGAATATCCTTACACTCCAGTGCAGTAGGTAGACTGTGAATGGCCTCACACTCCAGTGCAGTAGGTAGACTGTGAATGGCTGTGAATGGCCTCACACTCCAGTGCAGTAGGTAGGCTGTGAATATCCTTACACTCCAGTGCAGTAGGTAGGCTGTGAATAGCCTTACACTCCAGTACGGTAGGTAGGCTGTGAATATCCTTACACTCCAGTGCAGTAGGTAGACTGTGAATGGCCTCACACTCCAGTGCAGTAGGTAGACTGTGAATGGCTGTGAATGGCCTCACACTCCAGTGCAGTAGGTAGACTGTGAATAACCTCACACTCCAGTACAGTAGGTACACTGTGAATGGCCTCACACTCCAGTGCAGTAGGTAGGCTGTGAATGGCCTTACACTTCAGTGCAGTAGGTAGACTGTGAATAGCCTTACACTCCAGTACAGTAGGTAGACTGTAAATAGCCTCACACTTTCCAGTACAGTAGGTGGACTGTGAATAACCTCACACTTCAGTACAGTAGGTAGACTGTGAATAGCCTTACACTCCAGTACAGTAGGTAGACTGTGAATGGCTGTGAATGGCCTCACAGTCCAGTACAGTAGGTAGACTGTGAATAACCTTACACTCCAGTACAGTAGGTGGCGGTGTATGCACCTTAAAGTTGGATACGATCCGCCAACCAAATCCCAAAGAAGAAGAAGAAGAAGAAGTAGAAATTCACACAAACTTCTTGACATGATTAATAATGGTATATTAATATTGTCTGACAGTCGTTATATACAGTATCTTCAGAATGTATTCATACCTCTTGACCTTTTACACATTTTGTTGTGTTACAGCCTGAATTCAAAATGGATGAAATCTGGGGGTTTTCTCACTCTCACACATCTACACACAATACCCCATAATGACAAATGTTCGCAAAATTATTGAGAATTAAAAACAGAAATATCTAATTTACATAAGTATTTACACCCCTGAGTCAATATTTTGTAGGAGCACCTTTTGCAGCAATTACAGCTGTAAGTCTTTGGTAACACTTTACTTCAAACCCAGTGTCATAACACGTTATGACACAGTCATAATAATGTCATAATATGTCATGACACTATTGTGACCCATACATGTACACCTGTTGTGACATATATTGTATTGTTTTATGGCTGGTTATGACACCTACATAAGATTGTCAAAACCCACATTTATTCAAATTACTTTTTTCCTGACAAAAAGTTAATTTTCGTTTTAAAAGTTTTTTTTAAAATCCTTTGGTGTTGTAATGAATTCATTACAGTATCATATTTTCAATCATTTGTAGAAAATACACTTTATGACACTGTCATGCAGCATTATGACCATTTTGTGTCACTTTACTTAGACAAAGAAAATACACTTTATGAAACTGTCAAGAAGCATTATGGCCATCAAAATCACATAAGACAGATAGGGCCATCACGTACATTACCTTATATCAGTCATCAGTCAAAAAGAGGGTGTCTTGTCCTGCTCCTGAAATCTGATAGTGCATTCATCCCAGTCATAAGCAACAGAGCACTGGGGTAGGTGCATGTCAGACATCAATGTGTACGCAATTACAATGATAATCGAGTATGGTCAACTAAAATATATATATATACAGTACCAGTCAAAAGTTTGGACACACCTACTCATTCAAGGGTTTTTCTTTATTTTTACTATTTTCTACATTGTAGAATAATGGTGAAGACATCAAATCTATGAAATAACACAAATGGAATCATGTAGTTAGAAAAAAGTATATTTGAGGTTCTTCAAAGTAGCCACCGTTTGCCTTGACGACAGCTTTGCACATTCTTGGCATTCTCTCATCCAACTTAAATTTTAACAGGTGTGCCTTCTTAAAGGTTTATTTGTTGAATTTCTTTCCTTCTTAACGCGTTTGAACCAATCAGTTGTGTTGTGACAAGGTAGGAGGGTATACAGAAGATAGCCCTATTTGGTAAAAGACCAAGTCCATATATTGGCAAGAACAGCTCAAATTAGCAAAGATAACCAACAGTCCATCATTACTTTAAGACATGAAAGTCAGTCAGTCCAGAAAATGTCAAGAACTTGGAAAGTTTATTCAAGTGCTGTCGCAAAAACCATCAAGCGCTATGATGAAACTGGCTCTCATGAGGACTGCCACAGGAATGGAAGACCCAGAGTTATCTCTAAAGCAGAGGATAAGTTAATTAGAGTTTACTGCACCTCAGACTGCAGCCCAAATAAATGCTTTACAGAGTTCAGGTAACAGACACATTTCAGCATATTCTTATCGGCTGACTCAACAGCCTTGGTTTCTCTAATGACTGCCTCGCCTGGTTCACTAACTACTTCTCAGATAGAGTTCAGTTTGTCAAATCGGAGGGCCTGTTGTCCAGACCTCTGGCAGTCTCTATGGGGGTACCACAGGGTTCAATTCTCGGACAGACTCTTTTCTCTATATATATTAATGTTGTCGCGCTGCTGCGGGTGATTCTTTGATCCACCTCTACGCAGACTACACCATTCTGTATACATCTGGCCCTTCTTTGGACACTGTGTTAGCAAACCTCCAAACGAGCTTCAATGCCATACAACACTCCTTCCGTGGCCTCCAACTGCTCTTAAATGCTTGTAAAACTAAATGCATGCTCTTCAACCGTTCGCTGCACGCACCCCCCCCCCCGCCCGACTAGCATCACTACTCTGGACGGTTCTGACTTAGAATATGTGGACAACTTTAAATACCTAGGTGTCTGGCTAGACTGTAAACTCTCCTTCCAGACTCATATTAAGCGGCTCCAATCCAAAATGAAATAAAGAATCGGCTTCCTATTTTGCAACAAAGCCTCTTTCACTCATGCTGCCAAACATACCCTCATAAAACTGACTATCCTACCCATCCTTGACTTTGGCGATGTCATTGCAAAATAGCCTCCAACACTCTACTCAGCAAATTGGATGTAGTCTATCACAGTGCCATATATCGTCACCCAAGCCCCATATATTACCCACCAGCTCTCGTTGGCTGGTCCTCGCTACATATTCGTCGCCAAACCCACTGTTTCCAGGTCAGCTATAAGTCTTTGCTAGTTAAAGCTCTGCCTTATCTCACCTCACTGGTCACCATAGCAACGCCCACCCGTAGCACGCGCTCCAGCAGGTATATTTCACTGGTCATTCCCAAAGCCAACACCTCGTTCCAGTTCCAGTTCACCTCGTTCCCTTCCAGTTTTCTACTGCCAATGACTGGAACGAATTGCAAAAATCTCTGAAGTTGGAGACTTATATCTCCCTCACTAACTTTAAGCGTCAGCTGTCAGAGCAGCTTACTGGAGTGTAAGGCAGCTGCACTCAGCCCATCTGTAAATAGCCCATCCAACAAACTACCTACCTCATCCCCAATTTTGTTTTTGTTTTTCTGCTCTTTTGCACACCAGAATTTCTACTTGCACATCCTTATCTGCACATCTATCCCTCCAGTGTAAATTGCAAAACTGTATTTACTTCGCCACTATGACCTATTTATTGCCTTACCTCCTTACATAATTTGAGCACACTGTATATATATTTTTCTATTGTATTATTGACTGTACGTTTGTTTATCCCATGTGTAACTCTGTGTTGTTGTTTTTGCCGCACTGCTTTGCTTTATCTTGGCCAGGTTGCAGTTGTAAATGAGAACTTCTCAATTGTTCTACCTAGTTAAATAAAGGTGAAATAAAAAATAAATAAAAACATCAACTGTTCAGAGGAGACTGCGTGAATCAGGCCTTCATGGTCGAATTGCTGCAAAGAAAACACTACTATAGGACACCAATTAAAAGAAGAGAATTGCTTAGGCCAAGAAACACGAGCAATGGACATTAAATCAAATCAAATCAAGTTGTATTGGTCACATACACATGGTTAGCAGATGTTAATGCTTGTGCTTCCAGTTCCAACCATGTAGTAGTATCTAACAAGTAATCTAACAATTACACAACAACTACCTCATACACACATGTGTAAAGGAATGAATAAGAATATGTACATATAAATATATGGATGAGCAATGGCCGAACGGCATAGGCAAGATGCAGTAGATAGTATAGAGTACAGTATATACATATGAGATGAGTAATGTAGGATATGTAGACAATAAATAAAGTGGCATTGTTTAAAGTGGCTATCCAGGTTATTACATCCATTTTTTTATTAAAGTGGCTAGACACTTTAGTCAGTATGTTGGCAGCAGACACTCAATGTTAGTCATGGCTGTTTAACTGTATGATGGCCTTGAGATAGAAGCTGTTTTTCAGACTCTCGGTCCAAGCTTTGATGCACCTGTACTGACCTCACCTTCTGGATGATAGCGGGGTGAACAGGCAGTGGCTCGGGTGATTGTTGTCCTTGATGATCATTTTGGCTTTCCTGTGACATCGGGTGGTGTAGGTGTCCTGGACCGTTGAAAATCTGTCCTTTGGTCTGATGAGTCCAACCGTTGTCTCTTTGTGAGACGCAGAGTAGGTTAAGGGATGATCTCCGCATGTGTGGTTCCCACCATGAAGCATGGAGGAGGAGGAGTGATGGTGTGGGGTTGCTTTGCTGTTGACACTGTTGGTTATTTATTTTGAATTCAAGGCACACTTAACCAGCATGGCTACCACAGCATTCTGCAACGATACTCCATCCCATCTGGTTTGCGTTTAGTGGGACTATCATTTGTTTTTCAACAGGACAATGATCCAAAACACCTCCAGGCTGTGTAAGGTATATTTGACCAAGAAGGAGAGTGATGGAGTGCTGCATCAGATGACCTGGCCTCCACAATCACCTGACCTCAATCCAATTGAGATTGTTTGGGATGAGTTGGACCGCAGAGTGGATGAGCAGCCAACAAGTGCTCAGCATATGTGGGAACTTCAAGACTGTTGGAAAAGCATTCCTCATGAAGCTGGTTGAGAGAATGCCAAGAGTGTGCAAAGCTGTCATCAAGGCAAAGGGTGGCTACTTTGAAGAATCTCAAGTATAACATTTATTTTGATTTGTTTTACAATTTTTTGTTTGCTACATGTTTCCATATGTGTTATTTCATAGTTTAGATTTTTTCACCATTATTCTACAATGTAGAAAATAGTTAAAAAAAAGAAAATCCTTGAATGAGTAGCTGTGTCCAAACTTTTGACTCTATGGATAACATAAACATTTTGACACATAGGCTATGGTGTAATGGAATGTTTTGCCTTGTGTGGTAGTTTTTGGGTGTTTTGACACATTTATCTAAGTGTCATAACCAACCATAAAATAACTACTCTGGTAGGTTCAGTGGGTTTTTACACTCTTATGTAGGTGTCATAACCAGCCATAAAATCACACACTATACGTCACAACCTACACGTATGCTAAGGTCACAAGACGCAGGCCTCCTTATTGTCCCTAGAACTTCTAAGCAAACAGCTGGAGGCAATAGTTTATGTGTCGGGGGGCTAGGTTAAGTCTGTAATATCTGGAGTATTTCTCCTGTCTTATTCGGTGTCCATATGCACCCTCTAATTCTCTCTCTCACTTTTTCTTCTCTCAGAGGACCTGAGCCCGAGGACCATGCCTCAGGACTGCCTGGCCTGATGACTCCTTGTTGTCCCCAGTCCACCTGGTCGTGCTGCTGCTCCAGTTTCAACTGTTCTGCTTGCGACTATGGAACCCTGACATGTTCACCGGACGTGCTACCTTGTCCCAGACCTGCTGTTTTCAACTTTTTCTCTTTACCGCACCTGCGGTCTCTAACTCTGAATGATCGGCTATGAAAAGCCAACTGACATAAAAAAAAACATAATTCCACATCTAACAGGCCAGCCATCAGTGTGGATGAAGAACTTGTCATTAGTGGTACTAATCTGATGAGCACCAGGACGGAGACAGATTTTTGTTTTTTAACCCTGACAGCCACCATTTGTTTGTTTGTTTGTTTGTTTGTTTGTTTAATAGATGAGAAAATGTTTATCGGGATATCTAGCTCTGGGAAGGTGGGGGTGGCGGAGCACTTGTCACGTCCAGACCTGAGTTTTACAGGCTGGCGTGTTTAGTTTTGTTTTTGGTGTAGGGTTTTTTGGTTCTAGGTGTGATTTTCTATGTTGGGTTAATGGTTCCCAATTAGAGGCAGCTGAGTGTCGTTACCTCTAATTGGGAACCATATATATGTTTGTGGTTTTGCACTAGGGTTTTGTGGGTTATTGTTTGGGTTCGTAGCGTAAGTGTTTATTCTATGTTACGTTCCGTTGTTTCGATCTTCGTTTGTTTATTGTTTTCCACCCAGTTACGTTACATAAATAAAGTATGTATACTGGATACCTCGCTGCAACTTGGTCCGTTCCTACAGAAGATTGTGATAGAATAACCCACCATAATAGGACCAAGCAGCGAGAGAACAAGGCGTCCTGGACATGGGAAGAGATATTGGCTAGAAAGGGACCCTGGACTCCTGGTGAGTATCGCCGTCCCAAAGAGGAGCTGGAAGCAGCGGCGGCGGAGCGGCGCTATTACGAGGCGAAATATGAAGCATGGAACCCAGAGAAGGAGAGATATGCTGGAACACGCCTGGCTAGGAAGCCCGAGAGGCAGCCCCCCCCCAAGAAATGTTGGGGGCACACGGGGAGGTTGGCCGTTTCAGGGTGGACTCCTGAGCCAACTCCTCGTGCTCTTTGGAGGGAGCGTCGCACTGGTAAGACGCCGTGCTATGGTGTGATGCACACGGTGTCTCCAGTGCGCATTCATAGACCGGTGCGCGAAATTCCAGCTCCCCTCATATGTCGGGCTAGGTTGAGTGTGCAGCCTGGAGGAGTGGTGCCTGCTCAGCGCTCCTGATCTCTGGTGTGCCTCTTCGGACCTGGATATCCTGCACCGGTTCTGCGTGCAGTGTCTCCGGTGCGTGTCCACAGCCCGGTGCGCGACATTCCAGCTCCACTCATCTGTCAGGCTAGGGTGAGTGTGTTGCCTGGAAGAGTGGTGCCGGCTCTGCGCGATAAGTATCCAGTGCACCTTCTTGGACCGAGATATCCTGCGCCGGCTCTGCGTGCGGTGTCTCCGGTTCACACCCACAGCCCGGTGCGCGACATTCCAGCTCCCATCATCTGTGAGGCGAGGGTGAGTGAACAGCTGGGTAGAAGGGTGCCGGCTCCGCACACCAGACCCCCGGTGCGCATAGAGTGCCCAGCACGTCCTGTCCCTGCTCTGCGCACCAGGTCCCCTGAGCGCATAGAGAGCCCAGCACGTCCTGTCCCTGCTCCGCGCACCAGGCCCCCTGTGCGCATAGAGATCCCAGCACGTCCTGTCCCTGCTCCACTCTCCAGGATCCCTGTGCGCGTCGTGGGCCCAGCATGAACTGTCCCTGATCCAGGCTCCAGGATCCCTGTGCGCGTCGTGGGCCCAGCATGTACTGTCCCTGTACCACGCTCCAGGATCCCTGTGCGTGTCGTGAGTTCAGCACGGCCGTTCCTGCTCCCCGCACCAGAGTCCCAGTGTGCATTGTGATTCCTACACGGCCCGTTCCTTCTCCCCGCACCAGAGTCCCAGTGCGCATCGTGAGTCCAACACTGCCCGTTCCTGCTCCCCGCACCAGAGTTCCAGTGCGCATCGTGAGTCCAACACGGCCCTTCCTGCTCCCCGCACCAGAGTTCCAGTGCGCATCGTGAGTCCAACACGGCCCGTTCCTGCTCCCCGCACCAGAGTCCCAGTGCGCATCGTGAGTCCTACACGGCCCGTTCCTGCTCCCCGCACCAGAGTCCCAGTGCGCATCGTGAGTCCAGCACGGCCCGTTCCTGCTCCCCGCACCAGAGTCCCAGTGCGCATCGTGAGTCCAGCACGGCCCGTTCCTGCTCCCCGCACCAGAGTCCCAGTGCGCATCGTGAGTCCAGCACGGCCTGATCCTGCTTCCTGCACCAGGTCCCCTGTGCGCTTCGTGAGTCCAGCACGAACTGTTCCGGCTTCTAGCCCAGGGCCTCCGGTGCGTGACCTTGGGCCAGCACGGCCGGCACCGGAGCCGCCACCTTGTACAAAGAGACCCACCCGAAGACCCCTCCATGGACGGACTTTTGGCACGGTCGGAGTCCGCGCCTTTGGGGGGGTGGGGTTCTGTCACGTCCAGACCTGAGTTTTACAGGCTGCCGTGTTTAGTTTTGTTTTTGGTGTATGGTTTTTTGGTTCTAGGTGTGATTTTCTATGTTGGGTTAATGGTTCCCAATTAGAGGCAGCTGAGTATCGTTACCTCTAATTGGGAACCATATATATGTTTGTGGTTTTGTACTAGGGTTTTGTGGGTTATTGTTTGGGTTCGTAGCGTAAGTGTTTATTCTATGTTACGTTCCGTTGTTTCAATCTTCGTTTGTTTATTGTTTCCCCCCAGTTACGTTACATAAATAAAGTATGTATACTGGATACCTCGCTGCGCATTGGTCCGTTCCTACAGAAGATCGTGACAGCACTGGGATAAAATAACCAAAGTTTGGTTTGTATTTTATCTGAAAGGCCACAATTTACCTGGTATTTACTTGAAAGTGTATGATAAATTGGTTATTACATAATACCTAAATCTGTGTTTTTAGTTTGGTTCAACAAGCGTTGAAGATTCAGGCATTACCATCCTTATCTTACCAGCTGTGTTAAATTCTCTGAAGTAACATACTGTCTTAGTACACACTAGCCAAACACCAACTGCTTTTACAAAAGTTTGTTTTCGGGAGAAAATTGTAAAAAATCAGTTTGGAATGACTGTCAGAAGTATTTCGAAGAAGTGTTGCCCTCATGAAATAATGGATTTATTTTCTTCTTCTGAAAGCTGTCCTGTCAATCGAGAAAAAAAGTGTTTAATCTAATGCCCAACTGAATTTGTTCTGAAAGAGAGAAAAGAATGATAACAGCTCTACAGAAACATTTTGATTCACTGTCTCGCCTCATGCTAAGCTTTTACATAACATTCACCCAACCAATCAGCATATTCAAATATATGCAAATGACCTGTCATCCATGGTAATTGGACATAGGGGACTAATGTCAGAAGAAAACACCAAGAGGAAACAAGTGTCAGGAATAGAATATGGGACAAATAACCATACTGATAATTAATATATAATATATTTAATATAAAGTATATTTATAATGCATACAGAAGACTTCATACAATACCGTTCAAATGTTTTAGAATAACCGACTCATTCAAGGGTTTTTCTCTATTTTTACTATTTTCTACATTGTAGAATAATAGTGAAGACAACAAAACTATGAAATAACACACATGGAATCATGTAGTAACCAAAAAAAGTGTTAAACAATTCAAAATAGTATATTTTATATTTGAGATTCTTCAAATAGCCACCTTTTGCCTTGATGACAGCTTTGCACACTCTTGGCATTCTCTCAACCAGCTTCACCTGGAATTATTTTCCAACAGTCTTAAAGGAGTTCCCACATATTCTGAGCACTTGTTGGCTGCTTTTCCTTCACTCTGCGGCCTGAAGGCCAGGTATTCTGATGTTGCACTCCATCACTCTCCTTCTTGGTAAAATAGCCCTTACACATCCTGGAGGTGTGTCGGGTCATTGTCCTGTTGAAAAACAAATCATAGTCCTAAGCCCAAACCAGATGGGATGGCATATCGCTGCAGAATGCTGAGGTAGCCATGCTGGTTAAGCATGCCTTGAATTCTAAATAAATCACAGACAGTGTCACCAGCAAAGCACTCCTACACCATAACATATCCTCCTCCATGCTTTACGGTGGGAAATAAACATGCTGAGGTCATCCCTTCACCCACACATCTCACAAAGACACGCCGGTTGTAACAAAAAATCTCAAATTTGGACTCCAGACCAAAGGACACATTTCAACTGGCCTAATATCCACTGCTCGTGTTCCTTGGCCCAAGCAAGTCTCTTCTTATTATTGGTGTCCTTTAGTAGTGGTTTCTTTGCAGCAATTCGACCATGAAGGCTTGAACAGTTGAGATGTGTCTGTTACCTGAACTCTGCGAAGCATTTATTTGGGCTTTAATTTCTGAGGCCCATAACTCCAATGAACTTATCCTCTACAGCAGAGTTAGCTCTGGGTCTTCCATTCCTGTGGTGGTCCTCATGAGAGCCATTTTCTTAGCGCTTGAAGGTTTTTGTGACTGCACTTGAAGAAACTTTCAAAGTTCTTGACATTTTCCGGAATGGCTGACCTTCATGCCTTAAAGTAATGATGGACTGTTGTTTCTCTTTGCTTATTTGAGCTGTTCTTGCCATAAAATGGACTTGGTCTTTTACCGAATAGGGCTATCTTCTGTATACGCCCCCTACCTTGTCACAACACAACTGATTGGCTCAAACGCATTAAGAAGGAAAGAAATTCCACAAATTAACTTTTAACAAGGCACACCTGTTAATTGAAATGCATTCCAGGTGACTACCTCATGAAGCTGGTTGAGAGAATGCCAAGACTGTGCAAAGCTGTCATCAAGGCAAAGGCTGGCTATTTGAAGAATCTCAAATATAAAATATATTTTGATTTGTTTAACACTTTTTTGGTTACTATATGATTCCATTTGTGTTATTTCATAGTTTTGATGTCTTCACTATTATTCTGCAATGTAGATAATAGTAAAAATAAAGAAAAACCCTTGGTGTAGGTGTTCTAAAACTTTTGACCGATAATGTATGTGGAAATATAATTGTTATTCAAAGCCATTGACATGGATCCAACAACCTAAGTGGTCCATTTTCATTTCTTATGGTGTTTTGACCTATTGTTAAAACTTTTTTAAATATCTAAACATATCTATAATATCTATTTTGAATGTATTTAGTCAACATCCTAAAGGGAAAAAAAGTTTAATCAGCAGTAATACTGCATATGTTCGACATGTCTTAGGTCGATGACCACTTGTCAAATCACACACATGTACTGTAACTTCCACAAAAATTCAGCTCCCTTCTCATCCAAGGCAGGACGTGAACTGTACCCTCCATAGCAATGTTTACTTACAGTGTCTTTGTTTACTAACAACAGCTACTACTTGCTGTGTGAAATGGCTAGCACGGGGCTTGGGGTTCTCATCCACTTATGACACCGCGTACACACACACAGTACACAGTATTCCATAAACTGGAAGTCTTCATGTGACAGTAGTCTGTCTGGTAGTAACAGTGGGTTTTAAGAGTACCCAAATTGTACTGCTAGTCCTGTTAGTGTAAAGGGACAATAATGAAGCAGTGTCTGTCTGCAGCAACATGTCTGTTATCTCGGTGCAGAGAGATGACAATGACGACAGCTAGGCCACTGAGTCAGAAGGATCTATTCTGCATTAATCATAATTATGGGAGGCTTATTTGTGTGATGCTCTGGCCGGCTGTGTGGACGTCTGACCTCTGTGATTGCCAACAAGGGTTTTGCCACCAAGTACTAAGTCATGTTTTGCAGAGGGGTCAAATACTTATTTTCCTCATTAAAATGCAACTCAATTTATAACATTTTTCACGTGTTTTTCTGGATTTTTTGGTTGTTATTCTGTCTCTCACTGTTCAAATAAGCCTACCATTAAAATTATAGACTGATCATTTCTTTGTCAGTGGGAAAACATACAAAATCAGCAGGGCATCAAATACTTTTTTCCCTCACTGTAGCTCTATCACCTGGCACGGAAAATTCTAGTTGTTTTTTAATCGATCGTCTGTGATGCTCTGGCCGGCTGTGTGGACAGACACACACATCACACACACACTACACACACACCAGTGGCGGTCGGTCCCGTTTCATTCATATTCCATTCACCCAGCTAAATGTTACATCGATAGGTTTAAGTTACTACATAATACTTGAATTTGCCCTATATCCACCATGAGGTTGCTAGAACCTGGCCTGGCCTCCCGAGTGGCGCAGTGGTTTCATGCACTGCATCGCAGTTCTTGACGCATCACTACAATCCCAGGCTGTGTCACAGCCGGCTGTGACCGGGAGACCAATCCAGCGTAAAGGGAGGGTTTGGCTGGCCGGGATTTTCTTGTACCATCGCACTCTAGAAACGCCTTGTGGTGGGTCAAGAGACAAATTGGAGTAATCAAGGTGACAGAAAGAGAAACATTCAATAGCATATTGCACACTCTTGCCTGCATCTTGCTGATTTGTGGTGTAATCATTATTCCAAACAGTTGCAAATAAACATGTTTCTATTGGAGAAATTCAGGTAGGTTCCTCCCCGTTTTGTTCCATTTGCTTCTGTTAAAGAAATGTTTTGCAACATAATCGGTGGAATAAGTACACCGCTGATCACATACAGCATTATCACTTTGCTTGTTACATACTTAATTAATTCTCGCATCTACATGCTCTCCTCCTCTCACCTTTTCCTTTCGCTTGTGGACTTCAGTGCACAATTTTTTATTATTAAAGTGGCTAGAGATTTGAGTCCGTATGTTGGCAGTAGCCACTCAATGTTAGTGATGGCTGTTTATCAGTCTGATGGCCTTGATATAGAAGCTGTTTTTCAGTGTCTCGGTCCCAGCTTTGATGCACCTGTACTGACCTCGCCTTCTGGATGATAGCGGGGTGAACAGGCAGTGGCTCGGGTGGTTGTTGTCCTTGATGATCTTTTTGGCCTTCCTGTGACATCGGGTGGTGTAGGTGTCCTGGAGGGCAGGTAGTTTGCCCCTGGTGATGCGTTGTGCAGACCTCACTAACCTCTGGAGAGCCTTACAATGGTGTGGGAGGAGCAGTTGCCGTACCAGGCGGTGATACAGCCCGACAGGACTCTCGATTGTGCATCTGTAAAAGTTTGTGAGTGTTTTTGGTGACAAGCCAAATTTCTTCGGCCTCCTGAGGTTAAAGAGGAGCTATTGCGCCTTCTTCACCACACTGTCTGTGTGGGTGGACCATTTCAGTTGGTCTGTGATGTGTACGCTGAGGAACTTAAAACTTTCCACCTTCTCCACTACTGTTCCGTCGATGTGGATAGGGGGTGCTCCCTCTGCTGTTTCCTGAAGTCCACGATCATCTCATTTGTTTTGTTGACGTTGAGTGAGAGGTTATTTTCCTGACACCACACTGCGAGGGCCCTCACCTCCTCCCTCTAGGCCGTCTCGTCGTTGTTGGTAATCAAGCCTACCACTGTAGTGTCATCTGCAAACTTGATGATTGAGTTGGAGGCGTGCATGGCCACGCAGTCATGGGTGAACATGGAGTACAGGAGAGGGCTGAGAACGCACCCTTGTGGGGCCCCAGTGTTGAGGATCAGCGGGGTGGAGATGTTGTTTCCTACCCTCATCCCCTGGGGGGCGGCCCTCCAGGAAGTCCAGGACCCAGTTGCACAGGACGGGGTCGAGACCACAGGACGAGGTTGAGATTTCCTGCAATGACAACAAGCTCAGTCCGATGATGCTGTGACATACCGCCCCAGACCATGACAGACCCTCCACCTCCAAATCGATCCCGCTCCAGAGTACAGGCCTCGGAGTAACGCTCATTCCTTTGACGATAAACACGAATCCGACCATCACCCCTGCTGTGACTTTTTGCCAGTCCTGTCTGGTCGGGCGACGGTGGTTTGTGCCCTTTGGCGATGTTGTTGCCGGTGATGTCTGGTGAGGACCTGCCTTAGAACAGGCCTACAAGCCCGCAGTCCAGCCTCTCTCAGCCCATTGTGGACAGTCTGAGCACTGATGGAGGGATTGTGCATTCCTGGTGTAACTCGGGCAGTTGTTGTTGCCATCCTGTACCTGTCCCGCAGGTGTGATGTTCGGATGTACCGATCCTGTGCAGGTGTTGTTACACCTGGTCTGCCACTGCGAGGACGATCAGCTGTCCGTCCTGTCTCCCTGTAGCGCTGTCTTAGGCATCTCACAGTATGGACATTGCAATTTATTGCCTTGGCCACATCTCCAGTCCTTATGCCTCCTTGCAGCATGCCCAAGGCACGTTCAGATGAGCAGGGACCCTGGGCATCTTTCTTTTGATGTTTTTCAGAGTCAATAGAAAGGCCTCTTTAGTGTCCTAAGTTTTCATAACTGTGACCTTAATTGCCTACCGTCTGTAAGCAGTTAGTGTCTTAATGACCGTTCCACAGGTGCATGTTCATTAATTGTTTATGGTTCATTGAACAAGCATGGGAAACAGTGTTTAAACCCTTTACAATGAAGATCTGTGAAGTTATTTGGATTTTTACGAATGATCTTTGAAAGACAGGGTCCTGAAAAAAATATGTTTCTTTTTTTGCTGAGTTTAGCAGTCCTCCAGCTACACCATGGTGCTAGTCTTACTGAGGCTACTGTAGATCTTCATTGCAAAATAATGTTTTAATTAGTTATTTGTTGACGTGAATATATTTTGAATAGTTTTAAAAAGGATAACTTTTTAAATGTTTCACTATTTTTATTTTTATGAAATTCACTGATTAGGATGGTCCTCCCGTTCTTCCACTGACTCACACTACACACACGCGGGGGGTTGGGGGGACAACTCGTAACCCCCGGGTCGAGGTATGACCCGGGTCGACATCCTCCTCACTCAGTCCACTCACGTGGGTGTATTCATTACTCTGATTCTGTTGCAAAACGTTTTGCAACATAAACAGTTTACTCCAAATGGAAAACGTTTTGCAATGAAAATGAGAGTTCATATTGGACAAATTCAGGTAGGTCCCTCCCTGTTTTGTTAGTTTTGTTATGTTTGCTTCCGTTAGTTTTTCTTAAAACGGTAAACGGTTTCCATGGCAAGACAAATACACCCCTTGGCATGTGTAGCCACACAGCTGCCTCTCTCTCTCTCACTCATTTGCTTAGTCTCTCACTCTCCACTCACTGATCTAATGACCTCTGTGAAATCACATTAACGTTCTTGGAATGGTGTCAGTTGAAACGTTCCAGGTCAGATGACAGGGGAGTTTGGAAGCTACTTGCTTACAGTTTCCATTCAACATCACCACTCACAAACACACTCGGTGACTCAGAAACATATGCATTATCTGATATCAACATAACTGGCACATCAACAAAAATCAAACATGTGGACATCTTCCAACATCACACTACACAATAAAACATGTGGGTTCCTCAAGGGTTCTTTGGGAAGGGTGATGGTTCTATGGGGAACCATAACTCAAAGAACCCTTTGAGCTCATCAATGGTTCTTTACAGTTCACAAAAGGGTTCTTTGGTATTTTAGTGTTAGTTAAAATGTAGGGGAGGCGGCTCATTAGAATATTTTGGGCCGTGGTTTGCGCACAGCTTTTTTTAAACAACCTTGAGTGAATGTCATTCCAGTTTTTGTAATGTGTTGTGTTATGCCATTTTATACGGCTATGGCCGGTGACGGTGTCTTGTGAAAGACTTCATTAAGTATGGCCTTGTGTCAGTTGAGAATGGTTGACTAATTAGTCAGTGGTTCTTGATTCTGTCCTCGGGGACTCTAGCTGTTCCAGAGTTAGCTGACTTGATTCAACATCAAATAACACAATTATAACACCTATGGAATATAATATGGCTGGGCAGAATACATTTAAAAAAACTGGTATGGTTCTTCAAAAGGATCTACAAAGAGCCTTTCAGATTGAGAAAGGAACTTTATAGAACCATTCTCCACGAAGGTTCTATAAAGAACCATAAAACTGTGTTCTATATCCTCCAAAAGTGTTGTATCCATAGCGGAACCCTGTTTTGGTGCTATAGAACCTTTTGAAATATTTTTTTTTTAGAGAGCTTTAGGAAAGGGTTCTTTATAGCACAATATAGGATCCATTTAGAACTTAGAGAGCATGGTTCTTTATTGAACCTCCAAAAAAGGTATCTATATAAAGCACCAAAAAGGGTTGCGTTGTGGTCACAAGCAGAAGAACCCCCAAAGGTACTATTTAGACTGGCCTCTGTTTATCATGCATCCTTGTCACTCACCCACCATTGCACATTGTACCAAATGATAGGTTCGACCTCACTTTATATGCGCAGAAAGGTACATTTGTATGTGTTCATCTACAAAGCCCGTTTGGGTAAACTCCCTCTTTACCTCTGTTGTCTGGTCTCCTTCACCACCAGCAGTTACCATAACCAGTCTGCTAGGTGGTTGCTACTTAAAGTCCCCAGGACATTCACAGTATTAGGCAAGACTGCCTTCTCGTCTTGTGCACCAGAAGCATGGAATAGTCCACAATCCAATCTTCATCTAGATATGTTAGTGCCACTGAATTAATAAAAAATATTGATGGGAGACTCTGATACAGAGGAGTGTAAATGCTTTTTTTAGGCTGGATCATGTTGTTGTATTGTTGTATGTTTTAATTCTGTAATATATTGATTGTTGCTGCCTTCTTTTGATTTTTTTTTTTGTGTGTGTAGCATACTGTACCATTGAGTTTACACTAACACACCAATCTCTTTACCATAAATGTATTATCTAGCTCAGTGCTCTTCAATAGCCAGTTTGGAAGGTAGGAACCAAGGTCTTTGTAATAGTATTGTAAAGACCATGCTAACAATTGCTCCGTTTATAATAATAATATAACAGTTGAGGTCTGTTGAGTCAATCGGATCAGATCCTAACACATGCATACCCTGCAGGAAAATGGAGACTGCTGCTATTCTCAGCTCACTCAACAAATAGCTGCAGATGACCCTTTGCCTGTTAGCTCTTATGGGAATGAGTTGAATAACCCCTCTGACTTTAATTACATCTCGTAGGGGGCTTGGGCTAATTCACCTAAATGTGTAAAGTATGATTAAAAAAATTGACACAATTGACATTTGGGTACAGGACTCATTTCCTGACATTCTGGTTCTCTCAGAAACGTGATTAAATTATTCTGTCTCTGATAAAGACATTTAAGTAAAGTATTATAATGATTTAGATGTGACAGATTACAGAAAGGGGGAGGAGTGGCCATACATGTAAAATCGAATATCATGGCGTCCCAATCTTTAAATATTTCTGTTCCCAAGAAATTTCAGCTCCTGGTTGTAAGTGTGTCCATAAACCAGAATACACATTTATTTGTTGCTGGGATTTACCACCCGCTGCCATGGTGATGCTATTGTTGCTATATGTGAGTGTTTAAAACCTTTTCTGTCCTGGGTGTTGATCATTTTAGGGGATTTGAATCTGGATTGGCTATTCTTTTTGAATTTTATTTAACTAGGCAAGTCAGTTAAGAACAAATTCTTATTTTCAATGATGGCCTAGGAGCAATGGGTTAACTGCCTTGTTCAGGAGCACAACGACAGATTTTTACCTTGTCAGCTCCGAGATTTGATCTTGCAACCTTTCAGTTACTAGTCTAATGCTCTAACCACTAGGCTACCTGCCTCAGATAGGCTATGCCCTGCCTCAGATCAGTTAGAGAGTATATGCATTGATTTTAATCTGTCTCAATTGATCTCAAAACTCACATTGTTAAGTGTGAAAAAATCCTATGAACTCCTCATTGATTGATTCCATTCCTACTAATAACCCCCATAAGTATTTATCTAGTGGAGTATTTTCTTATGACCTCAGTGATCATTGTCCCGAAGTATGTATTAGAGATACCAAACCACAAAATACTAATCCTCGCTTGTAAAAAAAATTAAAAAAAGAACAAATAAACAAATGTATATATATATAGAGAGAGAGAGTTTTCTCCTCAAGGGTTTTTACATGACATCTGGTTTAGCCACTGTCTCCTGTATTCATGACCCTGAGTTGGCTCTAGAACAATTCAGAGTCAAAGATAGATCTAACCCTTTGTTTTCTTCAGAGCTTTCTGAGCACATTCAGAACAGAAATCACTATTAGGGCACAAGGTGAGACCCATATGCAGACACAGGAGGCAGATGGTTGAGTTCAGATATTTATTTTAACACAAGGGGTAGGCAAAAGGCAGGTCGGGCACAGGCGAGAGTTCATAAACCAGGTCAGAGTCCAAACAGTACAGGGCGTTAGACAGGCTCGATGACAGGACAGGCAGGGGTTCAGTAACCAGGTCCGAGTCCAAACAGTACAAGGCGTTAGGCAGGCTCGAGGTCAGGGCAGGAAGAATGGGTTCAATGTCAGGACAGGCAAGGGTCAAAACCAGTAGGACTAGGAAAAACAGAGACTGGGAAAAATAGGAGCTAGGAGATGACCGCTGGTTGACTTGGCAAACAAGACGAACTGGCACAGAGAGACAAAACACAGGGATAAATACAACGGGGATGATGAGCGACACCTGGAGGGGGTGGAGACAAGCACAAGGACAGGTGAAACAGATCAGGGCATGACAATCACGCCTGGGCCAAAGCAAGAAAAACTGTCTCTCAGTTTTCTGGACATAACGAAAGGTGTCCCGCAGGAGTCAATTCTAGGTCCTTTACTTTTTACTGTTTACATTAGCAATGCTGACTTGTCTGTAAGAAATTGTAACCTGCATTTGTAGGCAGATGATACCGTTGTGTATGCTATTGACCCCACGGTTGACCAGGCTCTATCTGAACTACAGTCTGCCTTCATTGTATTACAGGAAAACTTGATTGACCTGAAATTAGTATTGAATGCAGGTAGACCAAAGTATATGTTGTTCTCTAGAGCGCATTTAAAATAACTCTGATGATTTAAGCATATGTACTTTGTATGGTGTCCATATTGATCATGTCCCTGCTTACAAATATCTGGGCATCTGGATAGATGAAAAGCTGTCTTTTAAAAAACAATTTGATCAGTTAGTTAAGAAGCTGAGAATAAATATAATGGGCTTCTTCTATAGAAATAGATCCTGCCTCTCACCTAATAGTAAAAAGAAGATTATTCAGTTGACGTTCCTATCGGTCTTAGAATATGGCGACATCAACTATATGAACGCAGCTGCACTTAATTGAATCCATTAGATGCAGTTTATTATAGTGCACAACAGTTTTAGAACACTGCATTCTCTACCAGAAAGTTGCTTGCCCCTCTTTGATGTCACATAGGTTAATACATTCCTACAGTGCCTTGCAAAAGTATTCATCCCCCTTGGCATTTTTCCTATTTTGTTGCATTACAACCTGCAATTTAAATAGATTTTTATTTGGATTTCATGTAATGGACATACACAAAATAGTCAAAATTGGTGAAGTGAAATGAAAACAATTACTTGTTTCAAAAAATTCAGAACAATAAAAAACAGAAAAGTGGTGCGTGCATATGTATTCACCCCCTTTGCTATGAATCCCCTAAATAAACATTTGTGCAACCAATTACCTTCAAAAGTCACATAATAGTTAAATAAAGTCCACCTGTGTGCAATCTAAGTGTTACATGATCTGTCACATGATCTCAATATATATATACACCGGTTCTGAAAGTTCCCAGAGTCTGCAACACCACTAAACAAGGAGAACCACCAAGCAAGCGGCACCATGAAGACCAAGGAGCTCTCCAAATAGGTCAGGGACAAAGTTGTGGAGAAGTACAGATCAGGTTTGGGTTATAAAAAAATATCTGAAACTTTGAACATCCCACAGAGCACCATTAAATCCATTATTTAAAAATGGAAAGAATATGGCACCACAACAAACCTGCCAAGAGAGGGCCCGCCCACCAAAACTCACAGACCAGGCAAGGAGGGCATTAATCAGAGAGGCAACAAAGAGACCAAAGATAACCCTGAAGGAGCTGCAAAGCTCCACAGCGGAGATTGGAGTATCTGTCTGTAGGACCACTTTAAGCCGTACACTCCACAGAGCTGGCCTTTACGGAAGAGTGGCCAGAAAAAAGCCATTGCTTAAAGAAAAAAATAAGCAAACACTTTTGGTGTTCGCCAAGGCATGTTGGAGACTCCCCAAACATATGGAAGAAGGTATTCTGGTCGGATGAGACTAAAAGTGCGCTTTTTTGCCATCAAGGAAAACGCTATGTCTGGCGCAAACCCAACACCTCTCATCATCCCGAGAACACCATCTCCACAGTAAAGCATGGTTGTGGCAGCATCATGATGTGGGGATGTTTTTCATCGGCAGGGACTGGGAATCTGGTCAGAATTGAAGGAATGATGAATGGCGCTAAATAAAGGGACATTCTTGAGGGAAACCTGTTTCAGTCTTCCAGAGATTTGAGACTGGGACGGAGGTTCACCTTCCAGCAGGACAATGACCCTAAGCATACTGCTAAAGCAACACTCGAGTGGTGTAAGGGGAAACATTTAAATGTCTTGGAATGGCCTAGTCAAAGCCCAGACCTCAATCCAATTGAGAATCTGTGGTATGACTTAAAGATTGCTGTACACCAGCGGAACCCATCCAACTTGAAGGAGCTGGAGCAGTTTTGCCTTGAAGAATGGGCAAAAATCCCAGTGGCTAGATGTGCCAAGCTTAGGGGTGAATAGGTATGCACGCTCAAGTTTTTTTTTTCTTGTTTTTTTCTTGTTTGTTTCTCATTAAAAAATATTTTGTATCTTCAAAGTGGTAGGCATGTTGTGTAAATCAAATGATACAAACCCCCCAAAAATACATTTTAATTATAGGTTGTAAGGCAACAAAATAGGAAAAATGCCAAGGGGGTGAATACTTCGCAAGCCACTGTACGTTTTCATTTATAAAGCCCTTTTACAAAAAATCACACTGTACCTAACATCATTACTAAACTTCAGACTGATGAGTTTCCACACCCAGTCTCAGGGATGGATAACTCTGGAAATTAATTTGGTCTCTACTGAGTAAGGTAAATTGGCTTTTAGTTTTCTTTCACCTTATTTGTGGAAAAATCTTACAAATGTTCTTAAATATGATGTTGTGGTTTCTCTAGGGCAATTCAGGAAGCTGATTGAGGACCTTATTACTGAATGTGTTTGTTTTGTATGACAGTGTTTTTCTTTCTGCTTACATTTACATTGATGTGTGTTTTTTCTGTCATTTCTGTAATTCAGGGCTCATCTATAAAATCGTCCTTGGTCTCAGTATGACTCCCTGATAAAAATACAGGTTAAGTAAACTGTAATACATATAATGGAAGAATATAAAAATGCAAAATGTGTACGTTTCTTGGAAATTTCCCAAAATACATCTACCAAGAATAGTAAATCAGCTACAGTAAATAATCCTACCTCCAGTCTAACACAAAGCAGTATTGTGTTTGAGGAGTGAAACCTTTCAAAGGTCCCCTTTAAAAGCATTGACTGTATCCAGGACCTTGTGAAGGGAAAGAGATAGCGGATGAGACCTGACGGGTAAAAGCATTGCGGTCCAAAGGGGCAGCAGTCTGCTGGGATGCACTCTGATGTGGAAAAGGGCCACTTATAAAAGCCCTGTGTAATTTATTGATTGACCATCATCCTTGGCCTCCCGCATGGCTTTCGTTACTGGTCTCAGAGGGACACACCAACAGAAAGGGATACAGTAAGTGGAGGAAAATCATACTGTAGCATTAAGGCCTTATAGTCTGACTTCAGACACATTGTGACAATTGCAAGGTTGTAAGAAATTCATAGGCTAGCAGACAAAAATGCTTCACAGGGGCTGGAATATGTGTAGTCTGGTTAATCAGGCTGTAATACACAACAATCCCACAACAAACCTGCCACGTCACCAAATAATTGATTAAACACACTGCTTTGAAAATCTTTGAAGGTCAACAGTAGCCTCAACGGCACTCTGTAGGGTAGCACCCTTGTGTAGCCGGAGAACAGTTAGTTTCCGTCCTCCTCTGCGTACATTGAATTCATTACATAACCTAGGAGGCTCATTGTTCTCACCCCCTTCCATAAACTTACACAGTAATTATGACAACTTTCGGAGGACATTCTCCAACCTATCAGAGCTCTTGCAGCATGAACTGACATGTTGTTGTCCCAATCAAAGGATCAGAGAATTAATCTAGTACTGAAAGCATAAGCTACAGCTAGCTAGCACTGCAGTGCATAAAATGAAATAAGGCCAAAAAAAATTGTCCTCCCACATCTTAAATGGTACCGAACGCCACTGATTTCGTATTATTCTGTAAGCAAATCCGAGACACTTCATTAAGTTTGATATGTACGTTTAGTATGGTTAAATAAGACATATGGTTACTTTAGGCAAACATGAAAGGATTGTGGTTGATCGGGTGTACAATGTGAATGTCTAACAACCCAAAGGTTGTGAGTTTGAATCTCATCATGGACAAAATTAGCAACTTTTCAACTACTTAATACTTTTTAGCCACTTTGCAACTACTTCGCATGTTAGCTAACCCTTCCTCTAACCCTAACCTAACCTAACCCTTTAACCTAACTTCTAAACTTAACCCTAACCTTAACCCCTAGCCTACTGTAGCTAATGTTAGCAAATCTGTAATACTGTGATGTCATTGTCACCTCTCAGGAGAAGTTAGTCGATATGACCCAAATCCAGGCAGGAGAGAAGCGAACTGGTATTTATGCCAGTCTGTTTCAGACCTTCAGGTTGACCAGATTGTTATGTGCCAGTCCGCCATTTGTACAAGATGCTTATTGTGAGCAGAGATGGGCAGTATTTATGCTCTATGTATTTGAAATATGTATTTTAGTATTTAGTCATTTGAATTACACTGGGTTGAACTACACTCCAACATATCGTATTTTGTAACAAGATACTTTTGAGAGCTGACATTTTTTGTATTTTCAAAATACGAAATATTTTTTATACATTTTATTTCATAGCGGTTCATAATTTTGTCACCACCTTTCACCCTGCATTGGTATCAGAAGTCTGATGGCACTATGGTGTGATAAGAGTGTCTGCTAAATTAACAACATATAAATGTACAGCATCCTGTATGGAAAAATGAACAATTGCAAAGCATGCTGAGTAGTATTCTAATGCACTCGACCCCAGAACAATGCCAATAATACTACCCAGTGTGCTTTGCAGTTCATTTTCACCCACATTTACATGTTGGGGATTTAGCAGACACTCTTATCCAGAGTGACTTTACAGTCAATGCATTCAACTAAGGTAGATTAACAACATACCAGTCATAGCAATTGAAACGTAACCGTTACTGAGAATGTTGTTGCTGTTCGGGCCGGCTACTTGAAAATGTATTTCTGTACTTTAAAATACAAAGTACATGTATTTTAATGAAATACATTTAAAAATCCAAGTATTTTGTCATTTATTTTGATACATTGATCTTTATGGTATTTTGTAATTGTGTTTTGTAATTGTATTTTGTCATTTTTGCCAATCTCTGGTTGTGACGCAGCTTAAATGTAAAGAAGCTGTAGTACAATGTGAAATGTTCTGTGTTTTCACATAGGAAAAATGCTTTATTTGCTTTCCTATTTGAAAACTAGTTTGAAAATCCAAACATACACTGAACAAAAATATTTACGCAACATGTAAAGTGTTGGTCCCATGTTTCTGGAGCTGAAATAAAAGATCCCAGAAATCTTCCATATGCACAAAAAGTATATTTCTCTTAAATGTCTGCACAAATTTGTTTATATCCTTGTTAGTGGGCATTTCTCCTTTGCCAAGATAATCCATCCACCTGACAGGTGTGGCATATCAAGAAGCTGATTAAACAGCATGATCATGTCACAGGTGTACCTTGTGCTGGGGACAATAAAAAGCCACTCTAAAATGTGTAGTTTGTCAGACAACACAATGCCACAGACGTCTCAAGTTTTGAGGGAGCATGCAATTGGCATGCTGACTGCAGAAATATCCACCAGAGCTGTTGCCAGAGAATTTAATGTTAATTTCTCTACCATAAGCTGCTTCCAACATCGTTTTAGAGAATTTGGCAGTACGTCCAACCGGCCTCACAACCGCAGACCTCGTGTAACCACACCAGCCCAGGACCTCCACATCAGAACAGCACCATTTTTGTTTAATTTAACGTAGCAGTAGGTTTTCTCGTACTGAACGCAGCCTAGCACCCAATTCTTGCTATCTGCCGCCAGTCAAGTTGTTTTTACACAGTGGAATTATGCAACAGATGTAAGGCTTTTCTTGATTGGCAGGTATACAGTACCAGTTAAAAGTTTGGACACACCTACTCATTCCAGGGTTTTCATTTATTTGTACTATTTTCTACATTGTAGAATAATAGTGAAGACATAAAAACTATGAAATAACACATTTGGAATCATGTAGTAACCAAAAAAGTGTTAAACAAATCAAAATATATGTTATATTTGAGATTCTCCAAAGTAGCCACCTTTTTCTTGATCTTCAACTTCCCTTTGTTGTTGCTTTAAAGTAGATTCCCCTCTCTCTCTTTCTCTCTGATAATATGACTTGCAGTACTGCTTTTCTATTTCATCTGTTTTTCCTTCAAAAACATTTAAAGCAGAACAAGTAGATTAAAAGAAAATCAATTTAAATATCATAGCAGCTATTTTCTCTCAGCAATCATCGAAATGGCAATAGGATACAGGACGGAGAGACACCTGGAAGACGGCAGCTGTCAAGTATAATTTTTTCGTCTTATTCAAAATTTGCATAAAAATAAATGGCTTAAAGTAGTGAAAAAACAAAACTTAATTGAAAAACTATGATATTTAGGACAGTGAATCTGCTGTATGAATCCAATGGAGGAACAGGCAGAATTGTACAGCTGAATACACCCACATCCACAAAGGATTGTGTCTGGGTATTTTTCAAAATATATATTTCTCATTCAATCATTTTCTGAAAACCAATCAAAAAAGATATGTAGGAATTACTGCATAATTTTTTCTACCTTTATTTAACTAGGCAAGTCAGTTAAGAACAAATTCTTATTTTCAATGACAGCCTAGGAACAGTGGGTTAACAACAGATTTTTACCTTGTCAGCTCAGGGATTTGATCTTGCAACCTTTTGGTTACAAGTCCAACGTGTAACAGTGTCACTTCCGTCTCTCTCCTCACCCCTACCTGGGCTCAAACCAGGGACCCTCAACACACATTGACAACAGCCACCCTCGAAGCATCGCGCCTAAGACATTTCACACCGGTTACAAATGCTCTAACCACTAGGCTACCTGCCTTCCCTTCATAGCTATCATTGTGTTTGTAGTATTTATAATAGAAAAAAAAGTTTATTCGCAAATTGGTATTCCAGATCTACAGGCTATATTCAAATGATGTGGACATGTTTTCTTTACAACATCTCTGTGAAATTCTGCATGGGTTTTCTTTTTTTGTAATGATAGTGCCTGCTGCCCTGGTAAGGGCAGGGGTGAGGTGTTCGCATAATGAATGCAATAATGTATGAGGACAACAATAATTAATGGCATAGACACAGGTAGCAATGTTATTGGTACTCTCTCTCTCTCTATCTCTCTATCTTTCTCAACTCAACACAACACAAATTGCTTTATTGGCATGACGTAACAATGTACATATTGCCAAAGAGTACTTTGAATAATACGTTATTCATTTACAACATTGACGTAATTAAAATAATAATAATAATCAAGATTGTAAATGGGACAATCAGTAACAATAATCTAGGGTAAAAATAACCATACAATGGACAATAACAATGGCATAGAGGACATGTCCCTCCTCTTATGGCAGGCATCTTATGGCAGGCAGGCATCTCTCTCTGTCTCTCTCGCTATCAATTCAATTCAATAGAAAAGGCTTGATTGGCACACAGCAAATTGGCCAGAGTTACCTAGTGTTGATTTTTCAGTGTAACTTTCTACTGTTGATTAATGAGTTAATTGTTACATTAACTCTGTAAGAGTTAAATTAACCGACAGTGTTGTACAAGAACCCCAGTGTTGGTGTTAATAATAGTTGAGTGGGATGGTGTCAGTTTTACTCTGTGGAGCGTAAAAGCGCCTGTATACTTGGTTGGGTTTGCTCCTAGCAGAACTCGACTAGGCGAAGCCAATGCCTGTGCCTCATATACTCCCTTAAAAGACCTTTGAATTAAAAACGAGAAAAAGGTTTGTCCCTCTTTAGACGCCATAGCAACAACATAGCCAGTATACATGTCCTCAAATTTGTCTGAATTAATCTAAGATCAATCAAAAAAATCTGTAATTAATTTAGACGTTTTTTGGCAAGGAGGTCTTAGTTGTGTAATTTTACATCTAACTAAGATGTTTGGTGCAGTATTTCTGTTTCGACTGGTAAGCAGTTTATAAACACTCCCATCAAAACCATGCAAGATCTGCTGTAGGTTAATTTTTTTTAGGAATTGTTTTTGCATTGATTGATTGATTAATCTTATGCTACACAAGTATAAATAACATATTCTTCTAAACTAATTAAATTATTTAGTTATTTGCCCATTACTGGTATGTTTTTTGCAGTTTCAAATGTTTTAGGTAGTCTCCTTTATCAAAGTTCCTAACCTTCACAGTCATTCTGAATGCAGGTTGCGGTGAATACAAATTCCAGCTGTTGGATATCCTAACTCTGGCTGGATTCCAATAAGAATTACACATCCCTTTGCAAGCCAGTATAATGTGACTAGCAGGCATGATGTGGCATGTAAACCAGGAGTTTCAGGCCACTGTGTAAGGGTAAAGCTAGGCCTTCAAAGTAAGGCCTTTTGATATATTTAATGTATTGTCATTAAGATTTGAATGATAGCACTCACCTAGGAACTCACTTGGTGAAGGCCATAGGACAGAACATGAATAAATTCAACAACCATGTCTCAGTCACTAACAAATACAGCCATGGGTGGTAACTCTACAAGTCACCCAAAATGGGGATACCTAGTCAGTTGTACAACTGAATGCATTCAATTGAAAGGTGTCTTCCGCATTTAACCCGCATTTCCTAACACTGAGAAAGTGCAACAGTGTAAGTACTGAGAAAAGTGTTAATTTAACACTGAAAAGTGTGGATCTGTATAGACACTGGGACTGTGTTAAATGTAACACTCCGTGTTGATTCAACACTAGAGAATTTGCTGTACATTGAAAGTGTTACCACATACATTGCCAAAGCAAACATATAGAAATGTATCAAATCAATAATGACACAGATAGATAATAATTAAAACAATACTCACTGAGTAATACTAACAGAAAATACTGTAATAACGAACGAGGACAATAGTTAAATAATGATAAAGACGTCTCTCTCTCTCTCTCTCTCTCTCTCTCTCTCTCTCTCTCTCTCTCTCTCTCTCTCTCTCTCTCTCTCTCTCTCCAGCCAGCTCCTCCCCTCACAATGAGGGCTGGGTACCACAGTCTCTCATCTACCTGTGCCCGCGTGTGTTAGTTTATGGAGCACCGCACGTGCCCGCGCATCATTTTCTGACGCCACTAATCTGGAAGCTCTCTCCTTGGGCTCGTGGCATCGCCTGGTGCCCGCGTGCCAGAAGACTACTGTCCCAATTTTTCAACTCGGGATAAGACATTTAAGTCTATATCGACGATTATACTAACTTTTAAATGGTGTGTGAAAGTTATAGCATATCGACGTTTTTGGGACTCGGCATCAGTCGGTTGCTTCGTTTTACATTAGGATAACCGTATTTTGATCTAGACCATTTTTTTCTCGAGAACGGTAAGGAGCCTTCACTCTAGGTTTCTCTGTATTGAATGTAGGCTAAATTTAGCTTGCAGGTGTTCTTTTTTCAAAGCTATAGTGCAGCCTGTGCAGGTGTTGTGAACTGCGTCAGTGTGTTGTTTGACAGGATGTGTGAGCGGACACGGAGCTACGCTGATAAAGGGGGTGGGTAGGCAACATAGTTGATTTGCCTCGGTGTGCTGATGGCTCAAGCTTCATCGTATTGCAGGGATGGATGTGTGAAGTTTTAGTGATTATATTGTGGAAGACGTTATCAGACATTCTAATAGATGATGAGGGGTTCCTAAAGTTTTCCTGAAATGTAGTGTGTAGCAGAGGTGCGTGTGCGCGTGAGATGCGCGACAGCGCGCGGAAGGTACGGTAGGCTGATCCTACGGCTGAACAGTGAATATGAGCGAAGTACGCCCCCTTGCCGGTGAACGCCCAGTCCGAATGCGGTCCCCTGCTCTCCTGTCCATCACTCTGTCAATGCCAGTTAAAACACCCCGACGGAGTTTTCCCATTCATAGTTATAGAGTAAAGCAGAGGTTTTTAAACTAGGTTATTCCTTTGAACTCTAACTCAGTTGAACTGTCTCTCTTTCCAGGATAACGAGGAGGAAGATACTTCGACCATGGTTGTGTTCACACAGAATGACTGAAACTATATTTTCAAAGAGCAACCGATGCGAGGGACGACGCGAGGGACGAGTACATTTATGGATGGTCTTGGTAGGGCACATTGGAACTCTAATACTGTGTGAATAGCCTACAATTGACTTTTGCTTCCAGGACTCTACCTTTCGTTCTACCTTTGGATCTGGAGTTTGTGGTTCTGTCTCTCTGGGATTGTAGTTTTGAGGGAGAGTGTGGTGTCATGTCTTGGATATAGACCTTGCTATGAGTCTGGCGTGGAAAATACCTCGTGGAAGGTGTGCAGCGGGCTACAGACTAGAAAGACTCGACATCGGCAACTGATAGCCTACCCCCGTTTTTACCGAGCGTAATGCACCTGGCATGAAGACAGAGAATGGATATTATTTGGGAACTATTTATTATTCTTCACGCCAATTTCATCATCTGTGTATCAGGTAAGTTTTTAGTCTTTGATATTGGTGGGTCCAGTGTGAGACGGACAAAAGGGCAGGTGCATTGGATGAGAACGCAGGGAGGACAATTTGTAACGAAGTTGTAAAATGTTGCAGAAAACGTTGAAATGAATGAAAACCTTGTAATGAATGATGTACGCCGTTGATAGTTGGATCAGTCAGTTGATAGGCCAATTAATATAGGATTAATTGATAGGAAACATTTGAGAACGAAGACATTTACAGATCAGAATCTGCCTTGGATCTCAATTAGTTGTGGATGTCACTGGGAACAGATATAGGGCAGCATATAAGATTGTACCCCAAATTGTGTTTTTGCTGTATTTGATTATGTTCAGTATTGAATTATGCAAGTGTTATCAACTGATATCAATTATGTAAACTGAACGAATGATTACACGAGGAGAGAGGTCGTGTGAGAATAATTTCGAGAATTAACAATTCATCAATATCATAATTCATTCGACAGATGTCTTTAATAGGTTTAGATTTGGGGCAGAAGTTTTCCCAATTTTGCGTCAGGTGAAGTCGAGGTTTATTGCGTTAAATTTTGAATGCAAAGTTTGAGGAAAATATCCTAAAACAGTATTACCACTACTGTTGAACTCTTATAAGGAGACAGTTATCCAGTGCTCCACGTGCATGAATAACCACCATAGTGATCCAGGTTTCAGTGGTGTGGGCTAAATGGGATCGCATGCACTGGTCATGGCGCGATGACTGTTCCAGAACTATTAGCCTACAGCTATTAGACTGTTAATGTGAGTGGATAGGTGCTGCGTAGTAGATAGGAACAGTATTGACGTATCTGTATTATGTCAGGCTTGGGACTAAAATATCAAATTAGTTCGAGTTCGATCGAATGGGGTAATACTTGTGCGCGTCGGTGAGAGCTGTTTGGGTTGAAGCGCCGCTGGGCTGTACCATCATGCGTACCCCCGTTGACTATTAAGCCAAATGCATTAGCTAGATCCATCATCACTGCAATGCAAGTCCGCCTGCCAACAATTTCTTATACCACCATCGGAGACAAATGTAATATTGTTTGCAGGGAATCTTTGCGTACAGTAGAGGCATATAGACTAGACTACCCGCCTGCTCTGATATCAAACTCCGATGATACACGTGCAGCCTAATATTGAAGCAGGTACCCGTAAAGGGCTGAGTGCTTTACTTGAGAGGCATGTGCCCAATCATTCCCTGTGACGACCAGGGATGTGCGCAAAACCTCCCCTCCTTCCCTTCCTCTCTCTCAGATCTGTGAGCGCATGTATTACGCACGACTGTCGTTTGGAATTTCCACATATCCCTTCGAGCCTGACTGCAAATTATGATTATAGGCTAGTTATAAAGGACCACTCACACACCTCCTTCCCCTCCCCCTCCCCTTTATCTGTTTCCCCAAAAATGTTTAGGAGGGATGTGTGCAATCACTTGCTGCTCCTCTTGGGTCCGTAGTGAATGGACATTATTACATTACACACGTTATTACAGACTTGCCAGTGTTGCTTGATGTATAAAATTGTAAAATATGTAGACTACCTGACAAACCTTCCCGCCCCATCTTTCGCACAGGCCTGCCTATTTCCACGGTAACTCAAGTTTGATTCCAGTGGTTGAGGAGAGTAGCCTACAGAATATTGTAGACTGGAAAGGTTATCTTTAAACATGCTCAGACTGCTCTTTTCTGCAAAAGGTCATTGAAGACACATTATAATGATCAGCTTAAAGACATGCTCTTGAACCTTGGCGACAAGTATTTTTTTAAACCTCCCACTTTGGGCTGGGATCTGTCAATGTGCATTTCATACATGCATAATCTATTAGCAGAATTACTGTTTTACCTCAATTAGCCACAAAATCCCAAGTTTGAAAGCAACAGTTTTTGCTGCTTAAAAGTATACAAAAGTACCAGAGAATGTCTTAAATTTTGTAAAAGGTTAAAGGTTTGAAAAAGTACTGCATTACATGGCTTAATCTCCTAAAATGATACAATAGGCTCAACAGAACGTAGCGCGTACACATCGTCTGTCCTCAGGTTGCAACATTCACTACTGAGTTCCAAACTGCCTCAGGAAGCAACTTCAGCAAAACTTCAGCAAAACAACTTTTCTTCAGGAGCTTCATGAAATGGGTTTCAATGGCTGAGCTGCCGCACACAAGCCAAAGATCACCATGAGCAATGCCAAGCATCGGCTGGAGTGGTGTAAAGCTCGCCGCCATTGGACTCAGGAGCAGTTGAAACGCGTTCTCTGGAGTGATGAATCCCGCTTCACCATCTGGCAGTCCGACGGACTAATCTGGGTTTGGAGAATGGCAGGAGAATGCTACCTGCCCCAATGCATAGTGCCAACTGTAAAGTTCGGTGGAGGAGGAAAAATGGTCTGGGGCTGTTTTTCATGGTTCGGGCTAGGCTCCTTCGTTCCAGTGAAGGGAAATCTTAATGCTACAGCATACAATGACATTCTAGACAATTCTGTGCGTCTAACTTTTTGGCAACAGTCTGCGGAAGGCCCTTTCCTGTTTCAGCATGACAATGCCCCCGTGCACACAATGAGGTCCATACAGACATGGTTTGTCGAGATCGGTGGGAAGAACTTGACTGGCCCTGACCTCAAACCCATCAAACACCTTTTGGATGAATTGGAACGCAGACTGCAAGCCAGCATCAGTGCCCGACCTCACTAATGCTCTTGAGGCTGAATTGAAGCAAGTCCCTGCAGCAATGTTCCAACATTTAGTGGAAAGGCTTCCCAGAAGAGTGGAGACTGTTATAGCAGCAAAGGGGGGACCAACTCCATATTAATTACCATGATTTTGGAATTAGATGTTCAACGAGCAGGTGTCCACATACTGTTCTCTCTCTCTCTCTCTCGCTCTCTCCCGCTCTCTCGCTCTCTTGCTCTCTCTTTCTCGGGAGATGTAGGGATTTGGACCTGGCTGGCTGACATTTACATTAACACCAGTTTGACTGAAGCATCACCTCCTAATATTGCACAGGTGTCTGGAATCAAATGGTTCTCCGCTCTTCTAATTCCCCCAGCCCCATCCATTCTTCCCTAAAAGGACTAGGCTTATATTGGCAGTTATTAGTCTCAAGGATGTTGTAAAAGGTTCCTTTATTATTCAATTCCCTTATAACATACTGGGTCATGAACCCGGGTTGCTCACGCGACTCAAGGCTGCATTAGCCCACTGAGTTAAATCTGTTTTCTCTGTGAGCTCTCATGCATGCTTACTCGTTACATGATCGTAGTTTCCTGAAGCACGTCTCTGTTACACGCTAACATTTAGCATGATCCAGCTTCCTCTTGACGGAACTCCAAGTGTGAATGTTGCTATTTGCAATGCAATCATTGACTTCTTTGTTTTCCTGCCTGTCTACGTTTTACAGACACCAGATACAGTCCATCCATCATCAGTAGGCCTATAGCCTCTAACAGAGGGGTGATAAACACACTCCTGGGTCAATACAGTGATCCAAGACATTCTCTGAATATAATACCTACATCAAACATGTTAGATGGGTCACTGGCTTACTGTAGAAAATCTCTCTCCCCAGAGTCTGGATTGGAAAAGAATAGAGCATTACCCATGTGCACATGTATTCACCAAGTAATTACATGGGGGTCAAAGCAGACAATTATATGTGTTTGAAAACTCAGTAATGTTGGTAGTTAAGTCCGTTAACTCTTTGTAAGTAGAAATGTCCAACTTGGGCCTTCTAATTATCCCAGTCTCCCAATTGGTTTCTTTAACCCGTCTCCCCTTCAACCCTGCTTACTGTGAATAATGTGCTCTTAGTCAATGTACCTTGTAGATTGCTTGAAGCTCTAAATGGGAAAATGACAGACAATTGCTGACCACACAACCTGCACATTCACAATGTAATTGCGTGGGGCAATGGGTCTGACAAACACAAAAGTCTTCTAAAACGATCCATCTCTCTAAACTGAATCATTTCTATGTTCCATAAGGTTACAGTCTATAACTTCAACAGATAAATGCTATTTCATACCATCCCCCTGTACAGTAGTAGTAACTGCCTATCATACTCATATCCACGTTCCCCATGGTTGGAGAGGATAGAGAGGAACAGTTAAAACACATTCACTTCAATTAAAACCCATTTACTTCAATTAAAACCCATTCACTTCAGTTAAAACCCATTCACTTCAATTAGTTACTGACTAAGAACTGTGATATTAATGACAGTTGAAAGCGGCTGTTTACTATTCTGGCTAAAGAGCGTCTCTCATTCATTTAGAGGAGAGGCATTTACTCTACCATTAAAAATCAGAGCAGGCAGCATTCATGCATTCTCCAGCACAGCGGCTAAAACGGCGCTAATTCACCGGCTTTAATTCAAAAGTTCAACATGGGACCCCTTCACGTTGGAGGCTCATTTGGGTGACTGCAGGAGGCCTAAATCTCTCTCACTCGCTCTATCTCTTCCTCCCACTCCCCCCCCTCTCTCTGAAGTAGGCACAATACCTTTGTGAAAGGTACATCTAATATTTCTATTAATTTGCTTGATTTTATTCATGTCTGTAGCCTGGTAGAATTTATTTAAGTGTTGTGAAAGCGGTTAAGCAAGGGTTTAATTTGTATTTTATGTCCCTGAAGCAATACTCCCTGTGTATTGCTTTCAATTTTTTTTCTCACAAAGTGAGTTTATGAAATAATTACTGTGCTTGCTGCTTATTTGTCATGCTGTGTTTGTTCTTCACTTCGCTGGAAAACAATTCTGTTTGTTTCTCACAGATTTCCGATTTCCTTACAAACCTATTCTATGAATATTACAGTGCTCCAGATGAATGTATGAATGTATCCATATATATAATTCCACCTGTCAACTATCTTCAACTTCAACCACCTCAACTTCTCAAATATGAAAAGACTACTAGACAATAAACCGTTTTTTTGAAGAATACCCTTTTAACACACTGATTAAAGAGACTGGTTTTCCTCTGAGAGAACACAGGAACTGGAGTATCCCTCAGTCTATCCAGTCATATGGGACTGAAGCGTCTCCATGCCACTGAGGAGGTCTGCAGTCATCCCGTCCTCGTCCTCCCTGACCGTGTGTCTCCTCGTGTTTCAAACCAACAGCCGTACGGTGCCCGCACCGGGTTCCCACTTCTGTCCCTGTTCCTAACCGCCTCTGCCTGTTTGTACTGCATGGCCACTGTGTGTGAGTGTGAGTGTGTGAGAGAGAGAGAGAGAGAGAGAGAGAGAGAGAGAGAGAGAGAGTGTGTGTTTTTTTGGCATCGTTTGTGTGTGTGTGTGTGCCACTCAGATCACCCTCTCTGTCAAGTCTATCAGCCTGTCAGAATGACACGACCTCCACACAGCTGTAATTTACTAGAGGGAGCTGTTTGTTTGTGTATGTGACTGGAGCAGAGCGTGGTTTAACTGCCAAAACAGCACAGGGCCTCACCATGGTACCACATTGCAGGGTAGCATGAGTAATGCGTAAGCACATAAGCAAGCACTGATATCCAAGGTATAATAATTGTGTGTGTGCGCACACACACACACACACACACACACACACACACACACACACACACACACACACACACACACACACACACACACACACACACACACACACATACACACATACACACAGCACTACCCACAGTGTCCCAATTCGCCTCCACAGCCCTGTCAGGAACGCAAACTCTCCAGTCACTAATCTGATAATCCTGTGCAGATGTGTGTCCAGTAATGGGGATATAACGCAGGGTGTACTTTACTGTCTGTGTGGGAGGGTGTGAGAGAGACAGAGAGATCCAGACAGTATTCAGCCTACTGGCGTATCCTCTTTCAGAATCCTGATTTAGTTGTTTACCCTTTATCCTTTTTGTTTACCCTTCTTGCGTGATAATTGGTGATCATGGCTTTAACACAAATACACAATTTGCACACTATGCAGTCTTTTGACACAACCAGGTGTGCACTGGAACTAAGCATTATATCACAATATTATAGGAAAGAGGAGCCAACTGCAGAATGCAACAGAATATTTATTATTGCTCCCATCTGTCACATGCAATTATGACAGCTTTTTCAAAATGATGTACAAAGTACTCAAAACCTACAGAATGAACCAAAAGACCACTTCAACTACAATAACATTCTGAGTAACGGTTACAGATGTGTTTCTCTTCTTGCTATGACTTTGATATGTTGTTGTTTATGTACTCTGGATAAGAGTGTCTGCTGAATGGCTCAAATGTAAAAGTAAAAACAAACACTTGCAAAGCATGCTGGGTATTACTCGAATGAGCAGATCCAAATCAGAACGAATCATAGACGTCTAGGCTGTAAATTTTAACATCACATAACAGTAGAGCACATTAGAGCACAGTATAGTACGGTACAGGACAGTCACGTTTTATTCAGTAGAGTAGAGTACAGTGGAGTATAGTATGGTGCAGTACAGTAGAGATTAATTCAGTAGAGTACAGTAGATTACAGTACAGTAGAGTTTAATTCAGTAGAGTAGAGTACAGTACAGTACAGTAGAGTTTAATTCAGTAGAGTACATTAGAGTACAGTACAGTAGAGTTTAATTCAGTAGAGTACTGTAGAGTACAGAACAGTTTAATTCAGTAGAGTGCAGCACATTACAATACAGTACACAGTACAGTAAATACAAGTACAGTACAGTAGAGTTTAATTCAGTAGAGTTGAGTACATTAGAGTACTGTATTGTATTGTACTATACTCTACTTTAGTTTTTTGAACTTTATACTGTAATGTTCTGTACTCTGCTGTACTTTACTGTACTGTAACTGTGCTGGTTAATGGTTAATCAAGGCAGGTCCGGACTGCACAAAAAAAAAAAATGAAAAAAAAAGGCCATCGTAAAATGCTTAGTTGGAAGCATAAGCCTATACTCATTCACTATAGTACTTCCCACAAATCTAAAAGCAGGATCAGTGGAATTCTGGGGCTAGTATAAGGAGATTCCACTATATTGCTTAGGCTACCAGTCATGATGTTTCACGGTCATGGCTGCCATACCATTTTTGACACTTTTTATGGCCACTGAACGTCGCATATGTACATGTACAATCCTTTGTTTCAGAATAGCAAAGCAGGTAGTACCTATGTGTAGTAAAAACACATTATTTTTTATTCTGCAAATGTTATTGTTTTTAATGGTAGACCCATTAAGAAGTGTAATCCAGGTAGACCCATTAAGAAGTGTAATCCAGGTAGACCCATTAAGAAGTGTAATCCAGTTAGACCCATTAAGAAGTGTAATCCAGGTAGACCCATTAAGAAGTGTAATCCAGGTAGACCCATTAAGAAGTGTAATCCAGGTAGACCCATTAAGAAGTGCAATCCAGGTAGACCCATTAAGAAGTGTAATCCAGGTAGACCCATTAAGAAGTGCAATCCAGGTAGACCCATTAAGAAGTGCATTCCAGGTAGACCCATTAAGAAGTGTAATCCAGGTAGACCCATTAAGAAGTGTAATCCAGGTAGACCCATTAAGAAGTGCATTCCAGGTAGACCCCTGCCCTAGAGCTTTCACTTCGGCGATACCGTATATTGATATGAACACAATTTTTCATGTCGTCGGCCCTGGTATTTTAACCGGCGACCCAGTGGTTTCTCTCGCTAATCTATAGGCTACCTGGCAAAACACTCCTGGCCCTCTATCTGTGCTGTAGCAAAGCACCCAATTCCCAGCTAGCCCATCGTATAGAGAACAACTTGTCTGTGGAGGCAGCCAAGGAAGATTGAGAAAGATTGAGGAGTGTTAGGAAGTCTCCCACGCATAGCATATTGCTCGCTGCATTTTGGTATAGGAAAGCAAATGCAGATGCTTTGGCTTGATTGAGAGTGTCCTTGAGGGGATGGGCCCCTGACACACACACACACACACACACACACACACACACACACACACACACACACACACACACACACACACACACACACACACACTCACAGCTGGGGCCATTATAGGGCCCCACAAACAGGAGCGGCGTGAGTGATAATTGTCTCATAAGTCAATAAGCACAGCTGTCAAAAAGGTCAAGTTTCATTTATGGACGGACGCGTGTCGCTACTGTCTCACTCAGCTCCCCAAACCCCACCCCCTCTCTCTCTCTCTCTCTCTCTCTCTCTCTCTCTCTCTCTCTCTCTGTCTCTCTTTATCTCTCTCTGTTTCTTTCTGCATGGCTGAGCAGGTGGATTGCCACGGTGTCGTGATGAATATTAATGGCAGAGTTATATGAAAAGTGTTTATTTACAGAGCCTCTTTGCATTTATAGGGGGTTGACAGGGACAGGCCAGGCTAGGCCCGGGATAGGCCCGGGGTAGGCCGGACACACAGGGACAGGCCAGGCTGGGGTAGGCCAGAGGGACAGGCTAGGCCGGAGTAGGCTGGACTCACAGGGACAGGCTAGGCAGGGGTAGGCCGGACTCACAGGGACAAGCTAGGGCTGAGCGATATGGCCAAAATATCATATCATGGTATTTTTTAAATGTTTGACGGCATGACGGTATTTGACTGCGTTTTATGTTTTTGATTAATAAAAGTTCTAAATTTGCTTCATGAGTAGTGTGTGACCCTAGGGTGGCAACACATATTCTAAATTATTTCAATGTGACTTTCTCCATTCAGATTGTTTTAGACTGTTCAATTCAACTTCAACCTGAAATAATGTCCTGCATTTCCATACATATATGCATTTCCTGCAATCATTTGAGATAACTTCCACACTGCCACAATGTGGGCAACAATACTAGGCCTTATTTTAACCAAATGTTGCAATTGCGATTTAGATCAAAACAATTGGGTGAACTTTTGGAATCATGGAAGTAGAATGTTTATTATAATTCTATAGTTAAATAATAGTGGGCACTTTGAATACAGTGTTGTTTGACATGACAACGAATAAAAATGCCATGGACGAGTTATTGTGACAGGGTAGGAACCCTGTTCAGTGTTTCATAGGGGACCCTATAATCTTTGGCTACATTAAATCTTTATTTATCTAGCCAACGTATTCATGCTTCGCCTATTCCCATTTGATTTAGAAGATGCTGTTGCACAAACAACATGCTGATTTAAGCCTCCACCAGTACTGGTATCAGGCTGTATTAGCTAGCTACATTTGCTCTGACTCAGTACTTTTATTAGCTAGCTAGCAGCTAACTAGCGATTAGCATTAGCTAACTAGCGATTAGCATTAGTGGCTAACACGATTTAGCTTAACTTGCTAAGAAAATACAAACTAGCTGTTTGCAGATGTAAGAAACTCAAACTAATATTGTAAGTAAGTAAGTAAGTATAAAAGTATAAAACGCTTGTGGATTTATATTTAGATCAAAGCGGAAACAACATCGTTGTCATCAACATTGTTGCATGTGCTGCATTGACCATGCAGACTGAACCAAAGTGTCTGGTGGTCAAGCAACAACAATTGCGCTCCTTGAGTGACAGGGGGTGGGACTAGGTCTGTGTGGAAGTGGCATGGAGAGAGCGGAGTGGGACAAGTCAAGTAGCAGAGTAAACTATAAAAATGGACGTTACACACAGCGTATCACATTTAATAAACCAACATTAAAATACCGTTATAGAAGGTAAAGTAAAAACCCAAACCGGTCCGTGCATCAATACCGGTATATAGTAAAATACGGTATACCACCCAGCCCTAGGACAAGCCAGGCTGGTGTAGGCCGGATGCACAGGGACTCCTGAGTATGAGAGAATAGTTGGTTTTGTGTGTCAGCACTAGTAGTCCCTCGCTCTAGACTTCATCACACAACAGACGTCATCAAAGTGCGCAACAGAACAGTGTACTATCTTCACTCAGTTTGTTGTTTTTATGAAATGGTTTTAATTAAATAATTTTTAATCATAGCTAAAGTTTGTATTGCTACGGATTCCGCGACGGTGTAAGCCTTTACTGTTGGGACCGCAAGTTTGTGTCCTGGATTCCTGTTAAGTAGCAGTTAGCTGCTAGATATCATGAAAACGGAGCAGGCTAACGCTAGCAGTGCTAGCTAACCAGTGTTTTTATCCATGGCTGGGCACTAATGCATCAGGTGTGAGAGGTTTTCCATACTATCACAAGATGAATATAAGCAGGATTTTGGAAAATGGACAGGGGATTTGTCTGCCCTAAATGCAACACCATCAAGCAGCTTATGGATGAGATTCTCCTGCTTTATAAGTAGACCTAGTGATGTGATGACTGTTAAATGTGATGACTGTTATTTATCAAATAATTACCTACTATGATTAATTGTTACAGATTAAATTAAAGAATTAACTCATTAGGAATTTGGGGCACCACGGCAGAAGTTATTTCACAAGTTACCATCTCCTGAATTAAAGTTATATATCAATAACAGTCACTTATTAATCAATACCTCATATCAGTCTCATTCTGAACGTCGCAGACTTCTTGAAGCTGCACAAACCCGTGTCGTACTGATCATTCCGTACCACACATTGATTTGATTATTTATTTACTAACACACTAAATGATAACACAGGATACACACACACAAACACGGTATAGGTTATTGATTAGAAACTTAATACGATCAAAACAGGTCCCTGGCGGACTAACACAATATGACACTTGTTACAAAAAATGGAGAGTTAAAGACAGAGAGAGGAAGCGAGAGTGAAAGAGAGACAACACTTGGATACATTTGGGAACTATGCTCACAGTAATCCTAAAACCTTGCCCCGAACTGGCGCTCTTATGGGTAAGAAGTAATACATGTATTTACATGTTCAAGGTCTTGGTCGTGTATCTCTGTTGGACCCAGGACTTCATGAAAAGGGTTCCGCTTTGTGAAAAGTGTCCTACTGGGCCTTATCTTTAGTTCGTAAGTGTAAGGCTCTGATTGTCCACAAGAGGTCAGAATGTCCTTCACCTTAGTTGTCTGTGTTTACTTTCACTCATTCTGGAATAGTGGTCTTCTGATGACAGCTAAACAGCCGTGTCGATGATCCCCAGAGTTGTGATGAGAGCAACGTGGTCGACGATGATATGAAGAGAATATCGTTTATACTATCCACATCGACGGTCACCTCATGAGCCGATCCCTAACAAGTTAACATTACATCACTAACATTGAGTGGCTGCTGCCAACATACTGACTCAAATCTCTAGCCATTAATAATTGAAAATTGGATGTAATAAATGTATCACTAGCCACTTTAAACAATGCCACTTTATATTATGTTTCATACCCTATATTACTCATATCATATGTATATACTGTACTCTATACCATCTACTGCATCTTGCCTATGCCGTTTGGCCATCGTTCATCCATATATTTATATGTACATATTCTTATTCATTCCTTTACACTTGTGTGTATAAGGTAGTTGTTGTGAAATTGTTAGATTACCTGTTAGATATTACTGCATGGTCGGAACTAGAAGCACAAGCATTTCGCTACACTCGCATTAACATCTGCTAACCATGAGTATGTGACAAAAGCATTTGATTTGATTTGATTTACTCAACAGTAACATTGATTGTTAGATCGTTAGGGCCGTTTCCCTCGAGCGTAGCTAGTTACGTGGCAAAACATCAAAAACTATAATCTAGTTAGAAAACTAAAATCACATTCTTATCTTAATTAGGGAGAAACGGGGTGCTAGTGGGCCGCTCCCGACACTACCCGGTGAAATGTAAGGCGCCAAATAAAAAATCAAAAAGTTGAATTATTAAACATTCATCAATATACAAGTGTTGCATAGTCATCAAAAGCTCTGATTCTTGGCAATAACACACCATTGTCAGATTTCAAAAAGGCTTTACGGCAAAAGCACAACATTTGATTGTTTGAGGATAGCACCTCTCATATTTATCTATTAGCATAAATTCATATCCAGCGCGGGTCACACAAAACCCATATAAGAGCTAAAATAAATTGCTTACCTTTCGAAGAACTTCTTCTGAGGGCTTCCCAAGTGTCCACGTGTCCTATATCACATACAATTTTGAATGACATCACAAAATAAGACATTCATTTCCCATAGACCACAAAAACGGTAATATTAAACATTCATGAAAATAAAAGTGTCATACACCATTCTTTAGCTTAGAATCTTGGTAATTGAACCGATTTGTCCGATTTACAATAGGCTTAACGGCGAAAGCATAGCATTTGATTATCTGAGGACAGCACCCCGCATACTTCCTGTCTATAAATATATTTCAAACCAGCACAGGCGTCACAAAAATCAACAATAGCGATAAAATAAATCACTTACCTTTGAATATCTTTGTCTGTTTGCAATCCCAAGGGTCCCAGCTACACAATAAATGGTTGTTTTGTTCAATAAAGTCCGTCTTTGTTGCGTTTTGTTGTGTAATCCACCCGTTCAACTCATTTAACATACAGACAAAAGAATCCAAAAAGTTACGGATAAACTTCGTCCAATCAAGTCAAACAACGTTTCTAATCAATCCTCAGCTACTCTAATATGTAAATAAACGATACAATTTAAGACAGAATGTAGTATGTTCAATACTGGAGATAAATAACAAAGAGCGCGCCCTCAGGCACGCGTGCCACAGGACTACAGACACAAGGAGGATCCCAATGATAAACTACAGCTACTTGTTAATTTTTCTAAGAACAAGCCTGAAACCTTGTCTAAAGACTGTTGACATCCAGTGGAAGCCATAGGTATTGCAATCTGGGAGCTATTCTTTTCATTGTGCAATAGGAAACCATACCAATTGCATTGGAGCTCAAAAGAGCAATTTTTCCGGATGGATTTTCCTCTGGTTTTCGCCTGCCATATCAGTTCTGTTATACTCACAGATATTATTTTAACAGTTTTAGAAACTATCAAACTATCTATCAAATACAACTAATTATACATATCCTAGCTTCTGGGCCTGAGAAACAGGCATTTTACTTTGGGCACGCCAGACTCTCCGAACTTCAGAACACTGCCCCCTAGCCCGGAGAGGTTAACAACCTTGGTTTTTGTTTTAACAACCTTTTTTTTAAAACACCCTCGCTAGCACATGGAAGAGAATAATGATCTCTGGCCCCCTCCCGCGCTACCGAAGGGGTGCGGAACTTTCAGCCGACTCTTTGCACTGAACGAGTACCTGAAGAACCTTTGCAACGACAGGAATGTCTCTTTTTGTGACAACTTTGATTTGCTGTGGGAGCAACCAGTACTTTTGAAAAGAGACGGGATTCATCCTAACTGCAGGGGTTCTAGGATTATTTCCAGCAACATGGAAGTGCTCCAGTTCTCCCTGTCAGAATAAGCAATAGAGGACTTGGAAACCATATCAACTCCTGTGGAAATGGTGCTATGGTTATTGTAAGTAACCTAATGTATGTTCCTTTAACTCCGCCTTCTAGTGAGTTTATACAGTTATCTCCTACCATTCGGATTGATTGGAGAATGTCAGAAAACATGGTCGTAACGTTAGTCATTTGGTTGTTATTCCATTGGTTACCTCGAGGCAGATGTCCCAGGGGCAGAGTGGCCCACACTCATTGAATATGGCACTTTTAAATGTTAGAGCAATCCCAAGTAAAAACTTTATTGTGAATGAGCTCATTCCTGAGCGCAAAGTTGATTGCATGTTTCTCACTGAAACATGGCTGTCATCAGACTGTAGTGCCGCTCTTATTGAAGCCTCCCCTCCGGACTACAGCTTTCATACACTATCAGAAAAGGGGAAAAGGGTGGGGGGACAGACTCTATTGTCACTAATGCTCTCAGCTGTAAGGACATTTCGTTTGGCGACTTTGGGTCTTTTGAGCATCATGCTATACTGTTCAAATGTCATTCACCAGTGCTGGCCATAACCCTGTATAGGCCACCAAAGCACTGTCCCAGTTTCTTTACTGATTTCTCTGAACTATTGCCTATTGTCCTTGAAAACTATGATACAATCATTGTGTTGGGCGATTTTAATATTCATGTTGACAGACTGAATATATATTCCATTAGCATAAATTCATAAACCATCGCGGTTCACACAAAACACATTTCAAACAGAGCAATAGGTCACCAGAAAATGATTTCCGGATAGATTTTTCTCGGGTTTTCGCCTGCTAAATGAGTTCTGTTATACTCACAGACATTATGTTAACACCTTTAGAAACCTCAGAGTGTTTCCTATCCAATAGTACTAATTATGTGCATATCCTATTTTCGGAGCCTGAGTGGCAGGCATTTTGCTTTGGGCACGCCAGACTCTCCAAAACCGTCACCTCACCTGCCGCTCCCTAAGAAGTTAAGAAACACTATCTTACCTCTGAAGTTGCTACAGATTTTATTGAGTGTATGAGCAATACTCCACCACCTATTCTGCCTTCCACTTGTGAGGATTTAGTTGATAACGTTAAGAGCAAATTAGAGGCAACCATTGATGCCACAGCTCCAGTAAGGTTGAAAAAGGACACATCCAAATGGAGAGTGAGGAAACTAATCAATTAAAGAGAAATTGCAGAAAGGCAGAGCAGAAGAGGAGAAAGTCAAAGTTGCAGGTCCATTATGATATTCTGAGAGAGCAACTTGGCATATATAACAAAGCAATTAGAAATGCCAGACGGGCTCATTTTTCTAACTTGATCACTATTAATCAGAGGAGTGCTCTTCTCGACCATTGATGGCCTGATAAATCCTTGACTTGCAAACCTATCTGAACTTTCATCCACATCTAAATGTAATGAGTTTGCAGCATATTTCAGAGATAATATAACCAACATTAGGCTGGGTATCAGTCAATCAAGGCTTGATGAGAAGTTTGATGATACACTATATATACAAAAGTATGTAGACACCCCTTCAAATTGGTGGATTCAGCAATTTCAGCCACACCCGTTGCTGACAGGTGTATAAAATGCCATCTCCATAGACAAATATTGGCAGTAGAATGGCCTAACTGAAGAGCTCCGTGACTTTCAATGTGGCACTGTCATAGGATGCCACCTTTCCAACAAGTCAGTTTGTTATTGTGAAGTGGAAACGTCTAGGAGCATCAATGGCTCAGCCACGAAGTGGTAGGCCACACAAGCTCACAGAATGGGTTCACCGAGTGCTGAAGCGCTTAGCGGTGTGGAAGAACTTGACTGGCAGAGCCCTGACTTTGGGATGAATTGGAACGCCGACTTCGAGCCAGGCCTAATTGCCCAACCTCACTAATGCTCTTGTGGCTGAATGGAAGCAAATCCCTGCAGCAATGTTCCAACATCTAGTGGAAAACCTTCCCAGAAGAGTGGAGACTGTTATAGCAGCAAAAGGGGGACCAACTCCATATTAGCGCCCATGATTTTGGAATAAGATGTTCTAAGAGCTGGTGTCCACATACTTTTATTTATGTATGGTATGTGCCCTAGCCTACCACGCAAAGGCAGTATGGATTTATTTTCCCTGGTTTACGCAAACATGCTCACGAAAGTGATATCACGACTTTAGCCTTCTACCTGCCTTCTCAATCCTATCCCCACCACCTTCTTCAAAAACGTTTTTAATTGCGTATCTGAAGAAGTGCAAGCTATTGTTAATCACTCCCTGTTCACAGGCACTTTCCCCACCGCACTAAAAACTGCTAATGAATCTAGATTCTTCAGCAATTTTTCGGGCAATCTCGAACCTTTCATTCTTAAGCAAAATTCTGGAGAAATTGGTGTTCAAACAGCTAAATAATTTTTTTAAAATTAATTTCGTTCCCGAATTTCGTGCTCTCTGTTGTTGTACACTTAGATTTAAGTGATGCATTCGACACTGTTGACCATGATGTCCTTCTGGACAGGCTGGAGAGGTGGGTTGGCCTCTTGGGTCCGGTTCTAAATTGGTCTAGGACCTACAGTATTTAAAAGGTGAACATATCTCAGAGAAAATACACATCACAGGTGGCGTTCCACAAAGTTGGATTTTGGGTCCAGTATTGTTCAGTTTATCTACAGTGTGTTACCCCTTGGCAGTGTTACCAGAAAGCATGGATTTTCACTGCTACGCAGACGATACACAACTTTACGTTTCTGTGTCACCGGAGGATTTTAGATCCACTGATAAATGATTAGACTGTATTAGTGATTTAAATACTTGGATGGTTCACAACTTCTTCCAGATAAATCAAGAAAAGACAGAGGAACTTATTATTGGAGCCAAAGCATGGAAAGAGAATCTGGCAGTACATTTTAAATCACAGGCAATAAAGATGAAACGAGGTAAAAAATATAAAAAATATAAAATTATTCGAGGTGTTATTTTAGATTCTGAACTATGTTTCGAATCACACATTAGTAATGCGACCAAAATAACTTTTTACCACCTGAGGGACCAAGGTGCGGCCGTTTCTCTCTCAGGCTGATACAGAGAAACTCATCCATGCTTTTATTAAAAGCAGGCTTGACTACAGTAATGCTCTCCTGTCTGGTCTACCCAAGAAAGCCATTGGTCAACTACAGAACATACAGAATGCTACAGCATGGGTACTGACCAAGACCAGACAGACAGCACACATTACACCGGTTTTAAGGCCTCTGCACTGTCTGCCTGTGAGTTTTAGAATGATACAAAAATATATATATATTGGTTTTTAAATTAATCCACGATTGTGCACCCCAATACATGTCAGACATGCTTTTAAATTATGTACCCAGTAGGTCCCTCAGGTCCCCTGGCACTGGCCTTTTAACTATCCCAAAGCCTAGGACCAAGAAGCATGGAGAGGCAGCCTTTAGTTCTTATGCGCCCAGCCTCTGGAATAGCCTGCCAGAGAACCTGACGGGGACCAAGAGGCATGGAGAGGCAGCCTTTAGTTCTTATGCCCCCAGCCTCTGGAACAGCCTGCCAGAGAACCTGAGGGAAGCAGAAACTGTGGACATATTTAATCTTAAAACATATTTTAGCTTTGCATTTTCTTCAGGTGGTTTTTAGTTGTTCAGTTTGTGTCATTCTTTATCTCAAATCCAATTTTATTGGTCACATACACATGGTTAGCAGATGTTAATGCGAGTGTAGCGAAAAGCTACACTCGCAAACATCTTATGTTTGTTGTGTAGTAAATATTTACGCTTTTATTTTCATTGCTTTTTATTCATTTTTTCCTGTAAAGCACATTGGATTGCATTCCATGTCTGAAATGCTGTATAAATGAAGCTTGATTTGATTTGATTAGGCCAGGCTGCCATAGGCCGGACACACAGGGACTCCTGAGTATGGAATGCACTTAGCTAACGATGAAAGAGATCTATCATTTTACCGTATGCCTCCCTCCCTCCCTCCTATGTCCATCTCATCCTCTCCCTCTCTTAGTCCCGTCTGCATATCCTTTTATAGATTGGAGACATTTCCTTTTTGCTTATGTCAGTAAGTGTGCTTCTGGGCCACAGCCAAGCAGTGTGGGAAATGGAACAGAACTTTTCTGCTGTCCTGCTCTCGCTCTCTCTGTCCTCACTCTCTCTGTCCTTTTTTCTCTCTTCTATCTTCTGATGAGATGTCGGATGTGATAATGTTATCTCCCTCTCTCTCTCTCTCTCTCTCTCTCTCTCTCTCTCTCTCTCTCTCTCTCTCTCTCTCTCTCTCTCTCTCTCTCTCTCTCTCTCCGTCTCTATACCTCATCTCCTGCGTCTCGATGTAACACAGGAAATGATTATGTCTTGACTCTAGAATGTTTGACGTTATCACTGTCTGCCTCAGAATAATTAACAAGCTTTTAGTCCCATTAGACATGACAAAAACAGAGAAAAATATTATGACAAGTGGTTCCATTCACAAACCCAGTTCCCCTAAACAGAATTGATTCTGAAGAAAACATTTTCACTAAGCAAAGAGTGTCTGGCCCAATATTAACGCCCTTCTGCTCTTTGAAAAGTAGCTTAGCAAAAGACAAATTCAAAGAATCTAGCAACTTTATCATCTGTGTTATGTGCAGATGTTGGCCTTCTGTCAATTCATAACAGTTGACTAAATCAGTCAGTGGTTCTCAATTCTCTCCTCAGGGACCCCCAGATGTTCCAGAGGTACTGTAGCTAACTAACACAATAATAACACCTATGGAATTTTAACAATATAATATGGCTGACCAGAAAAAAATAAAATAAACTATGCTTCTTCAAATGGATTGACAAAGAACATTTCAGATTTCAGATAAAAGTTCTATAAAGAACCATAAAACAGTGTTCTATATCCCCCAAAAGGGTTGCAACCATAGCGGAACCCTTTTTTGGTGCTGTATGGAACCTTTTTGGAGAATGCACACACCCCCCCCCCACACACACACACACACACACACACTCCTGGAGGTACTTCCTGATGAGACACCTATAGGATTGTTCAGGAGCCAGGGGTGAAAGTAAGCCAGTATGGTCCGGTACGGCGTCCCTGCAAAATAAATTGTGGGGTACGCCGTACCGGTAAAACAATAAATACAACATGCCCAAAAAACCATATACTATTACACTGCTGTTTAACATTACTGCATGACAGCCGTGCAAATTGACCGGGTGGTATACACTCCAAAATGCATTGTGGTGTGAGGCGAACACTTACATTTTGCCAAGGCGGAGATGAGTGGCGGAGACACTTGCGGACAAGGCGAGATGAGTGGCCCAGACCGAGGCACGTGTGGATGCATCAATTCAGGCTATAAGTGTAGACCTATTGACAGTCACAGAATGTCATTACAATACACATTGGTGTTTTGTAACAGATGTCTCTTTCTATTCATCAAATTGCAGGTGCACAGTGTACCGTAAGTGATTGTTTGACCATCAGATGAAAAGATCATGGCTGGTTGTGTTCATGCCACATTACAAGGTATGGGTGAGGGCGCAGCGGTCTAACCACTGTATCGCAGTGCTTGAGGCGTCACTACAGATCCAGGTTCAATCCCAGAATGTGTTGCAGCCGGCCGCGACCGGAAGACCCATGAAGAGGCGCACAATTGGCCCAGCATCGTCCAGGTTAGGGGAAGGTTTGTCCGGCCGGGATGTCCTTGTCCCATCGCTCTCTAGCGACTCCTGTGTCGGCCGGTTGCCAGTTGTACGGTTTCCTCCGACACATTGGTGCGGCTGTCTTCCAAGTTAAACAAGCAGTGTGTCAAGAAGCAGTGCGGCTTGGCAGGGTTGGTTGTTTCGGAGGACGCATGGCTCTCGACCTTCACCTCTCCTGAGTCCGTACAGGAGTTGCAGTGATGGGACAAGACTGTAACTACCAATTGGATATTACGAAATTGGGGAGAAAAAGGGGTAAAAAGTACCAACAAAAAGATATATAAAAAAATATACATTGGCGGCGTGTCCATAAGGCTAGGGGAAGCTAAGCGTTCCTTAAAGTTAATTGAATGAAATTGGCATAATAATATAGCCTAATTAGCTTAGTCTTGTCTATACAGAAATAAATAATATCATTCAAAATAGGCTACTACACCAGAAAGCATGATTTGGCCACAGAGGATTATTAGCGTCTTAAAAAAAATCTGTGGATTTTTTTTTATCTCATAGCCTACAGTCGGAAGAAACCACAATTTGGGCAGCGCTCGCTGCAGATAGTCACGACTGTCAGTGAAAAGCAACGAGACCCAGCCAGGCATATCGCAATATTTAAAATAAAATTGCTTGTACATGCTCACTGTCTTTATCATTGGGTCAGTGCCAATTTAGTTTTTTATTTTGGACAAAAATGTCCTCCTCCAGGTTAGTTGGACCTCATATTGTATTTGTGTTTCCCCTTTTTGTCGGTCGATTATATTAATCAGACAATGTTGTTTTTATTGATCTGTTAATCAGTGTCAGCAGAGTAGGTTACCCTGTCATTTTTGTGGTATTCAAAAAACAATGGGTGTCCCTTACCGGTAAGAAATGAAGTCTACATTCACCCATGGCAAGAGCATTTTATTTACACCTTACGTGGCGTGTTGAATTCACTGCAATAGTGTTGTCAGAAGAAAAACTCTAGAAGGATTGGAAGGATTGGTCCTTCCAGCCGGATAGACATTGTTCAACAATTGTTTACTATAACGTTTACATTTTACTCAAACTCTTAGCACTGCAATTATGTTGAGGTGTCATGATGGGTTTTTGATGGTGACTAAAGGAAGACTAAAACTAGTTTAGGGCCAGAGGACAAGGCGGGATGCTCTGAATAGGTAATAATAGGGGAAACACTGACTCACAGTCGTTCTCTAAAGTGCCTGTATTGCAATGTGCAGTGACTCAGACACTCTGGCATCAAGGGCAGTGTTTACTTCAACTTCATTTTACATCGGAAGGGGAAAAGCAATCTATCATTTGGAGAAACCAGTCAGCAGCCAGTCAGGATGGCTAAGATCCAGTTTTGGGATGCTGTTCGACCCCCACAGGGAGGTAAAACTTCAGACTTTCTGCCAGACGTGGTTGTTGTTGATTGTCAAGTCGATTGCCTGGGAGAAAATAGGGATTATGGACTCTAGTATCCACCCCCTCCACCACCTATCCCCTCTGGGAAATTCAACCACTCTCCTGCGTTATTCTAGCCGGACTACTCTTCGGAGGGGGGTAAGAACCACCCCCACCACCTACTTCCATTAAGCAGAGGCAACCTCTAGCCCCCCTCACAGCGAATGAACAAAACAAGTTGAGGTGTAAAAAGCAATATCCCCAAAGCTCGCCTTGGTAATTCTGGGTCCCGACCTTCCTTTTGTAGCAAAACCTTTACCTAATCATCTCAATTATAGAGTCCAGCCCTTCTCTAATCTGGGATTTGTACTGCAGTTCACACAACATGACAGAATGTATTTCCATACTAATGCCTGCAAAGAGACATGAAGGGGTTTCAAGTTTTAATGTCATGTGCACAAGTACAGTGAACTGCCTTTCTTGCAAGCTCCAAACCAGTAATCCATATCAATGTATTACTCAAATTAACAAAAGGCAGAAGAAAAACACACAATAAATACAAATAAGAAATAAGAAGAACAGGAGAAAGTAAGAAGCTATAATATACAGGGTCAGTTCCAATACCATATTTACAGTGTACAGGGATACTGGAGTGATGGAGGTAGATATGTATAGGGGTAAGGGGACAGGGATACTGGAGTGATGGAGGTAGGTATGTATAGGGGTAAGGGGACAGGGATACTGGAGTGATGGAGGTAGATATGTATAGAGGTAAGGGGACAGGGATACTGGAGTGATGGAGGTAGGTATGTATAGGGGTAAGGGGACAGGGATACTGGAGTGATGGAGGTAGGTATGTATAGGGGTAAGGGGACAGGGATACTGGAGTGATGGAGGTAGATATGTATAGGGGTAAGGGGACAGGGATACTGGAGTGATGGAGGTAGATATGTATAGGGGTAAGGGGACAGGGATACTGGAGTGATGGAGGTAGATATGTATAGGGGTAAGGGGACAGGGATACTGGAGTGATGGAGGTAGATATGTATAGGGGTAAGGGGACAGGGATACTGGAGTGATGGAGGTAGATATGTATAGGGGTAAGGGGACAGGGATACTGGAGTGATGGAGGGAAAGGGGTAAAATGGGGTAAAATGACTAGGCATCAGGATATAAGATAAATAGAGTAGCAGCAGCGTCAATTATGATTATATGATTCTCTATGAAAAATAAAATTAAAGGGTCAACACAGATAGTCCTTGTAGCCATTCTGTTAGCTATTTAACAGTCTTATGGCTTGGGGATAGAAGCTGTTCAAAAGGCTGTTGGTGTCAGACTTGATTCACCGGTACCGCTTGCCTTCCGTTCACACCGCCTGATATAAAGGTCCTGGATGACAGGGACCTTGGCCCCAGTGATGTAATGGGCTGTCCGCACAACCCTCTGTAGCGCCATTCGATCGAGGGCGGTGCTGTTGCCATACCAAGCAGTGAAGATGCTCTCACTGGTACGGCTATAGAACTTTTGGAGGATTTGAGGCCCAATGCCAAACCTTTTCAACCTCCTGAGGGGGAAGAGGCACTGTCGCGCCTTTTAAGTCCTTAGTCATTTGGACACAGAGGAACTTGAAGCTCTCGACCCATTCCACTGCAGCCCTGTCGATGTGGATGGGGGCGTGCTTGCCCCCCGTTTCCTGTAGTCCACGATCAGCTCTTTGGTCTTACTGACGTTGAGGGAGAGGTTGTTGTCCCAGGAACCACAGTGCCAGGTCACTGACCTCCTCCCTGTAGGCCGTCCCAGTGTCATCGGTGATCAGGCCTACCACGGTCTAGATGGGTGAGGGCAGTGTGCAGTGCAATTGAGATTGTGTCGTCTATGGATCTGCTGGGGCGGTGTGCACATTGGAGTGGGTCTAGGGTGTCTGGGATGACAGAGTTGATGTGTGCCATAACCAGCCTCTCAAAGCACTTCATGATTACAGATGTGAGAGCTACAGGGCGATAATCATTGTGGCATGAAGCCTTAGAGTTCTTAGGAAAAGGAATGATGGTAGTCATTTTAAGAGGTGGGGATTACAGACTGGGACAAGGAGAGGTTGAAAATTACCGTGGATATGCCTGCCAGTTGATCCGCGCATGCTCTGAGAACGCGCCCTGGAATACCGTCCATGGTGTGTGCGTGTGAATGTGAGTGTGTAATGTGTGTATGTGCACGTGTGTGTAGGATTTATAACCTGAGGAGGTGTTTGTTCTCAGCCTGTCTTCAGGGAGGCCTCTAGCTGGGAAGGTTAGCAAGGTTGACTAGAAAGGAAGGGGATCATAACGGAACATCTCCGCGAAGGAGTCGGTGACGTGAACACCGGGAGCGAATATTGTCTTTCTTGTCTCAAATGAACGTTCAACTGATTGTTGTCTGTTTTCTGCCTCTCCGACAGCTCAGCCAAATGCACCTAAAATACATGATGGATGGTGGGCATACAAGGAGGTGGTTCAGGGGAGCTTCGTACCAGGTAAGAATCCCTATACTGTACTGTATACAGTTAAGACTGATGTTTATTTTCTATAAGGTTGAACTCAATCGTTTCTTTTCTCCCCAGTGTGAAGTGTGAAGAACATAGCGTTTGTTCTGTTTTCATACCTCGACTACCTTGCCAGTGGCGCTGTTTATAATTCTTACAAGACTTTTGTTGCCCTCGTCGTCTAGCTGATGTTGTTTTGTCGCTGGATGACTGGCAGGTTTACAAGGGCCTTTCTTTCTACCTCGTTCATTTCCCTCTATGTGTACCCGTCACCACAATTATTTCCCAAGATTGTGTTTTTCTTCTGCTGAGCTGTTGAGCGCTTTTGATGACGCTGCAGGTGTGTGTGTTATGTTGCATGGAAATGGGTTCTTTTAAATGAGAACAAACAAATACCCACACAGACATTATCTTCCTTTTACCCAAGCATTTTGCGTACGTCGGTCATTTTTGGTGATTTTGCTACACGACGTTCCTGCAGATTGTTCTAGAACCATTATTTGGTCAACAGTAATAGCCTATTCATTACGTTGATTCCTGCTATTATATGAAAGTATCTGCCTGTTCCCATTTCGCTGTCGGCTGCTGTGTGAGCGAGCCAATCTCACTCTGTCTCACTGTGCGCACGGAAGGGGGAGATGCATTCTGAGGAGCACAAGCATATGACCGTTGCTCAAAATGCAATTTGCGGGAAAAATACCATTTATAAAAGCAACTTCTGTTGTTCTAGTTACAGAGAGGAGAGTCTGTCGTATGGTTTTGATGCGCCCGCGGAGAGGAGCAGAGTACCCCATTTGCAGTCATTAGGCCTCAACAAGTAGCCTAGAACTAAGACTGGAAAGTTTTTGTAGGACATTAGCCTACAGTTACGGATAGATGAGTCAAAGTATTTTCAGTTCCCACTTCGTCAGGTGATGAATAATACAGCCTACATGCACAAAGATGTCGGCAAATTCTCTGAAGCCAAAATGAAATCAGATAATTCTGGATCTTATTTTTACAGGTTGCACAAATGTCAGTAATGCGTTCGCTGGATATGTTGGATGAAATAGCTTACTTTCTGAATCATAGGCCACCATCTCAGTTGTCTTTCGTTGCACTGAAAAAAAATTGCCTAGAGCGCTGCCGCTAATGTAAAGTAACTGTCCATATCTCCCAGCTTTAGCACCTCCCCACAAAATAAAGAATTGTAATTTATTGTTATTGCAAGAAAATTGTCAATTTATTGCGAAATTAATTTTGGTCAATATCACCCAGCTCTAAGTGTTTACTTGTACATGTGTGTGTGTGTGTGTGTGTGTGTGTGTGTGTGTGTGTGTGTGTGTGTGTGTGTGTGTGTGTGTGTGTGTGTGTGTGTGTGTGTGTGTGTGTGTGTGTGGTGTGTGTGTGTGGTGTGTGTGTGTGTGTGTGTGTGTGTGTGTGTGTGTGTGTGTGTGTGTGTGTGTGGTGTGTGTGTGTGTGTGTGTGTGGTGTGTGTGTGTGTGTGTGTGTGTGTGTGTGTGTGTGTGTGTGTGTGTGTGTGTGTGTGTGTGTGTGTGTGTGTGTGTGTGTGTGTGTGTGTGTGTGTGTGTGTGGTGTGTGTGTGTGTGTGTGTGTGTGTGTGTGTGTGTGTGGTGTGTGTGTGGTGTGTGTGTGTGTGTGTGTGTGTGTGTGTGTGTGTGTGTGGTGTGTGTGTGGTGTGTGTGTGTGTGTGTGTGTGGTGTGTGTGTGTGTTGTGTGTGTGTGTGTGTGTGTGTGTGTGTGTGTGTGTGTGTGTGTGTGTGTGTGTGTGTGTGTGTGTGTGTGTGTGTGTGTGTGTGTGTGTGTGTGTGTGTGTGTGTGTGTGTGTGTGTGTGTGTGTGTGTGTGTGTGTGTGGTGTGTGTGTGTGTGTGTGTGTGTGTGTGTGTGTGTGTGTGTGTGTGTGTGTGGTGTGTGTGTGGTGTGTGTGTGGTGTGTGTGTGTGTGTGTGCATAATTAAGCATTTTCATGCTTTTTATTCCACCTGCAGTTGACAATAACACACATTATTACAGCTGTTGACTGTCAGAGACTGAAGAGTGCTGTGTGTTTGTCAGAGACTGAAGAGTGCTGTGTGTTTGTCAGAGACTGAAGAGTGCTGTGTGTTTGTCAGAGACAAATGCTTTATGTTCAATATAATGTCAGCTCCTTGATCCTCACAGGCCTTCCTGCACCACTAACCACCCAGCAGCAGCTGGCACCGCTAATACGCTAGTCATGATCCTCCTGAGCCAGGGAGGGGAGGAGGTAGAGTAATCAGACGTTCTTACGTCCCTCTCTTGCCGGTCTCCGCCAGAGAGGTGCTGATAGTAGCTGATAAAGAAGGAGACTTGAATGAATTGAAATTTACTGGGTAAAGAAAGTGAGCTGGGGAGCTAGGGTGAGATAAGGAAGTGATATTTAAAGGGTAAGAAACGGAGCTAGGGTGAGATAAGGAAGTTACATTTACTGGGTAAGAAAGGGAGTTAAGGTGAGATAATAAAGTGAGATTTACTGGGTAAGAAACTGAGCTAGGATGAGATAATAAAGTGAGATTTACTGGGTAAGAAAGGGAGCTAGGGTGAGATAATAAAGTGAGATTTACTGGGTAAGAATCGGAGCTAGGGTGAGATAATAAAGTGAGATTTACTGGGTAAGAATCGGAGCTAGGGTGAGATAATAAAGTGAGATTTATTGGGTAAGAAACTGAGCTAGGGTGAGATAATAAAGTGAGATTTACTGGGTAAGAAAGGGAGCTAGGGTGAGATAATAAAGTGAGATTTATTGGGTAAGATATATATATTCCTGCATTAGGTGATCATGCAACTGCAAGGCCTCCCTACTGGCGCAGCGGTATAAGGGACTGCAGTGCTTGAGGCGTCCCTGCAGATCCAGATTCGATCCCGGGCTGTGTCGCAGTCGGCCGTGACCCGGGAGACCCATAAGGCGATGCACAATTGGCCCAGCGTCGTCAGGGTTAGGGGAGGTTTTGGCTGGCCGGGATGTCCTTGTCCCATCTTGCTCTAGCTACTCCGGTGGCGGGCCGGGGCGCATGCTGACACGGTCGCCAGTTGCATGATGTTTCCTCCAACCCATAGGTGCGGCTGGCTTCCGGGTTAAGCGAGCAGTGTGTCAAGAAGCAGTGCGGCTTGGCGGGGTCGTGTTATCGGAGGACGCCTGGCTCTCAACCTTCGCCTCCTCCGTGTCAGTACGGGAGTTGCAGCGATGGGACAAGACAGTACCAATTGGATATCACGAAATTGGGGAGAAAAAGGGGTAAAAAATTACAAATTAAAAATAAACCAGCAAGATGTTGAAGATCCTGGGAATCCACAGGGTGTTTTTGGTTTGTTTAGTTTTTAACCATATGATTCTGCTAATGATTATTTATTGATTAGTTGCTTCAGGTTTGCTTGTGCTTGGTTGGTACAAAAATGCGCACTCTGATGGGTCCACTCCCCCGGACCAGAATTGTTGAACATTGCTGGAAAGTGGGCTCTTTGTAAGGTCATAAGTGCTAACGTGATCCCATTTTTGTAGCCTTATGTCACATAACTGACCTTTGCAAAGGATTGTGCCCTTTCTGAGCCCTTTCTGACCCCAATTAGCTTTAGCATTTCCAAAAGGTCAGCAAGGACCATTAGTATCCCCTTTCCTTACTCTTTTTAATCGGCTTTGGGGAGAAGATTCTCCTAGCCACATATCTAGGATCAGCTCATCCTCCCTAGATCCTAAAATTAACTATTAGAGGGCAGGGGAATACAAATCTGACCTTGGATCAGTGTGTAGGGTTAACTCCATCCTATTACTCAGTGTGCGGTCATCTTTTCATTGAGAGCATTGAGATACAGCTCTTATTGACACAGTATGGGTTAACTAAAGGTCATAGATCATTAGCTTTGAGCATCATCCAGGGTCATTCTAGAAAGCCTGGCCCGGGTATGGAGCTGTTTATCTGTTATTTATTGTTCTGTTTTTATGTCATTTCCCCCCCTTTTCTCTTTGTCCCATTTCAGCAGATTATGTTGTCCTTTCTGCTGAAAGGTGATTTTAGAGAAGATAAAACCTTTGAAGAATGGCTGGTTGCTGTGAGTTAAGATAAGGGAGGGAGGGAGGGAGGGACAGAGGCAGGCAGGCCGGCCTGGAGGGAGGGAGGGAGGGAAGGAAGGAAGGAGGGAGAGGGGCCTGGCAAGATCCAAAGCAGTGGTTGAACCACCTTGAGTTGTCATGCAGAGCGACAAAAAATGTGATGTGAATCTGGTAGCCTGTGGAGTATAGAGGGAGAGAAAGGAGGTTGCATAAAAGTGACTGGTTAACACTCACCCTCCGTCCGTTAGCCATTAGGACTGTCATTTCTATTCTTTCTCTGTCCTTCCACCCCGCTCTTTCTCCGCCAGCTATCTCTTTAAAATGTCCCTTGCCTGTCCTGCGCCACTGGAGCGAGATGCAGGGTAGATAGAGACTTGGCTGGCCTGGCTGCCTGCTGGTTGTCTCTCTGCTGTGTAGCTGGTAGGCGTCTGATGGTTCCCTGGTGTGAAGTGTTGAACTGAGTGCTCCAGCCATGGACTAATGAGAGTGGAGATGGAGAGGACGGGGAGAGGGAAGAGAGAGGGACAAGAAGAGAGTGAGAGAGGGTGGGTGAGGGTGATAGGAAGAGACAAGGTTGGGAAATGAAGGAGAGATGGAGATGAAGGAGAGATGGAGATGATTACTCACCACGAACTGGAAGAAGCTTTTTCCTTTAACGACTCCGACGAGAAAGATATACTGCTCTCCCGGGAACAGGCCCAGATCCTGTTCCCGGGAGGAAAAGAGGACGCAGATTGGGCTGCCTTTTGAGAATCCGTAGGCGAGCGAGGTAACCTGCCTAAATGATTACTACCCCGTAGCACTCACGTCGGTAGCCATGAAGTGCTTTGAAAGGCTGATCATGGCTCACATCAACAGCATCCTCATGGATACCCTAGACCCACTCCAATTTGCATACCGCCCCAACAGATCCACAGATGATGCAATTTCAATCACACTCCACACTGGCCTTTCCCATCTGGACTAAAGGAACACCTATGTGAGAATGCTGTTCATTAAGTACAGCTCAGCATTCAACACAATAGTGCCCACGAAGCTCATCACTAAGCTAAGGACCCTGGGACTAAACACCTCCCTCTGCAACTGGATCCTGGACTTCCTGACAGGCCCCCACCAGGTGGTAAGGGTAGGCAACAACACGTTTGCCACGCTGATCCTCAACACTGGGGCCCCTCAGGGGTGTGTACTTAGTCCCCTCCTGTACTCGTTGTTCACCCACGACTGCGTGGCCAAACACGACTGCAACACCATCACTAAGTTTGCTGACGACACAACAGTGGTAGGCCTGATCACCGACAACGATGAGACAGCCTATAGGGAGGTCAGAGAACTGGCAGTGAGGTGCCAGGACATCAATCTCTCCCTCAATGTGAGCAAGACAAAGGAGCTGATCGTGGACTACAGGAAAAGGCGGGCCGAACAAGCCCCCATTAACATCGACGGGGCTGTAGTGGAGCGGGTCGAGAGTTTCAAGTTCCTTGGTGTCCACATCACCAACGATCTATCATGGTCCGAAAACACAAAGACAGTCGTGAAGAGGGCAGACTGAAAAGATTTGGCATGGGTCCCCAGATCATCCAAAAGTTCTACAGCTGCACCATCGAGAGCATCCTGACCAGTTGCGTCACCGCCTGGAATGGCAACTGCTCGTCATCTGACTGTAAGGCGCTACAGAGGGTAGTGCATACGGCCCAGTACATCACTGGGGCCAAGTTTCCTGCAATCCAGGAGTTGTCAGAGGAAAGCCCATAAAATTGTCAGAGACTACAGTCACCCAAATCATAGAGTATTTTCTCTGCTACCGCACGGCAAGCGGTACAGGAGTGCCAAGTCTAGGACCAAAAGGCTCCTTCTATCCCCAAGCCTTAATACTGCTGAACAACTAATCAAATGGCCACCGGACTATTACATTGACCCCCCCTCTTCCATTTGTTTTGTACACTGCTGCTACTCGCTGTTTATTGCATAGTCACTTTACCCCTACCTACATGTGCAAATGACCTCTAACCTGTACCCCAGCACACTGACTCAGTACCGGTACACCCTGTATATAGCCTCGTTATTGTTATGTCATTGTGTTACTTTTTATTATTTTTTACTTTAGTTTATTTGGTAAATATTTTCTTAACTCTTCTTGAACTGCACTGATGTTTAAGGGCTTGTAAGTAAGCATTTCACGGTAAGGTTTATACACGTGACAAAAGTTTAATTTGATTAGATGTTTGGAAGACAGCTCTCTTTAGCTGAACAAGAGCAAACATGAGATACAATCAGACACATTACCAGCTGTAGACAGAAACAAACAGTAAGCTGTCAGTATGGTTGTTGAAGTGTTAAACAGTAAGCTGTCAGTATGGTTGTTGAAGTGTTAAACAGTAAGCTGTCAGTATGGTTGTTGAAGTGTTAAACAGTAAGCTGTCAGTATGGTTGTTGAAGTGTTAAACAGTAAGCTGTCAGTATGGTTGTTGAAGTGTTAAACAGTAAGCTGTCAGTATGGTTGTTGAAGTGTTAAACAGTAAGCTGTCAGTATGGCTGTTGAAGTGTTAAACAGTAAGCTGTCAGTATGGTTGTTGAAGTGTTAAACAGTAAGCTGTCAGTATGGTTGTTGAAGTGTTAAACAGTAAGCTGTCAGTATGGTTGTTGAAGTGTTAAACAGTAAGCTGTCAGTATGGTTGTTGAAGTGTTAAACAGTAAGCTGTCAGTATGGTTGTTGAAGTGTTAAACAGTAAGCTGTCAGTATGGTTGTTGAAGTGTTAAACAGTAAGCTGTCAGTATGGTTGTTGAAGTGTTAAACAGTAAGCTGTCAGTATGGTTGTTGAAGTGTTAAACAGTAAGCTGTCAGTATGGTTGTTGGAAGTGTTAAATAGTAAGCTGTCAGTATGGTTGTTGAAGTGTTAAACAGTAAGCTGTCAGTATGGTTGTTGAAGTGTTAAACAGTAAGCTGTCAGTATGGTTGTTGAAGTGTTAAACAGTAAGCTGTCAGTATGGTTGTTGAAGTGTTAAACAGTAAGCTGTCAGTATGGTTGTTGAAGTGTTAAACAGTAAGCTGTCAGTATGGTTGTTGAAGTGTTAAACAGTAAGCTGTCAGTATGGTTGTTGGAAGTGTTAAATAGTAAGCTGTCAGTATGGTTGTTGAAGTGTTAAACAGTAAGCTGTCAGTATGGTTGTTGACATTTAAGGCTCCCAAGTGGAGCATCAGTCTAAGGCACTGCATCTCAGTGCTAGAGGCGTCACTACAGACCCTGGTTCGATTCTGGACTGTATCACAAGTGATCGGGAGTCCCATAGGGCGGTGCACAATTGACCCAGCGTCTTCCGGATTAGGGGAGGGTTTGGCTGGGGTAGGCCGTCATTATAAAATACGAATTTATTCTTAACTGGCTTGCCTAGTTAAAAAAAGGTTAAATAAAAAAAATATAAAAAAGTGTAAAACACAACCCATTACAACCCAGCGATACCTACCAATTGAGATCAGGGTGGACCCCCAGTCCAACAGGAGCTTAATGTCTTCAACTTATCAAGTAAGATCCTGACATCAGCCCACCTTAGTGTTGTCAATAAGGACTTATCATTTGTACCTAAAACATATATTACAGTTTTTTTCAATTGTTTACACGCAATTTTGAAAACCGGGTTCTTTTTTTCAAAATATAATCACAATTATCCAAACACCACACTCAATTTGCATAATTCCTAGATTGTTTGCAAAATGACACACTTCAGTCAAAACATACACACTTCAGTCAAAACATATACACATATTTGTGAAAATGCTATTAGTTTTCATTTAACCAACACGGTCCTCAATGATCAGACACTATTGCAGCCAGTTTCACACTGCTGTGATAAATAAAAAACACAATTGTAAAAAAACTAATTTTAGGAAATAGCATGTGCTAGATTTTTGGCCAGACATTGTTATGTAAGGGATAATTTAGATGAAAAAAATAGTGACAAACCCACAACATTCTTCATGATTAGTTTGAGATATAGGGAGAATGTACACAAATAGGCCTACTATAAACTTACCAAGCACTGCACAACACTGATGCTGCAGACTGAATATTTCAAGTATTTATTTCAATACTTACAGTATTTCTTACCATAATCAGTTACAGTAATCAACCAACAATGAAATCAATGAAACAAATAAAATCTGTAGACAAATAAAAAGTACTGCATGAAGTACACACACTTTGACTCTGAAGAAAAACTACTGTAAAAGCAACAAGAATACTGTAACTATTCATCATCTCTCCGTCTGGCTGGATCAGGCCATAAGATTTCATCCACATCACAGGCTATGTCTTCATTGGCAAGGCACCGTTGGAAGAATCGCCTCGTGTGACGAATCCACCCCTGCACAGAAGCTGCTTCGATATGATCACAGGCCTGCTCCATGGCCTGAATGAGGGGCAAACGGTCATAGGGCCGCAGGTCGTATACCTTCCACCGCCATGCTGAAAAAAAAACTATTCTATTGGATTCAGGAAGGGGGAGTATGGGGGGAAGGTATAAGACTTCAAATTCAGGGTGCTCATGGAACCAATTCTGGACCAGAGCAGCCCGATGGAATGAGACATTGTCCCAAACGACAATGTACCGCATCTGGTCCACTTGGTTTAATGCTGAGACAATCTCGTGCAATCTGTCAAGAAATGCAAGTATTAGATTTGCATTATAGGGTCCCAGATTTGCATGGTGGTGGAGGACCCCATTTTGTGTAATAGCAGCGCAAAGGGTGATGTTACCCTCGCTGCCCTGGCACATTGGTGATTGCCCTGTGTCCAATTACATTTCTCCCTCTTCTTCTTGTTTTATAAGGTTAAATCCAGCCTCATCCACATATATAAATTCATGTTGAATTTCTGCAGCATCCATTTGCAAGACTCTCTGAAACACAGTAAAAGACAATAGGATGCTATTCAATATCTATTGCACAGTATTCTTTTGTGCCAGAACATTATGAGCAGTGCACAATACCACACCATAGTAAGATGAACAATACATACCTCCACATACTCATTGCTCAGATGTTTCGCTCTCTCTGAATTTCTGTCAAATGTTACCCGATACAGTTGCTTCATGTATATTTGATTTTTCTTGAGGATTCGACCTAATGTTGACAGAGAGACTCGTTGGATGTTATTGAAAATATAGTAATCATTGATGATATTGGCTTGGATTTCTCGCAGCCTGATACAATTATTGGTCAAAACCATGTTCACAATGGCGGCCTCTTGTGCACGAGTGAACATAGGGCCCCTTCCACCTTGGTGTCCTCGACCCTCAATCCTATGTAAAACAAATATATAAAAAAATACACATGCAGCCTACTGTCAAATGTCACAGTAAACAATATTGATGATAAGTACAGCGAGCTTCAGTTTCAATGTACTGTGTGGTTAGCTTACCTTTATTCTCGATGAAATGTCCGAATTACTGACGCAACAGTATTTCTGCTGAGATTTGGTTGAACTCTTTGTCCAGCTTCCATCAGTGTCAGTCCATGGTTGATAACATGGTCAATAAGTGTTGCACGGATTTCTTGAGTCAAATTTGGTCCTCGTCTTCTTTGTTCAGGTTCTATCAACTCTTCAAGTCCTTCTCTACTTCTTCCTCTACCTAGGCCTCTTCCTCTATCTCCTTCTTCTCCTCTTCCTCTACCTGGGCCTCCTCCTCTACCTCCTTCTCCTCTTCCTCTACCTCCTTCATCTCCTCTTTGAGCTCCCCCTCTCATTCTCACTCTTCTTCTTCTTCTTCTAGCTCCTTCCATTTTTGTTGAAGACAGGTGAACTCACCTGCTGCCTTTTATAGCACACCTGAGTGCTGCGTTTTCAAATTAGCACATGTGTGCTTGCACACCTGGTGGATGTGATTATCCAATTCGTACATTAGTGTGGTCATTGGCATTCCGGGGCTTTGTAATGACAAGGAAGTAACCTCAAAATCCTTATCTGTGTCTAAGGTGTGAAAATGTGTGTAGAGTTTTACAAATCACTGTGTGTAATGTTTTGCAAAAAGGGTGAAGCAGACATTGTGTAATGTTGTGCAAATCTGTGGAGGTGTTTTGCTCATTGGAGTAGAATTTTGCAAATTGTGTGGACATTTTTATTTTAGTGTGTAAACAATCGTTAAAAACTGTAATAACTTTGACGTCCAGATAGATCTATTCAAGTTTTTCCGTAATCTGAGATTGCGTGAGATCTTTGATAAGAGTGAAACGTACACGACTCCACTTGAAATGTCATCCTCAGTCAGATATACACATAGGTCTACCACGTTAATCAATAGACTTAACCTTCCCTACCGTGAGTCATTCAGACGATGGAGCCATCAACCCATCTGAGGGACCTGAGAACTCTGAGAGAACCACATTTAGAGACAAAAGTTCATTCGTTCCTTCCCCCCAAACGCAATGCGTCCATAGAAACCTTCTGCAGGATTGTTGAAAATGATGTACAGTGAGGGAAAAAAGTATTTGATCCCCTGCTGATTTTGTACGTTTGCCCACTGACAAAGAAATGATCAGTCTATAATTTTAATGGTAGGTTTATTTGAACAGTGAGAGACAGAATAACAACAAAAAAATCCAGAAAAACGCATGTGAAAAATGTTATAAATTGATTTGCATTTTAATGAGGGAAATAAGTATTTGACCCCTCTGCAAAACATGACTTAGAACTTGGTGGCAAAACCATTGTTTGCAATCACAGAGGTCATACGTTTCTTGTAGTTGGCCACCAGGTTTGCACACATCTCAGGAGGGATTTTGTCCCACTCCTCTTTGCAGATCTTCTCCAAGTCATTAAGGTTTCGATGCTGACGTTTGGCAACTCGAACCTTCAACTCCCTCCACAGATTTTCTATGGGATTAAGGTCTGGAGACTGGCTAGGCCACTCCAGGACCTTAATGTGCTTCTTCTTGAGCCACTCCTTTGTTGCCTTGGCCGTGTGTTTTGGGTCATTGTCATGCTGGAATACCCATCCACGACCCATTTTCAATGCCCTGGCTGAGGGAAGGAGGTTCTCACCCAAGATTTGACGGTACATAGCCCCGTCCATCGTCCCTTTGATGCGGTGAAGTTGTCCTGTCCCCTTAGCAGAAAAACACCCCCAAAGCATAATGTTTCCACCTCCATGTTTGACGGTGGGGATGGTGTTCTTGGGGTCATAGGCAGCATTCCTCCTCTTCCAATCATTCAGATGTTCATTGGCAAACTTCAGACGGGAATGTATATGTGCTTTCTTGAGCAGGGGGACCTTGCGGGCGCTGCAGGATTTCAGTCCTTCACTGCGTAGTGTGTTACCAATTGTTTTCTTGGTGACTATGGTCCCAGCTGCCTTGAGATCATCGACAAGATCCTCCCGTGTAGTTCTGGGCTGATTCCTCACCGTTCTCATGATCATTGCAACTCCACGAGGTGAGATCTTGCATTTAGCCCCAGGCCGAGGTGAGATTGACAGTTCTTTTGTGTTTCTTCCATTTGCGAATCATCTCACCAACTGTTGTCACCTTCTCACCAAGCTGCTTGGCGATGGTCTTGTAGCCCATTCCAGCCTTGTGTAGGTCTACAATCTTGTCCCTGACATCCTTGGAGAGCTCTTTGGTCTTGGCCATGGTGGAGAGTTTGGAATCTGATTGATTAATTGCTTCTGAGATTAGGAGCACTCCCTTTAAAGAGTGTGTTCCTAATCTCAGCTCGTTACCTGTATAAAATATACCTGGGAGACAGAAATCTTTCTGATTGAGAGGGGTTCAAATACTTATTTCCCTCATTAAAATGCAAATCAATTTATAACATTTTTTTCACATGCGTTTTTCTGGATTTATTTGTTGTTATTCTGTCTCTCACTGTTCAAATGAACCTACCATTAAAATTATAGACTGATCATTTCTTTGTGAGTGGGCCAACGTACAAAATCAGCAGGTGATCAAATACGTTTTTCCCTCACTGTAGGTGACCTACTGAAAGACAAACAGAAACACAAATCCTATGATAACCTGAGTAGAGACGAGAGAATGGCTCTTAAGGACTAAAGGTCAGATTTTTCCATTATCATTAAAAATGTGACAAAGGAGGAGGAATTTGTATAAAAAACTAATGTGACTGTGTGAATGAATGACACTGACAAATATCTAAAGGTGACTTCTATCACAAACTGAATCATGACCCTACCCTAGAATTCCAGCACAATATCACATCCACAGTGGAAAGATGTTTGGAATCTGGACAAATTACCCAAAAAAGAATTTGAATTTCTATGTGTGAAATTTCCTAAGATACCAACTTTTTATACAGTCGCTAAATTAAACAAACAAGTGTCTCCTCCCCCAGGTAGAGCCATTGTATAAGCAATTGACTCTGTGAAGTCCAACATTTCTAAGTTTGTGGATCACCGCATTAAACCGTTGGTTGAGAATCTCCCATCTTATGTCAAAGACACTAGTCACATGATCTCATTGATAGAGGGCTTAGGAAGGATACCAGAGGGCTCCCTGCTGGCCACTTTTGATGTGAAGAGCTTGTACACTAACATCCCACACACTGGAGGCTTGCAGGCGCTGCAACACTTCCTACATGAGAGAGACCCTACCCTTGCTTCATCCACTGATTGGCCCTTGCAACTCGCTGAACTGGTATTATCCAATAACTACTTCATCTGTGAGTCAGACTTTTTCCTTCAAATTCTGGGTGTAGCCATGGGTTCCCCTTTTCCCCCAACTATGCAAACCAGTATGTGGGACAATTTCAGGAAGCACTCATTTACAAAACAGAGACACACCCCCTACTTTTTAAAATCTTCCTATGGAAGAGAAGGAAAGGGAAGCTCTGGGAAGGAAGTCAGCAGGCACTTAATGAATTCCAAACTCTGTTAAATGAGAGCTCTGAATACCTCAAATTCACCATGCAGACTGATGAGAGAAAAATAAATTACCTGGACGTATGTATCATCAAAGAGCAGGATGCATTACACTCAGACTTATACACACAGCCCACAGAACGAAATACCTTGCTATGTGCGGATAGTATGCATCCCCTTCCCCTCCAGAATGGTCTACCATATAGCCAATTATGCAGGGTTAAACGATTATGTGGCCACCAGACAGATTCTGACAGCAAAGCTAAGAAAATGGCAGATAAATTCAAAATGAGAGGCTACAAGGACAAAACTCTTGAAGCTGCACTGATGTAAATATCTCAAAAACAATGAGAGAAATTGCTAAAAACTAAACCAAAGAAGAAAAACAATGCAACAGTGTTTTGCACTGAGTACACCAAGTGTACAGAGAAAATGAAAGCAATCCTGAAAAAGCACTGGCATATTCTGCAATCAGGCAAAAGAACTGGTGATCTATAAGCGTGGACGCAATATTGGAGATAGTTTGGTGAGATCTGACCTGCCCCCTGAGCCTACTCACACACTCTTGACAACTATCCCAAATGGGAACTACAAATGTGGCTCATGCGCACAGTGCAATAGCACTACAAAAACATCCTTCTTCAGACACCCACATACAGGTGGAAAATTCCCTGTTAGGGGTATCATCTCATGCAAGACAAAGGGAGTAATCTCATCACCTGTACATGTGGGAAAGCCTACGTAGAACAAATGAAAAGACAATTAAAACAACACATAGCTGAATACCGCAGGTCAATCAGGTGTAAGAACACGGACTATCCAGTAGCAGCTCACTGTGTTGAAGCTAACCATCCCATCTCCTCCCTCAAATACGCAGGCATTGAGCATGTTGCTCTACCAAGGAGAGGAGGTAACATCGAGATCCTACTACTAGAAAGGGAGGCTTACTGGATATCCTATTTAAAAACATTGACCCCTAGTGGTCTGAATATTGACTTTGATCTCAGGCCCTTATGACCAATTGTATAATCTGTGAACAGGTCTTGTAAATGAATGTATTCTTTCTACAGCTTATCAGCGTACACCCAATATGTTCCCCTTTGGTGATGCTTATTATGCATTATGGTTGAACCAAAAGACAACATGTAAAAAAAAAATCTGTTTTTATTAAATTGGAAATATTTAAATATATGGGTGAAATTAAATGTAACAATAATGTATGTTGATGCTTATGTTATGTTAATGATAACAATGGCATAATATATTCAATATGCTGTGGGCTATTGTTATTTAACAGTTTCGCTCAATTCATTCTGATCAACCTAACAATTACGACCCATCACTATTGGGGTTAGAGCGTTGGACTAGTAACCAAAAGGTTGCAAGATTGAATCCCAGAGCCGACAAGGTAAAAATCTGTCGTTCTGACCCTGTTCCTAGGCCGTCATTGAAAATAAGGATTTGTTCTTAACTGACTTGTCATTGGTTGCACTAATTGCACTGTTTGTCTACATAACCTGGTTCAAGCATTCATCACCCTGAAGAAGGCACAGGGATGCCGAAACGTTGGTGTTTCTTTACCAAATAAATGACTGGGAGTTGATATATATAGAGTGTGCAACTCTCTTTATTTTCATAGCTTCCAGTTTATTCACCCGTTAGTCAGCAGCTCTACACTAAATGATTTTCTCTGAGTGTGCGCCAGCTCATGTTTTTTATTGAAGTGTCAAACACTGTCTTCTTTTGCTACACAGTTGATGATAATTCAGCGTTCCACTCACTGTTTTCTTCTCTCTCTAAAAGCCGTGGTTAATATCCACTTTGGTTTCCAACAATCATAGTATAAGCTTTCACTTTCATTGGTTAACAAATTAGAGGTTTCTCCAGCAAGACTGGAGTCTCGCCACTCAGAGACAAGTAGGATTCATCAATTACAGGTTTTCTGAGATACAGTGTCTGTGTCCAAAACCCTTTCAAGACTTTTAACGTAATACTTCCGTTAAGCCTCTTCAGAATCTCTGGCCGCTGCTAATTGTCAGGTATATATTGTGTGTTTGTGTGTGTGTGTCTGGCAGGCAGCGAGTGCTTCTCCGAGTGACAGTGTCTGATCGAAACCCAATTAAACAACACAGAGATGATCCACGAGGGTGCAGCCGATTTGCACCCTGCACTTTATTGGGGGAAAATTGATATCCAATAGCACTTTGCCAGCGTGTTTCTGCTACAGAGGCACTAGAAGGACTAGCAAAGGGACAATGTGCATTAAAGATCCTTAGAGATGAGACCGTTTTGGAGGAGCCATGATGGGCTGTTTTGATTGGACGAGTTTGGGGCGATAGGGTGTTTTGGCTGGACCAGTAGATGGGGTTCTGCATTGTGATTGACCCAATAAATGCAGTTTTGCATTATGATTGGTTTCTGTGTTTTTATTAAATCAGTACAAAGGGTTCTGCTGTGGAGAATAATGACCCATTGAGTTCTGATGATGATGGGGGAGTGACTGCCAGGCTGCCAGCACTGGGCTCTAGAGGGTTGTCCATGAGCGTCAAGCTACTGCCAAAACAGATACAGTTGAGATGCGAAGGAAGACTGTGGGTGCTGGTAGATGTTAGTTTAGGACTACTAAAGTAAACATATGAATGTGTTATCTAGAACGGTGTACAGTGTGTCTCTACTAATGGACTGGTCATTTCTTACAGTATAATTAATACTCATCTCGGTTAACCCAGAACTAAAGTCTCGTAATTGGTCAGATGCTCGATTAAGTTCTGGCACTATACGTGTTAAAGCAAAAAAATGGAATGAGGATCGGAACCCAGAACAAAAAGCTCCACCCTCTCTCTTTTGAAGTGTCGGGCAAGTCTATGGGCCAAATGTTTCTTCCCCTTCCGAAAGTCGAAAGATACTAACACCTGCGAGGTCGTGATTTGTCCAAATAACCAGTGACGAAGAACCAAGCAGCGGAATTAATGCTGCTGTTTATTTCACTCACCTTGTTGTATCATGACAGATCTACAGTACATGTTTGTCCACGTGAGATGAAATGAATACCTAGTCAATTCAATATCACTATGTTGTATCAATAAGCATAGAGCTAGATGATTTATAGCTTTTGGTAATAGCCGGATGTCTCTACTGGTGACTGTTGCTGTCAGTCAAATTAAATATATGTAGATTATACAGTATGAGATTGTTATGCATTATGCTTCTCTGTTGTCCTAATCTGCTGTCTCAGCCTGTCTCTGTTGTCTCAGCCTGTCAGCCTGTCTCTGCTGTCTCAGCCTGTCAGCCTGTCTCTGCTATCTCAGCCTGTCAGCCTGTCTCTGCTGCCTCAGCCTGTCAGCCTGTCTCTGCTATCTCAGCCTGTCAGCCTGTCTCAGCATGTCAGCCTGTCTCTGCTATCTCAGCCTGTCAGCCTGTCTCAGCCTGTCTCAGCCTGTCAGCCTGTCTCTGCTGCCTCAGCCTGTCAGCCTGTCTCTGCTGTCTCAGCCTGTCAGCCTGTCTCTGCTATCTCAGCCTGTCAGCCTGTCTCAGCCTGTCAGCCTGTCTCTGCTGTCTCAGCCTGTCAGCCTGTCTCTGCTGTCTCAGCCTGTCAGCCTGTCTCTGCTGCCTCAGCCTGTCAGCCTGTCTCTGCTGTCTCAGGCTGTCAGCCTGTCTCTGCTGTCTCAGCCTGTCAGCCTGTCTCTGCTGCCTCAGCCTGTCAGCCTGTCTCTGCTGCCTCAGCCTGTCAGCCTGTCTCTGCTGTCTCAGCCTGTCAGCCTGTCTCTGCTGCCTCAGCCTGTCAGCCTGTCAGCCTGTCTCTGCTGCCTCAGCCTGTCAGCCTGTCTCTGCTGTCTCAGCCTGTCAGCCTGTCTCTGCTATCTCAGCCTGTCAGCCTGTCTCTGCTGTCTCAGCCTGTCAGCCTGTCTCTGCTGCCTCAGCCTGTCAGCCTGTCTCTGCTGTCTCAGCCTGTCAGCCTGTCTCTGCTATCTCAGCCTGTCAGCCTGTCTCAGCCTGTCAGCCTCCCTCTGCTGCTTTCTCTCTAATTACTGTGTTTGTGCCAATCAAACCAGGCGGTGTGTGTTGCCTGTATCCAATGGCGTTGGATGATGAAAGATGCACAGTGGTCACAACTTCCAAGGCAGCCCAAACAGATCAACACAAACAAAAGCGCCGCGAATGCACGCACACCTATACACACCTACACAAAGACACACACACACACACACGTGCAAAGAAGTATACACACACACGTATGTGCACGGAGATCGACAAAGCCACAGCGGGTGGAAAAAGTCAGTAGTGAGCTCCTCTTTTCTAATGTATAATATATTGAGGGAAACACACTCTGATAGACCCACACATCTCTCAGACCCAAACAAAGATTGTTACTGATTGAAAGGAAAGGGGATACCTAGTCAGTTGTACAACTGAATGCATTCAACTGAAATGTGTCTTCCGCATTTAACCAAACCCTGAATCAGAGAGGTGCGGGGCGCTTCCTTAATCTATATCCATGTCATCGGTGCCCAGGGAACAGTGGGTTAACTGCCTTGCTCAGGGGCAGAACCACACAATTTTACCTTGTCAGCTCAGGATTCGATCCAGCAACATTTCGGTTACTAGTCCAACACTCCTACCCGCCAGGCTACCTGCCTAGACTATTCATCTGATTATCTCTCACTTCTACTGTGTCGGGTTTTGTGGATTTTGGGTGACAACTGAATGCTCCATAATGGACTCAGTGTGTATTCGTTACTTGAACAGCCCTCCAGAAACAGAATAAGAAATGCCGTGAGAGGATACCAGCATTATATGCACCATGATGTGACTCATTGTCAATCACTGCAGCTTTCCAGGACTGCTCAGGAGACACATCCACTATGGCTGATTCTCCCATCGCCAGTGAAAGGCATCACAACACACACACTCACACACACAAGCACACAAACACAGTGCAGGGACAGCTGTGGCTATTAAGTAGAGGTGTGATTGATAGGGGATAGGATGTCCCTCATAACCTCCACTTTATTTAACATCTACTGAATGACAGAGAGCAGAGAGAGAAGAGGAGGAAGAGGAGAGCTGAGAGAGAAGAGGAGGAAGAGGAGAGCAGAGAGAGAAGAGGAGGAAGAGTAGAGCAGAGAGAGAAGAGGAGGAAGAGGAGAGCTGAGAGAGAAGAGGAGGAAGAGGAGAGCAGAGAGAGAAGAGGAGGAAGAGGAGAGCTGAGAGAGAAGAGGAGGAAGAGGAGAGCAGAGAGAGAAGAGGAGGAAGAGGGGAGCAGAAAGAGAAGAGGAGGAAGAGGAGAGCAGAGAGAGAAGAGGAGGAAGAGGAGAGCAGAGAGAGAAGAGGAGGAAGAGGAGAGCAGAAAGAGAAGAGGAGGAAGAGGAGAGCAGAGAGAGAAGAGGAGGAAGAGGAGAGCAGAAAGAGAAGAGGAGGAAGAGGAGAGCAGAGAGAGAAGAGGAGGAAGAAGGGAGCAGAGAGAGAAGATGAGAGAGAAGAGGAGGAAGAGAAGAGCAGAGAGAGAAGAGGTGGAAGAGGGGAGCAGAGAGAGAAGAGGAGGAAGAGGGGAGCAGAGAGAGAAGAGGAGGAAGAGGGGAGCAGAAAGAGAAGAGGAGGAAGAGGGGAGCAGAGAGAGAAGATGAGGAAGAAGGGAGCAGAGAGAGAAGATGAGAGAGAAGAGGAGGAAGAGGGGAGCAGAGAGAGAAGATGAGGAAGAGGGGAGCAGAGAGAGAAGATGAGAGCAGAGAGAGAAGAGGAGGAAGAGGGGAGCAGAGAGAGAAGAGGAGGAAGAGGGGAGCAGAAAGAGAAGATGAGGAAGAGGAGAGCAGAGAGAGAAGAGGAGGAAGAGGGGAGCAGAGAGAGAAGAGGAGGAAGAGGGGAGCAGAAAGAGAAGAGGAGGAAGAGGGGAGCAGAAAGAGAAGAGGAGGAAGAGGGGAGCAGAGAGAGAAGATGAGGAAGAAGGGAGCAGAGAGAGAAGATGAGAGAGAAGAGGAGGAAGAGGGGAGCAGAGAGAGAAGAGGAGGAAGAGGAGAGCAGAGAGAGAAGATGAGGAGGAAGAGGAGGGCAGAGAGAGAAGAGGAGGAAGAAGGGAGCAGAGAGAGAAGATGAGAGAGAAGAGGAGGAAGAGGGGAGCAGTGAGAGAAGAGGAGGAAGAGGAGAGCAGAGAGAGAAGAGGAGGAAGAGGAGAGCAGAGAGAGAAGAGGAGGAAGAGGAGAGCAGAGAGAGAAGATGAGGAGGAAGAGGAGGGCAGAGAGAGAAGAGGAGGAAGAGGGGAGCAGAGAGAGAAGAGGAGGAAGAGGAGAGCAGAGAGAGAAGAGGAGGAAGAGGGGAGCAGAAAGAGAAGAGGAGGAAGAGGGGAGCAGAGAGAGAAGAGGAGGAAGAGGGGAGCAGAGAGAGAAGAGGAGGAAGGGAATAAGAGGGGAGAACAGAAAGCAGGAAAACGGAGAGGATAGAAGTGTTGGAGAGGAGGGGCCATGGATGATTAAAATTAAGAAGTCGAGAGAGAGCAGGAAAGGGTAGGACATGATGGGTGAAGAAGAGTAGCTGTGTAGTGTATAGTATATATGAGAGAAGAAGAGTAGCTGTGTAGTGTATAGTATATATGAGAGAAGAAGAGTAGATGTGTAGTGTATAGTATATATGAGAGAAGAAGAGTAGCTGTGTAGTATATAGTATATATGAGAGAAGAAGAGTAGCTGTGTAGTGTATAGTATATATGAGAGAAGAAGAGTAGCTGTGTAGTATATAGTATATATGAGAGAAGAAGAGTAACTGTGTAGTATATAGTATATATGAGAGAAGAAGAGTAGATGTGTAGTGTATAGTATATATGAGAGAAGAAGAGTAGCTGTGTAGTATATAGTATATATGAGAGAAGAAGAGTAGCTGTGTAGTATATAGTATATATGAGAGAAGAAGAGTAGATGTGTAGTGTATAGTATATATGAGAGAAGAAGAGTAACTGTGTAGTATATAGTATATATGAGAGAAGAAGAGTAACTGTGTAGTGTATAGTATATATGAGAGAAGAAGAGTAACTGTGTAGTGTATAGTATATATGAGAGAAGAAGATTAGCTGTGTAGTGTATAGTATATATGAGAGAAGAAGAGTAGCTGTGTAGTGTATAGTATATATGAGAGAAGAAGAGTAACTGTGTAGTGTATAGTATATATGAGAGAAGAAGAGTAACTGTGTAGTGTATAGTATATATGAGAGAAGAAGAGTAGATGTGTAGTGTATAGTATATATGAGAGAAGAAGAGTAACTGTGTAGTGTATAGTATATATGAGAGAAGAAGAGTAACTGTGTAGTGTATAGTATATATGAGAGAAGAAGAGTAACTGTGTAGTATATAGTATATATGAGAGAAGAAGAGTAGCTGTGTAGTGTATAGTATATATGAGAGAAGAAGAGTAGATGTGTAGTGTATAGTATATATGAGAGAAGAAGATTAGCTGTGTAGTGTATAGTATATATGAGAGAAGAAGAGTAACTGTGTAGTGTATAGTATATATGAGAGAAGAAGAGTAACTGTTTAGTGTATAGTATATATGAGAGAAGAAGAGTAGATGTGTAGTGTATAGTATATATGAGAGAAGAAGAGTAGCTGTGTAGTGTATAGTATATATGAGAGAAGAAGGGTAACTGTGTAGTGTATAGTATATATGAGAGAAGAAGAGTAGCTGTGTAGTGTATAGTATATATGAGAGAAGAAGAGTAACTGTGTAGTGTATAGTATATATGAGAGAAGAAGAGTAACTGTGTAGTATATAGTATATATGAGAGAAGAAGATTAGCTGTGTAGTGTATAGTATATATGAGAGAAGAAGATTAGCTGTGTAGTATATAGTATATATGAGAGAAGAAGAGTAGCTGTGTAGTGTATAGTATATATGAGAGAAGAAGAGTAGCTGTGTAGTGTATAGTATATATGAGAGAAGAAGAGTAACTGTGTAGTGTATAGTATATATGAGAGAAGAAGATTAGCTGTGTAGTATATAGTATATATGAGAGAAGAAGAGTAACTGTGTAGTATATAGTATATATGAGAGAAGAAGAGTAACTGTTTAGTGTATAGTATATATGAGAGAAGAAGAGTAGATGTGTAGTGTATAGTATATATGAGAGAAGAAGAGTAACTGTGTAGTGTATAGTATATATGAGAGAAGAAGATTAGCTGTGTAGTATATAGTATATATGAGAGAAGAAGAGTAACTGTTTAGTGTATAGTATATATGAGAGAAGAAGAGTAGCTGTGTAGTGTATAGTATATATGAGAGAAGAAGAATAACTGTGTAGTGTATAGTATATATGAGAGAAGAAGATTAGCTGTGTAGTATATAGTATATATGAGAGAAGAAGAGTAGCTGTGTAGTGTATAGTATATATGAGAGAAGAAGAGTAGCTGTGTAGTATATAGTATATATGAGAGAAAAAGAGTAGCTGTGTAGTATATAGTATATATGAGAGAAGAAGAGTAGCTGTGTAGTGTATAGTATATATGAGAGAAGAAGAGTAGCTGTGTAGTGTATAGTATATATGAGAGAAGAAGAGTAACTGTGTAGTATATAGTATATATGAGAGAAGAAGAGTAACTGTGTAGTATATAGTATATATGAGAGAAGAAGAGTAACTGTGTAGTATATAGTATATATGAGAGAAGAAGAGTAGCTGTGTAGTGTATAGTATATATGAGAGAAGATGAGTAACTGTGTAGTATATAGTATATATGAGAGAAGAAGAGTAACTGTGTAGTGTATAATATATATGAGAGAAGAAGAGTAGCTGTGTAGTGTATAGTATATATGAGAGAAGAAGAGTAGCTGTGTAGTGTATAGTATATATGAGAGAAGAAGAGTAACTGTGTAGTATATAGTATATATGAGAGAAGAAGAGTAACTGTGTAGTGTATAGTATATATGAGAGAAGAAGAGTAACTGTGTAGTGTATAGTATATATGAGAGAAGAAGAGTAACTGTGTAGTGTATAGTATATATGAGAGAAGAAGAGTAACTGTGTAGTGTATAGTATATATGAGAGAAGAAGAGTAGCTGTGTAGTATATAGTATATATGAGAGAAGAAGAGTAGCTGTGTAGTATATAGTATATATGAGAGAAGAAGAGTAACTGTGTAGTGTATAGTATATATGAGAGAAGAAGAGTAGATGTGTAGTGTATAGTATATATGAGAGAAGAAGGGTAACTGTGTAGTGTATAGTATATATGAGAGAAGAAGAGTAGCTGTGTAGTGTATAGTATATATGAGAGAAGAAGAGTAACTGTGTAGTGTATAGTATATATGAGAGATGAAGAGTAGCTGTGTAGTGTATAGTATATATGAGAGAAGAAGAGTAACTGTGTAGTATATAGTATATATGAGAGAAGAAGAGTAGCTGTGTAGTATATAGTATATATGAGAGAAAAAGAGTAGCTGTGTAGTGTATAGTATATATGAGAGAAGAAGAGTAACTGTGTAGTATATAGTATATATGAGAGAAGAAGAGTAACTGTGTAGTGTATAGTATATATGAGAGAAGAAGAGTAGATGTGTAGTATATAGTATATATGAGAGAAGAAGAGTAACTGTGTAGTGTATAGTATATATGAGAGAAGAAGAGTAGCTGTGTAGTGTATAGTATATATGAGAGAAGAAGAGTAACTGTGTAGTGTATAGTATATATGAGAGAAGAAGAGTAGCTGTGTAGTGTATAGTATATATGAGAGAAGAAGAGTAGCTGTGTAGTGTATAGTATATATGAGAGAAGAAGAGTAGATGTGTAGTGTATAGTATATATGAGAGAAGAAGGGTAACTGTGTAGTGTATAGTATATATGAGAGAAGAAGAGTAGCTGTGTAGTGTATAGTATATATGAGAGAAGAAGAATAACTGTGTAGTGTATAGTATATATGAGAGAAGAAGAGTAACTGTGTAGTGTATAGTATATATGAGAGAAGAAGAGTAGCTGTGTAGTGTATAGTATATATGAGAGAAGAAGAGTAGCTGTGTAGTGTATAGTATATATGAGAGAAGAAGAGTAGCTGTGTAGTGTATAGTATATATGAGAGAAGAAGAGTAACTGTGTAGTATATAGTATATATGAGAGAAGAAGAGTAACTGTGTAGTGTATAGTATATATGAGAGAAGAAGAGTAACTGTGTAGTATATAGTATATATGAGAGAAGAAGAGTAACTGTGTAGTATATAGTATATATGAGATAAGAAGAGTAGCTGTGTAGTGTATAGTATATATGAGAGAAGATGAGTAACTGTAGTATATAGTATATATGAGAGAAGAAGAGTAGCTGTGTAGTGTATAGTATATATGAGAGAAGAAGAGTAGCTGTGTAGTATATAGTATATATGAGAGAAGAAGAGTAACTGTGTAGTGTATAGTATATATGAGAGAAGAAGATTAGCTGTGTAGTATATAGTATATATGAGAGAAGAAGAGTAACTGTGTAGTATATAGTATATATGAGAGAAGAAGAGTAACTGTGTAGTGTATAGTATATATGAGAGAAGAAGAGTAACTGTGTAGTGTATAGTATATATGAGAGAAGAAGAGTAGCTGTGTAGTGTATAGTATATATGAGAGAAGAAGAGTAGCTGTGTAGTGTATAGTATATATGAGAGAAGAAGAGTAGCTGTGTAGTGTATAGTATATATGAGAGAAGAAGAGTAACTGTGTAGTATATAGTATATATGAGAGAAGAAGAGTAACTGTGTAGTGTATAGTATATATGAGAGAAGAAGAGTAACTGTGTAGTATATAGTATATATGAGAGAAGAAGAGTAACTGTGTAGTATATAGTATATATGAGATAAGAAGAGTAGCTGTGTAGTGTATAGTATATATGAGAGAAGATGAGTAACTGTAGTATATAGTATATATGAGAGAAGAAGAGTAGCTGTGTAGTGTATAGTATATATGAGAGAAGAAGAGTAGCTGTGTAGTATATAGTATATATGAGAGAAGAAGAGTAACTGTGTAGTGTATAGTATATATGAGAGAAGAAGATTAGCTGTGTAGTATATAGTATATATGAGAGAAGAAGAGTAACTGTGTAGTATATAGTATATATGAGAGAAGAAGAGTAACTGTTTAGTGTATAGTATATATGAGAGAAGAAGAGTAGCTGTGTAGTGTATAGTATATATGAGAGAAGAAGAGTAACTGTGTAGTGTATAGTATATATGAGAGAAGAAGAGTAGATGTGTAGTGTATAGTATATATGAGAGAAGAAGAGTAACTGTGTAGTATATAGTATATATGAGAGAAGAAGAGTAGATGTGTAGTGTATAGTATATATGAGAGAAGAAGAGTAACTGTGTAGTGTATAGTATATATGAGAGAAGAAGAGTAGCTGTGTAGTATATAGTATATATGAGAGAAGAAGAGTAACTGTGTAGTGTATAGTATATATGAGAGAAGAAGATTAGCTGTGTAGTATATAGTATATATGAGAGAAGAAGAGTAACTGTGTAGTATATAGTATATATGAGAGAAGAAGAGTAACTGTTTAGTGTATAGTATATATGAGAGAAGAAGAGTAGCTGTGTAGTGTATAGTATATATGAGAGAAGAAGAGTAACTGTGTAGTGTATAGTATATATGAGAGAAGAAGAGTAGATGTGTAGTGTATAGTATATATGAGAGAAGAAGAGTAACTGTGTAGTATATAGTATATATGAGAGAAGAAGAGTAGATGTGTAGTGTATAGTATATATGAGAGAAGAAGAGTAACTGTGTAGTGTATAGTATATATGAGAGAAGAAGAGTAGCTGTGTAGTGTATAGTATATATGAGAGAAGAAGAGTAACTGTGTAGTGTATAGTATATATGAGAGAAGAAGATTAGCTGTGTAGTGTATAGTATATATGAGAGAAGAAGAGTAACTGTGTAGTATATAGTATATATGAGAGAAGAAGAGTAACTGTGTAGTATATAGTATATATGAGAGAAGAGAAAGGAGGCTGTGGAGAGGAAAAGAGGGATGTCCTGGAATGACATAGAAGAGAGAATCAGAGGGGAAATTAAGTGAATGGATGAATGAAGGAGATACGAAGGGGTTTTAGAGGGATGGTAAACCCTTCAGGCTGGTCCTCTGTTCCCCACCATTTTCTCTCCTTTTCAAATCCCTCCATTCCTCACCTCCCCAAATACCTCCATCCCATGGCCGGTGTGAATCCATGGCCAGCTGTCAATGACACTATCATCCTAGAAGGCACTGGGAGGATTCCCCTGGTTCACATGACAAGTGACGGGAGTTTTCCTCAGGCCATTGGCATGACCAGATTGTTTCCTGGTTAGGTCATTGGCTCTGACGAGCTGAAATGTCAGCCACGATCAGCTGTAACAGGTATTATGCTACTGAAATAACTAAATAACTTAGATCATGAAGCAAATCAAAACCTACAGATGTAGGATCTTAATTTGATCATCCTGATGCCGGAGATCTTTAAAACATGTAGAGTATTTGAGGTTTAAAAAGGATTTTAAGTTTGTAATTCATGAAAAATATATCAACCCTTACAAACATGTCCATTAATTATAATACACATAATTATTCACCTTTCCTGTTGCTGCAGAATGTTTTTCCTCCAGTAGCAAACTGGCTCAAATTAAGTTCCTACATCTGTAGTGCAGTCCACCATCAGTACATAGAAGACCATCAGCAGTAACTTAGCCTTACTTTAGTAACTTAACTTATCCCTAACTTAGTGGTGACTTAGTAATAACCATTCATCTCAGCTGAGTGAATGCTGCCTTTTGAGACGATTATACAGAATGTATGAAATGAGAGAAAAACGATTTAGATCCGTAGAGGTGTTTCATATGCAGATCACTGAACATACGCTCCATCAAGAATAGCATCAGAGCACTTCTATACACCCTCTCCATCACCCAGTTAAATGTAATTTACACGGCACACGTGCTTTATCTTTCTCTGTGTGCCTCCTCAACATAAATGTTCTCTCTTAACATTCTTGTGATGGATCTCCTCTGCTGTCAAGTCGGCTACAGCTTCAACACCCTCCGAACGGAATTATAAAGGAAATGTCTCCGTGTTCCAGATTGATATCAAATACTTATTATTCATTAGCTAGAATCCCATTTACTGGATAGATCACAGCACTGGATACATTCCTCCTATATAGGAGGAAACTCAAGTCTCAGATCGAGTGTCTTCAGAAATGATGTGGAGAGTTGGGTTAGAGAAGAATGTGTGCTGAAGAGATGGGTTAGAGACATTTTGATTTGATTCAACATTTTCCATGTCAGGGAATTATAAGTAAATCTGTTATTTTGTTATAAGTAACCCAAAAAAATCTGCCATAGATTGAAATAGTCACTAAATAAACTTTTATTTTCTTGTAAAAGTTCAACAGCTGAAATGGGCCTCACTGCTTGAACAGCAGAATTAATCCTAAAAGCCCCAGGGGTCAAATATCCTTCTGAAATTTCAGGACTTTGTCAAGCAACTAGTTAGCGATAAAAAACCAACTATATTTTGTATATTAGTTGTGCAAAGCTGAAAATGTGGACTTAATAGCACTTTGTGATAAATGGTAGATGTGCACTCTTGGACACTCTTACTGACAGTGGTGGCTGCTTCACGTCATGTATTGTTGTCTCTACCTTCTTGCTTTCATGCTGATGTCTGTGCCCAATAATGTTTGTACCATGTTTTGTGCTGCTACCATGTTGTGCTGCTGCCATGTTGTGCTGCTGCCATGTTGTGTTGCTACCGTGTTGGTGTCATGTTGTGTTGCTACCATGCTGTGTGGTCATGTGTTGCTGCCATGCTTTGTTGTTGTCTTAGGTCTCTCTTTATGCAGTGTTGTGGTGTCTCTCTTGTCGTGATGTGTGTTTTGTCCTATATTTGAATTTTTAATCCCAGCCCCCGTCCCCGCAGGAGGCCTTTTGGTAGGCCATCATTGTAAATAAGAATTTGTTCTTAACTGACTTGCCTAGTTAAATAAAGGTTAAATAAAACAAAATAACAAAAGTGTACCCTGAAAAGATCTAGATATGGAGCCACCACAGATTTGGCCCCTGGAGGGCGTGGCATCCACTATAATAAAAAATAAATACTCCAAATGTTTAATACATATTTAGATTCCTGTCTATGTATCTTAACCACGTTGAGAGTCTCATATTTTCTATGCAATTGGAATTGGGTTGACAGCCCACTGCGTTCCAAAGTTAGAGCTAAATGTCTGAAGACACCGGTTCCCATATCAGCGAACATCTTAGGTCATACCGGTATGTTGCTAGAATCGCCAATTTCTCAGCCTCTGAGTATCACAGAAACACAACACTTCGAATGAATAACAGAACATTTTCAGTTGCTATAGACAAGGGGAAAGGGGAAACCGCACACTGCTCTTTCTAGGGAGTTTTTCCTAGCCACCGTGCTTTTACACCTGCATTGCTTGCTGTTTGGGGTTTTAGGCTGGGTTTCTGTACAGCACTCTGTGACATCAGCTGATGTAAGGGGGGCTTTATAAATAAATTTGATTTGATTTGATTTGATAGTATCACTGATCTTTAATAAGCTTACGTATTGGCCTCACGGTCTTCGTCAGAGCTTTTGTGAGTTTTTCCCCTCATCTTGTCCAATTGTTACCATGCTGCTGCAAAAAGATTGCTCAGATGTGCGAGTGCCTTTTGAATTTTCAGTTGCTATAGATGTAATCTGTCAAAATAACTGTTCAAAACATTGAAAGACATGCAAAAAACGTCACATTTTACTATAAATACATGTTAAAATGGGGGAATTAAAAAAGATTTACTTGTGTTACGAAAGGTGAATAAAAGACAAAGTGTTACTGCTTGAAAGACAGTGTCTCTGTCACGTCCTGGCCACAGATAGCCTTCTGGCTCATCTAGGGTGTTTTGGTCAGGACGTGATCAGGGGGGTTTTTGGTCTATGCTTTATTTTCTATGTTTGGTTTTTTGATGGTTCCCAATTAGAGGCAGCTGTTTGTCGTTACCTCTAATTGGGGACCATATTTAAGTTAGTTCATTTCCCCACTTGCTTTGTGGGTCATTGTTTGTATTGTGTATGTGCTGTGGTGCTGTACAGTTGACGGCAGAGCTGTACAGTTGACGGCAGAGCTGTACAGTTGACGGCAGAGCTGTACAGTTGACGGCAGAGCTGTACAGTTGACGACAGAGCTGTACAGTTGACGGCAGAGCTTTACTATTGTTCTTGTTGTTTGTAAGTTTCACCTGTTAAAGATGTGGAACTCAGTCCGCGCTGCACCTTGGTCCGTTATTCAACAAGATCGTGACAGTCTCTTTGCAATCATTATCAACTTGGCGTTTTTAAGCTAAACATATCTTTGCACCTTTAGGGTTAACAATTACAATGTAAATGTATGAAATATACACACAAATACATGAATTTGAACATGAAACCAACAATGCTTCCTCTTGAATAAATCGATTACAGGGTCACTGCCATTATCTAAGCCTTATTGCCGGCCTTGACTCTCTGGATTCTATGTGATAATCACCCTTCCAACCGTGCTTCAGTCTCTCAATCTTCCACTTGTAGTAATACATTCTCTCAGGCGCCTACTTGATGTACCCGCACCTTTGTAAAATGCCTTGTGTTAAGTCACGTTTTTCTCCCTCTCCCCTGGGAAATGAGGGGTATGTAGAGCGAAGGAAGGGACAGACTGGTTTATGGGGGACAGACTGCTTCATGACAACACGCCTTTGTCTCCTTTTCCCTCTTTTCATTGGCCAGTGGAGCAGAGAAAAAATTTATTCTGAAGGCATAGATCACAATATAGTTGAATAGTTCTGATTTAGCCTAGTTTGCGATTTCTCTCTGATAATCAAAACAGAAAACTGTTAGAGAAATGGAACAATCTGTAGAAGGTGAGACACCTTAGTAACTTCTATTCATCCAGGGGGTTGGTGTGAAACAGTAAGGGGAATACAAACTCTGTGTGAAGAACATTACATCATGGTTTATGGCTGGCTGGTGTCGTGCAGTGTTCTGAACTATGAAGGAATAAACTGTATACTGTAACTCTTCGCTTAATGAAGCAACATTATGTGGCGTTGTAAATGGGTCCAGAGTAGTCAGGCGCCTTGTGGGGAAAAAGGGTTGTCGACCCTTCAAACACAGACAGATCAATGGAAGATACCCATCAATCAATCAGCATTCATCCTCTCTCTCTCTCTCTCTCTCTCTCTCTCTCTCTCTCTCTCTCTCTCTCTCTCTCTCTCTCTCTCTCTCTCTCTGTCACTCTCTGTCTGTCTCTGTCTCTCTCTCTCTCTCTCTCTCTCTGTCTCTGTCTCCCTGTCTCGCTGTCTCTCTGTCTCTCTCTCTGTCTCTCTCTCTCTGTCTCTGTCTCTCTCTCTCTGTCTCTCTCTCTCTGTCTCTCTTTCTCTCCCTCTCCTTTTCTTTCCTGTCTCCCTGTCCTCCATAACACTAATTGTATACATTATTCTTCTTGCCTTGTAGAAATCCAATCCCTCCCTCAGCATCCAGCCACTTTTTCACCGTCTCTCACCAGACTTTCCCTCTCGTCGCCCGTCGTCCTTCACCACGACTTTCACACATAACCTAGTGTAAATACAGCTTGTATTTCAAATCAGGTGGTCCATTAAAGCCTGGTAATGCAGTACGGCGCTGTGTGACAAAGCCTCAATGCGGGACTCACTGCATGTATCCCTAATGGTACCATATTCCTTATAGAGCCCTATGGGCCCTGGTCAAAAGTAGTGCACTATGTAGGGAATAGGGTGCTAATTGGGATGTAACCAGTGATGCTGCAGATCCTGGAACCTCACACTCACACACATGGGGATGAGGAACGTGATAGAGGGAGATAGAGAGATGCCCCCCCTGCTAACCACATCTGTCCTGTATACCTGGGGAAGGACAACAAGACAAATTAGAACAAAGAAAACACAGTTGGAGTCCATTGGAATGTGTTGGTAATGATATAACTTTATGTGCTCTCTCTCTCTCTCTCTCTCTCTCTCTCTCTCTCAGAAGGCTTACAAAAAATGGCGTTAGATGGTGATGTGAGATTGAGAGAGAGATGTGGAGAGAGAGAGGTAGAGAAGGATGGGGAGAGAGAGAAAAAGAAAGAGCGAGATAGAGAGCGGGACAGAAGTCATCTAAGGTGTATACATATTGTTGATGCTGTGATGGAGAGAGAAGAAGAAAACTAGAAACATCAAGAAAGAGAGAGAGGTGGAGAGACATAGGAAGATGGCTAGAGAGAGAGAGAGAGAGGTGGAGAGACATAGGGAGATGGCTAGAGAGAGAGAGAGGTGGAGAGACATAGGGAGATGGCTAGAGAGAGAGAGAGGTGGAGAGACATAGGGAGATGGCTAGAGAGAGAGAGAGAGAGGTGGAGAGACATAGGGAGATGGCTAGAGAGAGAGAGAGGTGGAGAGACATAGGGAGATGGCTAGAGAGAGAGAGGTGGAGAGACATAGGGAGATGGCTAGAGAGAGAGAGAGGTGGAGAGACATAGGAGATGGCTAGAGAGAGAGAGAGAGAGGTGGAGAGACATAGGGAGATGGCTAGAGAGAGAGAGAGGTGGAGAGACATAGGGAGATGGCTAGAGAGAGAGAGGTGGAGAGACATAGGGAGATGGCTAGAGAGAGAGAGGTGGAGAGACATAGGGAGATGGCTAGAGAGAGAGAGGTGGAGAGACATAGGGAGATGGCTAGAGAGAGAGAGAGGTGGAGAGACATAGGGAGATGGCTAGAGAGAGAGAGAGGTGGAGAGACATAGGGAGATGGCTAGAGAGAGAGAGGTGGAGAGACATAGGGAGATGGCTAGAGAGAGAGAGAGAGGTGGAGAGACATAGGGAGATGGCTAGAGAGAGAGAGGTGGAGAGACATAGGGAGATGGCTAGAGAGAGAGAGAGGTGGAGACATAGGAGATGGCTAGAGAGAGAGAGAGGTGGAGAGACATAGGGAGATGGCTAGAGAGAGAGGTGGAGAGACATAGGGAGATGGCTAGAGAGAGCGGTGGAGAGACAGGAGATGGCTAGAGAGAGAGAGAGGTGGAGAGACATAGGGAGATGGCTAGAGAGAGAGAGAGGTGGAGAGACATAGGGAGATGGCTAGAGAGAGAGAGAGAGAGGTGGAGAGACATAGGGAGATGGCTAGAGAGAGAGAGAGAGAGGTGGAGAGACATAGGGAGATGGCTAGAGAGAGAGAGGTGAGAGACATAGGGAGATGGCTAGAGAGAGAGAGGTGGAGAGACATAGGGAGATGGCTAGAGAGAGAGAGAGGTGGAGAGACATAGGGAGATGGCTAGAGAGAGAGAGAGGGTGAAGTAATTTAAGGTGACTCCATATTGTTGATGCAGTGATATAAACTTCGCCCTGTGGGATCTTTGGGTTAACCTTTTCCTTGTGCTGCCCGCTTGAGCGCTTACATCAACATTCTGAGACATTTAGTAGAAGCATCTATTTCACTCAATGGAGGAAAATCGAGGGGAATCACAGCTATTTACTAGACGTTTGTTAAGTCCCTTAAATCATGTATGCTTTATATCAAATTATATCCCGAAAGGTCATAAAATAGACACTTTTGCATTTTGCAATCAATCTCAACTGACTTTCTAGTTCAGTTAAATTAATACATTCAAAACATTTTGACATGATGAGAAAGAATGGTGTCTTTTCATGCACGGTAAGATAGATTACCCCTTGGTACATTCAGAACACCTTTCAGGAAAACTTTTCCAACCATCTTTCAAAGCACTTTCCTCTTTCAGAACTTTCTCACATTCTCTCTCTCGCTCTCTGCATAGCAATGAGTCTATAAATCAATGTGGGCGTAAAGCAGTTGAGATCATGATATTACCTCAACACGGACCAAGTCAATCAATCAGAAAGTGTTCGCCAAGGGAAACCAGTCAATCAAATGAACACTCACTGTTCTGTTCCGCATTCAAATAACTAGTTTCTCAATATAATAGGAGAGATATTGGATTGGAAGGGGTTGTAACAGATGATTCTATATGATTATGATGCATAGTCACTCCTAATGCTCGGGGTTTTATTCGATAGGCACGGAACAGAAACACTTTAAAATAGCAGGCCACTTGTCTAATCCAAAAAGCCATTTTCTCTTTCCATTTCAAGACGTCTTTGTACTTTGAGCCATGTTGCTAAAACTTGCCCTGTTACAGGCTGGTGAGTTTACATGGTCAGGAACAAGATGACCCTGTGGTACCCTATAAGGTACGTCCTTTGTACCTTTACTTTTAGGGACATAATTGTACCCTTGCAGTCCGTACCTTAAACGAGCCAATAGTGTACTGTATAGTCCACAGGTATAAAAGCGTACCTTTAGAAAATGATTGGGTCTCAACCACAGTGACAGAGACGTTTGTGCTTTTGAAGTGGCATCTTTTGGTATTTCTTTCGTTAGTCCACTGTTGATACATTCTCAGAATGTTTTCCATGTCCGCAGTCAGGTTTTCAAGATATTGGACTTTCAAGAAGCAAAGTGTCACCTGCCACATCACTATGATGATGCAAAATACTAAATCACATGTTGTAGCTAGCATCAGAGATGGCGTGGCTTGATGTTGTTGAGCATCGGCTGTTTCCCCACCATCAGCGCACTCTTAGTACAAAATACATCTAATCTAGAAGATTTCAGCATCTCATATAAAATACATCATTTTGGACAAAAATATATTTTAACCTATCTGTGGTGCTCAACCTGCAATATCCTCACCCACATCAGGCTAAACAGTCCAACAGCATAACATACCCTTTACATTCATGGATGCCCTGAAGCCTGCAAGTCTACCACCACTCTGGTACTACAGTACAGTATACCACTCTGGTACTACAATACAGTATACCACTCTGGTACTATAATACAGTATACCACTCTGGTACTACAATACAGTATACCACTCTGGTACTACAGTACAGTATACCACTCTGGTACTACAATACAGTATACCACTCTGGTACTACAGTACAGTATACCACTCTGGTACTACAATACAGTATACCACTCTGGTACTATAATACAGTATACCACTCTGGTACTACAATACAGTATACCACTCTGGTACTACAATACAGTATACCACTCTGTTGCTACAATACAGTATACCACTCTGGTACTACAGTACAGTATACCACTCTGGTACTACAATACAGTATACCACTCTGGTACTATAATACAGTATACCACTCTGGTACTACAATACAGTATACCTCTCTGGTACTACAGTACAGTATACCACTCTGGTACTACAATACAGTATACCACTCTGGTGCAACAATACAGTATACCACTCTGGTGCAACAATACAGTATACCACTCTGGTACTACAATACAGTATACCACTCTGGTACTACAATACAGTATACCACTCTGGTACTACAGTACAGTATACCACTCTGGTACTACAATACAGTATACCACTCTGGTACTACAATACAGTATTCCACTCTGGTACTAAAATACAGTATACCACTCTGGTACTACAATACAGTATACCTCTCTGGTACTACAGTACAGTATACCACTCTGGTACTACAATACAGTATACCACTCTGGTACTACAATACAGTATACCTCTCTGGTACTACAATACAGTATACCACTCTGGTACTACAATACAGTATACCACTCTGGTACTACAATACAGTATACCACTCTGGTACTACAATACAGTATACCACTCTGGTACTACAATACAGTATCCCACTCTGGTACTACAGTACAGTATACCACTCTGGTACTACAATACAGTATACCTCTCTGGTACTACAATACAGTATACCACTCTGGTACTACAATACAGTATACCACTCTGGTACTACAATACAGTATACCACTCTGGTACTACAGTACAGTATCCCACTCTGGTACTACAGTACTGTACAGCATTTTTGAGTTTGTATTGTTATTTTCCCTAAAGGAAAACATGTGATTTGCACAGGTTTTCACCACATAAGTCTAGTAATGGAACCATAACCACAGGTATCTGAAGGGATTATTACATTAAAGAGCTGAATCCTCAAAACCAATGATGTCAGTGGCAGAAACCTGAGTTAGGATTGAGGTCAGTTGTGCTTCAATGAATTGGCTCTTTCTGGACACGCAGTAGGTGTTTGTTCATTCCCAAGATTTTATCTTTCCATATGTATGTCTAATTATGTTCATTAAATGAACACTGCAGGGTTTCAGAGGAACTTAACCATATTTTGTGTGTGTGTGTAGCCTCACACCCTCTACATCTGTTGTGGTTGTTGTGAACTGGTTTCCCCTGTGGTTCTCCTGTACATCTCCTGTCTATAAGCCTTTCCTATACCTCTCTCCATAACACACACGTTTCATTGCAATGGTGGGAAGTAGAACACATTAGAATTGGAACACTAATTCCAGAACTATCAGTATTCTAGAATTATCCTGTGGTCGGTGTCCTGGAAATCAGCAGTGTATTATCTAATCAATGTAATCTCGAGCCGACAGAGACTTTCTTTTAGTCAGGCTGTGTCCCAAATGGCACCCTATTCCCTACATACAGTAGTGCACTACTATGGGCCATGGTCACTGGTCAAAAGTAGTGCACTACATTGGGAAATAGGTGCATTTTGGGACGTAGACACAGTAATCAGCTCAGAGACACCCTCTTCCATCACATTATGGCCCCTAACATTGATCCCTCCTTCCTCTGGTAAAATGCCAAAGATTATGATAAATCACCCTATTAATGAAACTGCTATGACATCAGTGTAGTGATGATCCGTAGGCCTTAGAGACATGCTGTTCTGGGCTTTTCTCTGTTGTTCCGTTGTTGTTTTGTTGTTGTTCTATAGTTGTTCTGTTGTTGTTCTGTTGTTGTTCTGTTGCTGTTCTGTTGCTGTTCTGTTGATGTTGTTCTGTTGATGTTGTTCTCTAGTTGTTCTGTTGTTGTTCTGTTGTTGTTCTATTGTTGTTCTATTGTTGTTCTGTTGCTGTTCTGTTGTTGTTCTGTAGTTGTTCTGTAGTTGTTCTGTTGTTGTTCTATTGTTGTTCTGTTGTTGTGTAGTTGTTCTGTTGTTGTTTTGTTGTTGTTCTGTTGTTGTTCTGTTCTTGTTCTATTGTTCTGTCGTTGTGCTATCGTTGTTCTGTCATTGTTCTGTAGTTGTTCTGTTGTTGTTCTGTAGTTGTTCTGTTGTTGTTTTGTTGTTGTTCTATTGTTGTGATGTTGTTGTACTGTTGTTGTTCTGTTGTTCTATTGTTGTTCTATTGTTGTTCTGTTGTTGTTCTGTAGTTGTTCTGTAGTTGTTTTGTTGTTGTTTTGTTGTTGTTCTGTTGTTGTTCTATTGTTGTTCTGTTGTTGTTCTATCATTGTTATATTGTTGTTCTGTTGTTGTTCTGTAGTTGTTCTGTAGTTGTTCTGTTGTTGCTTTGTTGTTGTTATGTTGTTGTTCTGTAGTTGTTCTGTCGTTGTTCTGTTGTTGTTCTATTGTTGTTGTTATGTTGTTGTTCTGTAGTTGTTCTGTCGTTGTTCTGTTGTTGTTCTATTGTTGTTCTGTTGTTGTTCTGTTGTTGTTGTTCTGTTGTTGTTCTATTGTTGTTCTGTAGTTGTTCTGTTGTTGTTGTTCTGGTGTTGTTCTGTAGTTGTTCTGTAGTTGTTCTGTTGTTGTTCTGTTGTTTGTTGCAGTGTAGTCATAAGCCCTGTACCTCAACTTCTCTGCTTCTCTGTATCTATACATGCTGGGAGAAATCATGTTTTCCCCTTTACAATTACCGCATGTCACACTGACAACACATGACTCCTGCCTCCCATCCAGGCGTGTGTGTCACCTCGCTGCCTCCCACACTGTCAGCACAGTAGAAACATGTCCCAGATCCTTCTCTAGCAAAACAATAGAGTGATGTATTTCAAAACAATAGAGTGATGGACATCACAACAATGGAGTGATGGATTTCAAAACAATAGAGTGATGGACATCACAACAATGGAGTGATGGATTTCAAAACAATAGAGTGATGATATCACAACAATGGAGTGATGGATTTCAAAACAATAGAGTAATGATATCAACACAATAGAGTGATGGATATCAAAACAATTGAGTCATGGATATCACAACAATAGAGTGATGGATAGCAAAACAATAGAGTGATGGATATTACAAAAATAGAGTGAAGGATTTCCAAACAGTAGAGTAATGGATATGATATCAAAACAATAAAGTGATGGATATCAAAACAATAGAGTGATGGATTTCAGAACAATAGAGTGATGGATTTTAAAACAATATATTGATGGATTTCAGAACAATAGAGTGATGGATATCAAAACACTAGAGTGATCATGGATATCTATGTTGTGCTGTTCTAGATTTGTAATGATTAGTAAATATCTGTTTTAGCATGGAGATGAGAACCCTTATTGTTTTATTCGTGTTTTTCCGCCCTCTCTTAACAACAGCTCTCAGAGGCTTTCAGATGTATCTTGGTGAAGTTTCATTGCACTACTTTACATAGTCAGATACACACAATAGAATACTAAAACAAGGAGGGAGAAAACAGAAAACAGGAAGGCGGCAAACAAGAAACAGCTGTGAAGCTGTGTAACAGCATGGATATGGATATGATGCATTACCTGCAGCCTTTTTGGTGGTCCCTGGAGAACTATGGTATTGTAAAAGACCACAGAGAGGGCAGCTGAGAGTCACACACCCGCACACACATATATACACACACACACGCACACACACTCACACTCACACTCACACACACACACACAGTGGGTCAGCCCCCTCTCTACTACCTACTACTCTCTGGCTTCAGTGTTTTTAACCAGTGAACCCTGGGAGCCAGCATCCAGGTAAGTGTCAGAGTGTCTGAGAGAGATGAGGAACAGCAAACACTGTGTCTCTCTAGGGGCCCTCTACTGTGTTTCTGCCTGTAGTGTTTCTTTCATACCTGGAGCGCGCTACAGGCTGTGAATGAACTGAGAGCTGAAGCCGAGAAGACCCAGCTGGGGGTTTTGGAGAGAGAGACCAGAGAGGCTACTGGGATTGAGATAAAACACATTCAGATTCTGTAGCAGACTAGCAGGACCCTCACCTCTATGAAGAGTTGGCTGGACATGGACTTCTCACCTAATCACCAGCTCTACAGGCAGTTTAGAGGGAGTCTGTCTGTCAACACTGAACCTTTGCATGGCCAGTGGGGACAAAACTCTGAACCTTAGCATGGCCAGTGGGGACAAAACTCTGAACCTTAGCATGGCCAGTGGGGGACAAAACTCTGAACCTTAGCATGGCCAGTGGGGGACAAAACTCTGAACCTTAGCATGGCCAGTGGGGACAAAACTCTGAACCTTAGCATGGCCAGTGGGTACACAACTCTGAACCTTAGCATGGCCAGTGGGGACAAAACTATGAACCTTAGCATGGCCATTGGGGACAAAACTCTGAACCTTAGCATGGCCAGTGGGGACAAAACTCTGAACCTTAGCATGGCCAGTGGGGACAAAACTCTTAACCTTAGCATGGCCAGTGGGGACAAAACTCTGAACCTTAGCATGGCCAGTGGGGACAAAATACAGAAAAACACAGGTTTGGTTCTGTGTTGGTGCTTTCTCTGGATCAGGCAGTGAGAAAATTCTTAATGTCCAAAGTCAGATTAATGTATAGTGTTAGAGGTTTCATGATGCTTGCATCTAAACCAAAGTAGATCATTTGAAGATTGTTCTATTTATCAGTTGGGGTCGCTATAAGCTACAATACGTCCTAAACCTAGCATGAAAGTGCATCCTTGTAGCTGTGTGGGTTAATATAGTCAAAATGTTTGCCTTGGGGTAAGTTGAGATCGTGACCATGGGGTAAGTTGAGGTGATGGCCTTGGGGTAAGTTGAGATCGTGACCATGGGGTAAGTTGAGGTGATGGCCTTGGGGTAAGTTGAGATCGTGACCATGGGGTAAGTTGAGGTGATGGCCATGGGGTGAGTTGAGATCATGGCCATGGGGTAAATTGAGGTGATGGCCATGGGGTGAGTTGAGATCATGGCCATGGGGTAAGTTGAGATCATGGCCATGGGGTGAGTTGAGATCATGGCCATGGGGTAAGTTGAGGTGATGGCCATGGGGTGAGTTGAGATCATGGCTATGGGGTAAGTTGAGGTGATGGCCATGGGGTGAGTTGAGATCATGACCAAGGGGTGAGTTGAGATCATGGCCATGGGGTAAGTTGAGGTGATGGCCATGGGGTGAGTTGAGATCATGGCCATGGGGTAAATTGAGGTGATGGCCATGGGGTGAGTTGAGATTATGGTCATGGGGTAAGTTGAGATCATGACCATGGGGTAAGTTGAGGTGATGGCCATGGGGTGAGTTGAGATCATGGCCATGGGGTAAGTTGAGGTGATGGCCATGGGGTGAGTTGAGATCATGGCCATGGGGTAAGTTGAGGTGATGGCCATGGGGTGAGTTGAGATCATGGCCATGGGGTAAATTGAGGTGATGGCCATGGGCTAAGTTGAGATCATGGTCATGGGGTAAATTGAGGTGATGGCCATGGGGTGAGTTGAGATCATGGCCATGGGGTAAGTTGAGGTGATGGCCATGGGGTAAGTTGAGGTGATGGCCATGGGGTGAGTTGAGATCATGGCCATGGGGTAAATTTAGGTGATGGCCATGGGGTAAATTGAGGTGATGCCCATGGGGTAAATTGAGGTGATGCCCATGGGGTAAATTGAGGTGATGGCCATGGGGTAAGTTGAGATCATGGCCATGGGGTAAGTTGAGGTGATGGCCGTTAATTCGACTATGATTAGTTTAGATAGAACTTACCAACATTTTAGCTGACATGGGCTAATTAAGTCACTGACGGACAACAACATTTTGAAATTGCACCTTGTGCATTCTACTATTCTAACGACAGGTTGAGATCCTGATTGAGTCCACCCCCAATCCACTTCCGCTGATCCCATACACAAATACATATTTCTATATCCCCCATAATTTTTTTTTTTTTTACTTTTATTTAACTAGGCAAGCCAGTTAAGAACAAATCCTTATTTTCAATGACAGCCTAAGAACAATGGGTAAACTGCCTTGTTAAGGGGCAGAACAACAGATTTTTACCTTGTCAGCTCAGGGATTCAATCTAGCAACCTTCCGGTTACTAGTCCAAAGCAATGACCACTAGGCTACCTGCCGCCCCAGGTATATATGCTGGTATACACCAATAAATATACTGGTATACACCAATAAATATGATGAAGGAAGCTGTTCTGTAAGCATTTTATCCATAAAGTAAACATCACTTGCATTATCTGAATGCTATTTGTAGGTCAAAATGACCTATAGACAAAGATAATCTGTTTCTGTTCTGCATAAAGCCATTTTTAGGCCATATATTACTAGAAAAGTCCCATTACAAGTAATGACTACCTAAAGAGGATCATAGTGTGGTGATGATGCCTGGGTTTGGAGATCATATGTAGTACCACTGGGTGAAATAGCATTGTTTAGCCCAGACATACAGTACCAAACTTGACCTCTAACATAGAGCTGGGTGATATGGACCAAAAAAAATAATGTAATAAATTGACCAATTTTTTTGCGATAACAGTAAATCAGCAATAAATTACAATAAATATGTTTTTGGGGAGGTGCTAGAGCTGGGCGATATTGACAAAAATGTATATCATGATAAATGTAACTATTTTGTTGGATAACAATAAATACAACATACAAAAAAAATGTTTTTTAATGCACACTTACTTTACATTAGCGCCAGGGCTCTAGACAATTTTCCAGTACCAAGACAACCGAGATGGTATCCTATGATTGAAAAAGTAAGCTATTTCATCTTAACATATTCAGGGAATGCATGATTGATATTTACCCGATTTACATTTGGCTCTTCAGAAAATGTACTGGATTGCTAACTCTTCATAGGATATTGTTGCTGTGTAGCCATGTAGGATAACTGACTCATCTATCCGTAAATGTAGGCTAATGTCCTACAAAAACTTTCCAGTCTTAGTCCTAGGCTACTTGTTGAGGCCTAATGACTGCAAATGGGGTACTCTGCTCCTCTCCGCGGGCGCATCAAAACCATACGACAGACTAATCCGGTTGTAAATTGGTGCCATGAACTCAATATTAAGTGAGAAATAAATGATATACTCACAGAAAGCTGTGAATCTTGTCTCTGTAACTAGAACAACAGAAGTTGCTTTTATAAATGGTATTTTTCCCGCAAATTGCATTTTGAGCAACGGTCATATGCTTGTGCTCCTCAGAATGCATCTCCCCCTCCGTGCGCACAGTGAGACAGAGTGAGATTGGCTCGCTCACACAGCAGCCGACAGCGAAATGGGAACAGGCAGATACTTTCATATAATAGCAGGAATCAACGTAATTGTCATGGATCGCACCTCTGTGGCTCTCTCCGATCACCAAAGAACACCATCACCAGAGTATTAACTACATTTCCCATCTGTCCCGTACCTAGGCCTAATTACTGCACAGCTGCATCCACTTCTCTCCTGTATATATTCCCTCTCCAGGCTCCAATGCCTTGCGAAGTCTTGTACTGCCCCGGCTAGTCATTTCTGAGCACTCTTTCTGAACCTTCGATTGATTCCCTGTTTTTGACCTCGGACTGTGTTTTCGTTTCCTTATTACCCGCCTGCCGCCTGCCCCGACTCTACGCCTGATACCGACTCTGTCTCTGGACTCCCTCTGACACCCTCACGCTGTTCTCTGAGTTTTTGCCTGTCTGACCTTCCTTGATTAAAGTAAACTGCACATGGATCCTAACGCCTCTGGCTCATTGTTACAGAAGACTTCGCCAATACAGGATCCAGCAGCCATGTATCGGCTTACATCCGAGGTATCATCTCAAGCCTCTATGCTGGCTACCCACCAGCAGCAGCTTGAGAAACTCACTTCGCTGACCGAGGAGCTAGTGAGATCCGTACAGACACTCACCACTCGATCGCGACCTCAACTCTTCCCGCTGGTTCTATGGCTTCTCCGATTCCAGTGTGAGTACTCCGCCTGGCTCTCCGCTGGCCTGTCCCTGCCGGAGAAATATGATGGTTCAGCCGGCCCGAGATGTAAAGGGTTTCTCCTGCAGTGCTCTCTGTTTATCGACCAACAACCTGCCTATATCCCACCGGCGACAGCCGAGTATCCTTCGTGGTGTTCGTTGCTGACCGGTAGGGCACTGGATTGGGCGACTGCGCTATGGGAGGGTGGACACCTGTCATTCCCCTCATATGACTGCTTTCGGCGCCAGTTCAGAGAGGTGTTTGAGCATCCAGCCGACGGAAAGGAGCCGGGCGAGCTGCTACTCTCTCTACACCAGGGGAATCTACCGCTGCCGATTACACCCTTTCCTTCCGCACCTGGCTGCACAAACTGGTTGGGAGGAGGCTCCGTTGAAGTTACTTCTATCGCAGGGGACTTAACACCGGTCTACAAGCTGGAGCTAGCATGTCGGGAGGAGGGAAATCACTTAGCCAATTCATGGATTTAACAATTCGCCTCGATAATCTGATGCGAGCTCGCGCAGCTGCCCCAGCTGTATCGCGTTGCGAAGCTGCCTTCGCTAGTCACGGCTGAACCCGATGCAGATCGGGCTACACTGCTCACGCCGAAGAGAGGAGAGAAGATTACGCCATCGTCTATGCCTGTATTGTGGAGGATCTGGCCACATGAGGGCGACATGTCCAAACAGACCCCCATCCCAAGACTCTGCTAGGGTGAGCAACTCTATTCTTTCTAGATCATTTGAACTAGCCGTAACCCTGCACTTTGGTGAAGAAAGTATAAATACCACTGCTTTGATAGATTCAGGAGCAGCGGGAAATTTCATTGATCAGTCATTCGCCAAAGCTCATCATATTTCTCTCCTTCCATGTCAATCCCGGTTAGCAGTGGAAGCGTTAGACGGACGCCCTTTGGGCTCCGGGAAGATCCAATACATCTCACAAGAAATCACCTCAATACTAGCACCACTGCACACCGAGACGATCCAGCTGCTCACCATTGAATCCCCACAACACCCCATCATCCCTAGGTATGCCGTGGCTGGTGAAGCATAACCCAACCATTTCATGGACTGAGAAACAGATAGTCCAGTGGTCCAAGACCTGCCAGGAGAACTGCCTGCACCCCTGACTAGGACCACTCCTACTCCTACTCAGTCCGAGAACCCAGATCTACAGAAGGTTCCCTGGGAGTACCATGACCTCGCTCTGGCGTTCAGTGAGAGTAGGGCTACTCAGCTTCCACCTCACAGGCCCGGTGACTGCGCTTATAGATCTCATTCCAGGAACCTCTCCCACACGAGGAAGAATATTTCTCTCTCACAACCCTAATCCGGCGCCATGAAGAGCTATATAGAGGAGGCACTTTCAAGGGTTTCATCCGTACATCCATCTCTCCTGCTTTCAGCCGGATTCTTCTTCGTGAAGAAGAAGGACGGAGGACTACGCCCTGTATCGACCACCGCAGCCTCAACGAGATCACCGTAAAGTTTAGCTACCCATTGCCATTAGTTCCAGCCGCCCTCGAACAGCTCCGCGCTGCCAGGTTCTTCACCAAGTTGGACCTGCGCAATGCATATAACCTGATTCGGATCAAGGAAGGGGACGAGTGGAAAACGGCATTCTCCACCACCACCGGCACTATGAGTATCTAGTGATGCCGTCGGCTCGCCAACAGTCCCTCAGTGTTCCAATCATTTGTCAATCCAGACCTTCCGAGACATGCTGAACCAGAAGCTCATTGTCTATATCGACGACATCCTGATCTATTCGAGACACTCGAGACCCATACAGGATGTCAGAGCTGTACTTCAACGCCTGATTGATAACCACCTATACGCCAAGATCCAGAAATGCGAAGTTCCATCAGACACGGATCTCCCTTCTTGGGATACATTATCAGCGCCAAGGAAGTGACCATGGACAACAGCAAGGTAGAGGCAGTGGTCAACTGGCCACAACCCACCAAGGTAAAGGAGTTACAGCTTCCTGGCTGCTTCGCTAACTTCTACCGTCGGTTTATCAGGAACTTCAGCATCACAGCAGCGCCACTCACGCCCTTCTTCAGGGTGGAGGGCAACGGTTACAGTGGACATCTGAGAGTCTGGCAGCATTCAAGCAACTCAAGGAGAGATTCACCACGGCCCATCTTGCACCAGCCAGATCCCGAACGGAGTTTATTGTGGAGGTAGACGCTCCAATACAGGAATCGGGGCCGTGCTGTCACAACGCCATGGTAACCCAGCCAAGCTATTCCTGTGCTTACCAGTCCCGAAAGCTCACCTCGGCGGAACGGAATTATGATGTGGGTGATAGGAACTCCCTTGCCATGAAGGTCGCCGAGGAATGGCGGCATTGGTTGGAGAGGGAGCTCGTCGGCCGTTTACAGTTTTGACTGACCACCGTGAACCTGGAATACATTAAGGCCGCCAACCACTGAATCCCAGACAGGCCAGGTGGTCGCTATTCTTCACCAGATTCGACTTCAGGGTCACGATCGCCCAGGCTCAAGAATGGCAAGGCCGACGCTCTGTCCCGACAGTTTGACAGTCCCTCAAGTCCATCCACGCCAGATCCCATCATTCCCACGACACTGGTTCTCGCCCGCACAGTGGGACATAATGACCGAGATTTCCGCAGCTCAGAGGGAGGAACCTTCACCGCCTGAATGCCCTCCTGATCGCACCTTCGTGCGCCACCCAGCCTCCAGAACGAGTATTACAATGGGTGCACAACACTCCTAACGCTGGACATCCTGGGATCAATGGCTACTACCCACCTTGTGACCAACCGTTTCTGGTGGCTCACGCCCAGGCCGATGTCATCACCTTCGCATCACACGCGCCACGTGCAACATTGTCAAATCCTCTCATCAGAAACCAGCAGGACTACTTCAACCACTACCCATCCCACAGCGTCCTGGTCACATATTGCCATTGACTTTGTCACAGACTTACCTCTCCCAGAACTTCACGACCATTCTGACCGTGGTTGACCGCCCAAGGCCTGTAGGTTCATCCCTTGACCAAACTGCCCACAGCATTGTGGGAAACAGCGGAGGCCTTGGTACAGCAGGTTTTCCGACTCTATGGGCTGCCTGAGGATATAGTTTCGACCGGGGCCCCAGTTCACCTCTCGGGTCTGGCAGGCGTTATGGGCGGCTTAACATCAATGTCAGCTTAACTTCCGGTTATCATCCACAGGCTAATGGACAGGTCGAGAGGCTTAACCAGGAACTCACACGCTTTCTGCGCACCTACTGTCATCAGAACCAGCAAGACTGGAGCCGCTTCTCATGTGGGCCGACACGCCCAAAACTCTTTGCTCAAACCTCTACAGGTCTTACCCCTTTCCAATGTGTGCTAGGTTACCAACCTCCTCTGTTCCCTGGTCTGGGGAGCCAACTGACCTTCCAGCTGTCAACGCCTGGTTGCAGAGAAGTGAGGAGACCTGGAACAACGCTCACGTGACACCTCCAACGAGCAGTGCGAAGAGTCAGAGAGCAGGCTGACGTCGCCGGAGAGAGGGACCCGAGCACGCTCCTGGACAGTGGGTGTGGTTGTCATCCAGGGACCTCCGTCTTGACTTCCCAGCAAGAAGCTAAGTCCTAGGCACGGGTCCGCTTTAAGATTCTCAGACAAATAACCCCGGTGTCATACCGTCTAGCCTTGCCATCCACTTACCGCATCTCTCCTACCTTTCATGTGTCATTACTCAAACCGGCCGGTGGTCCGCGAGGAGAGAGGACCAGGGCGAGGTTGCAGAAGAGAGCTCCTCCTATCATCATCAACGGCAGGAAGCCTACCTAGTAAAGAAGATACTCGACTCAAGACGCCGAGGTAGGGAACTGCAATATCTCATCGACTGGGAGGGGTACGGTCCTGAAGAGCGATCCTGGGAAAGATCCCAAGACATCCTGGACCCGCACTCATCACGGAGTTTCACCAGAACTACTCTGGAAGACTCCTGCTCCCAGACCCCGTGGTAGACCTCGGCGTCGTTCGGTCCTCGCTTCAGGAGCCGCCGCAGGAGGGGGCTCTGTCATGGATCGCACCTCTGTGGCTCTCTCCGATCACCAAAGAACACCATCACCAGAGTATTAACTACATTTCCCATCTGTCCCGCACAGGCCCTAATTACTGCACAGCTGCATCCACTTCTCTCCTGTATATATTCCCTCTCCAGGCTCCAATGCCTTGCAGTCTTGTACTGCCCCGGCTAGTCATTTCTGAGCACTCTTTCTGAACCTTCGATTGATTCCTGTTTTTGACCTCGACTGTGTTTCGTTTCCTTATTACCGCCTGCCTGCCGCCTGCCCTCGCCTGATACCGACTCTGTCTCTGGACTCCTCTGACACCCTCACGCTGTTCTCTGAGTTTTTGCCTGTCTGACCTTCCTTGATTAAAGTAAACTGCACATGGATCCGAACGTCTCTGGCTCATTGTTACAGTAATGAATAGGCTATTACTGTTGACCAAATAATGGTTCTAGAACAATCTGCAGGAACGTCGTGTAGCAAAATCACCAAAAATTACCAACGTACGCAAAATGCTATGGTAAGAGAAATGCAATGTCGTGTCTGTAATTTTCGGTTTATTTTCCCAGCTCTACTCTAACCTCCCTGTCATTATCTTACACCTTCCTGTTATGATAACGCCTCAGATCATCCCGATCCAAGCTGTATATTGTCTGTGTAATGGCCCTTTCAAACCATACCAGTTCTACTGGATTGATGAAACCAAATGGCCTCTGGTTTCTAGTCTGTTCACCTCTTTTAAATGCGATTTACCTCCTCTGTGTTCACTGTCCGCATGTTCTACACAAGCTCTTTCCTGATTGGTTTTCTTAGCAAAATGACACGATTCAAGGCTGCATCTGGCGAGTTCAGTCCCGTGCCACTCGATACTGCAAACAGATACACAGACAGAGAGAAAGATGAAAGCTTGAACTTGTTCCTATTTTTTGGGCCTTTTCGGTGGCTGGATGTTAGTTGTCAAATTGGGCTCTTTGATTGGGAAGCAATTGGAAGTTTACATTTCCCTCAACATCCTAGCCAATTAAACCAATCTGGAGTAGAGCCGACCAAAGAACGCATCCCATTCCTTCCTGTATTTTCCCTGGTGCATTTTCTACAGGAAGCAACAACATGAGGAATGAGCCAAATCAATATTAGCATTTAGTCGTGGTGATGTTCTTAGTTCTGAAAAAATTGAGAGATGAATCAAAGATTGAACCAGGTATTGAGTCAGAGAAATACTCAATTCGCCCCCCCCTCTCCTTCTCTCAATTTTCAATTCAATTCAAAGGACTTACATATGTTTACATTGCCAAAGCAAATGGAATAGGCAATAAACACAAGGGAAATAAACAAGGGAAACATCAGTAAATATTACACTCACAAAAGTTTTAAAAGAAAATCAACATTTTAAAAGAAACATTTCAAATGTTATAATATTGGCTATGTACAGTGTTGTAATAATGTGCAAATAGTTTAAATATGAAAGGGAAAATAAACAGATACATCTAGGTGGTATTTACAACATTGTTTGTCCTCCACTGGTTGCCCTAACCCTAACCCTAACCCTAACCCATGGCAACGGGTCACACATCCTGCTGCTGTGACTGCACACTGTGGTATTTCACCTAACAGATATAGGAGTTTATCAACGTTTGATTTGTTTTCAAATTCTTTGTGGGTCTGTTTGATCTGTGGGAAATATGTGTCTCTAATATGGTCATACATTTGGCAGGAAGTTAGGAAGTGCAGCTCAGTTTCCAACTCATTTTGTGGGCAGTGTGCACATAGCTTGTTATCTCTCGAGAGCCGGGTCTGCCTATGGCGGCCTCTCTCAATAGCAAGTCTATGCTCAGAGTCTGTACATAGTCAAGGATTTTCTTAATTTATGGTCAGTCACAGTGGTCAAGTATTCTACCACTGTGTACTCTCTGTTTAGGGATAGATAGCATTCCAATTTGCTCTGTTTTTTGGTTGATTATTTTCAGTGTCAAATAGTTATCTTTTTGCTTTCTCATAATTTGTCTGGGTCTAATTGTGTTTCTTTCCTGGGGCTCTGTGGGGTGTGTTTGTGTTTGTGAACCGAGCCCCCGAAACCATCTAGCTGAGGGGACTCTTCTCTAGGTTCATCTCTCTGTAGGTGAGGGCTTTGTGGTCTCTCTCTCTCTCTCTCTCTCTCTCTCTCTCTCTCTCTCTCTCTCTCTCTCTCACTCATCCTTTTCCCCAACACCTACACATATGGCTTTAAAGTAATGTGTTTTGACGGATGGGGGAAAGCACTAGGCTAAGTATAGCCGAGGCTCTTTGTGCTTGTGTCTTTCCAGGTCAGGGAGGCCCAGGGGATTACAAAAGCAATAGTAGACCTCCTGGGCCTACATCAAGTGATCCGCCATGTCTCATCCTTTAGGCCATTAGCCTGTCTCTGCCTCAGTCTCCTTCCTTGAGAGTCTGAGAACCACACAACTCGCACACTCAGACCAACAGACAGGAGTACATCCTTCATTTGAAGTAGTTAATGACCCTGTGGCACAATGTGACCATAGTCAAGGTGTTCTAAAGGATAAAGACCCATGTTGTTGATCATCTAAATCAGACAACATTTCCGTAGTAGCATTTCTCCTGATATTCTACATTTAAACCATCATATAAAACGCACAAGACCTCAGCATGATGATATCTCTTTTACTTCACATCAGAGGTTATACCAATTGCACTAGTAGCTGTGTGAATTAATAATTATGACAGTTAATCTCATGTCATTGGTGTGGGAGCCTTCACATACTAGGAGCCACACGAGATACCCCAGAGTTCTGAGGGGACATTGATATTCTGAGAGCCGGAGGTGTAGCGAGTGGAGTTCTGTTTCATGTGGAGAGCGAGAGACCTGACAGATGTTCTCTCGGTCTGCACCCTTTCCTACCCTTGTTGATTTAGGAACAACTAACCCCCCTTTCTCCCCCTGTTCAGACACACTACATGTCTAGAATATCACACAGCTTTCTCTCTCTCTCTCTCTCTCTCTCTCTCTCTCTCTCTCTCTCTCTCTCTCTCTCTCTCTCTCTCTCTCTCTCTTTCCCCCTCTCTCTCTCTCTCTTTCCCCCTCTCTCTCTCTTGCTCTCTTGCTCTCTCTCTCAGGCAAGCTGCCAGCAAGGCATCCATTTTGAATGTGCCTCAGTGGGCGACTTCTGCTACTGGAGCTGTTCAGGAAGAATAAGAGAGATATAGAGAAAGAGAGGGAGAGGGAAGATAAGGACGATAGATAGGCTTGCAGAGAGGAAGGAAGGGATGGGAGTGTAGAGGAAGAGACGAGTGGAGGGAGAGATACATTAAGAGAGCGGAAATGGATAGAGGCAGGATATTAGAAAGAGAAGGTAAGAGAGAAAGAAAGAGAAAGAGGCTTGAGGTCTCTAGCAAGTCGATCAAAGATGTTTTCTTATATAGAATTTAGTTTTCTTTACGCTCATGCTACCAACATATTTTACATGGAATACTAACTGGGGTCATTTTGACCCCAATAAGAAACTATTGGAATAACAATCATTGTAAAATATCAATTTAATTCTTATCAAAACATCACTAGATAACACAATAAATAATGTTATCTGAAATAAAATGAAACAAAGCAGACTGTTATTATAGCAAAATTACAGCAATTTGCATATTCTTTCAAATGAAAATACACGTTAAATAATGTGCAGCTTTTTTACAACGTACAATCCACATTAGTGCTAAAAAGCAGATTTACCTTCATTTGATTGTTGTATCATTTCGTTTTTAGAATTTTGAAGTAAATCATTTTTTAATAATTATGTTGTAAAAATGACTGCCATTTAAAGGGACAGTAGACCAACATGTGAAATATACATAATTGTATTGACAAAAAGTGATTCATCCATTGATCCTGAGAGACAATGACCCAACACATGGCTTTGATTATTTACTTACCCCACAGTCAGCGTTAGCATTGCTGCTAGTTAAACAATGGGAGAGGTAGGGCCTATTTTCAAAGAATACACACTAGCATACCACACACCCGGGGGGGGGGGGCAGGAGAAATATGGCCCCGCGTTCTGGACTTCTCCAGTAATTATTTCTCAGGCAGTGAGAAGGACGCCCTGAAGCTGATGAAAGACCTATAGCTCCTGGGGACCCCAGAAAACAAATTTTCTTTGTTTAATCTTGAAAGTATGATCCTCTCTCTCATCACTATCTCTCTCTGTCTCTCTCTCTCCTAAACAATATACACTGAGTGTACAAACCATCAGAAACACCTGCTCTTTCCATGACATTGACCTGACCAGGTGAATCCAGGTGAAAGCTATGATCCCTTATTGATGTCACTTGTTAAATCAACTTCAATCAGTGTAGATGAAGGGGAGAAGACAGGTTAATAATGAAGGATTTGTAAGCTTTGAGACAATTGTGACATGGATTGTGGGTTTGTGCAATTCAGAGGGTGAATGGGCAAGAAACAATATTTAATTGCCTTTAAACTGGGTATGGTAGTAGGTGCCAGGCACAACGGTTTGAGTCTGTCAGGAACTGCAACTCTGGAACTGCAACAGTTTCAGTGTGTATCTAGAATGGTCCACCACCCAAGGGACATCCTGCCAACTTGACACAACTGTGGGAAGCGTTGGAGTCAACATGGGCCAGCATCCCTGTGGAACGATTTTGAGTCCATTTCCAACACATTTAGGCTATTCTGAGGTGGGGGTGTGCAAGTCAATGTATATGCTTGAGAAAAGTTTATAACTGCTAAAACAGCATTGAGATTCATAGAGTCAGACACAATAGAGTGGGTTATTTAGTGTTGTAGCTATTTGTACTTTGTTATATGCCTAGTAAATTCCCCAGTGTTACATTCAACCAGCTCACCTGTGATTCCCAGTTGTATCAAGAATGGTCCACCACCCAAAGGAGATCCAGCCAACTTGACACAACTGTGGGAAGCGTTGGAGGCAACATTTTTATTTTTTTATTTTTTTATTTCACCTTTATTTAACCAGGTAGGCCAGTTGAGAACAAGTTCTCATTTACAACTGCAACCTGGCCAAGATAAAGCAAAGCCGTGCGACAAAAACAACAACACAGAGTTACACAAAACAAACGTACAGTCAATAACACAATAGAAAAATATATATACAGTTTATGCAAATGTAGTAAGATTATGGAGGTAAGGCAATAAATAGGCCATAGTGGCGAAATAATTACAATTTAGCATTAACTTGGAGTGATGTGCAGATGATGATGTGCAAGTAGAGATACTGGGGTGCAAAAGAGCAACAAAAAATTTCAATATGGGGGTGTGGTAGTAGGGTGGGCTATTACAGATGGGCTATGTACATGTGCAGTGATCGGTAAGCTGATTCTTAAAGTTAGTGAGGGAGATATAAGTCTCCAGCTTCAGTGATTTTTGCAATTCGTTCCAGTCATTGGCAGCAGAGAACTAGAAGGAAAGGCGGCCAAAGGAGGAGTTGGCTTTGGGGGTGACCAGTGCAATATACCTGCTGGAGAGTGTGCTACGGGTGGGTGCTGCTATGGTGAACAATGAGCAGAGATAAGGTGGGGCTTTACCTAGCAAAGACTTATAGATGACATGGAGCCAGTGGGTTTGGCGACGAATATGTAGCGAGGGCCAGCCAACGACATCATACAGGTCGCAGTGGTGGGTAGTATATGGGGCTTTGGTGACAAAATGGATGGCACTGTGCTAGACTACATCTAATTTGCTGAGTAGAGTGTTGGAGGCTATTTTGTAAATTACATCGCTGAAGTCAAGGATCGGTAGAATAGTCAATTTTTCGAGGGTATGTTTAGCAGTATGAGTGAAGGAGGCTTTGTTGCGAATAGGAAGCCGATTATAGATTTAATTTTGGATTGGAGATGCTTCAAATCAAATCAAATCCCAAATCAAATCAAATTTTATTTGTCACATACACATGGTTAGCAGATGTTAATGCGAGTGTAGCGAAATGCTTGTGCTTCTAGTTCCGACCATGCAGTAGTATCTAACAAGTAATCTAAAATGTGAGTCTGGACGGAGAGTTTACAGTCTAACCAGACACCTAGGTATTTGTAGTTGTCCACATATTCTAAGTCAGAACTGTCCAGAGTAGTGATGCTAGTTGGGCGGGCGGGTGCGGGCAGCGATCGTTTGAAGAGCATGCATTTGGTTTTCCTATCATTTAAGAGCAGTTGGAGGCCACGGAAGGATTGTTGAACGGCATTGAAGCTCGTTCGGAGGTTTGTTAATACAGTGTCCAAAGAAGGGCCAGATGTATACAGAATGGTGTCGCCTGCGTAGAGGTGGATCAGAGAATCACCAGCAGCAAGAGCGACATCATTGATATACACAGGGAAAAGAGTCGGCCCGAGAATTGAACCCTAGGGCACCCCCATAGAGACTGCCAGAGGTCCGGACAACAGGCCCTCCGATTTGACAGACTGAACTCTGACTGAGAATTAGTTGGTGAACCAGGCGAGGCAGTCATTTGAGAAACCAAGGCTGTTGAGTCTGCCGATAAGAATGCAGTGATTGACAGAGTCGAAAGCCTTGCCAGGTTGATGAAGACGGCTGCACAGTACTGTCTTTTATTGATGGCGGTTATGATATCGTTTAGGACCTTGAGCATGGCTAAGGTGCACCCATGACCAGCTCAGAAACCAGATTGCATTGCGGAGAAGGTATGGTGGGATTCGAAATGGTCGGTAATCTGTTTGTTAACTTGGCTTTCGAAGACTTTAGAAAGGCAGGATGGATATAGGTCTATAACAGTTTTGGTCTAGAGTGTCTCCCCCTTTGAAGATGGGGATTACCGCAGCAGCTTTCCAATCGTTAGGCAAGTTGCTGCGGGGGGTTCAGAGCTGTTGGCCGGGGTAGGGGTAGCCAGGTGGAAAGCATGGCCAGCCGTAGAAAAATGCTTAATGAAATTCTTGATTATCGTGGATATATCGGTGGTGACAATGTTTCCTAGCCTCAGTGCAATGGGCAGCTGGGAGGAGGTGCTCTTATTCTCCATGGACTTTACAGTGTCCCAAAACTTTTGGGAATTAGTGCTACAGGATGCAAATTTCTGTTTGAAAAAGCTAGCCTTTGCTTTCCAAACTGACTGTGTATATTGGATCCTAACTTCCCTGAAAAGTTGTATATCGTGGGGGCTAATTGATGCTAATGCAGTACGCCACAGGATGTTTTTGTGCTGTTCAAGGGCAGTCATGTCTGGAGTGAACCAAGGGCTATATCTGTTCTTAGTTCGACATTTTTTGTATGGGGAATGCTTATTTAAGATGGTGAGGAAACCAGGCATCCTCTACTGACAGGATGAGGTCAATATCCTTCCAGGATACCCGGGCCAGGTCGATTAGAAAGGCCTGCTCGCTGAAGTGCTTTAGAGAGGGTTTGACAGTGATGAGGGGTGGTCGTTTGACCGCGGACCCATTACGGACGCAGGCAATGAGGCAGTGATTGCTGAGATCCTGGTTGAAGACAGCAGAGGTGTATTTAGAGGGCAGGTTGGTCAGGAGGATATCTTTGAGGGTGCCTGTGTTTACAGATGTAGGGTTGTACCTGGTAGGTTCCTTGATAACCTGGGGCCAGCATCCCTGTGGAAGGTGTTCCTAATGTTTTGTACACTCAGTGTATATCTGCACTATTGCTTGATGACAGTTAACTCAGATGCTCCAATGTGTTTATTGCTTTCTGAGATCCAATCAAGTCAAACTTTATTTGTCACATGACCTTACCGTGAATTGCTTACTTACAAGTCCTTAACCAAATACAAGCCCTTATTTACCGAATAAACTAAAGTAAAAAATAACTAAAACACAATGAAATAACAATAATGAGGCTATATACAGGGGGTACCGATACCGAGTCAATGTGCGGGGGTCGAGGTAATTTGTACATGTAGGTAGGGGTGAAGTGACTATGCATAGATAATTAACAGCTAGTAGCAGCAGTGTAAAAAACAAATGGGGGGGCGGGTTTCAATGTACAGTTGAAGTCGGAAGTTTAAGTACACTAAGTTGACTGTGCCTTTAAACAGCTTGGAAAATTATAGAAAATGATGTCATGGCTTTAGAAGATTCTGATAGGCTAATTGACATAATTTGAGTCAATTGGAGGTGTACCTGTGGATGTATTTCAAGGCCTACCTTCAAGCTCAGTAGAAATGTAGACCTCCATGTCTGGTTCATCCTTGGGAGCAATTTCCAAAAGCCTGAAGGTACCACGTTCATCTGTACAAACAATAGTACGCAAGTATAAACACCATGGGACCACACAGCCATCATATCGCTCAGGAAGGAGACTTGTTCTGTCTCCTAGAGATTAACGTACTTTGGTGCGAAAAGTGCAAATCAATCCCAGAACAACAGCAAAGGACCTTGTGAAGATGCTGGAGAAAACAGGTACAAAGTATCTATATCCACAGTAAAACGAGTCCTATATCGACATAACCTGAAAGGCCGCTCAGCAAGGAAGAAGCCACTGCTCCAAAACTGCCATTAAAAAGCCAGACTACGGTTTGCATCTGCACATGGGGACAAAGATCGTACTTTTTGGAGAAATGTCCTCTGGTCTGATGAAACAAAAATAGAACTGTTTGGCCATAATGACCATCGTTATGTTTGGAGGAAAAAGTGGGAGGCTTGCAAGCTGAAGAACACCATCCCAACCTTGAAGCACGGGGGTGGCAGAATAATGGTGTGGGGGTGTACTGGTGCACTTCACAAAATAGATGGCATCATGAGGAAGGACAATTATGTGGATATATTGAAGCAATATCTCAAGACATCAGTCAAGAAGTTAAAGTAAATGGGTCTTCCAAATTAACAATGACCCCAAGCATACTTCCAAAGTTGTAGCAAAATGGCTTAAGGACAACAAAGTCAAGGTATTGGAGTGGCCATAACAAAGCCCTGACCTCAATCCTATAGAACATTTGTGGGCAGAACTGAGAAAGCATGTGCCAGCATTGAGGCCTACAAACCTGACTCAGTTACACCAGCTCTGTCAGGAGGAATTGGCCAAAATTCACCCAACTTATTGTGGGAAGCTTGTGGAAGGCTACCCAAAATGTTTGACCCAAGTTAAACAATTTAAAGACAATGCTACCAAATACTAATAGAGTGTATGTAAACTTCTGACCCACTGGGAATGTGATGAAATAAACAAAAGCTGTAATAAATCGTTCTCTCTACTATTATTCTGACATTTCACATTCTGAAAATAAAGTGGTGATCCTAATTGACCTAAGACAGGTCATTTTTACTAGGATTAAATGTCCCGAATTGTGAAAAACTGAGTTTAATTAAGGTGTATGTAAACTTCCAACTTCAACTGTAAATGGTCATTTGATTAATTGTTCAGCAGTCTTATGGCTTGGGGGTAGAAGCTGTTAAGGAGCCTTTTGGTCCTGGTTCTTGGCGCTCTAGTACCGCTTGCGGTGCGGTAGCTTAGAGAACAGTCTATGACTTGGGTGACTGGAGTCTTTGACAATTTCTTGGGCTTTCCTCTGACACCACCTGGTGTAGAGGTCCTGGATGGCAGGAAGCTTGGGCCCAGTGATGTACTGGGCCTTACACACTACCCTCTGTAGCGCCTTACGGTCTGTAGTACAGCTGTAGTACCTTTTGAGGATCTGGGGACTCATGCCAAATCTTTTCAGTCTCCTGAGGGGGGAAAAGTTGTTGTCATGCCCTCTTCACGACTGTCTTGGTGTGTTTGGACCATGATAGTTCGTTGGTGATGTGGACAACAAGGAACTTGAAACTCTCTACCCATTCTGTTACAGCCCCATCGATGTTAATGGGGGCATGTTTGGCACGCCTTTTCCTGTAGTCCACGATCAGCTCCTTTGTCTTGCTCACATTGAGGGAGAGGTTGCTGCCCAGTATTGGCATTGGTCAACCATGGCCAGCTCCAGGCATAAAACATAACAAATATTTTTTGTGACTATGTCAGGGTCCCAACTTACTGTTGAGAGTTAGAATAGTGGAATACACAAGGTGTAATTTCGAAATGTGGTTGTGCATCAGTAGTTTTTCTCTTCTCACTCTTCTCAATAATTTATAGATAGGTAAGTTAGTCTAGCCAGCTGTTATAGTCATGGCCAAAAACCAACCAGGCACACAGGGAACGTATCCAGGGGGCACTGACCTCCATGTGGCCCCCATTGGTTTTGTTAGTTACTCTCACTCAAATATCATTAGCATGGCGTAAGTCATGCCAAAATGTGTAGAATTGCAGGGAATGATTTGCTGTAAAACAGAACATTTTCTCTCTCTGCCACATGGAATTGCAGGAAATGATTTGCCTCCAAACCAAATCTCGCTTAGTGCCCCCAAAAGGACCCCGCAAATCGACGTTGACTCGATTATGACTCAAAATCAAAACATTTAGATTAGAAGATAGATGTGCATTTCTTAATCACCTATCAGCATCCCCAACACATCTCCATCTCAGATCACCCACAGACAGGTATACCCATTAACTTACAAAACACCTGACCCTCTGCCTCTAACTAATTCATTAGCCTGTTTCTCACAACACTTTTAGTCAGGCATTAGTAAGACGCCCCGAATTGCAGCAGGACCTACATCTCTCTCATGGAGATGTGGCCTTGTCACGCCTTCTAGCTATTAAAGAGAGAGAGAGAGAAGTAACGAGATATCAAGTTTATTTGATTGAGTGATTAAGAGTTTCACAATTTGAAAGATAATGATGCATCTCAGATCATTCACCAGGGCATTTAATCCATTCATTTAATAGCCCTTTATTTATTTTCTCAGTCTTTCATCTCATCACGTATCTTAATTTCCAATTTGAGTCACACTTTATCTTCATCTCTGTCCGTATTCAGTTGATTAATCCCAAGACGTTCCGTCAGCCAGGTCATATACCATAGATGTTATACACGTTCTTAAATTACATTAAGCCCATTCAAAACCATTCCGTAAGCACATAAACCACTATAATACATAGCATTTATAGTGCCTTTCTGTTACCCAAAGATGCTTTTTTGAGAGCTTTAGATGTGTATTGTTGTTGGCGTAGTCACAGACCGATTGCAGCTCTACAGTCTCTCTTTAGACGCTGAGCAGGGCCCTCAGTTAGTGTTCCAATCCAGTCAGTGACCACATGTTTGTTTAACATTATCATGAAGTCCCAGGATTAGTAGTAAATCCTTGGTTCAGTCATGTCCCAGCCCACCAAACCAACACACTAATTAAGGACTTAACACAGACAGAGCAGAGCTGAGCCACTGGGAAGGAACTACACAACTCTAGGATTTTATATGGTAGAGACTAGGGACTGATGGACACTATACTTACAGAGTATAGCGAT